>JAVQMG010000101.1:5772500-6972500 GCA_032878915.1 Castanopsis chinensis | reverse complement strand
CATTCAAAGTATTTTAGCTAGAATCCAATTTTTGTTTTGGTGAATCCAATTCTTCTAGTAAATAAATGCTCAAATTGAGAATTATAAGTCAACTCATTATGATTATTTATGATTAAAGAAGGTGTTAGCGATGTCAGTGACTCTCACGTCATGAGCTAATTTTTATCTTTTTGTTACACATTAAGTACAAAAGTTGCAAAAATTGTATCTTTTGTCTAATATTTATAACAAAAAGCAAAAAGTTTCTAGTTTTGTTGACAAATGAATCTCAACAAAATGAAACTCTTATGTATATCAAGTTATCAATTATTTATTTTCTTTATATTTTCTCGATGTAAAATAAAATATAACACTAACAGCTGAATCAATGAAACTATTTATGACCCACAAATTGAGTCTATATTAGAGTGTTTTATTTGATTTATCTTGGAATCAATTAACTCATTCAAAATATTTTAGCTAGAATCCAATTTTTGTTCTGTTGAATCCAATTATTCTCATAAATAAATGCTCTAGTTTAGAATTATGAATCTACTAATTAGGATTATTTATGATTGAATAAGGTGTTAGTGCTGTCAGCGATGTTAACGATTCTCATTATGATTAAAGAAAGTGTTCACACTGTCAGTGATTTTCACGATAATTATGTCGTTACATTATAATTAAATTATTTAGGTGTCAGCACTCTTAGCGATGTTAGCAATTTTCATTATAATTATTTGTGATTAAAGAAGATGTTAGCGCTATCAGCGGTGTCAGCGATTCTCACGATAATTATATTGTTATATTATAATTAAATCATTTAGCACTTATAAATTTCATTACATAAACACATTGGGTATATGCCTTGTTGTCAATATGATTTGTCACATACATAGCTATATGATAAATAGGATCAAAGAGAGAAATGAGAAGCTAATCAATGAAAAAAGACATGAAGGGACCACGAGAATCACAGGCAAGTTGAGATTATTGGTCCTGTGAGAAAACCGCGGTGGATACACCCCACCATCCCGACACAAAGCGGTTTTCTCATTTCTCAAAAAGCAGTTTTTCTCTTTCTAGCTCTCTCTCTTTCTCTCTCTCAATTTTCAGACACAAATCATACAGCTTGGCAGCCCACAATATCAAACATGGGGTTTTAGGGTTATCTCCCAAAACCACCCTTCTCTCTCTCTTTCAATAATTTGTCTGCTTATGCTTTGTTTGGTAGCACAATATCAAAATACTTGGGGTCCAAAACCCCCCACAGTGCTACAGTGCTTTAAACAGCCTTATCTTGATCTTTTTAGAAGAGTAAGTCGTCATTTTTGCCTTTCTAAAACCCCACAGTGCTACAGAGCTCTATATATCTCTCTCTCGTGTTGTACATGATATGTATGTAATAATAATATGAGTGACCCCATGTGAGAGATCGAGTACCCTTTTCCAATGCCACCATTCTTCTTCTATTTCTTGTATAAAAATCGCTGTTCATGACCTTGTTTGCACGTCTTTTGCTTGGAAGAAAGGGAAGGGCAAGGCATACCAAAAAAGAGACAGCTCCATCCTCACAACTCACAAGTCTTTTCCTAAGCGATAAAAACCAGAGGGCACCCCCACAATCTCATCAAAAGAAGTGTAAAAAGGATCCAATATAGTAGCACTAATAATATAAAGTTTATAAAAAATATTACTTGATAATTATTAATAATTATAACTGTGGCAAGAACAGGTTTGAATAAAACTATAAAAGTTCTTCTTCATCAAGAGATAATAATAATACCAGCAATAGTGTGATGTTACAACTATCGCTAAACTGTAGCTTCGACGCTTTTTACTGTTTATCCACACAGGTTTTTTTAGTAGCTTCCTAAATTGGTGCAAGAAATATAAGCAGGTTTATTACCAACGAGCTAAACTATGAAATTAACCTGACACAGTGACACCTATTATCAGAGGCCACATTCTCTCCACTTGCTTTGTCTTGCTAAACCAGTAACAAGCCAAGATTTATGAATAAAGATTTTCTTATCATTGGGTTTTTTTTTTTTTTTTTAGGTAATCTCAATTCTTATCATTGTTAATTGTAATACATACGAGACTCAACCTTTTTTTTGGGGGGGGGGGTGGGGAGGTGTTAAGGCCCTACTTTTGTTTATTTATTTATTTATTTTTATTATAATAAAATCATGTTTATTTAGATCCATCACTTACCCCCACTAATCACATCTAGTTGCTTTAATAATTATAATAGATATTGTGGAGGAATCTCTCCCTTAAAAGGTATTGTCCATTTTGATAATAAGTAGAGGAGGCCGATGCCACCCGCACGGATTTATTCAATCCCATATTAGGGAGAGACGCCTCTCACTCGCAGCTTATAAGCATGAGCTCACAGATATATATATATATATAAAATAAAAATTAGATTCATAAAATAAAATTTGAATCGTAAAATGGACATTGCTTGAAATATAGAGGATCCTTAGTACATGTTCTCTTTAAGCAAGATGTTTATCAAAATTTTAAAAGAAAAAAAAATAAAGCACTATATGACCTTAAATCTCTCAAAATGTTGGATTTGTAAGATAGAGGTCTAATAGATGCAAAGCTATATGAGTAAATTACAGTGAGTGTAGCAGATCAATTGAAATTCTTCATGTTAGGGTTTTAGTATTTGTCTATTCCATGACATTAATTGTAGTCATATTGATGTATTTTGTCATTTAATTTGCAAAAGTGGGTTAAAAAAGGTTGTTATAGAATAACTCAAAAAATAGTAATTTGAAAAGGCTCGCTCGAGCAAGACCAAATCTTGCTCAAGTGAGATGGAAAACATGGGCTCAAGCGAGTCACTTAAATACAGCTGGAGACACTCGATTTTTCTCTCACAATAGCCTCACCTAACTTTGGATTGAGCTAGAGTCATAGAATCAATTTTTTTGAATCCTATTTTGATCCAGTTTGTAACGTCTTTCAAACCCTACTTGTAAACACCTATTTAAAGAAGTATAAACACGATTTTTCTAGAACTAGAAAGGCTGAAAATTCCAAAGCTTGAGAGATAGAGAAATCCTTGCTTTCTTCCTCTGTGCTTTAATGAAAAAATTATGCAAGTTCATCAGCCATGCTTATGGTCCAAGTTTTTGAAAAACCAATTAAGTTCATTTTTCCAATGGCTTCACTGTAGATTAAATCTTCAAGGTGAAGCCTTGAAATACTCCAAAGGTTCTAAATTAAATTGCCATGATGACATCAATGAGTTATCTACGGGGTGTTTGGGTTATAGAGTCTAGTTACAAAGATTTTATTTTTTACTTTTATAATTTGTAAACTCCTTTTATAGTATAAATTGCCTTAACTGGCCTGCAGTGGTTTTTCTTTTGGAGATGTTTTTTCTACTTTATCATTTGGTGCATTGCCAATTGTGGTTAATAATCACAATCTTGTGGAAGACAAAATTGAGATTAATTGATAATTAATCAATAATTTCGGTGGATTTTCAACTAAAGGATCTAAAAAGATTTCAACTATGAGTTTAAAATATGGGATAAATATTGCCACCAGTCATTTCAAATCAATTGTTGTCAAGCAGGGAAGTTTATTGATATGCTAAGGTTAAAATTTGTATCTTATTAGGATTGCACAGATGATGATAGATGCAATGTATATAAGAGTTGGCACATCAATTTCAGAAGAGACAAAAAAATTCTACCAACGAGAAGAGTTCCTACAAGTCGGAGGGAACAATAACTTCAAGTTGACCTGGCTTGAAGTTCAACAATATTTGGCTTCGTTTGATATAATTAATATAAAAGATTTGTGCTAAAGGATACAGATTGAACTGTATACATGGACATTATGTAAGATAATTCAAATCCCACTTGTGTTAAGTGCAAACACATCATCATAAGATGTAAGTATTGTCATTGGGCAAGAAGTCTTTGAGACTGTTTATTTTAATTTGGAACCAACCCATGATATTGCACACACGCAAACGTGCTCAAGAAGAAAGATAAGAGGACGATGGCATTTTTCACCAGATATTGCAATATTGCATTGCGGTGGACACAACAACACCTACATGTATATGTGTTCCATTAGGAAAATTAAATTCGGTAACACCACCCCCCCCCCCCCCCCCCCCTTATAGTTTAAGAAGTCTTTGCTTTGGACAGAGTACTCTGGTGCCAGTGCGATGACTGGTTCATGAGGACTCTAAGCAGTTCATGATCAGTACGATCCTGATCCTATTTTGTGGTCTATATGAGCTCCTCCTTTGTTTTAAAAGAGGACCCAGTTGCTGAAGAGTAATTCATTTAAATGGTCTGATGAGAAATTTGAGTAATATTATAATATATTTTTTATATAAGTCTTATAAACTAATATACCATCAATCACAAAGTAATTAATTATAACATTTACTTATTTTGTTTTGAAATGACACGAATTAAACTCATTGTCACATTAGTTATAAGCATTATGCAGTAAATTTCGTAACAGATCAGTTTAGCATTTTTATTAATACACATATGTATATTAACCTCATTTGCTGCAGCTTTTTAGTAGAAAACACATTTCACCAAATTGCTAGGTTCAAGCCTGTATTCTAAACCTGCTAAATCGTATGTATTGTTGGTTATAACTCCTCACAATTCATGCAGAGCTGTTTTCACATAATTCATGCAGTTTTGTCTTGCCCGACTCCAAAATCCAAATTATATGACAGAGTCACAAAACTATAAAACAATCCCAGAATAATAGTTTAAGGGGATTATTAACACGGATGGTTGGTTGGTTCAAGTCATTCCTCCATATATATTGACTGATGAACTTAGATTCTGTTTAGGCCAGCTATACCAGCGGGCCCTTATATCTCTATCATGTGTATTGGCATGATTTGACCTCCATTATCATACCATAATGTTGAAGACTTGAAGTACTCCATTCAAAACACTTTGCTTAATTAACTAGCTTACAGCATTACTTTGTCCCCGGACGTGCATTTTTATAAGCTCCTTTCATCTTGGGAACATTGTGTGATGATTTCATCTTCCTTCTTAAGCAACAAGAAACACTTCATGATGTTTCAAACAAACAAGAAAAATAATTATGTTTTGATGACCACCTAATGGTCCTTGAAAACAAAAATACAAACTTAATTATAATCTTATTAACAATCTATTTTCATAGGCTAAGATTCTCTAAAAGATCGTCCTTGGTCTAATTAAAGATCAATGACTATACCTACTAATTCTTTCATTAGTTCAATTGCAATCTATCCTTGATCTCTTCCATGAAAAACTATAACAAATTGAGCAGTTGTTTGTTGGGTAGTCAGACTACAATCAAATCTAACCTTTGTCTTTTTATAGATTGAGAAAGCAGCTAATGTTTAAAGAGCAGGAATTATATCTTTTGAAACTTCAAGTATCTCAAATATTTATGATTATATATACGTACTTCTTGTACAATTATACAAAAATAGCAGAATTTCTTTCTATGTATGATATATTTCTATATGAAATAATGTACATAAGTATCAAAAAATAGTATAGCTTATTAGGCTTACCAACTTTCTAGGAGAAAAGGTGCAACTATCATAAAATTTTCCACTAAACGACAAAAATAAAAATACACACGTATCCAATTTGTGAAACCAATTAGTTCTCGAAGTTCTTTCTTAGGCTCTATCTGCCTATCATTAGGAAATAACAATTAATGAAAGAAACAAATTTCAAAAGACTAACCTACCGGAAGAAGACTGGAAATCTGGCATCCAGTGATTTATTTTTTTTCTTATTCACTAAATTTGTTTTTCTCAGAATGAAAGAATCTTCATGTACTATCAAACTAGTTTTCCAGTCAAAATAGGTGGGGGCCTTAAGAAAAACAAAACACAAAAAATCATTCTAGATTTTAGGTTGATTAAGGATCCAATTTAATGCTTTGCTAAGCACAGAAGTCTGATATTTGTAATCCAACTTGTTCATTTTGTCAACAAAACTTTGTGGACGGAAAGTTACTCCGCGTTTATTAGGTTATTATGAGTTTGATCAGTCGCGCACTTCGGCTTCCAGAACCAAATTTTTTGTGGCTAAGATATACTGATTAGCTGTCTGAAGAATTTAGCAGAGGTTACCTTGTTAGTTGGGGAGCATCAAATTGTCTAGGACTTATTGACTGCATGAGTAATGGAGGATATCAAAATTAATAGAGTAGATAGAACCTGCAGAACTCATTTTGCCAAATTAAAAGAACGTCTGAATAGTAGTTCAAACTAAAGAATTCCTGTATGTATACAAATTTATAATTTAAAAAAAAAGAAGAAAAAAAGAAGAAGAGAGAGATGGAAATAGGAAATTCAAATCTTTGAGAACCATAGGAAAGAAACTCTAGTTCTTTTTAACTTTTTTGAGGTGCTTTTTATATTAAAGTGGTTACGAATGATGTCTAATGGAATCAGATTCTTTTTTTCTTCTTCTTTCTTTTTTCTAAGAAACAAAAACACACACATAAAGAAGCAAATTAAATGCTATTGAATCAAGACCACAAAGTCTTTTGACTGAATATTGCAAAAAGTTGAGTTTATTTGTGATATGGGTACTGTTCAAAGTTATTTGAGAAATTAAGGAAAGAGAGTGTATTTCGGCAACGTTATTGCCGAAATTCTAACAAAAAGTATGAGAGAGGAAAGACAAGTGATGTGATGGGAGGAGGGAGAATAAATTTGAATTTTGGTAATCTTATTACCGAAATTCTTGCTACCCGGAACTCTTGCCTGAAGTGCCCGAAGTGTTGTGCTAGGTGGAGTGCCCAAAATGAAAACCAATTGCGGCAATCAAGTTGCCGAAATTGTAAGGGAGTGAGGAGAGAGAAAATATGAAATATGGCAACCAAGTTGCCAAAAATGGGAGAAAAAAAAAAAAAAAATTGTGGCAACCAAGTTGCTGAAATCTTGGGGAGGAATTTAATAGTAATTTTGGCAATGGATTGGAGGGAAAAAAATTGTGGCAATTGATTTGTGGCAATGGAATTGCCGAAATATTGGGAGGAATTTAATGGTAATTGTGGCAATGAAGTTGCCGAAAATGAGGGGAAAAAAGTTTTGTGGCAGTCAAGTTCCGAAATTGGAGAAAAGAAGATTTAGGCTAAAAATTGGAAGGAAAAGAAAAAAGAATTGTGACAATTGATTTGTGACAATGGAATTGCCAAAATGGAAGGGGGAAAAAATGTGGCAATTGATTTGTGGCAATGTTGTTATTGAAATGGAAGGAAAAAAAAAAAAAAGAATTGTGGCAATGGAGTTGCTGAAAATTGGAGAGAGAGAGAGAGAGAGAGAATTGTCTGAATAAAAAAAAATATTTTGAATTATTATTCTAAAAAGTACACATATTCTTATTCTTTCCGTGTGTCAGTAGTTTTTTTTTTTACGGAAGCAATTTGGTTTGTGTGTATGTCATGTTCTTTCATTTCGTATTGTAAAAGTATTCTTTGCATGATTTGCCCTATGAAACAAATGGTGATAGATTCAAGTACATTGATTCTTATTCTAAAAAAAAGTACATAGATTCTTATTTAGTGTTAGATTCCTGTCCATGCATGAAAGAAAATTATGGAAAAAAAATGATTGATGTCCACACTATAAACAAAAAAAATAAAATAAAGAAACTGAGATTTTTGTAGAGATTATTTGCAGTGAATATATGTTTATAGTTAAGTAATTTGTTTGTATCAGAGTATCCCATCTTGGTCTGTGTTGTATAAGAAAAGCCCAAAATTTGAAAAATACTCTAACTTCAAACTGTTCAAATCACATCTTATACACTACACTGCACATATGATAGCAAAAATAAGGTGCAGTGCGGTTATGATTTTAGCTAAACTCTTAATCGCATCGCATTGCACCACACATGTAACCACAAATATAAAATGTGGTACAGTTATGGTTTTAGCTAAACTATACCGCAAAGTACGGTGCTAAATATGTGACTTTATAATATTAAAGTCACATATTTTACTTGATAATATTAATATTAAAATAATGGTTAAATGTTAAATTCACTTTTTTTTAACCTTTCAATTTTTGGGACAAATAGTAATTTATCATAATATCAAAGAATGTAAAGGGTGTTCACCAAACCTCACAAACCGCAAAAATTGCACCAAAATTGCTCGCAAAATGGCATAACTGCACCGCACCGTAAGTAACAGTGCATCACACAGCATAATGCAGTGCAGTTTGTTGTTTTATAATAAGAAAACCGCACTGCACCCACTCTATATATTAATATATTTATTTATTTTTAATATTAAATATATTATTAATAGTTTAATAACCCTCGTTTAAAAAAAAAAAAAAAAAGAAATTATAGTTTGATAACCCTAGTAAATGTTGACTATGAAAGTCAGCCAAAAAAAAAAAAAAAAAAACTATCTCAATAGTTTAAATCTTAACTCAAAACAAAGGGAAAAATTAATTTTGGGCTCGGTAAGAAAAGCCTAAAATTTGAAAAATATTTCGACTTCAAACTGTTCAAACTGCATCTTATATACCATACTACACATGTGATCGCAAAAATGAGGTATGATGCGGTTATAATTTTGGCTAAACTCTAAACTGCACTGTACTGCACTGCACTGCATAGTACATGTGACCACAAAAATAAAATGCGGTGCAGATATGGTTTTAGCTAAACTGCATCGTAAAATGTGGTGTTAAAAGTTATCCAAAACTGCAATGCACCGCAAACACCCCTATATGTGACTTTATATTCAAATAGAGTCTCTATTTTACCTCTCATTTAAAAAGTAAAATATCTCACATATTTAACTTCACTTTACAAAGGAAAGTATTAAAAATAGTTAAATGATTGAATTTATCATTTTCTAATAATTCATGCTTTTATAACAGTCTTATAATTTTACTTTAGAACTATCATTTTCACTGTAAGAACAGCTAAATGATCAGATTATAGTGAAAACAAGCCTGACAATTAGAAAATGATAAGAATGGTTTTTTTTTTTTTTTGGTAAACATGATAAGAATGGTTAAATGAAAGCAAGTGTTTTTTTTTTTTGGTTCATAAATGAAGGCAAGTGTTAAAAGAATAGTAAATTGATTAAACTTATCATTTTCACTATACTTTTTATAATGAGTCTCAGCTTTGATCAACTAAAGAAATAAAGTTATTTTTCATCCAAAAAAAAAAAGTGAAATAAAGCTATTTCAGAAAAACTCCCCCTTAATATCATATGTAATGGAAATTGAACTGAGCCCAACCAAATAGGGCTTCCATCAGTGAACCTAATTGTACCCAGTTCAAGGGACTAACTGACCCAGACCCCTGAGCTAATAGAAATTTCATTACGTAGTAGTAATGCTTAAAATAGTGAGGTTGTGGGCCTTGTGGCCAGTAAACTCATTGCTTTCTTTTCGACCTTTTCTCTTGGATGTTTTGTAATAGTTTTTTTTTTTTAAGTAAACAGAACTAGTTATTAAAATATACACGAAAATGATAATATTAGTATTTTAAACCGGGTTTATAATTCACAACTTTATCTTTCACCACCATGACATAAATTTGTTGTGATTTGCGAAGCAAGTGACAAACTTTAGTACATGTAAATGAGTTAAGCGAAGGGTCAGTTACTTCTCTCAAAAAAAGGGTCAGTTACTAGATATGGGCCTCAAGATACAGTTGAGATAAGCCCAGCCCGTTAACTTTAGCACGCCACAGCTTAAATATTTTAGGCTAAAGAGGTCGGCCTTGTGCTAGCTCCAGTGACGGTCAATCCAAAGGGTGTATTTTGATCCAGAGTAATAGTAGGGAACAAAAATTTTCATAATTTTTTTCTTATGACAAACTATGCTAGAGTATTTTCACAATAACCATTTATATTTGTAATTTTAAAAAAAATGTTATGTTTATAAAAATTTTACAACAAATTCTAAATGATAAGTAATTTCATATATAAATTCTAAATGATAAGTTATTATCAGCTAGAAGTTGGATTGAATCCTAATTTCCCAAAAAAAAAAAAAAGCGCATATCGTGCCTTGAACTAATGATAAAAAACTATGGCTATAAAGTTGGAAAAGATTAAAAATCATCTCCACAGCCACACTTATTCCAAGAAAAAATAAACCTTAAAATCCAATTAAAGAGAATAAACAAAATTCAATTATAGTCAAATAATGTAACCTTACAACTTATTCCTTGGACCAAGAGCTTTTGTAACTTAACTAGCTCTTTTTAGTATTTCTAACGAAAATATTCAGAGTTTAAATCCTCCTCCCTCATTGTAATTATCAAATTTATCAATTCAAAAACTAAACTACTCATTGGTCCAACAACCAAAAAATAAAAAATATAAGCTTATACTTTTTGAATTAAGTTGTCTTTAATAATTTTAGGATTAAAAAATTAATGATCAATTTGATGTCAAATATGAGATTTAATTTTCAAGATTAAAAAATGATCAATTCTGAGGTTGCCAATTATAGGCATGTGAAATATTTGTACTATTTGAAATGATGAGAAATTTCAAATCATCTCACTTTTAGTATTTTATTTTATAATTCACCAATCGTTGTGTAGTCTCTCACACTTATTTTGTTTTATTTGTAAAAATAACTGAAATTTAAAATGGAAAATAATTATACATATGACATATAATAAATTAATAACTGTTATTGGTAGAGTATCAAGTGAAAAACTAGGAGATGTTTAGCAAAAAAAAAAAAAGAAGAAGTGCAAAACTAGGAGATAAATGCATATATGCGAATCAATTGCTGTAATGGAGACCTTAAAATTCAATCAATGATAAATAAATTAAAAAAAGATTATAGGAATTTATCAAAAGATCATGTCCCTATAGATAGAATTTGATATTATTTGTTCCATAAGGTCGATATTCTAGTTAAGCACATGAGAAAAAAAAATTGTGTTAGCTTTTACTTTTTAAATTTAGTTGTCTTTTATAAGTATATGTGTTGGATAACATACATATGATATACAGTATAATATTAAGGATTCAAAAATTATCAATTTGAGTTACTAAATTTTAGGCACGCCAAATATTCATATTATTGTGAATAATGTCAGTCTTAATTACACGAATCAAGACTTCAAAAAAAAAAATATAATAATTACACGAATCAAGTATTTGTTTTAATTATACAGAAAATAAATGCATGCAGCATGCATGTCGATCAATTGCATGCCACACTCTTTTTTATTATTTATATTTACCTCTCTCTCTTTTTTTTTTTTTTTTTTTTTTTAAGAATAGCATGACTTTATTAAAAAGAAGATAAAAACATGACATTTTGAACCAATGCGGACTCAATAGTAACAGGATTTTTCTCTCTTGATCTATATAAAAACCATTACATATTTAATCTCCCCATCACAATTACATAATAATTTATCTTTTATCAAGAAGAAAAAATTGCTTGAGTCTTTTAGTAACGGAGAGTGGAAGTGTTCCGATACAGTCCTCAACCTCAAGTTCTCTAGTAACCCCTAAATCTAATGCAGTGGCTCAGTCCTCGAATCCTTCAGTAACTCCTGATGCAACAAAAAAGCCAGCACCACCAGAAAATAAACCAAGTTTGAAGAGGAAATTGTAAGCTTATTTCTTTGTGTGTCGTTGAGAAATGTGTTTTATTCTATACACCACCTTCGAAAAAAGAAGAGATGAATTTCAAATTATTTTATTTTATTCTATGATTAGGTGTTTTTGAGACTTGACAAAAAGTAAATGCTAGAATTATTACAAATTTTTCTATAAAAAAAAATTACAAGTTGACATAATTATGAATGTGACTAATTAATGTCATTTAAAACACACACACACACACATATATATATGCTACCCTCGAGATTAATAATGACTTTATATATTCTTGTTTTACAGATTATTCGCTACTGGATAACCTGTGTGCAAATGTCTCTCATTCTCCACATCGAAAAAGAAAGAATGACAAAATTTAGTTACAAAATTGGTTGTAGTTTAGGTTACAAATTCACTCAATAAAATAAATATTACTACATATTTTAAAAATCTAACCATTGAATTGCATGTTCTTTACACTCTTAATACACGTGTCAAATTTTGTGTCAATCGGATATCATTTACTATATAATCTATAAGTTTATATTTTATACATAATTTAAATTACAAAAACTAGGAATTTTAAAAAATTATTGATGACATAGCTATTAATCTTTGATATTCTTAAAATTTTGTAAGTATAGAGGATATAAGAAGAAGATGTGATTCAATGGTAGATTTGTCAAAATTCACTTCTAATAAAAATATATTGAGCCTCTGTTTGAATATCAATGAAAAATGAAAATTATTTCACTATTTAGCTTATTTTCGCTACTATTTATGGGCCTCACTGTACTTTTTGGTACTATTTATGGGCTTCACTGTACTATTTCGACTAACTTTTACCTTTATCTATAGCATTTTCAGTAATAAATTTTCAATTTCAACAAAATAAGTGGTATCTAAACAGACCCTAAGTAAGGTTATACCCTAAGACTACAACAAATTTTGTAACTAAACTTTATCTCAGAAAAAATAAGTTTATACTGTTGCAAGTTAATGGTGTTCAAAAAGATTTTACATTGTATGGATATTCTAAAGAGATTTTACTTTATTGCTTGTACAAGAAACAGTTATCACAAGTAGCTCTCTCTCTCTCTCTCTCTCTCTCTCACACACATCCATTTACAACACATAAAAAAAATAAAAATAAAAAAATTGCTCATTGTAGACATCACATTTTGCAACATTCATTTGATTTCACCAAGGGTAAAACGTCATTATAAAACATAAGAATGAGTTTGTAATATAATTATTTATTTCTAAAAAATAGATGTCCTAATGATCAAAACGGCATATTATGTGTTTAAATCATACCATTAGATTAAAAGAAATAGACAACTAAAAAAAAAATTTAACAGTTGTATGCATCCTTTCGATTGAGGTTGATCGCATTTGATTTAGAATAATTAATGATGATTGTTTCTTTTAAAGAATTAATTTTAATTAATTATGTGTCATAATCTTATTTGATTTAATTAAAAAAATCATAATAATTGCACATTCTTGATGCGATGGTCACTTTACAAATATAAGTATTTGTGGGGGTGTGGAAGGCAAGGGTCAGAGTTCAAGTCTTTAAGAGGGAACTTTACGCACATATATATTAGAGTAGAATTTCTAGCTTGTATAAAAAATAAAATAATCATAAACAAATGGTTCTTTAAGGTGATGGGCATAATCTATATAACTAATTAATTATCTTTTAGTTTAAGACAGTTAATTAATTGTTTAAAATTCATTAATCGGCCCCACATTATCTGACTTTAGAGTGGTTAAAATTTTTTAAAAAAAAATCATAAACAAACGGTTCTTTAAGGTGATGGGCATAATCTATGTAACTAATTCTCTTTTAATTTAAAAAGTTAATTAATTGTTTAAAATTCATAATCGACCCTACATTATCTGACTTTAAAGTTTAAAAGTCAGATAATGTACGGTCGATTATCTTTAGGTCCAAACTGGGTTATGTCTTGAAACTAATTTAAAAAATGCCAAAAATCATAAAAAGACAATGAAATAGAACTTTAGGTCCAACTGACGATTTGGAATTTGGATTTGGCCTCTACCCACTAAATTTTCAACCTTTTTTTCTATATTATCTGATTGTCAACTAATATCTAATCAGTTTCTTAAACTCATCCATGCTTATATTACAATGCCTTCCACTCCCTCTACAAAATAGAGATGGATTCACAATTCAAAAGACAATTTCTTGGAGCTCTAGAGAAAGCTTTATAGCACGATCATAAGGCTTTTAGTGATCATTCAGTGTACAGCCAAGTCCTTTGTAACAAAAACCCTCTAGATTCTAGCCTCAAAACCTAAATATTTACTAACACTTCACCCAAAATCCTCCTAGACAGTAGACACCAAACCATAATATTAGGATCATCAACCAAACCCTAGTTGATTATTAAGCCATGTGCATGCAAGATGTATTTATTGTTCTTATTCTTTGTTTAATAAATTCTAAATAATCAAGAACATGTTTTTTCTATGATGATATGGCTTGATTTAGGATCAAAGCATGTTTTGTGATGTTTAAATGCCCAGAACTTTTCCCCCTATAATACTCTAAACGCTAGATCTTTTTTTTTTTTTTTTTTTCCTACTAATGAGATGTTAGTTGAATAGATGAAAGGACATAATGGTGGCCACTAGATATATTATAATGGTCCGTTTGGTTGCGTTGATTTTAGGAGATATGGAAAAGGGGCAGAGAAAATGAAATTTTTGTGTGTTTAGTTAGAGCATTAGCATGGGTGTAAAACTTCCCAAATTGCTATTATAGCTCCACATATGTCCAAAACCACCAACATTTGGTTGGTAGATCCACAAAATTTTCCCACATAGCTATAGTAAGGTTGTAAATTTACAACACAAATTTACTTATTTAAGAGTCTGTTTAGATACTGCTTATTGCTGAAAACTGAAAATACTCTAACAAAATAATTTTTAAATGTGTGAATAGTGTAGTGGGATCCATTTTTAAAGAAAAATTTGCAAAAAACTGTACTTGTGGGTCTTGTGAACAGTACACGGTGTACTTTACAAATTATCAATTGTATTGATTTGTATATATGTGAGTATAATTGTCTGTATGACTCTTTACAATGAAAGAATAAAATAAAACTCCTCTGATTCGATTTCCAAGTAACTTTAAGATCCAAAGGACTATGAAGCTTGATCTTGAATCGTACTTTGATGTCTCCAAGTTGGGATGTGTGATTGGATGTACTTGAGTTTTGATTTGAAGTTGAGGGCTATTGGCTTGATCTCGAACTTAATTGAAGGAAAATCTCTACTTTGATTTGAAGAAGTAGAAATAAGCCTTGATTTTAAGGGAGCAAAAATACTCTTCTGGACTTAGAGATAACTCTCTATTTTGACAGAGTGTCAGCAAGGTTTTTCTCTCTAAGTTTCTTCTTCTTTTATTCATATGATAAGCCTCTATTTATAGGCAACTCAATAGTATTTAATTTGGAATCTCCTCTCAGCAGTTATTGAGAGTTGAATTATGAATTTAATTTGGTATTTTATTTAATAAGAACTTTCCATATAAGTCTTTTCTTTTGACGTTGCCATTTGGCTTTCTTCATTTGATGTTGCCACGTGGCTTGATTTCATTCTCTGATTGTCCACGTCATCAATTGAAGATTACTTTAATCACAAATACTTTATCATGAACAATCGGACGGCTATGAATACATCATAAAATTTTGATGTCTACACACGGGACCCACCATTTTTCAACAAAACATTGGAATGCATGAAAAACGTGCGTTCCAAACGTACACTAATTCTCTCTCTCTAGCTAGTTGTGTGGATTTGATGGAGAGAGAGAGGAAATTAATTCTTCGTTTGTTTCGATGGAAAACCCTGTGTAAAGATAGTTTTCCTTATTTTCCAGTGTTTGGTAGCATAAAAAAAAGATGAGTCAAAATAAAACTATCTTTGGTCAACATAAAAATTATGGCTTATTTTTAGAGATTATTTTCCATTAAATTTTTTTGAAAAACAACTCTATCTCACAGTAAGCTAAATAAGGGAAGTTATAAGGTTATTTTTCAACTCATTTAAAGTTGCTACCAAATATTGAAAAATGAGATAAATTCATAGAAAATGCTTCTTGCAAAATGACTCATTGTTTAGAAAATATCATTGTTGAAACAAACAGAGCGTAAAGAGAGAAAAAAGAGATGAGAGAAAATAGAGAGAAATGAGTTATTTATATTATTTGATTGGGTAGTTTATATTATTTTAATAAGTTGTATATTTTAAAATAAAAATTGAAATGTTAGATAAGTTGTAGAATAGTATGGTAAAATAGGTAAAATAGATTTTTAAAGTGTAAAATAAGTTTTTTTTTTTTTTCAAATCTCCAAATGTTAATACTCGTAGAGAAGAAAATATGAGAGAAAGCTAATGGTGCTCAAATATTTTATTTTTTAGCCTACTGTTACCTCTCCATAATAAAAATAAAAGGAAATTCGAGAGAAAAATGCATGAGACAAAAAGTCCTGTATTTTAGACAAATTTGCCACCCCCCCCCCCACGTGCAACGCTTTTGTTATTTCGGTTCTCTCTCTCTCTCTCTCTCTCTCTCTCTCTCTCTCTCTCTCTCTCTCTCTCTCTCTCTCTCTCTCTCTCTCTCTTTTGTTTTTGGTCTTTTTGTTCTATTTACTTTAAGTACTCTTTTTTTTTTTTGTCTTCTTACTTCTTCTATTCACATCTATTCTCATTTGTTTTTCTTTTTCCTCCATCTATTTTGGGTTCTTTTATATATATCTTATTAATTTTATCTAATAAGAGGATGAAAGTAAATTTATATGATCTACATTTTCTATTCTTTCATTTTTATTTAAAATAAATAAAAATTTTTTTTATTCCCCCACTTTTCCAACCCCAACCAAACACTATGAAAGAAAATTAAAATCTCTTATACCTCCCATTTTTCATTACTTTTTTATTTTCCATCATTTCATTTTTTTTTATCTCCCAACCAAACAGACTCTAAAAGACCAAGTTCAATAAAGAAAAGTGAGTGTTTAACACTTTTCTCAACTTATAACTTTAGCTTCTCATTTTAAATTAAGGACAAAGTTTAGTTACAAAATTGGTTATAACCTTAGACTACAAACTCACTCAATAAAATAAATATTACTGCATATTTTGAAAATCTAACCGTTGAATTGCATGTTTTTTACGTTCTTAATACATATATCAAATTTTATGTCAATCGGATATTATTTACTATACAATCTATAAATTTATATTTTATGCATAATTTTAAATTACAAAAACTTGTAATTTAAAAATGTATTAATGATATAGCTATTGATCTTTAATTTTCTTGAAAATTTGTAAACATGCAGGATATAAGAAGAAGATGTAATCCAATGGTGAATTTGTCAAAATTCAACTTTAATAAAAAGATATTAAGTGAGTTTGTAGACTAAGGCTACAACCGATTTTATAACTAAACTTTGTCCTTAAATTAATACAACATCAAATAAATTTTATTCTATGTAATTTTTGTCTTTTTAAAATGTAATTAATACATCGATCTATGTAATTTTTGTTTGATTGTATATAGAAGCAAAATTATAATAACATTATTATTCGTATTCAAATTGATGCAAATTACCAAAAGCAGTTAGGATTTTGCCGACTGCCAAGTGGCATGCTCCCGCTGGTCTAAAACCATGACCTATCATATTTTTAATTTAAAAAAAAAAAATAGAAAGAGAAAGAAAAGGATGACTTGCCGACTTGGTAGTGCTACCAGGAAAAAAGAAGTGAGTAGACCGAACTATTAGGACCGTGACCAGTTGCCCATCAAATACACACAAACCAATCATTTTTTCTCGAAGCTTACGTTCTTTTACCTTATAGTTGTGACAAAAATATTGTAACATAAATTATGGTATTAAATTTTCTCAACTACAAAGTTGTTGAGAGATAAATTATAGGGCAATGACTTACAAAATGCACATATATCAATGCTTCAAATAGACCTTATTATTTAGTGAAAAATTTAATCTTAACGCGGAAAAATATAAGTCTATTATAAGGCATTAATATGTGTGCATTTTTTAGAGGCAAATGTTAACAAGAACAGCATAGGTATTTGTTAAGATTGTACAAAAGTGTGTCTCATTTAATAAAAAAATTAAATAAATAAATGAAAAGGACATAAACTAGTTTTTTTGGTTATTTTAATATTTTTTTCTCTCTACAAAGTTGACCCCACACTGAAAATTATAACATAAAACTACAAAAAATGACAAAAAATTGTACCAAAAAAAGTCAAAAGTTGTTGTTAACTGATGCCTTACAATGTGTCTATTAACACAACCATTTTTTAAGAATTCATTCAGGATTTTACTAATGTGTGGCCTAAGAGCACACAATAGTATACTATTTTTGAAGAAAATTTTATCGAAAATTGAAAAAGTTTTACAGTTTTTTCAATTTCTTATAAAATATTTTCAAAAATAAATATTTTAATGTGTGTTCTAAGTGCAAACATTAACTGGACCTCCAAGAAAGATGGCTGGGCTTGAAGAATTATATTCAATCGCATATTTGCATACACCCTCCAACAACTTCAATAAATAACTTACGTAATGTGTTGTGGAATAGTAAAAGTGGCAAGCTATTAAGTTAGAGTTGCGTAATAATTTCCAAAACAATATACACATTTTCCAAATCAGAGAGAGAGAGAGAGAGAGAGAGTCCGTACCACTCAGACCAAATCAACGGGGAGTAGAGGCAAGTGGCAACCAGACATTATAGGATTCTGTGCCTATTTATAATATACATTGAACCATGAGCATCACCATTATATATAGTACTCCAACAGCTTCTTCTTGTGCTTTAAACTCTTCCTCGTTTGTCTCTCTACCTACTGCTCTCACTTCCATTTCTAAGCTCCTTTCTTCTTCTTCACCACCACATCGTTCTCTTCGTCTTTAAACTACTCTTCCACCTCTTTGCTTTCCTGAGGGTAGAGGAAGCCTTAACCCCAGCTTGGTTGAAGGTCTCATTCTACATCTGGAGACAGTAGTATCTACATACCTCGGAGATCTCAACCCTAAGGGTCTTTTCAGTCTCTGCCACCCCTGCTTCATACCCATCCTGCTCAGTCTGGTCTTTGGCCTTCTCGGCCTCCTCCTTGGCCTTCTCAGCCTCCTTCCGTCTCTTTTTTAGGGCCTTTGTTTGATCTTTGGCCATAACAAGTCTCCGCCTACCTCTCCGCCCCTTCTAAAGCGGCCTCGGCGCTCTTCTTTTCCCTCTCGACCTTGGTTAACTTCGCATTGAGCTCTTGCAACCTCTTCTCTGCTACCTCGAAGACCTTCACAACGATAATGCGCTTGGACTCCTCCTCCTTCATTGACCTATGAGAGCTGATGACTATCTCTTTAGCTTTGTAAGCAGCTTGGACAACATTTTTAAGAAATAAAGAAAAGGTAAAACACACCCAAGTTGGAGAAGTTAAGTATAAAAAAAATACATAATAAATAAAATGTAATAAGTATATATAAAAAAAGGGGAGGAAATTAGATAGTAGTCTGACCAAAGCAAGGTTTCTCTTCAAGCTAAGGAAGACCTCATGCTTTCTCATCTACCTCAAGTCAGATATGTCCATTGGCAGCAACAAGGCCTACTCCACAACATCGGCCACATAACCAGCCTTCCCTTGCTGGAAGTACCTGATTGAGGCATCATCGGTCAGGGGAGCTCCGTCTAATACCATGGTAGGGGACCACGCTAGAGCAACTACCTGGGCCTCAGCTCTCTTCTCCACTATTATTTCTGTTGTCTTAGCTTGTTTGGCTCCCTTTAGGGCTCGGCCTCTTTGGAAGAGTGGTTTTTTTCTCCCTCCACCACCTTCTTACCTTTTGGCTGATCCCTCTTCCTTTTGTGATTAGCAGGGTTGGGATGTTGGGCTTGGCTGAAGGAGGGGGCAGGGAGTTTGGCCTGGACAACTTTCTCAGGCTCTTGGCCTCCTGCTTGGGCCTCCGTTAGGTCCCGGAGGCTCGATCTGGTCTTACGCTAGATCGGCATCGCTTTTGGGATGGCAGGGTCTTCTTATAAGTGGTTTACTTGAGCTGGGGGTAGAAGGCAGAGGCCACCGGCTGGGCTCTCTGAGTACAAGGGTAGGTTGAAAACCTCAAAATTATCTTCAGAATCCGAGACGTCAACTATCTCCTCCTCTTCTTTAATAATGGGCTGGGAAGAGGTGGATTCTCCGACTGTGTACTGAGCTGGCAAGGTTACCTTGAATACACCTTCTAGAATGTGACTAAAGGTGAGAAAACCCAAAGCAGTAACACTTATTAGCGGCAAGCGCGGGTCTTTCGCTTTAATCACGTTCTTCTGCGCTTGAAAGGCGAACGAGACAGGTTTGTAGCCGAGGATGAGGTGGGCTGCCCTCAATTGACCATCGTTGTGAACGAAGACCTCAGCTTTGAGTATCTTGTCTAGGTCTATCTGATTGACAAGATTTAGGTTGGGAATCGCGGCATGCTTATCTGCGAAGCCATTAAAAAAGAAGCTATCAAAAAAAATGACATGATTCAACAAAAAGTTCAAATGGAACACACAAATAAAAAGAAACAAATGTGAAGAATATTAGAGAGAAATGGGGGTGACATCAGTGCAATTAACCTAGACTTTAGAACCCTACCTGGAATCCTATCTCTCGGTGGAGGCCATTGTGACACTCCCCTGAGATGATTAAGAAATCTTTATTCATGCCTTTGTTAGAATCAGGGAGGCATGTGATTAGCCTAATCTTAGGGACCTTAGCCTTTAAATAATACCCCTACCCTTCCAAAAGGTGGAGATTGTAAATCCAGTTGACGTCGTGGTGTGTGAGGTTCAAGCCCATCCTCTCATTGAGGGCGTCTACACTACTTAGGATCCTAAACATGTTTGTAGCATACTAGGTAGGGGAGAGATGGTGAGCTATTAGGTAATCCCTAGTGACTCTACCCATGGGGATTCTCATCCCTCCCTTTATAAAGGCAGTCATAGGGATTACCACTTCTCCCTTTAGCCTCATATCATGCCACTCCCTTTATTTATAGTACCTAATGGAAACTCCAGAGGGAATTTGGTATTGGGTTTTAAAGTCTTCTATGTTCTCTAGGGTGTCCACTAGGTAAGCGAATCTCCCCATTTATATAAAAGGATTGAGGGAATTAGGTGGCCTAGGTGAAATTATAAAGGCCGAGGAAAAGAACAGGGTTTAACTATAAAGAATGACAGAAGGGACTGGAAGAAGAAATAAAGAAAAAATTGCTAGAAACTACTTACGGAAACAAATAAAGGCTCTTTGAACTAGCTCTTGAGTTCAGGAGGTGCAAAAGTGAAGTGTGTGAAATTTCGGAATGGTATATATATGAGAGAGAATAGTAGGTGGGAGAATTCCCACCCAAGTTTCAATGAAAACCTAAGCCGTTGAATCTTTATCACGTCATAGAACATGGGAGACATGGAGCCGCAGAAATTTAATGCGGGCTCGCCCCGGGTGCCGAAGCATCAGGGACGTGCGTTAGGCACTGGAAACGGTGTTTTGCGTGAACAGAATGTGACATACAACAAGAATAGGGTAATGATGATAATATCAAAATCCCTTTTCTTTTCCAAGGATTAAAAGAAAGAAATGTTGAGGGGATATTGTATGGATAAAAGGCCCATAAAGTATAATGGGTAGTGGGCCTTGTTTGAGGACGTCTAGTAGTTCGAGGACAAGGATAAGGTAGGGAAGACATGCGAATCCAAGCGCCGAGGATGAACCACGACTGGGAAAGTCTAGGAAGGTAGTCCGAGGAAGATTACCTCCTCGACTAGGTAAGGTAGAGGTCATAAGGTACTAGCTGCCATCGAGAACAACTTTTCGGAAGATTCTACTGATAAGGATGAGTATCAAAGGAGCATAGGACAAATAAAAGCTAAGAAATATCAAAGGGAAAGCTACATCCATCGCATTGAATGCTTTACAGCTAACCCTCTGGCCGCATTAATGTGGAGGTGATGTCTGAACAGTGACCAACAGCATTACAGTTACCCTCAAAGACTTCAAGAAGGTGTTGAGAGGACAATGATAAAGACTAGCAGCTTGCCCTACATGTGGAGAGTGGAGATGAAGAAAAATAGAGTATATAATAGAGAAAGAAGTCCTTGATGAGAAGGGATCCAAAGAAAGAGGGAGAGAAAAATATTGTAACATTAAGAACTGAACTTGTACCCAAATTCAAAGGAAACATATATATAAGATCTAGTGTCCTTAGATTGTGCCGAGGATGATTTACTTAAGTAAAACCATTTTATTCTTGTTTTCTTTTCATCTGGGCTTACTACAATTATTAGTTGATTAATTAGAGCATAATTTTCCAGCCCACTCTTCACAAATTTATTGCATTGGGCTCTTTAAGCCTAGATTCTTTTCCCTTTAGGATTGGGAACCTTCCTTGCAATTTTAATGAGTTGTATATTTTAAAATAAAAACTGGAATGTAAAATAAATTGTAAAATAGTATGGTAAAATAGGAAAAATAGATTTTTAAAGTGTAAAATAAGTTTTTTTTTTTTTAAATCTCCAAATGCTAATACTCCTAGAGAAGAAAATATGAGAGAACTAATGGTGCTCAAATATTTTCTTTTTTAGCCTACCAAAATTTTATCTCTCCATAATAAAAATGAAATGGAAATTCGAGAGAAAAACGCATGAGACAAAAAGTCATGTGTTTTAGACAAATTTGCACCCAGTGGCGACTCCAGGAATTTTATCCAGGGTGTTCCTATTTCACTTTGAAAAAATTTTGGGTCATTTCGGTCTATTTCGGGTATTTCGGGACATTTTAGTAAATACTGGCCGAATTTCAAAATTTAGCAAGTATGAAGTTTATATTTTAAAAAAATAAATAAATATGTCTTAAAACTAAAACAAATTTGCATTCTGTACATCGAAAAATCTCAAAAGGAAAAAAAATAAAAAAAAATAAAAAGGAAATAAATTAATGAATAAAGGTACCGGTACAATAAACTATAAGTTCATTTGAAATATTTATAAAATTATTAATTATTGTTGTTTAGTTGTTTCATAAATTTGTTTGTCTTTTATAAACTATAATTTGTTGTATTGTTGTTTCATTAATTATTAAATTATTAATTATTGTTTAGCCTAACATAATTTAATTTGTTTGTCTTTTATAATGTATTAGTTAATTAAATTATTAATTGTTGGTGTTTAGTTGCTTCATTCATTTTTTTTACTAACTATTAAAAGTCTAGCACATATCCCACTGTGCGTTAGCACACACCTCATGTGTGCACACACCCCTGCCTCTGCATGCCTTTTAGTTCAAAATTTGTTTGGTATAAAATTTTTAAAGGTGTTCCTGATATTGCTTGAGGCTGTTCCTATTTTTTTTCAGAGTAAATAAATAAAAAAAATAAATTATTATATATATATAAAAAAAAATCAATTTGCACCCCCCCGGTGCAACGCTTTTGTTATTTTGGTTCTCTCTCTCCCTCGCTCTCTCTCTCTCTCTCTTATTTGTTTTTGGTCTTTTTGTTCTATTTACTTTAACTACTTTTTTTTTTTGTCTTCTTACTTCTTCTATTCACATCTATTCTCATTTGTTTTTTTTTTCCTCTATCTATTTTGGGTTCTTTTATATATATATATATATATATATAATGAAATGCCTATGTATGCATAATTTTTTAATAAAAAAATAATGTGTTTCTTATTAGTTTTATCTAATAAGAGCATGGAAGTAAATTTATACGATCTAAGTTTTCTATTCTTTCATTTTTCTTCTAAACTAAATAAAAAGTTTTTTACTCCCCACTTTTCCAACCCCAACCAAACACTATGAAAGAAAACTAAAATCTCTTACACCCTTTCACTTTTTCATTACTATTTTATTTTCCATTATTTCATTTTTTTTAATCTCCCAACCAAACAGATTCTAAAAGACCAAGTTTAATAAAGAAAAGTGAGTGTTTAACACATTTCTCAACTTATAACTTTAGCTTCTCATTTTAAATCAATAATACATAAAATAATTTTTATTCCATGTAATTTTTACCTTTTTAAAATGTAATTAATACATCAATCTATGTAATTTTTGTTAGAGTGTATATAGGAGCAAAATCATAATAACATTATTATTCGTATTCAAATTGAAGCAAATTAGCATTTTTATTATTATTTTTTAATCAAAGAAAAGGTGCATAGAAAAGGTCGAAAAAGCATGTAAGATTTTGCCGACTGCCACGACCTCTCATATTTTTTATTAAACAAAAAACAGAAAGAGAAAGAAAAGGACTTGCCGACTTTGTAGTGGTACCAGGAAAAAAGGAGTGAGTAGACCGAACTATTAACTATTAAGACAGTGACCAGTTGTCTATCAATTACACTTACACCTAAACCAATCATTTTTTTCTCTAAGCTTACATTCTTTTCCCTTATAATTGTGACAAAAATATTGTAACATAAATTATGATATTAATTTTCTCGACTACAAAGTTGTTGAGAGATAAATTATAGGGCAATGATTTGCAAAATACACACATATCAATGCTTCAAAAAGATCATATTTGGTAAAAAATTTAAAATTTAATCTTAACAAGGAAAAATATAAGCCTATCTAAGGCATTGATAATTGTGCATTTTTTAGAAGTAAATGTTAACAAGCACAGCATAATATTTGTTAAGACTGGACAAAAGTAGGTCTCTATTATTAAAAAAAATTAAATAAATAAATAAAAAAGACATGAAACTAGTTTTTTTAGTTTTTTTTTTCTCTATAAAATTGATCCTACATTGAAAAATATGACATAAAATTACAAAAAATTGTAAAAAAAAGTAAAAAATTACTGTTAACTGACACGCTATGATGTCCGTTGACACAACAATTTTTTAAGAGTTCAAGAAAGATGGCTGGGCTTGAAGAGTTATATTCAATCGCATATTCGCATGCACCCTCCAACATCTTCAATAAATGACTTAAGTAACGTGTCGTGGAATACTAAAAGTAGCTAGCTATTAAGCTAGCGTTGCGTAATTTCCAAAACTATAATATAAACATTTTCCAAATCCAGAGAGAGAGAGATTCCGTACCACTCGGACCGAATCAGCGGGGAGTAGAGGCAAGTGGCAACGCAGACATTATCGGATTCGGTGCCTATTTATTATATACATTAAACCATGAGCGTCACCATTATATATAGTATTCCAACAGCTTCTTCTTGTACTTTAAACTCTTCCTCGTTTGTCTCTCTCCCTACTGCTTTCACTTCAATTTCTAAGCTCCTTTCTTCTTCTTCTTCACCACCACATCGTTCTCTTCGTCTTCGAAGTCGAACTACTCTTCCACCTCGGATTCTCTGCTCCTCTTCTTCTCTCTCTGTTTCAGGTTGGATTTTTCTTTAGCTTTGATGATTTGCTTCGTGGACTGAATTTCTGAATTAAGTTTTTACAATGATTTGGAGCTTCAAATGTGTTGGTGATTTGGTTTTTGGAATTTACCTTTTGGTTGTGCTAATATTTGCCTTTGTTTTGAATAATGTTTTGTTTGGATTTGAGATTTAGATTTAGATCTTTCATTCATGGTTCCAGGTAATGATTGAACAAGTGATAATTATTAAGGATCGATTCTGCCAAAGTTTATTGGTATTTTCTTTATTATTATTATTATTATTATTATTATTATTATTATTATTTTTTGTTCTTTCAAACATCCTAAGTATTATTCTGGTATAAATTTGTTTTGATTCCAACCTGGCGTGTAACACTTGCTTTGCATCACATGTGTTTGTTATGTATTTATATACATGTGGATCGCTTTTGTTAGTTATAATTTCAAGGCTGTGATTGATTGTGGCATTTGCTATTTCTTTTGGGTCTTTATACTTATGCTTTATTTAAAAATATATTCTGTACCTGGCCATTTTTTTATTAGCGTCTTGTAGAAGAACCTAATTGGTACATTCTGTGAAGCACGCACAGTGATTGGAATATGGTTTTCATATTTTATTTGGATGCCCGTACTCACATTTTGTTGATACTTTATTATGTACATGGCAAATTGGCAATATGATCTTAAGCCTTTTCTGTTGGTTGTCTACTTTTATGACTGCAGACATGGATGCCACCGGAGGTCTAAGCCTCTACCCATTGCACCGTACTAAAACTCTTCACCTGGTAACGCTGATACACATTTATTTTTAGAGATTATTTCTTGGGGTATTTTATTTATTTATTTATTTGTACTTTGAAAATGGATTTGGTCTAATGAAGCCATGTATACAGGTAAGGCATGCCCAAGGGATTCACAATGTGGAAGGAGAAAAGGACCATGATGCATACTTATCTTATGATCTCTTTGACGCAAACCTTACCTCACTTGGCTGGAAGCAGGTAGCCGCTTCGTTAATTATGTTGTAATTGTTAGTTTGTTGCAACTCTGTTCTTATTAAGTTGTTAAAAACTTTAATACAACTGGTTTGCTGGTGGAACACATTTAACTTTTTATCTTTAGAAAAAGCAGAATGGTCCTATAAAATTTTGCAAAAACGACTTCAATTTGAAACTGAATAAAACTTTTGGTCTTTAAATGGAGACCATAATGTTTCAAGAAGACTTTTTGCTGACCATACTTCTAGATTTTCTTACCCTTTTATTGTCTTGTATTAAAATGATTAGATATTATATTCTCCAATGTTAAAAAAAATAAATGTCATTAGACTCTTCTGGATTGGGTTAAAGTGTTAGGCTATTGTTCTTTTTCTTCAGTCTGTGGTTTCATGGACTTTTTTACTTTATGCACTTGATTTATTTTTGTCCTTGGTGTATACTTCCTGCATACTCAGGTGACACCACCCCTCTTCTTTTTAATATATTTTTATTTCTTACCAAAAATAGATAAATGTCATGGGATGATTTCATTGTGCCATAACAGGTTGATAATTTGCGCAAGCATGTTCATGCATGTGGACTTTCCAAAAGAATTGATTTAGTTGTCACTTCCCCTTTGTTAAGGTAAACTTACTGCCTCCAATTTTGTTGCCTCCATATTTAGAAATTTTCGGTCATCCTCCTATTTGCTTTATGCTGTGTAAGTGGTGCAAACTATCTTTTCTATGATTCCTTCCACTAAGCTCATAACTGGATTCTGATGCGAAATATAAGCTCAATATTAGCACTAGCAACAAGTAGTGAACCACTTAGTAACTGACTGCTCTAGCATTATTTGTTGATGAGAGTTATTTCACCTGCTATGATTAGGTCTAGGTCTAGGTCTAGGTCATTCTTGCTTTAGTCACTCAAACAAGAATCTATATATGACTGAAATGAGTGTGGCTGGTCTCTGAAGTCAAAAGGTTGGGGGGAAAGTTGAAAACTTTACATCATATAAACCTTAGAATGATTGTTGGATACCATTTGAAATGATTCTACCACAGATGATTGAAGGGGGATATAACCAATCGTGTTAATTAACTTAATTTTCTAATTCTTTATTCCCTGAGGGAATTTTTTTTAGAGTTCTTTACATGTTGATCTCAAACAACTTTGACTCTACATGTTTAATGTCAGAAATTTTGTACTATAAGTCATGACTAACAATGACTGCATTGCAGGACCATGCAAACAGCAGTTGGAGTCTTTGGTGGTGAAGCCTACACAGATGGCATAAATGTACCTCCTCTAATGGCGGCAAATACAGGGAAAAGTGGCCGTCCTGCAATTTCAAGTTTAAATAGCCCACCATTTGTAGCAGTAGAGCTTTGCCGAGAACATTTGGTATGTCATATACATCTAATAGATATTGTATGGGCATTTTTCTTCATTTATATGACTTGCAAGTATGAAAAGTTATTATTGCATTTGTGACATCTCTCTTTGCACTTGATCCAATTACTCATAAAGAAACGAGTGAAAATTTTCACAAATGCATCCACCACCCCACTCTTCTCTCCTTTTCATTAGTTAAGACTTAGAGTTGTCTTATAAAAAAAAAATTAGTTACTGGTTGTCATTTGAGTTCATGTGAGTTTGTTTTTACTACAGGGAGTTCATCCATGTGATAAGAGACGAAGCATTACCGAATATCGCCCTCTCTTTCCTGCAGTTGATTTTTCTCTGGTAAGTAGTCTATCATTGTTCGTGCTTTATATCAGGAGCAAGTGGCTTTGACAGTCATTTTTCCTGTGATAATTGATTTGTTTGTTAGTCTTCAACTTAATTCTGTTTTGGAATTTAATTTTGTTTCAATTTTTGTTCAGATAGAAAATGACGATGACATCTTGTGGACACCTGACATTAGAGAGCGGAATGAAGAAGTTGCCGCTAGGGGACAGAAGTTTTTGAAATGGTGATTGCCAATTTTACTTTTTTTCCCTCTTGCTAAGAAACTGATTATTCTTTTAACCAACATAACAATTAACAAAGGAATGAAATTTCAATGAACAAAATAAAAATTCAATTTCTTTAATTTCAGAATTGCTCATCCATCAAAAGCTAAATGTGTAGTTGTTTCACCTCTGGCATCTCATAATATACTTTGGTATACTGTTTGATAGTGGCTAGCCTTGGGGTTTTCAAACACCATGCCTTGATTTTAAAGAGTTGTTGGGGTGCTACTTATAAATAAATTAAAAAAAGATCTTAAAAAGTGTTTTTTGTATTTTAAAATTATGCATAAAAGATGAGTTTATAGATCAAATAAGAAATAACATTTGATTGGCACAAAATTTGGTATACGTGTTAAGAATATAGAGAACGTGTAGTCCTATGATGAGTTTTTCAAAATACTAATTTAATAAAAAGTTATTAAGTGATATAACATTGGTTAAAGTTACAGTAGGTGTAAATTGATCCTGACACTCTCTCTCTCTCTCTCTCTCTATATATATATATATATATATATATATCAAATTAGCTAGCATGTAGTTGTCCCATCTGAAGGAGATCATTTCATTGAGTCTTACATGCATCCAAGCTCACCTCCTTTTATAAAGCCAACAAGCTCTAGCTTAAATGATACTTCCTTTATAAGAGCAAGATGGAGAGTGAAATTGTGGATTTATGACTGATCAGTTGTGTATCTTTCCAATTAGAGATAATAATAAATGATTAGTGATTTGTTTGTGTTCTGTAATGAGTTCAATATGTAATACATATTAGGGTGTTGCATGCATCTGAAGCCCCTAATTTTTTTTTTTAACAATAAAAATAATATTAGTGTTTTCAGATGTATGGGAAATTTTTTGGCAAAGTTTCTTATTGTGGCTTATAGAATGGCTTAGTCGTTCTTATAAAGAAGTTTAATAAAAATGCTCTTAGGATCTGTTGAGATCTGCTTATTTTGCTAAAACTAAAAACTTTTTGTTAAAAATACTGTAGATAAAGGGGTATGTTAGCTGAAATAGTACAGTAGGACACATGAATAGTACTAAAAAGTGCAGTGGGGCTTATGAATAGTAACAAAAATAAGCTGAATAGTAAAATAAATCGACCCTTTAATTTGGAGCCAAACGTACACTTAGTTATTGATTGTGATGATCAATGTTTTCCACATGATTCATTTATATCTTTTTCACCTTCTTTTCCGGGTTGAATATGAATTGTATAGACATTTGGAATGCTTTGGCTATTATCTGGTTGCAAGTATGTTTATAACAGTGCCACAAATTATTTCTTACTTTTTCCCACTTTCCAACTGGTCCAGGTTGTGGACACGTAAAGAGAAGGAGATTGCAATTGTCAGCCACAGTGGATTCTTGTTTCATACCCTAAGTGCTTTTGGAAATGATTGTCATCCATCTGTGAAGAGTGAAATATGCAAAAAGTAAGAATTATATTGATTTATATTTTTCACTTGCAACTACACACATGATCAGGTTCTCAGATTCTAAATTAAAAGAATGAAGTACGTGCTATCAGATGATGAGCTTGTTGCTTAATTTGAATCTCGCTATTAGAAATGCTTTCTTTTGAACTTTTTATTGGTAATCTCTTATTAACTTGAAAATAAACGCGTGGTCAGTAAACATATGATCAGGTTTCTTAGATTCTAAATTAAAAGAACTAAGTACGTGCTATCAGATGAAGAGCTTGTTGCTTTATTTGAAATCTCGCTATTAGACATGCTTTCTTTTTAACTTTTTTATTGGCAATCTCTTATTAACTTAAAAAAAAGAGAGGGGGGTTGGGGGGGGGGGGGGGTGGGGTTGGTTTAAAACTGCTGGGCGAGTGAGAAACTTTTATCTATTTGTTTGTTTATTTATTTTATTTTCTTGTACCAATTCTCTATTCTGATGAGACATCCTCATGGCAGACACTTTCGTTATGTCCCATCTAAAGCAATGTTTTACCTGTATGACTAGGAATTGGAAACTACGTGTACCCTGTAATCCCCTCCCAAACATTCACCCTGCTGTGGGAGAGACATTAAAAACACAGAAATTAAACAAGGGGAATTTGCTGTAGATAAATATAACATAGCTAGTGAAACAAGATGTTTATAAATTTTTGCAACTTATATAATATGCTGATTTACATGCATGGTGCCGAAACTAAAAAAATACAATTTGTGTTGTGCAGCTTTGCCAACTGTGAGCTTCGTTCGGTGGTGATCATTGATAGGAGGTGAGCATTGTCATTTGCAAAACATAGAACCTATGTTATAGCTTAACGCAGAAATTTCATCTTCTGACTTTTCTTTCTGCAGTATGATTGGGTCAGATTCCTCAACAACTAACTATCCTGGTAAAATTCCTAGTGGACTTGATCTTACCAGTGATATAGCATTAGAGAAGCATCCAGAGGAAAAGGGTGCTTAACTAACTATAGCCCATGACAATGATCAAACTGGAATAGACTAGATACACTTAATATTAGTCTTCAGAAGTGTTCACTGAGGCACTTCTCAAGGGAATATCTTCCCACAGGAGTCGAGGTGTCCATTTTTTGTGAGTTTGATTGCTCTGTTTGGCAATTTCAAGATTCCATTTTAATTTGAGTAGTTAGATTTAAAGCCTTGAACAAAGTCATAGGTGCCGATTCTTTTTCGGATGAATATGTGGACACATTTGTTTAATTCAACTAAGTTTTTCTATCTATGATGGTCGAAGAAGATAGAAGTTTGGGTGAATTATATTTACTTGCCCTTCCAAACTATTCGGATATGTAATATCTACCCCAAATTTTAAATTGTGCAATAATATTTCAAGATACACTCGAGATGCAATCTTACTATTGAAATCAATGTTACTCTTACACTGAATATTTTAGCACGTAAAACTAACACACATTCTGTTGAATTTGATGCATCTCTTGACTTAATACAGAATTCACATGATTGTCTGAGTGTTTGATAAAATCATAAAATGTGTCGGTGTTTGCGCCAATTTTAAAGTCCAAACCATTTCTAGTAATCTTGTGTTTTGATTGTTCAATTTCCAAGTTTTATGTACTGTTGGGTTAAAATGAATTGACCCATTGCAAATTAATTAATTAGATCAAATTACATGCAATAGCGTGGTAGTATAAACATATCATCAATTATACTAAATGCAGCGAAAATTAAATTTGGCACAAATGATTTGTTTACGAATAGTGAAAACTACCGAAGGAAAATTCTACCGAGTAAATTTAAGATCACTATTCTCAAGAATTTACTATTAGCAATTACAAGCAGGTACAAGTATAAGAAAACTTACTAAGCCCTTTGGCCTATCCCAAAATACAAACATACAGTTGAATTTTTACCCCAATATTCAATTGAACTTGTATTGTAGTGGTAATCTTTCTGTTTAATGCACGAATCTTAGTACATGACTAACCAATGATGTATGGATCTTAGTATGTGATTAACTCTACCAACTTGAAGTGGTTGTTGGCTGCAAAGTTTAGCAGTTCATCAACAATAAAGATTAAGAAGTTCCTTGGACACAAAACCCTTGGCATAAAGATGTAGTAGCTTCTACAGAGAAAATGATGAACTAGGGCACTATTTGCTTGCACTCTCTGATGCGATGACCTTTTAAAATAAGCCTTATATATATTTGGGTTATGAGAAAAGAAACCTTATACAAATATTTCAGCATGGGTCGAAATTAAATATAAAATTTCTGATTTCATAAGTCTCGACAGAAACAGTTTGTGTCGAGCTTCAACATTAAATTTCGACAGAAAGGATTCTATCGAGATTTTTATCAAACTTTTATGAACAACTCTTTTTCACTTGTTTTTTGGTCAAATCTTCATGGGTTTAATACTTGTTTTGAATAACGTGTTTCTTGAAATTTTAAATTCATTCTAAATCTACCCAATTATCAGTAAAGTACATTTTGTCAAAAGATTAGTCAATTATATAAAATGTCCCTAACAATCTGCCCCTTTGGCAGTTCGTGAAAAAACCACAACAAAACAAATAATCATGAGAGAAGTCTTAAATCACTCAACTCATAACCACTTGTTGTATTACACAATAAATCTATCCCTAACATAAACTCTTGAAAAATTTTGTAAGAAGAGAGTTCATGACAAGATAGATTTTCACAACTTGTCTTTCTGAAACACTTAAACAAAACTCATCAAGGCATCATGTGTGAAACAGAAATAAAGATTACATACATAAAGAAACATGGATATAAAGAAAGAAAAGAAACAATACATACAGAGGTAGGTGAATGAAATGAACATACATCATCATTATATATAAGAAAATAAAGTTCAATGTATGTCATAATCATAATGATCACAAGACCGGTGTACAAGAGGCTAATGTAATTAAAAGAAAGAAAAGTACATATAAACCTCACTCTATCCCTCAAAAACTATACTCCCCTTAACAAAAATATCCGATATTAACTTTCCCCCTTAAGTATAAGACTACTCTCAAACCAAAACTACCCATCCTTTTTGTCATGAATGACAAAGGGTAAGTCACTGAGAGATTGTCATCTTGTCATCATCAGAAGAGCTAGCGTCATCACCGGAAGAGCTAGCGTCACCCTCATAATGCGAGGCCTTATCACCCTCATCATCGTCACCCTCATCATCGTCATCCTCATCATCATCGTCACCCTCATAATGCGAGGCCTCTGGAGAAGAAGAGGGAGAAGAGAGGGAGAAGTTGCAGAGCCAGCCATGCGAGCCTATCTACGGGCAATGTGACCAACTCGAGTGTTCATCTGACACATCTCATCTGTGAAAATAGTCAAGATGACCACCAAAGTCAGCCTTCATTCGCTAAAGCTGCGCCATGATAGCCTCGAGGGTCACACCACCAACTGTAGAGGTAGAAGGAGCCGAACAAGAAGGTGGAATAGCAGAAGCTGCAGGATCAGTCGTCTCCACTCGTGGCCACTTCGATTGAAGCTGGGCCTCGCTCTGCCAGAAAAAACCAGCTCTGATGGCACCCATGATGGTGAAATGAGGAGAGAGAGGAATGTGAAAGTGAAAGTGAAAGTGAAAGTGAAAGTGTGTGAAGATATGTGTAATAGCCGAAGGGAAGATGAGCTTATCACATGTAGCCGTGTCCAAATACACATCTAGAATAGATGTGATGAAGTGTGAGGGAAATTCTATAGAAATATCTTCCATCAAAGAAAGAAGAAAATGAGCATAAGGCTCAGTGATGGAGTTATGGTGAGACAATAGTGTGAGAGTGAAGGTCATCACCATGTTAAAGAATTTCAGTCCTTTATCAAAACCCGAACATGGAATGTTTAGCTTACCACCCCATATGGAAGGAGTCTCACAAAAGTGAGAGAGAAGCTTGTCTCTGGACATAGTACGTAGACAATCATAGCCACGGTAGTCAAGATGCACTACCCTAGGAACGTGTAGTACCTTGGATATAAGATCTGGAGTAACTATGATATGTGTACCTCAGAATGTAGCAACAAACTGAGACACAGAGGTATCGATGTCGTGTATGTTAGAGTAAAACTCCTATTTAAACATGACAGGACACCGCGAGGGTTTCTCATAGAGAGATTCCCATCCCCGAGTCTAAATGACTTTGGGTAGCAAAGTGTCAGCAAAATTCGACAGAATAACCTGGCGTTCCGGATGAACGCCACATTTCTGGAAGTTTTCAAAGAAGTCTGTCCGGGCCTTCTCATCACGGAACTGAATATGAAAAGGTACAGGAGGATCAGAAGACGAAGATAACCTGGAACTTTGATGAGGGTTTTAAGCCGGAGTAGATTTGTACTATTTGGGTGTCATAACACAGTCTATCAGAGAAAAGGAGTTTTTCAAAGGAGGAAAAACATATGAAGATAAATACAACAAGCAAGCTACTCTACCAAAGATTCAATCAACATGTTAAACTCTCAAAACATCTCTCAACAAATAAGCATAGCATCCATAGATCCAAAAACACACACACACACTAAACAAGTCTAACTAATTTTATATTTCAAAAACAAGTTAAGATAGTTTAATAAGCATATATCAACACATGTATCTCCAGTTATGGCCAAATCACATTGTGCCTGCATATGTATCAAAAGTAGCGAAGAGTTTGCGTGTTGTGTGTGAAAACATAACAAGTGTGCACAAATTTCTCATATTATGACGATTTGAGATATGAGAAAATCTAATACACTCACACACAATCATAATTGTTTGATGGAAACTATTACCTTCGAGGTACATCATCTAACTCTCACATCTTCTAGAAACATGCTTACAACCATATTCAAAGCATTTTGAATATAAGAGAGAGAAGAAAATACTCAATTATGTAAAATTAAAACATCACACTTTTGCTATGTCGAAGTATATAGATGTTATACATGATTGGCGGGTTTTAGTGGTAAAATAGTTATTTATGTATTTCTTTTAGGATTTTCTAGTTCTTCTTGTAAAAAAGAGTGATATGAGTATGAGATCTAAAAGACAATCTTAATTGTACTCATCACAAACACGAACCGCAAAGCTCACTTGCTTAGTTGTGCATTGAGATGCTCATCTAAGCTACAAGAAATATAGAGTTTAGAAAATTTTATTTCAATGGTCATCCAAGGTACACAAGTACCAATATACACAAATATACTGTTTTTGTATTTTTCTGATTTTTCAATTTTTTTATTTTTTTGTAAAAATAAATAAAACAAAACTGAAAAAAAACAAATAAAAACATGTAAATATATAAAGCATAAAACTAGATTGACTCAAAAACAAGAAAGCAAAACAAACAAGTAATGTAAGAACAAGAGAGAGAGGAAGTGACTTAATCACTTGGAGCCTTTTTCCTTCCACACTTTAGAATTGGAGGAATATCCTTTCCTAGAGTTGAACCTTTGTTCTGAAGGTGAGGGGGAAGAATTGAAACCGTTCAAATTTAAAACGAATATGAGGGCCTTGAGAAATGAGAAGATCTCCAAGAGGACCAAAGATGGTGGAATCTGACCTTGACCACCAAATGATAACACACTAATGCTCTGTTGAGTGGCTAACCATTTATAGCAATTTGGACGAGTGTATCCTGAAACTCCACAGTGATGATAGAAATGTGGCTTCTTTTGATAAGACTTTTTCTTATTGTCTTTCTTAGTCCTAGGGTTCCTAGTATTTTTCTTCTCTATCTTAGGGGGTGCTTCTAGAATAGATTTGCTCTTGTCTATGTTCTCACTGGCTATTTTAGTTTTAGCTTTAGCTTTATTTTTCTCAAGATTTTCATTATTAGCAGGTGAGACAAAAACAGTTCTACTAGAAAAGGCAATATGAAAAGATTTAGAGAGTTCATAACAAGCCGGTTCTATCAGAAGTTGATTTCTGGAGGTTTAGCATTTTATCCAGCTTTGCACTACAAGTTCTCTCCAACTGAGCTCGAACTTGGAACAATTTAACTTAAAGCTTCTTGGTTCTTTCAGCCAAGATATTGTTCTCAAATCGTAGTGCTTCAATGATTTGATTGGCTTCATCAACCTTGGTAGAGAACTCCTCTCATTCTAACTCCACTTCACTGAACTTTTTAGTAGACAGCCTATACAACTTCTCATGCTTTTCAGATACCTTGTATAACTTTGCATAGGCTGTATAAATGTCATCTTGTTCATCCATCTTCTTGAACTTGGATTCCACCAAGTCCTCTTTTTCATCCATTGCTTCTTCGATCCCCTCATTATGATCCACTATGGCAGTGAAAGCGCTCAAGATTCCCTCATCATCATTGTCATCAGACTCAGACTCAGGCTTAGTATCACTCAAGGTAGCAGTAAGAGCCTTGCTTTTTCTAATCGACTTGAGATATGTTGGACATTCTTGTTTCATGTGTCCAAAACCTTGACATACGAAATAGTTTGGTCCTGAGAGAATAGTATAATAACAGCAATCCTTAGCATCCTTCTTTCCTCTGTCTTGACTTTGGAATTGAGAAGAACTAAATTGATTACGGGCCTTGTCAAAACCTTTCACGTTGGCATTCTTCATAAACTTCATAAACTTCTTAAACTGCCTAGTGATGTAGGACTTCATCTTGGAATCTTTATCATCTGAAGACTCATCTGTCTCATTATTTTTGGCCTTCAATGCCATATTCTTACTTTTGGTTCCTTTCCCAAGTCTAGTCAAACCCAATTCATAGGTTTACAAGTTGCCAATCAGCCCCATCAAATGTCCTTTGATTCTTTAATTGCTGTTATCTCTCAAGGAGAGATTTACACACCTTTCTCACAATCTTGGGCTTAGGAATATGATCATCAAGATTGAATGCTAAGTTCACTATGTCCTTCAGCTTGGCATAGAACTCATCAAACGTCTCATCCTCCTCCATCTTTATCTCCTCAAAACTAGTCTAAAGCCTTTGGAGTTTTGAATCCTTGACAGCCTTAGTCCCTTCATAGGTTATCTAGAGGATGGTCCATGCTTCTTTTTGTTGGGGTTTATGCCCTAAAATCTAATTTATTGGTATGTCATAAATAATTAAATTGTTTAATTATATGAGATTATTTATAAATGAACTAATGAGACATTATCATAATCCATGAGATGCATTGTATGTGGTTTATGTAAAAAGTCACAGAAGATGTAAATCACAAGTTCCTTGTAAACTCAAAATGTAGTTCATAGTCGATGATGAAATTGAGCGTTTCATCTGTGAAGACTATAACACATCAACTAAGATGATTTGTCTTGATCATGGAAGTGGAAACTTCTAGTTGATGTGTTGATGTGTCGATGTGTCTTAAAAGTCAAGACATATTAAACTAGACCGCTGTCAGATTAATCATTCAATCAACAACTGTCACCTGAATAATTAATCTCACGACTTCTAATTTCATAGACTCTCAATCCTAAAAGGATAGTGAACCAAATCATGAAATGTAGGTTACTTTGATATATCAAGAGTGAAATCTAATATTCATGGTCAAAACTTCAGTATGTTGGGTAACTACACGTAGTGTTGAGGAACACATATTCTTAAGATGGAATCTATAATTTTTATTTTTTTAGAGACACGAAATATCCTCTTGAGATAAGTTTAATGAGAACTGGTTATTAGGGCGCCCACTTTAGTAAGGAGTTACTAAAGATTATATTTATTGAAATTGGATTTCAATAAATGTGAATAACTAAAAGATTAAACTGGGTACTCAATGATAAAATAGTTGTTTACAAAGTGACAATTTATTATGACTTTGCTCACTATAGATATTTCATGGAGGGGTTAAATAATATTATTAGAGTCTTAGGATATAATTTATTAATAAGGTCTAGAGTGCAATTATATTTATATAGTGGTATTAAATATAATTAATGGTAATTTTGGACTTGTCAAGAGTTAAAAGAAAAGCCTAAGACTCATTGGAGCTAGAGTCTTATTTGTTCCCTTTGGTCCCATCTTAAACTACAAACTAAAGCCCAATTGGGTAGGCCCAAAAGGCTAACCCAATTAAATAATTAGTTTTACCAAGGTAATTAGAATGTATGTATGACGAAAAGAAAGAAAACAGTTTTTCTCTACAAGGAGAAGAAGAAGGATTTTTCTTTGAGAATCAATGTACATAAAGACTGATTAAGAAACCACGCTTCTTGGGCACCATGTGGAATTGAGATGAAGATTAAAGGTATTCTCAAGTCTTAAGTCTTGATTTTGAATTTCACTGCATCAAGGTATGCTTTCTATTTTTTGTTCTAGAAGTCAAGATTACATATTATCTTTCATGAATGAAGTAGATCCGTGATTGTTGCTTCCGCTGTGGGTTTTGTATGAGATGCAAAACCATATTTTCCAACACTTTTGCAGTTTTAGTTGAGAGTATTTTCTTGAACTCCTTATTAATCACCGCACTAAATAGGGCATTCAATGCTCTGTGCTTGCTCATTTCCAAGTGCAGGAGATCGTAGCAATATAATTCTCGGAGTATCAAGGTTGAACCACAAGGAGCGACGTAAATTCAAAGACAATATAATTAAATAACAATTTGGGTGAAGAAGAAAAATATTTTTGCTTGGTGATTGTTAACAAGAGTAATAATAAAAACTTATTTAAATCAATAATGTAAAATACTGGGGCATCTGGGTGTTTCCCTATATCGAAATAAGATTCTTTGTGATCTAAGAAAATATATATTTCATATTTGATTGTTCTTATACAATTAAAAATTTATGGTTCGGTTGAACTGAGGTAATTCAAGAACGCGTAATAACCTCGATTAATAATGCGGTTAAAATAGTTTTCAGAAAAAATCATTCGCTTTGAAACGTGATTTCTATTTGAAACTATGAGAAATTCATCTAAACAATAAGAAAAACATGATTGAACTTATTGAAAGCATGGAAGAACTAATATATCAAAAGAAATCTAATTGAACAATCAAATATGTTGTTGATAAAATCTTAGAAAGAATTACATTGAATATTCATACTGTATAGAAGAAACATAACCCCTAGCTCTAACAAAGAGTTTAGGCTGCCATTAGAGAAAGGAAAATACAAGGTTTTCTCTGCCCAAAATTCGTTCTCATAGCCTTCCTTCAAAACCCTAACATAAAAGTATCCAAAAAATATAAAACTTTTACTATTTAAATTTCCGTCTAGGTTTACAGTAGTAACTTGTGAGTTAACTTCGGCCTTCAAAACTTGAAAACTCAAAACTGGAAAATTGTAGATATTTAAGTCACGATTCCAACCCATCTGGCCTTGTGTCAATTGGATTTTTAAGGAGAGAGATACGCCCAACATACTGATATGTGCTCAGATCAGATTTTTCCTTTTCAGATTCTGCCTCTTTGATTTCTTTCCTTATTTGAAACTTCCAATCATGGTAGATGATCCAATCACTCCAGCTGCACCTCCTTAGACATTTAAGCATAGTCCTTTAGCTGCACTTAATTCTAGTTTGGCCTCCATTCTCTCACAAATTCCTGTAAACTCATCTTTCGCACATGATTTCCTAAAAGTAGAAAAATTACACACAATGAATGACATCTTATTCAAGAAATTATATAAAAATAAATAATAGGGACTAATGCAAATCATGGTTTAATTATACAAATTAAGCATAGTAATAAGGAAATAACGCCCACATAAATATATAACAAGTATACATTTTAAGGCGTTATCACTCTGCTGTTGAAGTTTGCCACTTTGATCTTGGCCTCATATCAATCAGCTGGCGCTTCCTTTGGCTTCACCCAGGCAATTTTCACAGCTTGCTAGACCTTCTCATTTAAATACTGCAAGAAAGTTCTCATGTGTACTTTCTAGTATGTATAGTTAGTGCTATAAAATAAAGGAGATATAATAAGAAACTATCCTCTATCCATGACAAACAGGAGTCAATGGATCACACAGCAAAGATTAAAACCTAATTAAAGTATGTCCGCTCTAATACCACTTATTGGGTTAAAATGAATTGACTCCTTGCAAATTAATTAATTACCCAAGTTAATTAATTAGATCAAATTACATGCAATAGCGTGGTAGCACAAACAAATTTGCCAATTATACTAAATGCAGCAGAAATTAAATTTGACACGGGTGATTTGTTTACGAATGAGGAAAACTACCTAAGCAAAATCCTACCGAGTGAATTTAAGGTTACCACTCCCAAGAATCCACTATTATTAATCACAAGAGGTTACAAGTATAAGAAATCTTACCAAACCCTTTGGCCTATTCCGAAATACCAGCTTACGATTGAACCCTTACCCCCAATACCTAATTAGGCTTGTATTGTAGTGACAATCTTTCCATTCAATGTACGAATTTCAGTACATGACTAACCAATGTTGCATAGATCCCAGTAAGTGACTAGCTCTAGCAACTTGAAGAGGTTGTTGGCTGCAAAGTTCTTCAATTCATCAATGATGAAGATCAGGAAGCCCCTTGGTCACAAAACCCTTGGCGTAAAAACGTAGTAGTTTCTACAGAGAGAATGATGAACTTAAGCACTATCTGCTTGCAATCTCTGGTGCAACGGCCTTTTAAAATAAGCTTTATATATGTCTAGGGTTGTTAGAGAAGAAACCCTATACAAATATTTCAGCATAGACCAAAAATCAAATCTAAAATTTCTGATTTCGTAAGTCTCAACAGAAACAGCTTGTGTCAAGCTTCTATCGAGTTTCAACATTAAATCTTAATAGAATGGATTCTATCGAGATTTCTGGCGAGTTTTAATAAACAGCTCTTCTTCACTTGTTTCTTGGTCAGATATTCATGGCTTTAACACTTGACTTGAATAGCGTGTTTCTTGAAGTCTTAAACCCATCCTAGATCTATCCAATTACAAGTAAAATACATTTTGTCAAAGGATTAGTCAGTTACATAAAATATGTCCCTAACACATACACAGGATATTACAATTTATTCAAGAGTTTATGATAGGAAAATACAACTAATCTTAGACAATATAATTTAGTGCAGTAAAACGTATGTCCATGAGTATTAGACTTGAGCATGTATTATGTGATTTTATCTTTAATATGACTTCTATTTCACTAAGTACGAGCCAATTATTGACTAACTGAAATTGGCAGATAAAATCAGTCCTCATTTCCATGAAAATTGATGTCTTACTTTTTTCTTAAGAATAAGATCAAACCTGCAATTGGTTTTAAGTTTTAACCCCTCCCCTTCATTTGAGTCCAAATCTTCTGTTTCATTTTGTCTGCCCTACTTTATACTCCATCAATAAAAGTTTGCCACATGTTCCCTAACTTAATTAAATTCTATTTTATGCCTTTATTATTTATTACCTAAAATAAATAACAGTAAATAGATTAAAATGAACAAACCACCAGAGTCAAAACATCCCCACAACTGGCCCACCGCCACCATCTTCATCGGCGCTGTCAACGTCAGTTCCGGCCAACCACCGCCATAAGACCACACCCCTACCAGCTACCACCACAGATCCTGACGTTGTTGGTGCTAGCCAACCACCACCACCAGTCCACACCCCTACCACCACAATCTGAAGTTTATCGAAATAAATAGAGAGAGACCTTGGATGAGTGGGACAAAAAGTAGTAGAGAAACTACCATTCTTGAGTTTCAAGCACCGATCCTTGCCTATGAAAAACTGCATCTAATTCAAACAATTCTCAATGGCATTTTCACAAACACATACACAACAATTAGAGAGAGCATGAGCTATACACTTTCTTGTCTCCAAGTCATCCGGGCAATTGAATAGGAGAATGAGATGGAACAGGAAGATGGAAAAGGAAAAGGAAAAAGAGAGAGTGCAAGAAAATTTTGAGAATCCATGAGAGACATACACAACAATTTAATAAAGAAATGGCTTTCCTTTGGTTTGAGGTTTTATTTCTCTATAGCTTTTCATATCTTGCTACTGCCGCCAGCAAGGTAGTGATGGTGGTTGGTCAGCGCTGACGACATCGGCGATCTGTTGCTCCTACTACCGGTGAAAGTAGTGGTGGTGGACTGGTTGTGGGGATGTCTTTGGTGGTTTGTTTGTTTTAATTTATTTACTGATTTATTTTAAGTAACAAATAGTAAAGGCATAAAATTAGAATTTAATTCATTTGGTAGGTGATGTGGCATACTTTTATTGGTAGAATATAGAATGGAGTAGACAAAATGAGACAGAAGATTTAGACTCCCTTCATATCCCCATCCCTGCTTCATACTCCCCCTTGGTCAGAGAGAGAGCGAGAGATTTATACATTGATTGGATGAGTGGTTAGCTTGTGTCTCTGATCGAATTCAAATGCCTGGTTGCATTGCATTCAAACACCCTGTATAACTTATTAGTTGCTTTAATTTTCTAAGCCTTATTTACAGTTTTGTTTTTTAAAACCTCGTATCTTATTTACAGTTTTTTAAAACCTCAGTATTTTTTTTTTTTTTTGGAGTTATAAGTTATAACAGTGTTTTTATAAATTTTTATAAAGGAAAAATAAGTTGAATAAAATATGCTATCTCAGCAAGCAATGTCTAATTGCACCGGAGTAAAAAAAAAATCAGTAATCTGTGCTTAGCTTTGATACTTTGTGAACTTCGTTTGATGCTCTCTTTTTATGAGAGGTGGGCACGTAATTCAAATTGCCCTCTTTGCAGTGGACAAAAATAAATAATCCAATAAAGATGGAATCAGGACAAAGAAATGATCAGAAATCAAATGAATCAACGCTTTCCACTCCACTCCACTCCAATTTTTCCAATTAGTACTTTACAAATAAAACCCAAATTTTTTTTTTATAGGTACATATAACACTCAAAATTGATCCCACAAAGGTAAAATAATTAATGGGGGGAAAAATCTAATTGATTTGTAGGACTGCAAAAACCAAAACCATTTGATATTGAAACCGAGGCTTCACTTGATGAACAACTATGTTTTTGATTCCCTAACAACATAGAGCACTAACCCCACTACGATAGAGAGAAGCAGGAAGAAAATAGCACCCACGAGGGCCACGATGTTGAGATTGATGGACTTGGTAGATTTTTTCCCACTTTCCTCTCTAGTGTCAATTCCATTTTTTTCCAAGGGAGAGCAAGATGCTGAATTGAAGGGGATTGCCACATCCCAGAAGGGCTTGGTGACAAGCGATGGGGCTTCTTTTTCCAGTTCCAAGATTGTTGAGGCATCACTTGGAGCTTCCATGGACATCAACTCAGCACAGTGGTCTTTTAGAACCTAGGGGAGCATGTAAAGCAGGGGTCAAAATAACTAAGATAATGCAATTCTTTGGGGCAGTGAGGAGTGACTCAATTATAACAAATATATTCAATAAGGGCACGGTCCATTTTGAAAGAACATATCAATTTTTTAGATCATCATATCATATATATCAACAATAAAATCTGTTATGCCAGATATGCATGATTAAGAGCTGAACCCTATTATAGTATTTCGCACACATCAAGCTCGTTGTAAGGACGTTCATTATGCAGGATTGTCCAGACCACACATGTGCAATATGCATATCCAAATACTCTTTAAGTAATCTAAGCATTTTTTTTTTCTTTTCTTTCTCATTGCAAGAAACCACATAACTAAATATTTTACACATCAAGTCAGATGTACGAACCTCGAGAGTCTCAGATGGCTGTAGGTAGTCACATATGTATGTGCCTGCCAACCATGGAACAAATACTCTTCGAGGAAATGACAGACTGCATTCTTTTCTGTTTGCAAATGTATCACAACAGATATCATCAGTGTTCAAATCATGTTTCAGTGAACATGGGGGAAAGAATTATCAATGAAGAATGATGCATTAAACATAATGATTCAGCTTTGAAACTTTGGTTTCACAAGAGATTGATTAAACCGCTAAAAGCAAACTGATTTTGAGCAAAGGAAGGATGCATTAAGCATAATGATTCAACTTTGAAACTTTGGTTTCACAAGAGATTGACTAATCCACTAAAAGCAAACTGGTGTTGAGCAAAGGAAGGATTTGCAATGAAAATCTAATGGTGACAATGAAAAGTATTGCTGAACATAATTAGACCCCTTAAATGGCTAAATCTAAATTAATTCCACCTCCAACACCAAGTTCATAAATCGTTGTAAACCTTAGCTGATAGCACACAGGTACTGGCATTCACCACAAATGCTTTTAAATGCTATGTACCTATGCAAGGGTGACTATGCATTTATAATGGTCAGAAAGATGGAACGATTATTGCAACTACATAGGTAGCGAAAAAACCATATATCAGAAGGTAATACAATCAAACTAGACATAATGACCTTATGCAGCCATTTCCCTACTTGTAATCAAACACAACTTGCCACCTATCTACAACGGGCATGCAGTATGCATGACTGATTTTGGCACAAAATACCAAAACCTCACTTAAACATCTAAGGCACCAGAATCTAGGTCCAAGAGTCTATAAAAAAGTGATGAGTTCCAAACCTTGAGAAGAATTTCAGTAAATAATGATGACATATCTAAAGAAAAAATGAATGCCAAATTAGAATCAAGGAAGTTCCTTGAAATCAAGGGCATGTCACAAGGATCTCGTAAATTTAGTCTGTGTGCAGATTAGGTTTTCTTCTCTAAACTGGTAAGTTACACAGACCAGTCTCAAACCCATGACCTCACCCTCACCCTTACAAGAAAAGGAGGTGTCATTTGTACTAGAGCTAATTGACTTATTGAGCACTTAGTCATTCCAGTTTAAGTGTAAAAAGATGATGAAATAACCATACTGACCCAGTATTTCACTCAAAAAGTATATAATACCTAGGTGTTGCAATATGATGGCGTGAGACATGTGATTCATAAGCACATTAATATCAAATATGGACCATGGTGGATGCATGCTATTGATCAAAAGCCTCTCAAACACTGATCGAAATGATAGCAATACACAAATTGATATAAAATAATGAACATTAATTTTTTTAGCCATACTATCCTCGTAAACGAAACAAATACATAGGAACATACATCTAACACACCTTAATAATTGCAGGACGAGTTGGGGAACAGGTTTATCAGTCGATATCCCATCACTTGCTTCCTGACTAACATCTTCTGTCTGACCCATATCTCCATATGCCTCATCACAGATGATATCTAATCTACTTTGCAGACTGCTGATGATATCCCTCTATACACAGAAAAGGAACCGAAGAATATAAAGGGCGATGAGCTACAACTATAGGTTGTTCATAAGAGTAAGACTAGCAAGGACTATTTCACAGGAAAAACAAAAAAGCAAAGAACAACAATTTTTTTTTGATAAGTGCAAAGAACAAACAACAATTTAAGCATTAACATTTCCTGGACAATTCAAAAGAAGCTGATAAAAAGCAATCTAAGTGGCAACCCAATGAGATGGAAAGATGAAGAATAAAAAGAGGGGGGGGGGGGGGGGGGAGAAGTATAGAAGCTTTAATTATACTATAGGTGATACTTATCCATTTCTTCTTAGTGATCAGTAACCTTTTGTCTTTTTTAATAAATACAGCCAACATATGCAAGCATTCTACATCAAAAGTAGATCAATTGAATATCATAGTTAGACAACTGTAATCCACATCAAGGAAACAAAGACTAAATAGTTAGAGAAAACCCAGTCTGAAATCTCAGGCACATACAGAAGTGACACTTGATCAGTGGCATACATCATTTATCATATTCATCTAGTTCTTAAGCACTTGGTCCTCCCAAAAAGAAAAAAATTAGTTGCACTAGATTTCCACTTCTACATCCTTTTTGTTTATCCATAAAATAATTTCAAGTACATACTTCTTTGGGAGGGGCAAGTTCTCAAGCACATACTTCTGAATATAAAATTCGAAAGGATTACCTTCAATGCATCAGGCTAGTGCCTTGCCTTATGGGGGTAAAATGCCCAGCATAATGTTTCTCAACTTGAAAAAAAGTGACACGGTCAAGCAACAGTAATAACATGCTACACTTTCTAAGATGTCAAGAAGTATCAGTCAACAGTCAATATGATAAATGCTCTTGTAATCTTGCTTCCAAGACTAATGATAGATCAAGCATTTCCAAAGAAATCTGAATGTCTACTGGCCAAAAAAAATTCATAACACTTTTCAAAGCTGTTGAGGTGACATACTGTTATTTATGTATGCTAAAAACGGTGTTAGTGGTGGACTCATGTGAAAGTGGTGTTCCAATTACAACTTACTATCTCAACAAGTTGTGAAAAAAGTAGTGAATTTTTCTGTCTCCAGCATTACTCAAGAAATTTACATGACCCTTTAATACTAAAGCAAGAACAAATTTTCATTGTAAAAAAACTAAGCCTGAACTGATTTTTGAATACCTTTATATCGGCCACAGCTTGTGAAATTGGTTCTTTTGAATTCAAGTATGCAAAAGAACAGACAGATCCCTTGAAAAGAAGAACACCAAGAACATCTTTTCGGCTGAATGCTTTACATCATATAAACAAATAGTTCAGTGCAAAGAGATATAATGAAAATGATGGAAAATCACAAAGTATGACCCATTTAACAGTTGAAAAAAAGAAAAGAAAAGGAAAAAGTGCCTGCACACCTTCTGCATATGTATCTTTCATGAATGGTAGAAGCAATTCAACTTCATGCACACCATCTGATGTGCTTGGTTCATCACTAACAACCTAGAAATGAAATTGGAACAGCCCCCACCCCCCACCAAAAAAAGACGTAAAAACTATGATATTACAAGAATCCACTGACAAAGTGAGCTTAGAGAGCCATGATGTAATAATAATTAAAAAATAAAAAATAAAAATAAAAACCCACTACAAGATTCAATAAATCTCACATTCTAAATTGCTGGAAGAATGGTTGGCCATTATTTTAATTATATCAAGTCATGGCCTTCCAAGGACAATAAATCAAGTGGAAACTGCCACTAATCACATGTATGCTTGTCAGTTTAAATTTATGTATTTTGTTTTGCTTTATATGAAATAAGTGGTTACTACAACATAACAATGAGCTTTGGCTCAAATGGCACCATTCCTCCTAATAAGAGGAAGGTGGAGGGTGAAGTCATGGGTTCAAGACCCACCATGTGTATTTACCAATTGAAAAAACAAACACTTAGTGTGAAGCCTTATCTTCATTGAATCTTCATTGCACAAGAAAAAATCTGCTGAGATTTGCAATCAATTTTGAATCACGGAAGGAAAAATTGTTTAAATCTTCTAAGCAGCACCCTTGAGACTTAATAGAGAGGAAATAAAATCTTTCATCATGGTTAAGATACTAAACAATAATCATGTAACTGGATTCTCCCTTTGAGGCAGTTGAATTGACACTAGAATCAAGTGTAAGGCCATTAAGAATGTAAGATACAAATAGGTTTAGAAAACCACCAGAGCACTGCCCTATGCAACAAGGGGTGCATCCTGATGTTGCATGGTAGCTGCACTGATGCAGCATAGCGTATGTCAAACTTGATCTTCTCTTGGAAAATGGAATTAATCCCGATTTAGTATCTTCTTGAGTCATCATATATTTGTATCATACGTTAATGCAAATTATACTCTAGTTTCTTTTCTTTCCTTTTGAAGCAAAAAGGATTTTCTGCTATACTATATAAATTTTTCTACACCTGACTTGACTTTACGCATGAACTATCAATAAATATACCAACTTACAAGTTACAACGCAGTATTGAAATTTTGATGAGAGAACTATTGCAGCTATGTGAGAATATTGGTAATCCGTTGTATGAACAAACATCCACAGTAAGTGTGTATAAATGGATGGATAAATAGATAGACAGATAATACAGAAAGTGAAAACATGGCATCTTGTAGTCTGTCTTACCAAATTACCATCAATAACTGCCCTTGCATCTTTTAGCTCTTTAGCATGATGAGAAATTCCCTGACGAAGAACATCACTCAATGTTTGAGTGTTTGATGCACTCTCTTGACATATGGGCAATCTGGGAAAAGACAGCGTCACCCCTGAGAGATTACTTAGTAAAACATATTTAGGAGTAGCTACTTCCATGACTGACATCAAGAACTTTTAGAATAACTACCAAGTACCAAAATTTCAGTAGACAATTTACAGCCAGAATATAATGTGTGATGGTATGATTGCCTGATATTCTACACCAAGAGGTTCACAGATAATCTTAATGGTCCGTTTGGATTGAGGGGGAGGAAAGGGGAGTAGAGTATTTTTGGCCCAAAATTAGCCTATTTTCAAACAACTTTACTCTACTCCCCCTCCCTCCCCCCTCAATCCAAATGGGCCCTATGCAGTTGGCATAGCTTACATGCAGAAAGAACCAAGTGCAACTTCAACATTGACCTCAGATAGGACTTACAGCCAACTGGATTGATCATTTTTTAGAGGTTGGTGGATGATAAAATGATCAAGACGGATTCTTATAACACCTTAGTTAGATAATGTCATTTTTTTGGGGACATTTACCAGTTCATGCTTGATTTACAATATCGATGACTTTTGTTTCCTTATCATTCTTCTTATAAAGATGAAATTACGTCTCAAATTTTGGATATACTAGCATCTTTACACTAGTTTGTGTTGAGGAAAATGATCTCCATCAAATACCACCTCCCAAAAAAAAAAAAAATTATAGAGAGAAAGCAGTGAGATTTTTTACTTGACATAATGTAACAAACTAAACATATATGAATTTCCAAACAGCAAACATCAATTTAATTGTCACAAGAAATGAAAGAAAGTATTAAAAATTAAACAAGAAAATTTATCAATCAATAATTAAGAAAATGATTGATAACTGATGCAAATGTTACCTAAGGTTAAAATTGTAGTTGCACTTGAAGCTCTGAAGGGAAGTTATGACCCTTCCCATCTTGAAATCACATGGTCGCAGGCTACTTGATGTAATATTTGAAGTCCATGTGCAATTTCGACACGTCCACCTACACAAACAAACTCTGTTTTCAGCATGATAATCACATAATAAATTCACTAAGATGTTAAAATTGAGAAGAGAGAAGATATATTAAGTTAGATAAGTCATATACCTCATTGGACTGTAACAAATGTGAATGAGCAGTCTTTCCTCCCGATCATTCTCCAACAGGGGTGCTGCTTCTGCAACTCCCTTTACAGTCTGCAAGAGCTATTTCATTATTTGAAATTAACACAAAAACATTGCTCTGGACTGAACTTCATGGTGACTGTAAAAGTTAATTAAACATTTCAAAATATTAAGTGTGAAAGCCAACTTATTTTACTATTTAGCTTATTTTTGCTATTATTCATAAGTTTCACTGCACTTTTTGGTACTATTCATAAGTCCCATTGTACTATTTCAACTAATTTTTACCTTTATCTATAGTACTTTCAATAAAAAAATTTCAGTTTTAGCAATGACTCTTACGTACTGTGTTGTTTTAGCTTCAGCAAAATGACATAAATTATATCAAAATTTTGTATTAGACATAAATTAGCAGCAGTTTCAAAATTTTCAGGAACCAAATTAGTAAAATAAGATTCCCACACAACAAATTTTCAAAATGAAAAACCATACATTACAATAATCTCAATTTCTTATATCTTCCTAGTTCCTACTCTTTTATCAGTAGCAATCAATCCCTGACGTGAAGTCGGCATCCATGCAGCATGATATAAGTATCTTATCTATATTATATCACAAATCTCAGCTGAAATCCTGGTTTAATCCACTCGCACATGGAATCTTACCCATTGTAACTCTATTATTCCAAAACCCACTTTGTTTTTCGGCTTGATTTGTTGTAATTTCTAATCATTCTACATGTTTATCATCGTGAACATTAAGTAACCTTCTCTTTCAACATAAACTAAAATCCTACATTACAATAATCCCAATTTCTTATATCTTCCTAGTTCCTACTCTTTTATCAGTAGAGCAATCAATCCCCAACGCGAAGTCAGCATCCATACAGCATGATCTAAGTATCTTGTTTATATTATATCTCAATTCTCAGCTGAAATCCTGGTTAAATCCACTCGCACTTGGAATTTTACCCATTGTAACTCTAGTATTCCAAAACCCACTTTGTTTTTCGGCTTGATTTGTTGTAATTTTTAATGATTCTACGTGTTCATCATCTTGAACATGAAGTAACCTTCTCTTTCAACATAAACTAAATAAAAAAACGCACACACATCAAAATGGAATAAGGAAAAACAAAAGAATTTACCTGACAAAGCGTTATGGTTGAATTTTTGAAAACAGTATCGCTAACCCATATATAGATACCAATAACTTTCATGCCCCCAACTAACATTCTGGCCACCTGAGAATCCATAACCAAAGCTCAAAAAATTAGCATTAAATTTAACGAAATCGTATATACAACAATGACAATAATGATTTGAAATGAAAAAAAAAACCTGACGAGCGTGTTCGGCGACCCAATCGTTATCGATGAACAAAGAGGAGGAAGAAGAAGAAGAAGAAGAAGAATCTGCTGAGGCCTGAGATTTGGATTTGGGTCCCTTTTTCTTGTCGTCTTTGGCGGTAGTCTCGACGAGCGAACACGCGGGCTCTCTGGCATCGTTCGGTGGAGTTGGGATCAAATCGAAGACGAAACCTCGGTCTAGTGGCGAGCTCAGCTTGCCTATTACCAGACCCACCTGCAACAAAACCCTAAATTCAGATTTTCAACCATTTTTCTTGCATACATATATTGCACACATCGATTCATTGGAGAGAGAGAAAGAGAGAGAGTGAGTGAGTGCCTGAACGGGGAGTCGCGATTGGGTGAGACGATCCTCGATCAATTTGAGTTGGGTTTCTTCTCCAACCACCGCTTTCACCATTTTCGATTTTCTTTGTGGGCTGTCTGTACTAGAGTCTATGACTATACTATAAAGAGAGCTCTTGAAGAAGCCGTTGAAGCATTAAGCTCATTTTTACGGTTATGGCTTCTTTTTTCTTTTTTTCTTTTTTGGCCACATATTTTTAATTAAATTACACTTTTAACTCAGTTTTCAGTTTTGGATTGTTCCTATTTTTATTATAGTCCGTTTGGTTGGAGTGAAAACTGAAAGGATAGAAAATTGTGATTACAATCCATTTGAGATTTTTCATTACAATTCGTCCGGTTTGATTCCATTGCAAAATGGTCATTGTATTCATCTTTGTAATCAAAGAGTCGTTTTCAATTAGTCATGCACAAGAGCGGAATGATCATGTTAAAAATGTAATCAAACTTAATTGACTAAAATGAAAAATCTAAAACTTTAATGGACTGAGTTTGTGGTGAGGTTCCAACTTTGAATCATGCTAAATAACTCTAAGCCATTCCTTTCCTTCTTGAATTAATATTATTTAGCAGTTATACGAGAGGGACCTTCCTAAGTCCTTAGCATTCACGGATCAAGGTATACTTCGCATCTTAAGAAATTATTGTAGAAACATGAGAAATGTATAGCTTTGAAATATAGAATTGAAGCCAGTTCCTAGAGTAAAGCATATGGATTACACTTCTCTTACCCTTCTTGTCAATAACCAAATAGATGTACACGGAAAACTAAAGTACTAAACCAAAGAGAGCTGAAAACAATTACGTCCATTTCACGATGAATTTTATACATTGATAAGTAAAAGCATGTCCTGATCACAAGCCGTGTGAAGCTACAGCCAATTAGGTGGTGAGTCAGGTGAACCAGTACCAAAAAAAAAAAAACCTCCAAGTCCATTTTACAATTCAATGGATATAGAATGCTCCAACCTTCCCAACATAAGAAGATGATTTCCCAAGGGTAATATCTTTACTCCATCATCATTCACAATGCTGAAATGCTTGCATGGGTCAATTCCAATGTTTACTTGAATAGCATTCAAAGATTCTGTATGTACATGGGTAAATTCAATCAAAGTTTTCCGAGGGGCTCCTCTAATTGAAGTGGATGCTCGGCCAAATAACATTATCACGTGGCTCGCATCCATATCCCCATGGTTGGACACTGAAATCTGCACTTCAAATTTTAAGAGATTGCAAGATGCTATCTCACTGACATTAATATAATCAATCCCATCTAATGTCTTGTGAGTAGTTAATTTACTTGGACCAGACTTGCTAGTAGTATTCGATACCGTTATATTGTCTGGCACTGATATAAATTTATATGTAATATTGGAATATGTCAACCCATATCCAAATTCATATACTACCTCTCCAGTATAGAACCTATAAGTTCGTCCTGGATAGCCTCGCGAAGGGTCAGGCCGCAAGCTCATGTCATTCATGGGCACACTGCTAAATGATTCAGGATACCAAGTGATTGGCAAACGTCCACCTGTTTCTCTCAAACATTGTCCAATAAATTTCCTTATGACAAAAAGTAATTGAATGTTCAACATTAAGACTTGATTCAAGATACAAACCTGGATTAAAATCTCCAAAGATAATTTCTGCAGCTGTTTGCCCACCAGCCTCACCTGGGTATCCTATCCAGAGAAGGCTTCCAATTTGTGGGTTTACTCTGGCAAAGGATACATCAATTGGTCCACCACCAAGTAGGATCAAAATAATAGGCCTTTCACATGCAGAAGACACTGCAGAGATGAGATCCATCTGTTTACCAGGCAAGAGAAGGCTTGTCCTGTCACGTCCTTCATCTTCTTGGGAATGATCAAGCCCAGCAATCACAACTACTGCATCAGTTCCCTGGAAATTTGAACAGCTTCTGCGAACCCATCACTGGAATTACATCGTGTGTCACCACAACCACTAGCATAGGTTGTTTTGATGTAAGGTTGTAGTCCCGCAAAAAGGCTAATCGGATTGCATGGTACACCTACACATTAAGGAACCCTTGAAAACTACTTTAAACTTACAAGGCATAAAAAGTAACAGACAAGCAATCCTTCCTGAGAGAAACCTGTGTAGTCACCACCCAGTTGACTGGAATCATTTGCTGAAGGCCCAATAATGGCCAAGGAGATGACGGTCGTTTGCTTTAATGGTAACAAATTCTTATCATTCTTTAAAAGCACAATTCCCTGCCTCGCAGCATCTAGTGCCAATTTCTTGTGTCCCAGAGTACATGCATCTAGTGTCAACAGATTTCAACAATTAAAGATGTAATTTTAAGTTATTTTGTGAATTTCAACCATTCAAAATCAATCAAATTAATTTTGGTGAATTTTAACCAATTAAAAAAATGTAATTTAGAATAGGTTTGTGAAGTTTAATAACTCAGGTGTAAGTGAAATTGATTTTTCATGAATTTTATTTATTGAAGGTGTAATTCCAAATAATTTTGGAGAATTTCAATTATTCAAATTCATTTTGGTGAATTTCAGTCATTCATTTTGTGCACTTGAGCTTTTGTGCCATTTTCTTTAATATCGGGTTCATGAGAATTGGGATTTTGAAATGAACCGATTGGTCTTATTTAGGTCCAGGTATTTGGTTTATGTAGTTGCTTGCTCAACTTAGGTTTGGCCCAATCACTTTTGACCAAATGCCAGTTTAGAACTAGGCTTATTATGGATCAAGACTAATGTTAATCTAAACAGTAGTCAATGTGTTTAGGACTAAGCTAGTTTGGTTTGACTACCATTTGGGATCGGACCTAATTCTATGACTACATTTTTCCTTTTTCCTTTTTTTCTTTTTTTTCATCCAACTCATTTTTCATATAAAAAAAATGGCAGAAACAGTGGGAGCGAAAATGCTCCCATCAGATTTCCAAGTTTAACATTATTTTATTTTGTGCTAATAAAAATAGAATATGTGGTCTTATAGTTGTACCTAAATCATATATTAGGATTTTTTTTAAAAAATTTAATAAGATATTATGAATTGTTTGCTTGAACATAATGCTCTCAATTGCTGGTCATCCTACTCCTCTTAAACCACTAAGATTTTAAACCCCATTCCACTTTCACGTCATATGTTGTTTGTAAACTTGGTATAGATTGAACCATTCTCTTGGAAAATTTTAGAGGAATTGCTATTGAGGAATTAGTGTAACTAACTACGGAGATTCTAGCCTTTTGACCTATTTTGTAAAAAATTTGGCAATATGCCCCTGTTTCCAAACAATTTAGGTCTATGCCCCTGTTTTAAAACTTAATTTTCTTTAAATCAAGTTCAACCCTATAATGACGTTTTAAAGAGCCATATAGCGACGTTTTAAGGAGCTTTAGCGACGTTTTGAAACTCAATTTTCTCTAAATCGAGTTCCATGCAAGTTTTTTTTTTTTTTTTTTTGGGCCTGTAATGAGGTTTTAAGGACCTATAGCAACGCTGAACTCGATTTTGAGTAAATCGAGTTTCAAAACAGGGGCATAGACCTAAATAGTTTCAAAACAGGGACATATTGCCAAATTTTTTACAAAATAGGGGCAAAATGCTAGAATTTCCAACTAACTAGTCACAAACTCAAGTGATACGTGGAGAAATTTGGCGTTATATATTTTTTAATGTAAAAAATGAAAACTAACTAGTCACAAACTCGAGTGACATGTGGAGAAATTTGGCGTTATATATTTTTTAATGTAAAAAATGAAAAAAGTAAATGAGACTCAATAAATGTTAGTCCAAAACCCTTTTAAAATGATGTAATTGGAGTTACAATCATTACACTAAGAAAGTGATATAATTGGACCAAATGGAATAGATGGGACTGATTGACCCAAGTAGACCGCAGTTGACCAAATGGACCAAAGTGGGCTGCAGTGGATTTAATGGACCAAAGTGAACCGAAATGCTTCGAAGTGGACTGAAACAGACTGAATGGGACCAATTGGACTGACATGGACCAAATAGACCTAAATAGGTAGAAGTGGACCAATATGATCCAAATAGACCAAAATGGGTAGAAGTGGACCAATAATAACCTACTATCACTTTTACCATGAAGTATTTTCCCACCCGACTATTTTCAACAACTAACAGCCAACATGCAACACAAAGAAAATAAACCTACTTATAATAAAGACCCTAACTAAAAAGTTATACATCAATCGTTAAGAGTCTTGCATTTCACTAGTATTATTGCTTCTCTTTTATGAGAAGAACTATGATTCAAAGTGTTCAAACCATCTCGCATTTTTTGTTACTGTCAAATTATCAACACGCAAAAAAAAAAAAAAAAGGTGTTCTAAATAAATTTAGACTTTTTTTTGGTTGAAAAAATACATAAATTTAGATGAACTCCATTAAAGGTACAAAAGTGAAATAAAATCACAAACAAAAATGGAAAAAAGAAAAAGAATATCATCAGTACTCCAAGTAACACATACGTGTATGGTACAATATCACACTTAACCAACATTTTTTTTTTCCTTTTCTTCACTTTCTTTTACTTTTTTTCAACATATATTGTCCTTCCTTTTCTTGCCCAGTGTAACATTGTTTTTGTGATCCATTTGATCCAACCACAGCTCATCTAACCCCAAATTAGAGATTGATAATAAATAAAAAAAATTGGTATCAGTTCTAATTGTGTGATGCCAAAATAGCAAAAGATGTCTTAACTCTTTAAGAAGCCCGATATCCCTAATAGGCACTGGCTCTATTGGGCCATAGGCAAATATATCTCGTTTGTCGAAGGGCCTAGTTTCCCATTGATAGCCCATACGATCCCAAAGGATCTTCACATATACTGATCAAATTAGGGCCTGTTTGATATATGTATTTAAACAACAGTTTTCAGTTTTTTTTTTTAAAATACATGTGAGTGAGAAAGTGTGTGGAAATATATGTAATGTTGTTTAAAAATTGAAAACATGTGTTTAAACTTGCGTACCAAACAGGGCCATCTCGTGGGCCACTATTCTCCATGCGAGAGACATTCCAAGGGCTAGAGTAGAGGGCAAGCCCTACAGTTGTAGAGAAAATCAAACATGTAAGGAATGGGTGGAAGAAAATAATTATTGTTCAATCCAGGCTGCTAGAACATATTTGATACCTGGAGACTAAACTGACTAGCAGCAGCTACACCTATATATGCTATGTATTCTCCTAAAGATGTAGATTATAATGAATATGTAGCCATCAAGGGCTTTCTTCGTGGACATAGGCCGTCAGGCCGAACCACATAATTCTTGCATCCTCTCTTTCTCTCTCACTTCTTCCTATCTATCTCTATATTTTCATAAAATCCAACAACCAGGAAATTTGTGATGCCAATATAATTGCCTCAAGAAGACAGATCATATAGAGCGCCACATATGTTGTGAGGGCCAAGACTGGTAAATCATCTCAGACATTGGTCTTAGCCATGGACACACCTTTGTGATTAAAAAAAAAAAAAAAAAACTGTGACCTTTGTGTTTTAACATTCAAGTTTCAATAAGTGAGATCAATTTCACCTACTCTCTAACAATAATTAATCTTAAAAGTAATCAACTATTTTTTTTTTAATAAAACCGATTGAATTGAATGAGAATAATTTGTAAAGAACTTGATCTCAATCAGTTTAAATATTTCTTTTTATGGCTAGAGGCCCAAAATCCACTACCACAATTGCAAGTGGTTAACAAGGGCCCAATTTAAGATCCATTTCCGATGAAAAGGATTGTGCACATTCGGTGTGCTATATAGGCAATCACTTTGCATAACTTTTGTTATTATAACAATAGCCTAGCTAGGGGTGTGTTCGGTTCAGTTCGGCCGATTTTGTATATGTATGGCCAACTGAAACCGAATATTTTCGGTTAGTGAAATTCTCAACCAAAATGGCTAGAAATCAATCGGTTTCAGTAGTATTTCAGTTTTGGTCGGTTTTTGGTTTTCCAAAGAAAGGGTTATTGAGATTTTCAAAACCCTAACTTTAATCACATATAGAAAACAAAGTAATAGAGTAACAGAGAGAGAGAGAGAGAGAGAGAGAGAGAGAGAGCTGTTGAACAAAGTAGAGCAACAAAGAAAGAAAAGAGAACAATCATACTGTGAGAAAAGAAGGAAGATGATCGTGTCGTGGGGAGGCTGGCATGTGGAGGCTAGCATGTGGAGGCCGACGTGTGAGGGCTAATGACAAAAGGAAGATTTGAAGTGACTATAGAGGCTAGTGTGTGAGAGGGATTGTGGAGGCCAGCATGTGAGAGCCTCCATGGTTAGAGAGAAGAGAGAGGCATGGCCATGGAGCTCAGAGAAGAAAAGAAATGAATGAGGCGGCTGAAGTGAGAAGTGTAGAGAGTAGGGTTTTTTTTTTTTTTTTTTTTTTCATGTTAATGTATAAAACGGCGTAGTTTTGTATTATAAAGAGAGAAAAAAAATTAAAATCTTATTATCATCAGGGTTCGAACCTAGGCCAAGTGTTGCCACATGCGTGTCTTACCACTAAAAACTGTGGTCTTCTTCTCGAAATATTTTGTGCATAATAATATTTAATACATATCGGTTGATTTCGATTCGGTTCGGATTTTTATTTTTTGAACCGAAACTTAAACCGAAATTTTCGATTGTATGAAATGAACACCAAAACTGAACTGCACCGAAACCAACCTAAATTTTGGACACAGTTTCGTCTATTTTGGCTTGTTTTTCCGGTTTTTCAGTTTTGTGCACACCCCTATGCCTAGCCGAGAAAGATACTATTTTGGTACATAGTTAGATCTCTAATTATGTTAAGGTTGTGATCGGTATACTATATTAAAAAAATTATGTCAAAGGGGCGTGTTCATGTAATTTTAGCATTTTCTCTTCGTCATCTATAACATGGCCTCTAAAATGCTAGACTAGTTGAAACCTAACCCAATCAGAACATTAAATTGTTTAAAAGAAAAACGTTGTCAATGTTCTAAATCATCAATGATGATTAATTTTCCCTAATAACTAAAGACCTTAATTTTTGTAAAACAATATTTTATATGTGGTTAAGTAACCATCATATAAATTTAACTTAATAAAACATAATTTTTAATTAAGCCATGCATCACATGGTCATAATACTAGCTTTCTATATTCTTCACAATCCAAATTTATTGTTAATGAGATGCTATATATTATCCAATTCGTAAGCTCATTTTTGTTTATAATTTGAAAGTATAACAAATCTGACACTTAAACATTTTATAAATGAGCTAATTCTTAAGCTTTGAAGATCTTGATATTTTGCAAGTATAAAAAGTATAGGGAAAATTCAATCCAAGGGTGAATCGGTGAAAGGCAGTTAATAAAATTTTATCAAATAATGTAATATTAACAAAGAGTTATTCTTTTTGATGAACAAACAAAGAGTTATTCAAATCTTATCTTATCTATTAAGTTATATATATATATATATATATATATATATACAAAGCATTTTTCTATATGTATTACGCAAGGGTATCCTCTTCTTTCTTTCTTTCTTCTCATTTTTTTTTGAAAAGAGAATACACAAGTATAACTTAATCAATGCTTATTTCGGTCCTTGTGATTCACGATTGCAAGCAAAACCAATCAGGATTTCCTAGTCAGCCTGACATATGTCAAGTCATTTCTAGTCTTTGATACTCATTTTCTTGAGAGGAAGATAGTCTTGGTCTTTATGATTCAAAAATGTCGGTGTAGTACTTTAGCAGAGGAAAATGACTGGACTGCAAAGACCCTTGCCTCACCATGTTGAGTTAAGTCTACCCAGCCGGATTTGGATCAAGTAGGTATTGCACCTGGTGCAATTCATCCATTTTCTCTCACAATTTTTTTTACTTTTTTCACTTTTTAACTTTAACTCTTTAACTCTTTTTTAATATATTTTATTTAATGGTTGAGATTGAAAGTTGCTTTTTTAACCTTCAATCTCAACCCTTGATTACAATTGCACCAGGTGCAATACCCTAGGTATTGCACCTGATCTGAATCCTACCCAGCCCCCTCTTTCGTGTGTGTTTCCTGACATTACTCTACGAGCAAAGCCCGTGTGATAAATGTAGTGTATAATAATGATTTCCTTAGTTAAAGTTTGTGAAAATTGCTGTTTGAAAAATATTTATAAAAATACGTGTAAGTAAAAAAATGCGTGAAAATATGTGAAATGTTGTTTTAAAACTGAAAATGATTATTTGAAAACACAAACCAAACACCTCTAAGTTTCGTTCCTTGTGATTCACGATTGCAAGCAAAACCAATCAGGATTTTCTAGTCAGCCTTACATATGTCAAGCCATTTCTAGTCTTTGATACTCATTTTCTTGAGAGGAAGATAGTCTTGGTTTTTAAGATTCAAAAATATCGGTGTAGTACTTTAGCAGAGGAAAATGACTGGACTGCAAACACCCGTGCCTCACGATGTTGAGTTAAGTCTTCCCCGGCCCCCTCTTTCATGTGTGTTTTCCTAAAAAATTATTAGTTACTCTAGGAGTAATATAAATTTCTACTCCTTCATCTCATATATATAGTAGGTCTTACCATGAATTTAATTAGTAGGATCTACCATTCATGTAAAATGAAGGAGTATGCATTTATAGTATTCCAGAAGTACACAATAATTTTTCATGTTTCTTGACATTATTGTACGTGCAAAACGCGTGATAAGTCTAGTGTATAATAATGATTTCATTAGTTAAAGTTTTTATATATTAAATTCACAACTTATATGAGAGGATGAAGTATTAGAAAATTCCAAATGAAGTACATAAAAAGTCTCATGTTTCCATTCTAATTTCCCACTCAAAATTATGGATTTCATTGATTTAAACTAAGGTCTTTTAACCCACCTTTAAATTTGAGTAGTAAAATATCAGTTCAGTAACTTCTTTTTTCTTAGAAAAATATCAGTCCAATAGCTAAGTATTTATTTTCTGTGTGTGTATGTTTGCTTAAATTTAAAAAAAAATTAAAGCTTTCATTCGATCAAGAAAATTAATTTTATGTACCTACACTTTTAAACCATCTAAAATATCTCCCAAAAAAAAAAAAAACCCACCTAAAACGCATCCGCAACCAACGCCTTATTTAAATTATGTTCATATATATTCAATCCGGAAGATTTTCCATTGATCATTACAATTATTTTGCGGACAACTCCTCATCAGACTGCCAAGTTTCACATTATTTTAATTTTTGCTAATAGAAAGAGAATAGGAGGTCATATAGATGTACCTAATCATATATTAGGAATTGTTTACTTCAACTTACATCATTGTCATAATACTTGCTTTTGTATTCTTCACTATCCAAATTTCTTGTTAATGAGATGTTATGTATTAAAGAGCTGCTACGTCCACAACATTTTCGCAACAAATCATAGGTGGTTAGTTGTTATTGGTTTAAATTTAAACTTAACACTAAGATTACTTTTTTGTCCCAACAATAACAACCAATAATAATAAGATCATTTTTGTGTATAGTTTGAAAGTATAAAAAAACTTGAAACTTAAACATTTTATAAATAAACTAATTCTTAATCTTTAAAAATGTTGCTATTTTGCAAGTATAAAGAGAATTTAATCCAAGGGCTAACTAATGAGAAAATGCAGTCAATAAAATTTTATTAAATAATGTAACATTAACAAAGAATTATTTAAATATTATCTTATATATATATATATATATATATAAAAGATAACATTTGAATAATGCTTTGAAAATGTTATCTTAAGATTTGTTGTGAAAATATTATGGGCATGTATTAAGCAGGTGTATCTTCTTCTTCTTCTTTGTTTTTATTTTTTTTGGTTGTTGAGAGAATACACAAGTGTAACTTAATCAATGCTTAAGTTTCGGTCCTTGTGATTCACGATTGCAAGCAAAACCAATCAGGATTTCCTAGTCAACCTGACATTGAATCAAGCCATTTCTAGTCTTTGATGCTCATTTTCTTGAGAGGAAGATAGTCTTGGTCGTTATGATTCAAAAATGTCGGTGTAGTACTTTAGCAGAGAAAAATGACTGGACTGCAAAGACTCGTGCCTCACGATGTTGAGTTAAGTCTTCCCCAGCCCCCTCTTTCGTGTGTGTGTTTCCTGGCAAGTTTGAAATACTCATGGGAATGCAGGGACAAATATTATCACCTACAGCTAGCATATAGACTCTGATGGGACAGACGAGACAAGATACGGACGAGGAAACCAATACTGACGAAGGAAAGGGCAGGCAAGCGTACACGAAGACATCGAAAGCATTCAATGTCGCCAGCAACGCCCCAGACTGGCTGAACCAGCTGTACAACCCGTTGAAGGTGAGTTAAAAGCCCCATTATTAAGCAGGAAGCGTTACTAAAAGGGGCATGCAAGCCACAATAGTCACAATAATTTCCCCAACGGCTAGGGGCTAAAGAAGCATATATAAAGCCCTAACAAGCGCAAGTCGAGGGTAAGGAATCTACAATAACACACTTTTTATTTGTCATTTTCATTCTGTGAGAATATTTCAGAAACTGACTTAAGCATCGGAGGTGTTTTGGCAGGCACCACACTGGTGACCACACCGAGAGACCGTTCCCCCACCATTTTTGCACCTACTAGAAGGAAGGAAAGGAGGTTTGGTTCCATCTGAACTCATTCTTTCTCAACTGACGAATTCCTGCTTCATCAGTTTGGCACCATTTGTGGGAACGACATTTTCATATTCATATTTGGAGAAGTGGTTTCCACCAACCTCTTCATTCAGATGGAATCCAACCAAGATCTTGCAACCTTGGCTCAGCAAATCCAGGCCCTTGCGGCCACCGTTGAAGAACTCACCAGACAGAACCAGGAAATGAAGATACGACTTCAACAGGTTCAACAGGAAGAGAGTTGATCCAGGGGCAACCTAGAGGATGAAGGGGACAGCCACCGAAGAACTAACACTCCCAGGCCATTCACTCCTGATGAGCAAAGTTCAGACGTGCTACGAGAGATGAGGAAGGAGATGGATGAGCTACGGAATGCCATCAAGGAAAAAATGGACCGAAGCGTGGATAGAATGATAAGGGCCACAGATTTGCCTTTCAGTACAGTCCTCGAGCATCCAGTGCCATCCAATTTCGTTTGCCTCAGCTCGAGCAGTTTGACGGGTTGAAGGACCCCCAAGATCACCTCAACACATTTAAGACGATGCTGGGTCTTCAGCAGCCCCCTAACGAGATACTATGTCATTACTTCCCCACCACTCTCAAAGGAGCAGTTAGGGAGTGGTTCGCCAAATTGCCAACATCGTCAATTGACAACTTTGAGCAGCTGAGTAGCACCTTTTTGCGTCATTTCATTGGGGGACAACGTCCAAAGAGGCTAGCAGATTACTTACTCACCGTCAGATAGGGAGAGAAGGAAACATTGAGGTCGTACGTAAAACGCTTCACCCGTGAGACCTTGGAGGTAGTCGAAGCGGACGACAAAGTACAACTAACGACTTCCAAGGCTGGGTTGAGATCTAGGGAGCTTGTAGCTTCACTCGCAAAGAACCCTCCAAAGACAATGGCGGAGATGCTCCTAAAAGCTCAGAAATACATGAATGCCGAAGATGCGCTAGCAGCCATAGGGGACGCAGAGAGGCCTGGAAGTGTAGGATGGAAGGACAACGAACGCAGAGGACAAAAGAGAGAATGCGAAGATCGTCGAGCCAGTGACAGTAATAGAAGAAGAGATGATAAAAGCCCTCGAATGGTAAGGTTTACCCCTCTAGTTATGCCTGTTGACAAAATTCTATCATAGATTAAAGATGATCACTACTTGAAATGGCCAAGACCATTGCATTCGTCACCCAACGTTCGTGACAAAACTAAGTATTGCCGATTTCATAAAGATCATGGCCACTACACAGAGGATTGCCGAAACCTCAAGGAGCAAATTGATGAGCTGATACGGAAGGGAGAAGCTGCAGAAATATGTAAAGAAGGGAGAATACGGTAAATCCAGAGACGGAAATAAGAACCAGCAAGAATCCTCGTCAATAAAAGACAATCGTCACCCCCAACCTGCACAAAATGTGATCAGGGAGATAGCGACGATTTCAGGAGGGCCCGTCACTAGAGGATCATTCAAGTCCCTTAAGAAGGCATGCTAGGGACAGGTGAACAGTGTCTATACAATGCCTCCAATCAAGCAAAGACGGACAGACCTGGGTACGTCTTTCAGTGAAGCGGATGCCAAAGGAGTGAGGCAGCCACACAATGACCCTTTAGTTATAATGTTAACCATAGAGGGATTCAACACCAAGAGGATACTCGTGGACAATGGCAGTTCAGCAGACATTATCTACCTTCCCACTTTCCAGCAGCTAAAACTAGATCCAAAAAGGCTGCGCCTTTTTGACTCCCTACTGGTTAGTTTCAGTGGAGATCAGGTATATCCCAAGGGCATGGTGACGTTAACAGTGACGGTTGGGAACCACCCAAGACAATTAACTTGTCAGCTAGATTTCTTGGTGGTAGACTATCCTTCATCTTATAACACCATTATTGGAAGGCGCACACTCAACAAATGGAAAGTAGCCACGTCTACTTACGGCCTAAAAGTGAAATTCCCAACAGATGACGGGGTAGGCGAGGTAAGAAGAGATCAAGTCCTAGCCCGAGAATGCTACCAGGCCGTCTTAGCTGCAAGAGAAAATCATACGTGGACGATAGAAGAAAAAGAAGAAGAGAAGGCAGAAGCCCTGGAAATAATAGAGTTAGCTGAAGGGGAGACAACCAAAACGACAAGGATAGGGAAGAAGCTAAGTCCTGAGATGAGGGTCAAGCTCGTCTAGTTACTTAAAGAAAATTTAGATGTGTTCGCATGGAGTCACGAGGACATGCCTGGCATATCCCCCTAAGTTATCTAGCATGAGTTAAGAGTGAACCCAGAGAGAAAGCTCGTCCAGCAGAGACGCAGAACCTTTGCCTCAGAACGGGACCAAGCCGTCACAGACGAAGTTACTAAGCTCTTGGCAGCAGGTTTTATTCGAGAAGTATATTATCTGGATTGGCTCGCGAACGTCATTCTTGTGAAGAAGGCAAATGGGACGTGGAAAATGTACGTGGACTTCACGGATTTGAACAAGGCATGCCCGAAGGATAGTTTTCCTCTACCAAGAATAGACCAACTGGTGGACTCAACAGCTGGAAATAAATTACTGACATTCATGGACGCCTTCTTAGGATACAACCAGATAAAATGGCCAAAGAAGATCAGGAGAAAATTACATTCGTCACAAGCCAAGGATTTTACTGCTATAAAGTAATGCCTTTCGGCTTGAAGAATGTAGGAGCCACTTATCAAAGGTTAGTGAACAAGATGTTTAGAAAATAGATTGGCAGGATTATGGAGGTATACGTGGATGACATGCTCGTCAAGAGTAAGGAAGAGCTTTCCCACCTAGAAGATTTGAAGGAAACATTCGCCACCCTTAGACAGTACCAGATGAAGTTAAATCCAAACAAGTGCGTCTTTGGTGTAGCTTCGGGGAAATTCTTGGGATTCATGGTGTCCCAGAGAGGAATAGAAGCGAACCCAAAGAAGGTGCAAGCCATAATCAATATGGAGTCGCCCAGAACTCTCAAAGAAATTCAGAAGCTGATAGAAAAAATCGCTGCATTGAACAGGTTCGTCTCTAGAGCGACGGATAAATGCCAACCTTTTTTCAAAACCTTGAAGCAGGCTTTCGAATGGACAAATGAATGCGAGGCAGCATTCTAGGAACTCAAACATTACTTGAGTAATCCACCCCTCTTAAGCCCAGCCAAAGAAAGGGAAAGTCTACAACTGTATCTGGCAGTATCAGTCACGGCCGTGAGCGCCGCCCTAGTTCGTGAAGAAGGTAAGAAATAGCTCCCAGTATATTACGTCAGTCAAGCATTCCAAGGAGCTGAATTCAAATACCCGAGGATCGAAAAGATCATGTTCGCATTAATAATGGCCTCGCGCAAACTCAGGCAATACTTTCAGGCGAATCCCATCTTGGTCATGACTGACTAGCCTATCAAGAAGTCCATGAGTAAACCTGAAGCAGCCGGGAGAATGATCCAGTGGGCAATTGAACTCAGCCAATTTGACATCGAGTACCGTCCCAGGACAGCCATTAAGGCACAGATTCTGGCAGACTTCGTTGCCGAATTTACTTCTGCAAACAAAGATGATCCCACAAGCGACGACACGTCAGCCAAAAAGAGGGGTGGAGTAGGACTAGTCATAATTACCCTTGACAAAGAAATGCTCAAGTACGCAGTTCAGTTGCAATTCCCAGCAACCAACAACGAGGCTGAGTACGAGGGAATACTGACGGGGCTGAGACTTGGAAAAATTCTTGGAGTGAAGAACCTGTTGATGCAAAGTGATTCGAAGTTAGTAACCGAGTAGATAAGGGGAGAGTACGAGGCGAAAGAAGAAAGAATGCAAAAATACCTCAGGTTGACAAGGCGTTTGACTCAGGAGTTTGATACAGTCATATTTGAGCAGATCCCTCGATGCCAGAACGTTGTAGCAGATGAGGTCTTAAAGATAGCATTGTCAGAAAAGGAGTCGTCAAGAAGCGAACTAACAATAGAAGTCCAAAAACACCTTAGCATTGAAGAAGTCCCAACATTCCTGGTCCAAGGTGCAAGCAGCTGGATTACTCCTATCATGTCTTTTTTACAGGACAGGCACTTCCCTCGGGACCCTGAGGAGGCCAAGAAGGTCAAGAAAAGAGTAGCCAGATTTACGATCCTAAATGACACCCTATACAAGAGAGGCTTCTCTATGCCTTACCTGAAGTGTGTCAATGAAGAAGAAGCTGAATACATCCTGAGGGAGATCCATGAAGGAATCTGTGGGGACCACGCAGGCCTCAGATCCCTAGTAAGCACAATCATCTGAACAGGTTATTTCTAGCCAACTATGCAGGTGGACGCAGTTGATCTCGTTAAGCAATGTGACAAGTGCCAGAAATTTGGGAACGTCCAGCGACTGCCAGCAAAGCAACTGACAACTATATCATCCCCATGGCCATTCGCACAATGGGAAATCGACATCGTCGGTCCACTACCTCTTGGTAAAGGTCAGGTAAAGTTCTTATTGGTTACAATTGATTATTTTACGAAGTGGATTGAAGCAGAAGCAGTAGCGACTATCACAGTGGCACGAATCCGGAGCCTCGTCTCAAAGAATATTGTCTGCAGATTCGGGATTCCAAAGACGATCATATCAGACAATGATCGGCAGTTCGACAACCAAGGCTTCAAGGACTTCTGTTCAGGGCTGGGCATCAAAAATCAATTCTCATCCCCAGGACACCCATAGGCCAACGGTCAGATGGAAGTGACGAACCGGATGTTACTGAAGATCATTAAAGCCAAGCTGGACGACGAGAAAGGTGCCTAGCCAAACGAACTTCCCAATGTCTTGTGGGCCTACAAAACCACGGCGAGATCCCCAATAGAGGAAACCCCTTTTAGGCTCACTTATGGTACCGAAGCTGTAATCCTAGTCAAGGTAGGAGTCACCAGCACCGGGCGGGAAATATTTAACGAAGAGGACAATAACGATCAAATCTGTGTTAATCTGGACTGTCTAGATGAAGTGAGAGACAAAGCTTCCTACAAAATGACGAAGTATTGGAAGAAGATGGAAGAATGATACAACAGGAGGGTAAAGCTCAGGCTACTTGAAATAGGTGACCTCGTCTTACGTAAGGTCAGTACGGCTACAAGAGACCCCGCCCAAGGAAAGCTTGGCCCCACCTGGGAAGGACCCTACTGAGTCGTCCACTATTCCGGGCAAGAGAGTTATCACCTGGAAACATTAGACGGGCAAAGACTCCTACGACCATGGAACATTGAGCACTTGAAGAAGTACCACCAATAGGTTTTGTCAGTTGTAAGGCAAGAAATAACTAATCTTAAAAAGCAACTAAGTAACAAGATTCCGCTTCGATGGATGTAAGTTGCTGACGAAGAAAAGAGATGTCCAATCTCAAAAAGCAACTAAGTAACAAGATTTTGCCTTAACGGATGTAAGTTACTGACAAAGAAAAGAGATGTTCAATCTTAAAAGGCAACTAGGTAACAACATTTCGCCTTAACGGATGTAAGTTGCTGATGAAGAAAAGAGATGTCCAATCTCAAAAAGCAACCAAGTAACAAGATTCCGCCTTGACGGATGTAAGTTACTGACGAATTAAAGAGAACCTATCTCAAAAGTTGCTAAGTAACAAAATTCCGCCTTGACGGATGTAGGTTACTGACGAATACAAGAGATCCAATCTCAAAAATGGCTAAGTAACAAAGCAAGAGAATGAGTGTACGACAACAAAGTGCCTAAAGGAACTAAGGATTCTTAAGCAACAAAGCAAGAGTTTACTGGTGCATAACAAAGGTAATAAATGTGCAGGTCACAGAAAGCAAGTAAGTACATTTAATTGAAGCCCAAAAACAACGGGCAAATTCCACTATTTTTACAACTAAAGACCCATAAACGCTGGGCCAAACTGATGTCCTTTAAAAGGAAGTTCTTACAAAATTTTTTTTTTAAAAAAAAAGGGAGAAAATTTTTCAAAAGCTTAACAGTTAGCGGCAGGAGCAGCATCATCAGGAGCATCGTCGACGGGGGCGTTTTCTGGGGCGTCAGTCTAGGCGGAAGAGGATTGAATAGCCTCATCAGCAGCCATCTCCTGGTTGACCTCCTCAAGATCCAGGCTATCCAGGTCCACTCCAGAAGAATGCTTAAGAGTTCGAAACCTTTGAAATACCAATTGAACAGGACCGTGTTGTACTCATCTGTGGTCTAGAAGGCTTCAACGGACCTGGCAGCAATGGTCTTCAGTTTCTCTCTAGTGGCCAGAGCTGCTCATCCTTCTCCAGAGTCAGTTAACGTTCGGCCCTGAGGTCCTCATTCAAGCCCTTCACCTTCTCCTTCAGGTTGTTGGCTTCGTCCATGGATTCAATCAGATCCTTTCTGCTAAGCCACAAACGCGTTGACCCCTTGTGATAACTTAGATTAATTAAATTAGCCCAGTTATTAATTAATCAAATTAACATGCAATATCACGTGGTAGCACAAACAAATCACCAAACTAAGTAATGTAACGAAAATTAAATGACACGGTGATTTGTTTACGAATGGGGAAAACCTTATGGCAAAAACCCCACCGGGTGATTTAAGGTCACCACTCTCGAAACTTCACTATTATCACAACAAGCAGTTACAAGCAAGGAATCCTAGTACCTCACCAACCTACAGTTGAACTCTTACCCCAATACCCAATTGGACTTGTTCTGTAGTGACAGTTTCTCCTTTCGATGCACGGCTCCAAGTACGTGACTAACCAGATGTGCGAATCCCAGTACGCGACTTCAATTACCAACTAGAGAAAGAGAGAGTTGTTGGCTGTAAAGTTCTTCAAATCATCAGAGATGAACTAGGGCACGAACTTTATCTTTCAGATCACAAATTGCATGAACAAGAAGTTTTGAATGAATGTGCAACTTGCATCATCTTTTGCGGCCCTTAAAATAATCCTTTTATATGTCTAGGGTTAGGAGAAAAGAAGTCCCAAAGACACACTCACGGATTAGACTTAAAACAAAACTGAAAATCTGCTTTCTTTAATTCTCGATAGATAGAGGTGTTGAGAGGTGTCGAGAAGCTGTCGAGGATCGGGGAAAAATAGCTTCTTTAAATCTCGATAGATGCATGTGTCGAGGTAGGTGTCGAGGTAGGTGTCGAGGTAGGTGTCGAGCTTTAAAAACTGGCACTTCCTTGCTTGTGTCTTGAACAGACTTTGATGACTTCAACACTGGATCTTAAAACACTATTTCTTGAAGTGTTAAACACATCCTAAATCTACCCAATTACAAGTAAAGTGCGTTTTGTCTAAGGATAAGCCAATTACATAAAATAGCGACATATGTTCACAGACTTGAACTACATATGTCCTAACACTTTCTTAAGTTGGAGTTCTCTGCCTCTAAGACGTCCACCCTCGACGCAAGAGAAGCCGCCTTAGCCTCCTAGGTCAAGTACTCCGAGGCGATATGGAGGCTTTCCCCCAGTACCTAAAACAAAAATCAAAGTCGTAAGTAGCCAGAAGAAGAAAGAGGAACCAAAGGATGCCACACTCAAATAGCTCACCTGAACCAGCTTCTGGACGTGGCGATTTACGACGCTGTTAAAAGGCACCCCCGAAAGGGCCTTCAAATCTTTAGCAGTCACGGCCCCATGAACCCTATCAACCGCCAGACATTCGTCATCCCATATAGTAGATGAACGAGGAACAATCTTCTCCTTTTCCCTCTCCGACAGACGCGGCCTCTTAGAGGCAGGAGTAGGGAGCTCCTCAATCGAAGTCGAAGGAGAGGCTGTCCTTGTCACCTTAGCGCCAGAAGTGACGGGAGTGGAGTGGACGGTTGGAGAAACGAGGGCACCCTTCTTGGTGACTCATACCGTTTTCCTCCCCAAGTTGGATAGTGGCTCATTCTTCTTTGACCTCATCTTGGCGTACATATCCTTGTTAAACTTAGACGTCATCTCTGCAAGAGAAAAACATGTTTGAAAAAATAATGATAAAGTTAAAAAAAAAAAAAAAAAAAAACAAGGCAGTGGAAAGCATTATACCCGAATCTAACACTTACTTTTCTTTTCTTCGATTTTAATGTTCCAGAGGACGAAGGAAAAAGGATCTGGTTTGAGGCAGTGGAAAGCAAGAGTCCTAGGGTCTACAAAGTCGTCCCAGTTCTCAATCGTCTGTGCGTACTCAACGGCTTTCCGCACCCTCTCCCTGTACCTGCTCTTAAGTTTCAGTCGTTTCTTGACTGCAAAGAACAAGAAGCAAAGGCATTAGTTACGTTAAACACCTAACCCAAGAAAACTTAAATGACAAGGAAAGATATTGACGCACCTAAAGTCGGGGTTCCCCACCGACGATGTAACCTCGGGAGATCACCTCAAGTCTCGCTCGTCTCAAACTCATCCCCAAACACAAAGAAAAACCTGGATTTCCAATACCTGAATGACGATGGTAAACCTTTGACAATCCTAGTTTTCCTCTCCCAGGGCACCAGTTCATAGTACCCATACTCCTTTGATGCTTTCAAACGATATAAGTGGACAAGCTTGTCAATCTTAAGCATATCTCCGTCCACAGCTGCTAGCCATATCTCCATACAGCTAATCACGATCCTCCAAGAATTAGGCATAAGTTGCCTAGGAGCGATACCAAAATGGTTCAACAACTCCATCCGGAAGGGATGGACGGGAAACCTCAATCCACAGAGAAAGGCCGCCTCGTAGAAGCAAACCTCCCCTGGGAAGAAGTTGCAAGCCCGATCATTCTCGCCGGGCAGGCGAAGCCTCACTCGCTCCGAGAATTGAAACCTATCTCTAAATCTCCCCAGCGTCTCAACATCTAGACTACACTCCTCCCCGAGGGCGTGAAAAGCCCTAACCTCCCGAACGGTCGAGACAGTGGTATCCCCCCTCCCCCCCCCCCCAACAGGATCATCACTAGACGATAATCCAGTTTCGAGCTCACTTGATCTAACCTCAGACATCGTCCCTAAAACTCTTTTCCGACCTTTGAACCAATCAATTGACCAACGAAGTAAAGGCAATAGGTCAGCCAACCCAAACAGTCACCCTTAAAAATGAAACCTTCAAAATTTGGAGAACTACCTAAAAACCCCCCTAAGCGTGCAAACAAGAAAGAAATTGATGGGTAAACTATCCTAACCTCAGAGCTACTAACCATGAGAATCTAGGAATTATGTCAAAATGAAAAAAAAAAAAAATGAAGAAATCAGAAAGCTGCGAAAAGAAAAAAAGAAAAAGAAAAGCAGAACCAAAGATAGAAAAGACAAGTACCTTAAAAATGGCGGGAAGAAGGAGCACCACCTCACAACGCACCAGTCCGAAGATGGAATCGCAGAGTAAGGTTTTAGCAAAAGAGAGGAAAAAAGTTTCAGAATGATAAGAGTTCTTTTGAGAAGGGTAAAAGACAAGGAGTAGGGGTTAAAACCAAGATACATAGAAATGGAAAAACAGCGGGAAAAATGAAGAGTCGCATGATAAGGACATTAAATTCACCAACTAGAAAGCGCCACGTGGCCACGATCAGCACTACGCCACCACTACGCATTTAATGCGACACGAAACTCCAAGAGTCGCCTGCCAAACTTTTCATCTTCCATGGTCGTCGTGACATGTCACGACGACCAAAGAAGTCCTGGGGCAATTGATGGGACAAACGAGACAAGATACGGACGAGGAAACCAATACTGACGAAGGAAAGGGCAGGCAAGCGTACACGAAGACATCGGAAGCATTCAATGTCGCCAGCAACACTCCAGACTGGCAGAACCAGCTGTACAACCCATTGAAGGGGCATTCAAGCCACGATAGCCACAATAACTGCCCCAACGGCTAGGGGCTAGAGAAGCATATATAAAGCCCCAACAAGCGCAAGTCGAGGGTAAGGAATCTACAATAACACACTTTTTCTTTGTCATTTTCATTCTGTGAGAATCTTCCAGAAACTGACTTAAGCATCGGAAGTGTTTTGGCAGGCACCACACCGGTGGCCACACTGAGAGACCGTTCCCCCACCATTTTTGCACCTACCAGAAGGAAGGAAAGGAGGTTTGGTTCCGTCTGAACTCATTCTTTCTCAACTGACGAATTCCTGCTTCATCAGACTCAATCAGTAAACAGTAATTTGTCGGAAAAATCCTTAGGGAAGAAGACAGCCAAAGGTATACTTTGAAATCAAACTAGATAACGTTTCCTAAGGAGCCTTTATTCCATGCCTAGAAACCATTTTCGGAATGGGCAATGCTAATTTATTTTAGTGTTAGGAGAATAAGAGGTACGTATTATCATTTTAAATGGCATGAGAAGTGCCAATAGAATAAACCCACTATGTTGGCAGTAATATTGATCCACAAAGTTTAATAATCATGTACCAAAATTCACTGTACGTTTCACGCACAATTTTCTTGTATTGTCTTTTTGCTTCTTCTTTTTTAATGCATAATTTTAAAGCCAGAAATTACCTAAGATTCATTGTAAAAATGCTGTGAATGTAAAAATTAATAATAAAATATCAAACTGGGACCTACCACAACTGGAAATAAAAAATATTATGAAAATGTTGTGACGTTTTGTTATATTCCTAAACTTCTTTTTTTTGTTTAGTCAAATTTAGTAAGCCAAAACTCATTGTTTTAGGCATAATTTTCTTCAATTGGAATTTTATTTTATTTTTAAATACATGGTTAAAAGTGGTTAGCCTAATCTAAAACTAATAGCAATTTACCACCTAAGATTTATTATGAAAATATTGTGAATATAACATTACTTAAAAATAAAATAACAAAATATTAGACTAGGACCCACAATAGCTAAAAATTAAGATATTGTAAAAATATCGTAACTTTTTGTTGTGTTTCTAGGCTTCTTGTTTCGTTTATTCAATTTGTTGAACTAAAATTCATTGTTTAATGCATAATTGTTTTAGGTTGATTTTTTTTACACATTGTTTCAAGTTTTTTTACAAAATAAAAATAAGCACACACACACACACACACACACACACACACACATTGTTTTACACACACACAAAACACACACAAATTGATGAAGTAACACTTTTCTCCTTTATGTTCGGGGTAGTTGCATTCCCCCCTAAAGTAAAGTTGAATAATTTCATCATTTATATTTTGTAAATGAGCATATACTCCTATTGTTTCTCTCTTAATTAAACCCTAACAAAATCTTATAATTCCTAAAATATTCCATTGTGCAATGTCTAATATACTTCTACTAAATTTTAATGTCCCAAAAAATTTCTTTGTGTATTTTTAATTCTATGCAGTAGACTGGTGGGGATTTTTTTTGAAAATAACTATAAAATCAAAACTATGTTATTAGTTAGCCAAGGTTTGAAACTATTTTGGTATCTAACAAATCGAGTCCAAATGACTCAATTTTGGAATGCTAAATCGACTGCTCTGAACTCGATTTCAGCATTGTTCATAGCTGATGTGGATACTTGGTCCACGTAGGCATAGAACTCGAGTCCATAAGACTTAAGTTATGTCAAATTGAAATCGAGTCCGTCAGACTTGATTTCGTTTTGCTTCCTTTGCTTCAACAACTGCAAACGAACTTCCTTGTTCTTCCAAAGCCCCAAAAACCCATGAACAAAACCAAATACAAAACCCAAAACAAATACCTGATCGGATCGGATTTCCCTTACCTGAAACTTTCGCTTGCTGGGCTTAGTCGTTCCTGGTCTCCATTCTTCGTTCCCTGGTGTTCAGCCTTCGCCGCCATCACCTGGGTTTAGTCGGAGCTTCAATCTTCGTTCTTCGTTCTCTGGTTTTCAGCCTTTGCCGCCATTCACTTGGGTTTAGTCGTTCTCTGGTGCTTTGTTCTTTGCCGCCTGGGTTGCTTCGTTCTCTCTGGTGCTTCGCTCTTCGCCGTTGCTGGGTAAAGAAATCAAGCATTACATACTCGATTTTCATGCCTACATGGACAAATTTCCACATCAGCTGCAGCACTGACCTAAAATCGAGTTCACTGTACTCGATTTGCATTCCAAAATCGAGTCCTTTGGACTCGATTTGTTATATACCAAATTAGTTTCAAATCTTTGCTAACTAATAATATAGTTTTGATTTTATAGTTGTTTAAAAAAAAAATCGACTGGTAGTCATGCTTGGAAAGTTAGAATGATAATATATGGTGTTCTATTTGTTACCTAGAGAACACTAATTTATTAGGTTTAAATCTTCTACACTTATAATTTTATCTAATAAGAACTTCGATGACATATGTCTTTCGTTATTTTGTTCTTATTTTTATTTATTTTCCTACTTAAAAGGATATTATTAAAAATAAGTAAGCTAAACACCGTAGTTAAACTCATAAAATAAGATAATAAAGAACGAAATATGAACAAAAAAATCTTCATTGTAGATGGTTGCAAATATTTAATTTAATGAAGATCTTCAAAAATTTTGTAGCATATATTATTATTCATTACGAAAATTTAAATATTGTAGAAAGATGATGACATTCATTATCATTCTTTGTAGCACTTTTTGGTGAGTAGATATTACATTTAATAAATAAGTTCTAAGAAATTTTCATAGTACATAGATATTCAAATAGCTATTTCAAATTTAAGTACATGACTTTATACTTCTTCAAACAAAAAAAATCTATATTAATTCTCTCACTAAAGGGCCAGCACGTGTGTGCCCACACTAGTTATATTTAAAAAGAAGAAAATTCAAAAAAAGCCAGATATATATAAGATTACTGAAAAGGATTTATACGGTTGAGATCTTCCTGATCTCATTGGATCGGACCTATTTTGGGAGGAGCAGTCCATGTGTCTGTGTGTGTGTCTCTCTCTCTCTCACGTCTTTGCTTTGATAGACCTCTCATTCTCTCTCTCTCTCTCTCTCTCTCTCTCTCTCTCTCTCTCTCTCTCTCTCTCTCTCTCTCTCTCTCTCTCTCTCTCTCTCTCTCTCTCTCTCTCTCTCTCTCTGTAGAGAGGAAAAAAAAAGGTTGAAAAGACTTGTAACTTTCTACACGCCAAACTTCTACATTGTATATTGTTTTGGCATAAATGCACTTTTGGTCCCTATATTTTGGGTCAATTCACATTTTGGTTTTTAAATTGATTTCGTTCCCATTGTTGTTCTTATTTTTAAAAAATCGTTTCTATTTTAATCCCTACTGCCATCCAAGTAACGGAACCCTATTACGTGGCAAACAGAGTAACCTGGTTGTTGACATGGTACTGACATGGCACTAACAGGACATTAAAATGTTATTAAAAAAATTATTTGGCATTTTTCAATATGGAAAAAAAATAATGAAAGTAAAAATAATAATATTAGATTTAAGGCCAATAATAATAATATGAAAGAAAAAAATTACAATGCTGATGTGGCATTGAAAAATGCCAAATAATTTTTTTAATAATATTTTAATGTCCTGTCAGTGCCACGTCAGCACCATGTCAGCAACTAGGTTACTTCGCCTGCCATGTAATAGGGTTCCGTTACTTAGATTACGATAGAGACTAAAATAAAAACATTTTTTTTTTAAAAAACTAAGAACGACAATAGGAACAAAATCAATTTAGGGACAAAAATGCGAATTAGCCCAAAATATAGGGGATCAAAAGTGCATTTTCGCCTATTTTTTTTACTCGTAAAATTAAATAATAATAATAATAATAATAATAATAATAATAAAATTTCAACTCAACTTTTTTCTTGAAAAGTGTGCTCTTTATATTTTGTTTCTTTTTCCGGTTCTCTGCGGGTTTTAGTCTCCCATGTGACCTGTCCATATGACAAGTCTACTTTCTTAAATTTACGGAGAAATTATACTTTATCACCCTAAATTATACTTTACACCCTAAACTACTCAAATACATATTTTGCACCTTAAACTTTGACATTTGTTACATTTTGCACCCCAAAGTTAGTTTTACTACTATGTTAGACAGAAATTGATAGCATGTGATTTTTACTTAGATGACACATAGGTTGAAGACAAAAACACCCTCTTGCCAATAAATTAAAAACAAAAGCTCTTTCACGTGCGTAGCATATCATCTTTTGAGAAAATCCAGAAAAAGAGATGAGCTCATGAGAGAGAATAAAGGGGGGGGGGGACCATGTGGGCACGACTCATGAGGGAGGTTTGCACTCTGAAGAGTGGAAAAAATTAGAACAATCAGCCAGGGATTGAGATCCCGTGCAATACCTAGAGTATTGCACGGTGTGCAATAGCACAAATCTCAGCCCTTTATTTAATCCAATGACTCATTATTTTGACACCTCATTAGTCCAAGCTGGCAACCCGTGTGCTTTCATTTCAGTATTCCCAATTTGAACTTCACTAAAACTCTTCTCTCCTCTCTCTTACTCCAACCGTGGTTCTCCCTCACTCTCCCTAGCGCTCCACTTTCTCAACCCAAATTGCTCCTCTACCAGGCTCTCCACCACAACCCCTCCACCAGAATCTCCACCTCTACCCCATGGTCACCGCTTCCCGCATACCCAACTCGGACCCATAAGCAAAAACAAAGAAAAAACAGGAAATAGTAACTTACCATCCGAGATCCCGACCCCTACACACTCGCACCCTTTTTAGACCCAGATCAGAGAGAGAAATGGTTGGGGTTTGGGGAGAATCGGGTGTTTAAGTGAGAATTTGATGTTTTTTAGACCCAGATCAGAGAAAGTAAGGGTTAGGGTTTGGATAGAATCGGGTAAGAGAGAAGTTGATGCTCAATATCCATGGCTACAGCTAGCAGCCACCGTGTTCCACTCCACTAATTCCAACCGTGGTTCCGGTAAAGTTCCTTTGTCTCTCTCTTTGATTTTTCCTTCTTTTAATTTTCTCAACAAAAAAGAATATTTTTAAATTTTTGGTATTGTATTAGGATTTCGTTTTCTTTTGATAAAGAAATTGAATTCCCTATTGTACTTAGGAAAACAAATAATGTGGAATTTGTGTTATTGGATACAGATTGTGTTCAAGAGAAAAGACAACAAAAATAACAGAATCTGTATGTTTAAATGGTGGTTTACCTACTTGTTTTCCTTTTAAATAAACAAGCATATATCTTTTGTCATTTCTCACCATGAGAGGACTAAATCCCAAACTTTTGCGAAGTTTCGCTTTGCTGATTTAAAGTTGTCATATATTCATCATAATCTTTAAGTTGATGAATGTGTTTTTCCATTGCCAAACTAATTCATGAATTTTTCTAATTCATGTTCCATGTTTTTCTTGATTAGCTATAAACTGAAAGTTACTTCAAATAATGATTTTTTAATTGCTTAATAGTGAGGGGGTATTTGCTCTGGCAGACCTTTGAAATGAATTCCTCAAAAGTTAGGAATTTTTTTTGGGTCCAAATTGGAGTATTTCTTGATCTGTTTTCATTTGAGATTTTTTTTTTCCATGTGTATGACATTATGATGAGTTTAAGTGTTTCTAGTCTAGCTGCTTGTTTAATGTAAGAACGAATTTATCTTAGCATTTAAATGGTTATATTTTGAATCGTAATTCATGAAAATAGGTATAAAGATTTGGATTAGTTGCATGGCTTGCAACTTCATTGTGGATATATGATTTCTTGCTTTTGATAAACATATATGGAAGGAGAAAGATGGAGAAATATAACAAAGTTCCTCTGTCTCTCTCTTTGATTTTTCCTTCTCTGGGATTGATTTCTTGTTTTTGTCCATTGGTGCTCCCTGTTGTTTTTTTCTAGCACAGAAGCTTTAAACAATTAAGCATGGCTATGAATTTAATTGGCTTATCTTGAAATAAAATTCATGCCAAAAAATTGTCACTTGCATTTGCCACTAAATACCTTGGGCCTCTTTTCAGATTCTTTCAGTGGCAACCTTTATTGGAGCGTAATTTTTCTTTGATGCCCTTTTTTAGTCTTTGCTTCTCCTTAATGCAAAATGCATTTGTTATTTTCTGAGAACATGAATTCTTCACTAACATAAACAAAATCTAAACTTAGTACTAATCCCTCCAGCAGATGCCATTTCTCGCTCTTGGTGATTAAACGAAGAATAGCATTCCTTTAATCATGCCATTCGAACTGACAAAAGAACAAAGCATGATTTCAACGATAAACATATATAAAAATTTCCAATTAACAACAGGCACAAGTGAAGCCATAAGATCACTATCACTATTTACTACTAAATATGTAAGTTTTTTTAATAGGGCAATCAGAAAATAACAAATGCATTTTGCATTAAGGAGAAGCAAAGACTAAAAACGGGCATCAAAGAAAAATTACGCTCCAATAAAGGTTGCCACTAAAAGAATCTAAAAAGAGGCCCAAGGTATTTAGTGGCAAATGCAAGTGAAAATTTTTTGGCATGAATTTTATTTCAAGATAAGCCAATTAAATTCACAGCCATGCTTAATTGTTTAAAGCTTCTGTGTTGGACAAAAACAACAGGGAGCACCAATGGACAAAAACAAGAAATCAAACCTAGAGAAGGAAAAATCAAAGAGAGATAGAGGAACTTTGTTATATTTCTCCATCTTTCTCCTTCCATATATGTTTATCAAAAGCAAGATATCATATATCCACAAGGAAGTTGCAAGCCATGCAACTAATCCAACTCTTTATACCTATTTTCATGAATTACAATTCAAAATATAACCATTTAAATGCTAAGATAAATTCGTTCTTACATTAAACAAGCAGCTAGACTATAAACACTTAAACTCATCATACTGTCATACACATGAAAAAAAAAAAAAAAATCTCAAATGAAAACAGATCAAGAAATACTCCAATTTGGACCCAAAAAAAATTCCTAACTTTTGAGGAATTCATTTCAAAGGTCTGCCAGAGCAAATACTCCCTCACTATTAAGCAATTAAAAAATTATTATTTGAAGTAACTTTCGGTTTATAGCTAATCAAGAAAAACATGGAACATGAATTAGAAAAATTCATGAATTAGCCTGGTAATGGAAAAACGCATTCATCAACTTAAAGATTATGATGAATATATAACAACTTTAAATCAGCAAAGCGAAACTTCGCAAAAGTTTGGGATTTAGTCCTCTCATGGTGAGAAATGACAAAAGAGAAATGCTTGTTTATTTAAAAGGAAAACAAGTAGGTAAACCACCATTTATATATACAGATTATGTTATTTTTGTTGTCTTTTCACTTGAACACAATCTGTATCCAATAACACAAATTCCACATTACTTTTTTTCCCAAGTACAACAAGGAATTCAATTTATTTATCAAAAGAAAACGAAATCCTAATACAATACCAAAAATTAAAAAATATTCTTTTTTGTTGAGAAAATTAAAAGAAGGAAAAATCAAAGAGAGAGACAAAGGAACTTTACCGGAATCACGGCTAGAATTAGTGGAGTGGAACACGGTGGCTGCTAGCTATAGCCATGGAGATTGAGCATCAACTTCTCTCTTACCCGATTCTATCCAAACCCTAACCCTTTCTTTCTCTGATCTGGGTCTGAAAAACATCAAATTCTCACTTAAACACCCGATTCTCCCCAAACCCCAACCCTTTCTCTCTTTGATCTGGGTCTAAAAAGGGTGCGAGTGTGTGGGGGTTGGGATCTCAGATGGTGAGTTATTGATTCTTGTTTTTTCTTTGTTTTTGCTTATGGGTCCAAGTTGGGTATGCGGGAAGCGGTGACCACGGGGTTGAGGTGGAGATTCTGGTGGAGGGGTTGAGGTGGAGGAGCAATCGGGGTTGAGAGAGTGGAGCTCTAGGGAGAGTGAGGGAGAACCATGGTTGGAGTGAAAGAGAGGAGAGAAGAGTTTTAGTGAAGTTCAAATTGGGAATACTGAAATGAAAACACACAGATTGCCAGCTTGGACTGATGAGGTGTCAAAATAATGAGTCATTGGATTAAATGGAGGGCTGAGATTTGTGCTATTGCACACCATGCAATACCCTAGGTATTGCACGGGATCTCAATCCGTCAGCCAGATATAAAAGATTACTGAAAAGGATTTATGCAGTTAAGATCTTCCTGATCTCGATGGATCAGACCTATTTTGGGAGGAGCAGTCTGTGTGTCTCTCTCTCACGTGTTTACTTCGAAAGACCTCTCTCTCTCTCTCTCTCTCTGTAGAAAGGGGAAAAAAAGGTTGAAAAGACTTCTAACTTTCTACACGCCAAACTTCTACACTGTATCCTTATTTTTTTTCGTACTCCAGAAATTAAAAAAAAAATAAAGGAAATGTTAACAAGTACTGGGCGGTGCTTGTTAAGTTTTCTTTTTTTTTATGTTTCACTTAAAAAAAGAAAAAAGTTGTTAAAAAATTGTCAAAAAAGGTGAAAAAAATTGCCAAAAATTGAAAAACTGCCAAAAATTAAAAAAAGTTAACTTAAAATTTACCTAAAGTATGTTGTTAACTGCACCTTAACACAGCCCAAAAAATAATAATAAAAATTTCAACTCAACTTTTTTCTTCAAAAGTGTGCTCTTTATTATTTTGTTTCTTTTTCCGGTTCTCTGCGAGTTTCAGTCTCCTATGTGACCTGTCCATCTCACTTTTTCTAATAAAAATAAAAGGTAGTAGTGTAGTAGATCCAAATGACAAGTCTCCTTGAAAATTAGACTCTATCACTTTAAGTGACCATTTGGATCCAGATTAAATTTTGCTCTGTTTTGCTTTTTGCGTTTTCTCCTTCTTTTTTTTTTCAACGTGCATGAGCAGTAATCGGTACTGTTCATGCACGTTATTGCACTGTACTGGTTACTGTTCATGAACAGTAACAGGCACTGTTCAGCACTGTGCGGGAGACAAAGTTACTGTTCATGCACTGTTCATGAGACCCATAAGCACTTTATTCAGGAAAAAAAATATTAAAAATGAGTCCTACGGTACTATTTACACATTTAAAAATTATTTTGCTATAGTGTTTTCAGTTTTTAGTTTTCAATTTTCAGCAATAAGTTCTATCCAAACGGATCCTAAATTATATTTCAGATTACACTTTACACCCTAAACTATTTGAATGCACATTTTACACCCTAAATTTTGACATTTGTTACACTTTGCACCCTAAAGTTAATTTTACTACTGTGTTAGACAAAAATTGATAGAATGTGATTTGCATGTGATTTTTGCTTAGATGACACATAATTTAAAGACAAAAACACCCTCTTCCCAATAAATTAAAAACAAATGCTCTCTCACGTGCGTAGCATATCATCTTCCCCAAATCAAAAATCTGTCTAACCTTAAATCCCCAAACAGCTCTCACGTATGCGTGTCCAGCAACTCCTCTACTCCTCTCACAGGTTCCAGACTTCCAGGTACTAAACCACCATGATGCAACATTTTATGAGTGGGAAAAGGTACTTTTGTATTCTAATACAACTATGGCATTAGAGGACGTACACACCTATAGTATAAAATGTTATCTTCTTTCTTTTTAAAATATACATTGAAGTATTGATGAAGCTTTGAACCAATAAGGTATCAGTCTTCCTCTTCAGAGTCAAAAAGAACGTCTCGTACTCAAAAATTTCAATACATTTAAGGGTCGATCACAATGTGAACTGCTTGACCATCGCAAGACTTGTCCTTCGGCACACTTAAGGACCTGAGTGGCAGTGTAGAATTTGTAGATAGTAGATACCCCCTTGTTCACTTCCTTAGCACAGAACGAGTAGTGGTTGGCTGCAATTGCTGCATCCGCCATTGTTGTATTAGGTGCTGCAACAGATTTTTTATTGGAGGGCGAAGATGCAACATGTGAGACAGTTTTTGTTTTTAATTGATTGAGAAGAGGTTATTTTCGTTTTTAAACTATGTGCCATCTAAGCAAAAATCATGTGCAAATCATGCGCATAACAGTAAAACTAACTTTGGGTGCAAAGTGTAACAAATATCAAAGTTTATGGTGCAATATGTGCATTCGAATAGTTTAGGGTGTAATGTAAAATATAATCTAGAGTATAGTTTAAGGTAGTAAAGTGTAATTTCTTCCAAAATTTAGATACAAAATTAGTCGTAGCCTAAGGTTACAACTTGAGTTAACATAACTTGTTGTGGAATAGTAAAAGTAGCGAGCTATTAGCTAGTGTTGCGTAATTTCCAAAACAATAAACATTTTCCAAATCCAGAAAGAGATAGTCCATACCACTCGGACCGAATCAGCAGTGAGTACAGGAAAGTGGCAACCCAGCCGAAAAATTATTGTGTATTTCTGAAATATCATAAATGCGTATAACTCATCTCACATAAATGGTGATTTTACTAATTAAATTCATAGTGAGACTCACCATTCATATGAGAGAGAAAATTACGTATTTATAATATTCAAAAAGTACCTAATAATTTTTGAGACATTATAAGATTCGGTGTGTATATATTATATTATATTATATATTGAAACCATGAGCATCACCATTATTTATAGTACTCCTTTTTAGTACTGCTTTTTGAAAAGTCTTGGCTAGCTATTGAGATTTAAAAAGCATATTCCTTTTCGACTTTAAAAAAAAAACACAGAAAAATGGTTGTTAGGCTTTCTGTTGGAAAATATTTTTTTATTTTTTTGGGGAGTGTAGGGTCTTGCGTCATCAACTTAAACTTTAGATTTTGCAATATCTCAAATGAAATAAAAATAATATAATAAGCTTCAGATTTTGCAATATTGATGATATTCACAAATGGGTTCCAACTATTAAGTCCCAACCACTCATTTAAGGGTTCGTTTGGATAGAACTTATTACTAAAAATTGAAAACTGAAAATACTGTAGTAAAATAATTTTTAAATATGTAAATAGTACTACGATATTTATTTTTAATAAAAAAATTACTAAAAAATACATATACAGTGCACATATAGTACACATACGTGCACTACATACTATGTCCCAACAACAAAAATAAAAAAAAAAAGGAAAAGAAAAGAGGAAACGCATGAGTAGTTGGACGTCTGCATCCAGCTGTTCTATCTAAACCCATCCTTAACAACAATGAGCGTGATGTTTAGCTGCTCTATCCAAACCCTTCCAGTCAACACGATTATCGAGCAGTTTGTGAGCCCTCCTTTTATTTGGGTCACGTCACCGTTACTAGTTACAGGACAAAAAAAAATAAAGTTGCTTTACCCATTCTACTGACACATATCCCATCATTGAGGAACTATGGAAAAAAAATACTTACAGCTAAAAACCTGTCACTGTAGTGTGCGTTTGGAACGCACGTTTTCCATGCGTTCCTGACTTTGGCTGAAAAATGGTGAATTCCGTATACTGTTTATGGGACCATCACAAATCCTATTTAAGTCAAAAAAAATAAAATTGAGTCAACCATACTATTTAAATATTTAAAAATGATTTTTCTACGGTATTTTCAATACTCTCACTTTCATTTCTAAACTCCTTTCTTCTTCACCACCACATCGTCCTTTTCGTCTTCGAACTACTCTTCCACCTCCAATTCTCTGCTCCTCTTCTTCTCTCTCTGTTTCAGGTACTCTCTCTCTGTCTCACTTTATATTTTCTTTTAGCTTTGATTTGCTTCGTAGACTGATTTCTGAATTAGTTTTTACAATGATTTGGAGCTTCAAATGCGTTGGTGATTTGGTTTTAGGAATTTACGTTTTGGTTGTGCTAATATTTGCCTATGTTTTGACAATTGCATTGTTTTGTTGGGATTTGAGATTTAGATTTAGATCTTTCATTCATGGTTCCAGGTAATGATTGAACAAGTGATAATTATTTATGATCGATTCTTCCAAAGTTTATTGGTATTTTCTTTATTATTGATTCCAACCTGGTGAGTAACACTTGCTTTGCATCACATGTGTTTGTTATACATATATATATATATATATATATATATGTGTGTGTGTGTGTGGGGATCGCTTTTGTTAGTTATAATTTCAAGGCTGTGACTGATTTTGACATTTGTTATTGCTTTTGGGTCTTTATTCTATTGCTTTATTAGTTAAAAATATATTCAGTACCTGGCCATTTTTTTATTAGCGTAGAAGAACCTAATTGGTACATTCTGTGAAGCACAGTGATTGGAATATGGTTTTCACTTTTTGTTGATACTTTATGTACATGGAAAATTGGCAATATGATCTTACACCTTTTCTGTTGGTTGTCTACTTTTATGACTGCAGACATGGATGCCACCGGAGGTCAAAGCCTGTACCCATTGCACCGTACTAAAACTCTTCACCTGGTATGCATATATGACACCGCTACGCATTCATTTTGGAGATTATTTCTTGGGGTATTTTTTTTTTTTAATTTGTACTTGGAGAAGAGTTTTGGTCTAATTAAGCCATGTATACAGGTAAGGCATGCCCAAGGGAGTCACAATGTGGAAGGAGAAAAGGACCATGATGCATTAAAATCTGATCATCTCTTTGACGCAAACCTTTCCCCACTTGGCTGGAAACAGGTAGCCGCATCGTGGCCAAAATAGGAAATTAATATTATTTTTTAAACATTATAATTAGTAGTTACTGTTTACAAACTATATTTTTTACAAGCATCTCGAGTTTAAAATACTTAATTTTGGGGCCAAAATCGATTTTCAAAGACTCAATTTTTATGGTCTGATGTGGCGTTTTGTCCACATGGCGTCTACTTGGAGACTCGATTTATAAAGTTTGAAAAACTCTCTTTACACCTTCTCATCAGGGAAGAAAAAAAATACAAAACTCACCTACAGCACAGTAGCCACCACCACCACCACCTAAAATCCAACAACACTACCACCACCAAATTCATACCCACAAACCCAAACAGACCGGATTCGGCACCAGAGAAGAAAGATAGAAAAAAAAAATAAAAATAAAAAATCACCCGTGGTCACCGACGGCACAAAGCCCACACCAGAAGAGGAAGACGAAGCAATAGTGGCAAAATCAAAGAGATGTAGAGGCTGTGGTGACGGAGGAGAAGGGGATCTAGAGGCTGTGGCAACGGAGCGAAGTGGGCGACCCACGGCGATCTGAACCCGATCCACGGCTAGCCACGAGCACCGATGACCACCCACGCCGAGCTGAAGCTGGTCTGAAGCCACCCCCGCCGACTTGATTATGTTGTTGTTTCTAGGTTTTTTTTTTTTTTTTTTCTCCTCTGATAGTGATGGGATGAGAAGGTGTAAAGGGTTATACTTTCTTTGTAAAAGGCTTATAAATCGAGTCATGGAGGCTTCACCGAAAGAGAGAAAACGAGAGAGAGAGAGAGAGAAAGATGTAGGCTTAAAACAGATTTTTTTTGTTTTTAAATCGAGTCTCTAAGACTCGATTTTCAGGTGGACGCCACGTGGACAAAACGCTACATCAAACGTGATTAAACCATGAAAATTGAGTCTTTGAAACTCGATTTTGGCCTCCAAAATCGAGTCTCTTAGACTCGAGATGCTAGTAAAAAATATAGTTTGTAAACAGTAACTACTAATTATAATGTTTAAAAAATAATATTAATTTCCTATTTTGGCCCCGCTTCATTAATTATGTTGTAATTGTTAATTTGTTGCAACTTTGTTCTTATTAAGTTGTTAAAAACTTCTATACAACTGGTTTGCTGGTGGAACACATTTAACTTTTTATCTTTAGGAAAAGTAGAATGGTCCCATAAAATTTTGCAAAAACTACTTCAATTTGAAACTAAATAAAACTTTTGGTCTTTAAATGGAGAACATATGTTTCAAGAAGACTTTTTGTTGACCATACTTCTAGATTTTCTTACCCTGTTATTGTCTTGTATTAAATTGATTAGATATTATATTCTCCAATGCTAAAAAATAAATGTCATGGGATGAGTTCGTTGTGCCATAACAGGTTGATGATTTGCGAGAGCATGTTCATGCGTGTGGACTTTCCAAAAGAATTGATTTAGTTGTCGTTTCCCCTTTGTTAAGGTAAACTTACTGTCTCCAATTTTGTTGCCTCCATATTTAGAAATTTTTGGTCATCCTCCTCTTTGCTTAATGCTGTGTAAGTGGTGCAAACTATCGTTTCTATGATTCCTTCCGCTAAGCTCATAACTGGATTCTGATGCTAAATATAAGCTTGGTTATTAGCACTAGCAAGTAGCAACAAGTAGTGAACCACTTAGTAACTGACTGCTCTAGCATTATTTGTTGATGAGAGCTATTTTATGATTAGGTCTAGGTCATTCTTGCTTCAGTCGCTAAAACGAAAATCTATATATGACTGAAATGAGTGTGCCTAGTCTCTAAAGTCAAAGGGTATGCTTGGTTGGGGTGAAAACAGGGAGGATAGAAAATAGGGAGAAGAAAATAGAGTGGAACATTTTCCACCGTTTGGTTCAAGAGAGAAAACAAGAGAGATAAAAAATGGGAAAGAAAATAATCCCTTTGGGTCCACATTTTTTTATCCTCCCAATTTGGGAAGAAAATGGGGATGAAAATATGCTGAATGATATAATCTACACAAATACTCTCATTTTATTGCATTCACCTACCCCTCACACTTTCCCACTACACAAATATCTATTTTTTATATATTATATAACAAGGACATAATAGTCAATTTATATAAACTACATTTTCCATCCTCCCATTTTTCTCTCCAACTAAACAAAAAAGTTTTCCATCTTCCTACTTTTCCACTCCTCCAACCAAACACATATGAGGGAAAACCAAATCTTTTCTATCCTTTCATTAATTTTCCATCTTCTCACTTTTCTACTCTTCCAACCAAACAGACCCAAAAGGTTGGGAGAAAAGTTGAAAACTTTACATCATATAAACCTTAGCATGATTGTTGGATACCATTTGAAATGGTTCTACCACAAATGATTGAAAGGGGATATAGCCAATCATGTTAATTTACTTAATTTTCTACTTCTTTTATTCCTTGTGGGAATTTTTTTTTTAAGTCTTTACATGTTGATCTCAAATAACTTTAACTCTACATGTTTAATGTCAGAAATTTTGTCCTATAAGTCATGACCAACAATGACTGCATTGCAGGGCCATGCAAACAGCAGCTGGAGTCTTTGGTGGTGAAGCCTGCCCAGATGGCATAAATGTACCTCCTCTAATGGTGGCAAATGCAGGGAAAAGTGACCGTCTTGCAATTTCAAGTCTAAATTGCCCACCATTTGTAGCAGTAGAGCTTTGCCGAGAACGTTTGGTATGTCATATACATCTAATAGATTTTGTATGGGCATTTTTCTTCATTTATATGACATGCAAGCTTGAAAAGTTATTATTGCATTTGTGGCATCTCTCTTTGCGCTTGATCCAATTACTCATAAAGAAACGAGTGAAAATTATCACAAATGCATCCATCCCACTCTTCTCTCCTTTTCATTACTTAAGACTTAGAGTTGTCTTATAAAAAAAAATTAGTTACTGGTTGTCATTTGAATTCATGTGAGTTTGTTTTTGACTACAGGGAGTTCATCCATGTGATAAGAGACGAACAATTACTGAATATCGCGATCTCTTTCCTGCAGTTGATTTTTCTCTGGCAAGTAATCTGTCATTATTGGTGCTTTATATCAGGAACAATTGGCTTTGACAGTCATTTTTCCTTTGATTATTGATTTGTTTGTTAGTCTTCAACCCAATTCTGTTTTGGAATTTAATCTTGTTTCAATTTTTGTTCAGATAGAAAATGACAATGACATCTTGTGGGCGCCTGACGTTAGAGAGCCTACGGAAGAAGTTGCTGCTAGGGGACAGAAGTTTTTGAAATGGTGATTGCCAATTTTACTTTTTTTCCCTCTTGCTAAGAAACTGATTATTCTTTTAACCAACATAACAATTAACAAAGGAATGAAATTTCTATGAACAAAATAAGAATTCAATTTCTTTAATTTCAGAATTGCTCATCCATCAAAAGCTAAATGTGTAGTTGTTTCGCCTCTGGCATCTCATAATATGCTTTAGTATACTGTTTGATACTGGCTAGCCTTGGGGTTCTCAAACACCATGCCTTGATTTTAAAGAGTTGTTGGGGTGCTACTTATAAATTTTAAAAAAAAAAAAACTTAAAAAGTGTTTTTTGTATTTTAAAATTATGTATAAAAGATGAGTTTATAGATCAAATATGAAATAACATCTGATTGACACAAAAAGTTGGCATATGTGTTAAGAATATAGAGAATATGTAGTCCTATGATGATTTTTTCAAAATATTAATTCAATAAAAAGTTATTAAGTGAGTTTAAAGAGTTGTTGGGGTGCTACTTATAAATTTAAAAAAAAAAAATCTTAAAAAGTGTTTTTTGTATTTTAAAATTATGCATAAAAGATAAGTTTATAGATGAAATAGGAAATAACATCATTGGCACAAAATTTGGCATATGTGTTAAGAATACAGAGAACATGTAGTCCTCTGATAAGTTTTTCAAAATACTAATTCAATAAAAAGTTATTAGGTGATGTAACATGAGTCAAAGTTACTGTAGGTGTAAATTGATCTTGACTCCCTCCCTCCCCCCCCCTCTCTCTCTCTCTCTCTCTCTCTCTCTCTCTCTCTCTCTCTATATATATATATATATATACACATATCTCAAATTAGCTAGCATGTAGATGTCCCATCTGAAGGAGGTCATTTCATTGAGTCTTACATGCAGCCCAGGTCACCTCTTTTTCTAAGCCAACAAGCTCTAGCTCAAATGACACTTCCCTTGTAAGAGCAAGATGGAGGGTGAAATTGTGGATTTGTGACTGATCAGTTGCATATCTTACCAATTAAATATAATAAATAAAGAGTGATTTGTTTGTGCTTCATAATGAGTTCAATATGTAACACATATTAGTGTGTTGCATGCATTTGAAGCCCCTAATTTTTTTTTTAACAATAAAAATAATATTAGTGTTTTTAGATGTATGGGAAATTTTTTGGCATAGTTTCTTATTGTGGCATATAGAATGGCTTAGTCGTTCTTACAAAGAAGTTTAATAAGAATGCTCTTAGTTATTGATTGTGATGATCAATGTTTTCCACATGATTCATTTATATCTTTTTCACCTTCTTTTCCTGGTTGAATATGAATTGTAGACATTTGGAATGCTTTGGCTATTATCTGGTTGCAAGTATTGTCATAACAGTGCCACAAATCATTTCTTACTTTTTCCCACTTTTCAACTGGTCCAGGTTGTGGACTCGTAAAGAGAAGGAGATTGCAATTGTCAGCCACAATAGATTCTTGTCACATACCCTAAGTGCTTTTGGAAATGATTGTCATCCATCTGTGACGGATGAAATACGCAAGGAGTAAGAATTATAATGATTTATATTTTTCACTTGCAACTATACACACGAGCAGGTTCTCAAATTCTATATTAAACGAACTAAGTACGTGCTATCAGATGATGAGCTTGTTGCTTAATTTGCAATCTGGCTATTAGAAATGCTTTCTTTTGAACTTTTTATTGGTAATCTCTTATTAACTTCAAAGTAAACGTACGGTCAGTAAACACATGATCAGGTTTCTTAGATTCTAAATTAAAAGAACTAAGTACGTGCTATCAAATGAAGAGCTTGTTGCTTAATTTGCAATCTCACTATTAGAGCATTTGCATCCGAAATCTTCAAACTAATCTATTTTACCATCTCAAAACCTACTTTATCATTTATACCATATTATTTTACAACACTCCTAACCTCCCAACTTTTATTTTCTTATTCTACTCATTAAAATAATATTTCTACACAATAAAATAATATATCCCAAAATCACCATTGTTTACAATACAACACATTATTTATTCTCTCTCTCATTCTTTCTGTTCAAGATCAACCACAAATTTACTGAAACCACCATCACCACAAGCCCACCACCGTTGCACCACACACTTGACACCACCACTACCAGCAACCCATAATCTACAATCAACACCAAAAAAAAAAAAAAAAAAAAAACCCCTAGACCATCAACACCATCCTCTCTGACCCAAAAAAAAAAAAAAAAAAAACCAGCAACCCACGGTCCCCACAACCCGCAGCGGCAAACCCAGACCCAGACCCACGGGAAACCCAAACCTGCACCCATGACAGCAAACCCAGACCCATACCAATAAACCCAACCCTTCAGCCTAGACCCATAATCCCAATACTACAATGAAAATAAAATCACCAAAGTGTGTATTTTTCGAATTTCAATTCATTGTAAACCTACAATAACCCAAAAAATAGAAGCGCAAAAGGGTCAAAGATTCAAAGTCATACACCACTGTAGGCTCCCCTTGGACTATCTGGAATCAAAGAACCGTAAGGAGAGTCGCGCACAAGATTGTCGATGCCCCTAAGTGCAGCATGGAGAGAGACCAAGGCAGTGCTGATGAGGATCGAAACGACGATGTTGAGCCAGACCTGTGTGAAAATGAGTGCGACGAGGGTTACGACAGTGAGAACCCCGACGACGAGTCGTTGGTCAAGAGTGAGGCTGAAGACGATGAGGGGTTCGAAGCAAGAGAAGAAGAGGAAGAGCCAGGCGGCGAAGATGAGGAGGAAGACGATGAGGGAGAAAGGGTGGTAGAGGAAGAGAACGAGGAGGATGACGAGGGCGTAGCTGGAGAAGAAGTGGTAGGGGTGTGCATAAAACCGACGAACTGAAAAAATCGATTGAAACTGACCGAACTGTTGTAAAAATTTCGGTTTGATTGGTTCAGTTCAATTTTGGTTTTTAATTTCTAAAAATCGAAAATTTCGGTTTGGTTTTCGGTTTTAATAAACCGAACCAACAAAAACCGAACCGAACATATTATAATATAATTTACATATAATATATAATATTTAGGCATCAGGCCTCCTGTACATATTTGGGTTTGCCATACATGTTTAGCCTTTTCATTTTTCTTAAAACCATTTGGGCCTTTTTTTTTTTCTATTTTTTTCATTTATATGATATGGCCCTTTCTTTTTTTCTTTTTCTTTTTCTTTTTCTTTTTCTTTTTGATAGAATCTGGCCCTTTCTTGGTTGATAGGAATCAATGAATTATAGGAATAGATCCGGCCCTTTCCCCTTTTCCATGTATTCATTTTATTTTTAGAATAAGTTTAATCAAATTAATTACTAATTAGATATCTAATTAACCTAATTAAACTTAATCTAATTAAACTATAAAAACAAAAGTTAAAAACCCTACCCACGGCCCACTTTCATTCTCAGTTCTCACAGCCTCCACTCTTCAGAGTTCACTGTTCAGCCTTCCTCTTCTCTCACTACTCCACATGCCGCCTCCACATGTCGGCCTTCCTACGCTGGCCTTCACATGCTGGTCTGTTTATATCAAAGAAACTTTGGTTTCAATTCGGTTTTTTTTTTTTTTTCCTGTATTGAATTTCTAATTGTTAAAAAAGATCAAAGCTTTATTGTTTTTTGAGATTGAATTGGTATGTGGAATCGAATTATGTTTTTGGGTTTTTTTTTTTTTTTTGGAAAAGATTGGATCTCAAATCGGATCTTTGCGTATATGCTTGTTTTCTGGGGGCATTTGGATCGGTTTAGATGATTGTAGAAGCTAAAATAATAGTGGGTTTTGAATTTGTGATTGTCCCATGTGCTAGGTTGTTTATATTCTGGGTTTGTTTATTTTTTCAATTTTCTCTCTCTTTTTTATATTTTGGGTTTGTTTATTTTTTATTCTTTGTTTGCTTTCTTAGAAAATAAATGATAAGGAAACCGAAAAAACCCACCAAAACGGACCAAAGCTGAAATCCAACCGAAACCGATTGATTTCCACTTACTTCGGTCGGTTTCGGTTGAGAATTTCACACACTGAAAATTTTGGTTTTGGTTGGCCAACACTTAGAAAACTGACCGAAACTGAATCGATTACACCCCTAAGAAGTGGGTTAGGTTTTGGGAGACTCGACTGGTCGCGTCGGAGAGAGACAGTGGTAGGCTGAGGGAGGTTGGGTGCGATGAGAGAGATGAGACTGAGAATGTTCTGCAGAGAGAGAAGATGAGTGATGCAGCGTAGGCATGTAGAAGCAGAATCTATAACACACAATTACTACAACTCTTCCACGAAACCTAAGTTCTACAAGAACACTAAGCTAATAGGCAAAATAATAGAGAAAACTTCTCTAACAAAATTTATTAAAAAAAACACACATAACATAAATAACCTCTCTATAAAAAGCATTTATAGGAATAGAATTTCTCCTACTCCTTTTAGGAAAAAAAATAAAAAACCTACTTCTACTTCAGAAAGGAAAAACAATTTAACTAGGAAAAGAAAAACAATTAAAATCCAAATTCAACTACAAAAAGGATTTTAATTCAAAGTACTAGAGTAAATAAATCCTAATTCAAATAGGAAAAGGAAAACAATAAAAACTCTTTGTTCTTCATAAAGTGATTTGCATCATCCTCCCTGGGTTGGAAGAAACTCGTCCTCGAGTTTGGAGTCTAGATTGAAATTCTTTCCTCGATATGGAACAAGATGCTTAACATTGAAGACGTCATATGTAAGCATATGATTTGGAAGTTTCAACCGATAGTTATTAGGATTAATTTTCTCAAGAATCTCCAAAGGACCAATCATTCTAGCGGCTAGTTTGTTGTACTCGCCCACAGGAGAGTGATCTTTGGTCAAAATTGCCCACACAAAATCACCAATCTCAAATTCTACTACTCGACGTTTCTTGTCAGTGGCTTGTTTATACTTAGAAGAAGTCACCTGTAAATGCTTAGCAGTAGCCATATGAATTTCTTGAATTTGTGTGATTAGATCCTTAGCTTTCACATTGACACGCTTTAAGTCAAGGATAGGAGCCAAATCAAGTGGTGCGCATCGGTTGTAACCATAAGTAATAACAAAGGGATTGAAGCCAGTGCTATGATTAACAAAATGGTTGTAAGCAAGGATGATCACTCACCAAGCTTCGAAGTAAATTTCCCAAGGAATGGTTTACCACTTCTGTTTGACCATCGGTTTGAGGATGTGACTAAGAAAATGCACATTATGATTTGAAACAATTGATTGTGGCAAGCCATGGAGGCGATAGACCTCTCTAAAGTAAAGTTGAGCAACATTAACTGCATCTAGATCTTCTTACAAGCAATAAAGTGGGCTATTTTGAAAAACCAGTCCACAACAACAAAAATTGAATCGTTATCTCGTTGTGTACACGATAATCCCAAGATAAAATCCATACTGACATGAATCCATGGCTGGTATGGCATGGGAAAAGGCATATATAAGCCAGCATTGATTGTAGTGCCCTTGCAAACTTGACAAATACGACACCTCTCAACAAACTTGGTAATCTCCTTTCACATGGTTGGCCAAAAATAAGAGTTTGTCACAAGCTTCATAGTTTTATCACATCCCATATGGCCTTCATTATGCAGCTCTTGAATAACCCTTAAGCGTAGGCTATTATTAGGAATGCATAGTTGATTCCTTTTAAAAAGGAGACCATCGTGTATAAGGAAGTCGAACCGCTTTCTTGTTACCACATCATTCATTATAGGGCCAAAGTATGGGTCACTAGAAAGCAACTCACGAAATAAATCAAACCCCAACACTTTGGTTTGCATTGTGATGAGCAAAGAGGCTCCAACTAAGAGCATCAGCCACTTTATTCAATGCTTTGGATTTATGCTTGATGATAAAAGAAAATTGTTGAATATAAGCAGCCTAAATTGCATGCTTAGATGAGAGCTTGTCTTGGCTATTGATATACTTCAAAGCATCATTATGAAAATAGAGGACAAACTCATGATAGGCCAAATAAGAACTTCAATGCTTCAAAACGCAAATTATTGCATAAAATTCCAAATCATAAGTGTTGTAATTCAATTTTGACCCACTCAACTTCTCACTGGCCACTGGTTTGTCTTTTTGACTAAGAACAGCTCCAATTCCAACATTTGATGCATCACAATGTAACTCAACTGATTGAGAGAAATCAGAAAGAGCTAGAATAGGTGATGCAGTAAGCTTTTCCTTGATTTGATTAAACGCATTTGTGGCTTTAGTTGTCCACAAAACTTATTGCCTTCATGCAATCTATAATCAGTGCCATGATGGTACTAAAGTCAGGGGTAAACCGCTGGTAGAATAACACGAACCTATGGAAAATGCGAACCTGATGGACTGTGGTTGGTATTGGCCATTATTGAACAGCAGTAACCTTTGATTCATCAATTGATAATCCATTTTTAGACACCATATAACCAAGAAATAAAATAATATCTGTCATAAAAGAATATTTGGCTATGGTAGCATAAAATTTCTCCCTACTTAGAACTATGAGTACCTCTCAAAGATGTTGGAGATGTAAACTAATATTGGCACTATATATCAGGATATTATCAAAATAAACTACAACAAACTTGCCGATAAAGGGGCGAAAAATCTAGTTCATAACACGCATGAAGGTGCTAGGAGCATTAGAAAGTCCAAATGGCATTACTAGCCACTCATATAACCCCTCACGTGTCTTGAATGCTGTCTTCCACTCATCAGCATGACGTAATCGAATTTGATGGTACCCACTTTTTAGATCTAGCTTAGAAAACACTGTAGCACCACTCAACTGATCAAGCAAGTAATCCAATCAAGGAATAGGGAATCTATACCGAACCGTAATTTTGTTGATGGCATGACTGTCTGTGCACATTCGCCATGATCCATCCTTTTTGGGTGTGAGTAAGGCTGGCATGACATAGGGACTAAGACTCTCTAATATGCCCCTTTAACAACAAACCCTCTACTTGTCTTCTAAATTCTTCATGCTCTTTTGGGTGCATGCGGTAGTGTGGGCGATTAGGTAGAATAGAACCTGGTACAAGATCAATTTAGTGTTGTATATCTCGAAGTGGCGGTAACTCCGCAGGTAGATCATTAGGAAATACATTTGCAAATTCATCTAATGAAGATTTCACAGCCTCTGGTACTACACTACCCTTTGAGCTCTCCTTTCCCAACAATACAAACACCAACCCCGAATCAAACATCTTTTCAACAAATGCCCTTTTAGCTAAGAGATTCTTACCCCTTCCTAAAGTTGGCTTAGGTTCAATCTCCTAACAAGGTAACAACACAATTTTTGTGCTACCAAACATGAAACTGTATGTATTCTTCCTACCATCATGTTGAACCTCTCTATCATATTGCCATGGTCTACCAAGGAGAGGATGACATGCAACCATAACTACCACATCACACCATGCATTATCCACGTTTAGATATAGTTACCTCATTGCCCTTTTTGAGCCAAAATAGTTTGTAAGGGTTAGGGTGCTTCTCTGTTGCTAATCCCAATTTTTGAACAGCCTCTTCTGATACCACATTCTCACAGCTTCCAGAATCATTAACAAGTCTACATACCTTGCCCCCCATAGTACATGTAGTTTGAAAGATATTGCTTCAGAGCCAATCCTCACCTTCAGGTTTGCAAGGTGTGAAACATGCCTTTCTTGTAACTAACAAAAGGCCATCATCCCCTTGCACATACTCCTCTTCCTCTTCAACATCATAAATAGCTTCTTGCTCAAAGGTATTTGAATGATCATCAATACATTCTTCATTCTCAATAAATAAACCCTTACCATACCAGCCATCCTTCTTGCAATCAATCATTATATGCCTTACCTCACCACACTTGAAACATTGAGGGCCAGAATTACTAGCTGCAGTGTAGTTGGGTTGTAGATTAGCTTGATTAACTTGGCATTTTCCTTGTGTAAATTGTATAGTTGCACCATAAGGAGGAGCTACTGGTAGTAGTCAGTTGCCACTACTATTTGAAACCATATTAATCCTCCTATTCATTGTCTTCTCTAAATGCAAAGCTCTCTGATGGGCTTCGGATATAGAAATTGGGTCAAATAAATTCAAAGTATCTTGAAATTGTTGCCTCATGCCCCCAGTATAACATGAAACTAATTGATCTTCCGAATCTGCAAGGTTAACTCTAGCTACAAGTTGATAAAACTCTTGAGTATACTCATCTGTAGATTGTATACCTTGCCTAAGATTGTGTAGTTGTTGATATAATGTACATATTTAATTATGGGGCAAAAATGCAGCACGCATATATTTCAAAAAATTTTCCCAAGTATTAATTTTAGATTTACCTTGGCGAATACGGTCTTACTTTAATTGTTGCCACCATGCAGCAGCACGTCCTTTGAATTTGGTCGCCACCAAAGAAACTCTTTGTCTTGCGGCACCTCCTTAAACTCCAAAATTTCTTCAACCGCAGCAACCCAATCTAGGAATTCTTCAAGTTGTAAACAATCTTTGAACTTTGGAATATCTAATTTGAACCCAAATTCCCATCTATTTGAATTGTATGAAACCAAAGGTCTCTCCCTCCTCCTTCTATGTCCAGCAAACGGATTTTCCATATCATCCTCAACATTATAGTCTACTTCATCTTCCTCCATAAAAAATAGAGTTGGACTACGGTTTTAAGCTGTTTAACAATGGCTAAGGCAACAAGCTGCTCTGTCAGCGCTTCAAACTGCTTTTTCATCCGCTGAAAGCATACCTCTAGTTGCGTATTGCGTGCATTCTCATCGTGTTCATACTCACTATCTATAGCAGCGTGCCTTCCCCCACGTGATTCTCTCCATGCCATGATAGGAACCTAATCGTGCTCTGAAACTAACTAATGCAGCGTAGGAGTGTAGAAGCAGAATCTATAACACACAATTACTACAACTCTTCCACAAAACTTTAAGTTCTACAAAAACACTAGGCTAGTAGGCAAAATAATAAAGAAAACCTCTCTAACAAACTTTATTAAAAAAGCACACATAACATAAATAAGCTCTCTATAAAGAGTATTTATAGGAATAGAATTTCTTCTACTCCTTTTAGGAAAAGAAATAATAAACTTACTTCTACTTGAGAAAGGAAAAAAAATTTAACTAAGAAAAGAAAAACAATTAAAATCTCAATTCAACAAAGAAAAAGATTTTAATTCAAAGTACTAGAGTAAATAAATCCTAATTCAAATAGGAAACGGAAAAACGATAGAAACTCTTTGTTCTTCATAACGTGATTTGCATCAATGAGACAAGGTAAAGAGAGAGAAAGTGGCATATATATAGGGGAGAATAAAAAATTATTATTCCATTTTGCAATACCAAGCTTTTGCAAGTCCGGATGTGGGGTGATTTTTGGGCTTAAATGCTAAATCTGTCTTACATATGGCATTTGGCTGCCCGGATGTGAATGCTTTTAGACATACTTCCTTTTGAACTTTTTTATTGGCAATCTCTTATTAACTTAAATGTTTTTAAATCTGCTGGGTGAGTGAGAAACTTTTATCTATTTGTTTGTTTATTTATTTTATTTTCTTGTACCAATTCTCTATTTTGATGAGACATCCTCATGGCAGACACTTTCGTTATGTCCCTTCTAAAGCAACGTTTTACCTGTATGACTAGGAATTGGAAACTACGTGTACCCTGTAATCCCCTCCCAAACATTCACCCTGCTGTGGGAGCGACATTAAAAACACAGAAATTAAACAAGGGGAATTTGCTGTAGATATATATAACATAGCTAGAGAAACAAGATGTTTATAAATTTTTGCCACTTATATGATATGCTGATTTACATGCATGGTGACGAAACTAAAAAAATACAATCTGTGTTGTGCAGAATGGCCAACTGTGAGCTTCGTTCGGTGGTGATCATTGATAGGAGGTGAGCATTGTCATTTGCAAAACATAGAACCTATGTTATAGCTTAATGCAGGAATTCCATCTTCTGACTTTTCTTTCTGCAGTATGATCGGGTCAGATTCCTCAACAACTAACTATCCTGGAAGTTCCCAGTGATATAGCATCAGAGAAGCATCCAGAGGAAAAGGGCGCCTAACTAATAGCCCATGACAATGATCAAACTGGAATAAACGATACACGTAATATCCGTTTGGCAACTTATTTTACTATTTAACTTAGTATTTATAGATCTTGTTATAATTAACCTTAAAAACCTCTTTACGTGAAAAAACTCAAAAAGTATAGAACCGTTTGAACCGTGGTCGGGCCGTACAGTTCTGAGAACCGTGGCCAGTTTCAGCGGCTCGTGCTGTTCCTTTTCTTCACCGTATTTTGGCCGGAAAACACAAATAAGCCGGGAAAGAATTTAAATATAAAAAAAGAAAAGGAAAAATCGTAAGAGAAAAAAAGAAAGCAGAGAGCCACGTTAGTATGTTACCACCATCACCGTTACATTCCGGTAGTATATTTTTGCCGATCATCCCCACATCCCATTTTCCTCTTCTCCTTCTTCTCAGCCACACTTCGCCCAGAAGCTAGAATAACTCCTCAGATTGTTTTTCTTTGTTCCTTGTCTCTTGAGTGCACTAAAGTAATCACTTGTATTCATGTTTTTGTTAAGTGTGCTGCACTGTTTCGCTGAAGCCCAATGAAGTAATTAGAGTGATTTGACTATTCAAATGTTTTTTTTAAGCAGACGACTATTCATATGTTTTTAAACTTTACTATCCGCCAATATTATACCAGCTTGTATTTTAAAGAAAATATGTGCTTTTCAAAAATTTTATTTAAGGTGCGTGGTTGCCCTTCAAATTGTTATATTATAATAATTATTATTATACTATTATTATCACAAGTTTAACTAATTAACATATAAATAAATAGTTTCTCATAAAAAAATATATAAATAAATGAAGAAACACTATATTTTTGTTTGTAAAAGTTATATTATGAAAAATACATTTGAAAAAAAAATAGTTCTATATATTTAGTTTGACTATTTTAGTTATTTTTTGTTATTTGTACTAATTTAATATATTTATTTATATTTTAAATAATTATTAAATTAATTATGACGTCATCCTAATTCGACTACAATTTGACCTCAGTCTAACTTCAAAAACTTTGAACTTTTCTCTTTTACGGTTCATTGAAATGTCTGTGTCTAAAAACCATGCAATTGAATTCAAATGCCTGATTGCATTGCATTCAAAGACCCTGTATAACTTATTACATTTTTTAAGTCTTATTTACAATTTTGTTTTTTAAAACCTTGTATCTTATTTATAGTTTTTTAAAACCTCAGTTTTTTTAAGGTATAATAGTGTTTTTATGAATTTTTATATAGGAAAAATAAGTTGATGAAAATATGCTATCTCAGCAAGCAATGTCTTATTGCACCGGAGTAAGAAAAAAGAAAATCAGTAATCTGTGCTTAGCTTTGACACTTTGTGAACTTCGTTTGGTGCTCTTTTTTTATGAGAGGTGGGCATGTAATTCAAATTGTCCTATTTGCAGTGGACAAAAATAAATAATCCAATAAAGATGGATTCTAGACAAAGAAATGATCAGAAGTTAAATGAATCAACGCTTTCCACTCCAGTTTTTCCAATCACTTTACAAATAAAACCCAAAATTTTTTTATATAGGTACAAATAACACTCAAAATTGATCCCACATAGGTAAAATAATTAATGGGGGGAAAAAATCTAATTGATTTGTAGGACTGCAAAAACCAACACCATTTGATATTGAAACCGAGGCTTCACTTGATGAACAACTATGTTTTTGATCCCCTAACAACATAGAGCACTAACCCCACTACGATAGAGAGAAGCAGGAAGAGAATAGCACCCACGATGTTGAGATTGTTAGACCTGGTAGATTTTTTCTAGGGGTGGCAATTCGTGTTCGCGTGTCGGGTTCGTGTCGTGTCAACTCATATGAATCTGACTATATGGGTCAACACTAACCCGACATGTTTATTAAACGGGTCAAGATTCCTCAACCCTAACACGACCCATTTACTAAACGGGTCAGTCGTGTCGACTTGTTTATCTGATTTTATCAAAATGAAGAAAAACATTTATCGAAAAACAAGAAAATAAATATTTTAAATATAAAATTTAGAACTAATGAGTAATTATATCACAAATAATCATTCAAAACTAAAACATATCTCAATATCATAAAAAATCCATTACAATACGTCAAAGAAAATAAACTACAACAACTAATAAGTTTATATACCTATAGTTTGAATGGTATATTGGTAAAATTTCATTTAATTAAACGAGTCAGACGGGTCAGACGGGTTCCATAGTTTAAACCCTAACCCAACCTGTTTATCAAACGGGTTCATCGTGTCAACCCAAATATGACACGAACCCATTAAGCCTTAACCCATAACCTGCTAATTTCGTGTCGTGTCGTGTCGGGTTCACGGGTCGTGTCCAATTTTGCCACCCCTAATTTTTTCCCACTTTCCTCTCTTGTGTCAATTCCATTTTTTTTCCAAGGGAGAGCAAGATGCTGAATTGAAGGGGATTGCCACATCCCAGAAGGGCTTGGTGACAAGCGATGGGGCTTCTTTTTCCGGTTCCAAGATTGTTGAGGAATCATTTGGAGCTTCCATGGACATCAACTCAACACAGTGATCTTTTAGAACCTAGGGGAGCATGTAAAGCAGGGGTCAGAATAACTAAGATAATGCAATTCTTTGGGGGCAGTGAGGAGTGACTCGTGTATAACATATATATTTAAAAAGGGCAGTCCAATTTTGAAAAAAAATATCAATTTTTGAGATCATCATATCATATATATCAACACTAAAATCTGTTATGCCAGATATGCATGATTAAGAGATGAACCCTATTATAGCATTTCGCACACATCAAGCTTGTTGTAAGGAAGTTCATTATGCAGGATTGTCCAGACCACGCACATGCAATATGCATATCCAGTTACTCATTAAGTAATCTAAGCATTTTTTTTCTTTTCTTTTTCATTGCAAGAAACCGCATAACTAAATATTTTACACATCAAGTCAGATGTACGAACCTCGAGAGTCTCAGATGGCTGTAGATAGTCACATATGTATGTGCCTGCCAACCACGGAACAAATACTCTTCGAGGAAATGACAGGCTGCATTCTTTTCTGTTTGCAAATGTATAACAACAGATATCATCAGTGTTCAAATCATGTTCCAGTAAACATGGAGGAAAAAGTTATCAATGAAGAATGATGCTGTAAGAGGCAAAATTTTAAGCCAATTATAAAATGCCACATCAAAGTTTAGTGGCAAATTCTAAATTGATGTCATTAAATTAATTAAATTAGATGATGACATGTGTCATCCAAATTGGCATCACATTGGCATATCAAAATTTGCCATGTGTCATTTGACCCACAAGATAAAGATAAATTTCCTATTCAAAATTTATGGGTAATTATCTTTATTAAAATAAATAAATAAATAAAATAAAGATAAATTTTCTACTCAAAATTGGCAGATAATTATCTTTATTAAATAAATTAAATAGAGATAATTATTTATCTTTGTTGATTATTATCTTTACCAAAATATGATCTTTATCAAAATAGATAAATAGAGATAATTATCTCTAAGGAAAATTTGGGCCAATCAAAAGTCTACTACATACTTTCAAGCATATCAACTCAAAGTGAAGCTTATCCTCTAAAATCACTATAAATAGAGGACATCCCCTCTCATTTGAAAAAAAAGTAAGTTTTCAAGGAGTTGAAGCTCTGGAGAAATTTTGTCTCAAGAATCTTTGAAGAACTTGAAGCATCTTTGAAGAACTTGAAGAACATTCAAAGGGCTTGAAGAACTTGAAGAACAACAAATCTCTAACAAGCTCAAGGCTAGAGATTCATTGAGAAGATTGTTCAATCCATCTTCCAATCAAAATCAAGAAGATTTCTTGTTCGAGTTCTTTGAAGTTCTATTGGAATTAAGCTAAAAAGCCTCCATAAACCTCAACAAGCCCAAATCTTTGAAGCTCAACGGATCAAGCCTCTAAAGCCCCAAAGAACTTCAACCTAAGAGCCTTCGCATTCGAAAACTTGAAGAACAACAAATCTTTAATAAGCTCAAAGCTAGAGATTTGTTGTAAAGACCGTTCAATCCATCTTCCAACCAAAGTCAAGAAGAGTCCTTGTTCGAGTCAAGTTTAAAGAAGGTAGAATCAGAGGGTATTCTTTTGTAAAAGAATTGAAATAGAGATTGTACTCATTATACATCAATACAAATTTATATTTGCAAACCATATTTCTTTTCAATTGTTTGATTTTCTACAATTGGGAAATTTTGTGTTTACAAATATTTGGCACGCCCGGTGGGACAATCTCTACCTCTCATCTCTTCTTCATCAATTTGTCATACCTTTTAAAGTCTTATGGCTTCAAAGAAGATTCAAATCAACAACCTTTTTTTTGGAACAAGTGAAATTGATCCTACACTTGATTCAAACTTTGATATTCCTTATATTGGACCCATGACAAGGGGAAGGATAAAAGCCCTTGCAGAAGTCTATGCTCAAACAATACCCATACCCCAATCTTCGTCTGTTTTCAACACTTCTGAAACCGAGAAGTCACAAATAGCCTCATCTACTCAGGGGGCAAGCAAAGATGTAGCTGGCCTCGTCAAAGAAATGTTGTCTCAACCAGCTTTGTCACCAAAACCAACACAAGAAGCTCCGATTGTTGATGAAGAGAATGAATCACTTGATGGCTCTGAATTCTCTTTTTCAGATGATATTCTTGCTTCCAAGCTTAGGGATTCTCCTCGTTCTGTTATCTCATTTGCCATGCCAGTCATGATGACTAACACAACATCTCTAGAGGAACAAGTCTCGACTATAGCCCAGACTTTAGAAGAATTAATGAAGTCTATGAAAGAAAAGGAAGCAATGAGAGACACACAAATAGCTCTCCTGATGGATAAGATGGGGAATACATCTGGACCGAATCGTGAAGATGAAAGCTCTAGGTTGAAACAAACCCATAATGATAAACTTGAGAGTTCAACAAAGGATCTTAATTTCTCTACAGAGGGGTCTATCTCTCCTGACCAGCTCAAGGAGTTAATCAAGGAAGCTATCAAAGACCAAGTTGGGGGTGGAAGTCAGGCATCCATTGCCTATGCTAAACCATACACTCAAAGGATAGATCTCTTGAGGATGCCTCAAAACTATCAGCCGCCGAAGTTCCAACAATTTGAGGGTAAAGGCAATCCAAGGCAACATGTAGCTCACTTTGTGGAAACTTGTAGTAATGCTGGAACTTATGGGGATCTCATGGTCAAGCAATTTGTTTGCTCTTTGAAGGGAAATGCGTTTGATTGGTATACCAATCTAGCGCCTAGCTCCATTGATAGTTGGAACCAAATGGAGCGAGAATTCCCAAATCATTTCTATAGTACTCGACGTACTGTTAGCATGATAGAGCTCACCAATTCAAAGCAGTGGAAAGAAGAGCCGGTCATTGATTACATTCAACAGTGGAGAAACCTTAGTCTTAATTGCAAAAATCAATTATCTGAGTCATCTGCAATTGAGATGTGTATTCAAGGAATGAATTGGGCTATAAGCTACATCCTTCAAGGAATAAAGCCCAAAATATTTGAAGAATTAGCAACACGTGCTCATGACATGGAGCTTAGTATTGCTTCCAATGGTTACCAAGGCCCACCTGTTCAAGAACCCTGCAATGGGAGAGAAAGACAAGATACTCGCAAAGGGGGCAAATTCCCTTCTAAACCGGAAAACAAGCAGTCTTTGATTGTAACTACTGCTCCTCTCAAAGTTCCGATTAAGCCCAAGATGAAAGAACAAACTCTTACTTTCACTCAAGATAAAGGAAGAAGAAGACCAACATTACAAAAGATGCAAGAAAAACAATATCCATTCCCTGATTCCGATATCTCCAATTTGTTGGATCATTTACTTGAGTTGAAGTTGATTGAGTTACCAGAGATGAAGCGTTCTGAAGAAGCTGACCAAACAAATGACCCTAAGTATTGCAAGTATCATCGCCTCATAGGCCACCCTATAGAACGATGTTTTGTGTTGAAAGATAAGATTATGGAGCTAGCCCACCAAGGAAAGATCACATTTGATGATGAAGTTGTGACTTCTAATCTTGCCATGGTGGCCTCAACAACCACTTCTTCTTTTCTTACTATTCAATTTGGTTCATTTGAGCCTATTGATGTGAAGGTACCTTTCTCCCCAATGCTAGTTCTCGAGAATTATATCTTTTCATCTCTTACATGTTATCAAGTAAGTGGTGAAGAAGATTCTTCAGATAGTGAGGAAGAAACAGAGCGAACTATTATGTACAGAGAATATTGGTCTTCAATCATTTTCACTGATGATGATCGTTTGTTGGGATCCAAGATTCATAATCGTCCCTTATTTGTGACTGGCTACATTCAAGAACAAGAAGTCAATCGTATCCTTATTGATGGTGGATCTGCAGTTAATATCCTCCCACTCAAAATATTGAAAGAACTTGGAATCTCCTTGGATGAACTGCTTCCCAGTAAATTGATGATTCAAGGCTTTAATCAAGGTGGACAAAGAGCTATTGGAAAGATTAGACTTCATATGCTCATTGGTAAAATGGAATCAAGTGCACTCTTTCATGTCATCGATGCCAAGACCACTTACAAAGTGCTTATTGGAAGACCATGATTGCATGAGTATGGTGTTGTGCCATCTACGTATCACCAATGCTTTAAATATTTCCAAGATGGACAAGTTAAGAAGATAGTAGCTGATCACAAGCCATTTACTGTAGCTGAATCACATTTTGCTGATGCAAAATTTTACTTGGAAGATGATACGCTAGAAGAGGCACAAGTCATTGTTTCACCATCTAGCAAAGATGTAAACCTACACTACAAAACTTCAAGGATTGACTCTCCAAATGAGGAGAAAGAAGCCAAGCCAATTAAAGAGAAGGAAACCAAGCAAACAAAGACTTCCACAGAAGAGAAGAAGCATCAAGTTTCTAAAGCGACTAAGGCAGCTCCTGTGTTACACTATGTCCCAGTCACCAAAAGAAAAGAGGGCCAATCACCCTTTTCAAGAGATAGAGAGTCAGTATTGGAAGATCTGCAGGGATTAACTCTCCCAGTTGCTAAAACCACAAAATCAAGAATCTCATGCCAACCATTGAAAGGGTTCAGAAGACCATCCCAAGGGCCGATTGTTGAACATGGGACTTTGCCTACCAAACGAACCAAAGAGGGTTTTGACCCTAATGCATATAGACTCATGGCTAAAGCTGGTTATGACTATAAGAAGCCGAGTGGTTTGGGTAAGCTCATCCTTGAAGCCTCTTGGAAAGAAGATAAGGTGTCAAAGGCTAAAGGTTTCAGTTTAACAAGTTCTAAGGCTGGAATTGGATACACCCCACCAACTCATGTTCATATTTCCATTCGAAAAGCTAATGTTTCTGCAATTTCAGCAAATTATGAGGAAGAAGAACAATCTTTGAATCTATCAAAAAAATCATCTGTTTTTTACCGCATTGGGCTACCCACTTCACATATCTCAGTCTTTGATCGATTAGGGACTCAAGAGGATAACTCTGATGTTGACACTCAAGGCTCTATTTTCACAAGACTCGGTCACTCAACTCCTTCTCAAGTTGGCACTTGAGGTTCAGTTCTCACAAGGCTCAGTCATTCAATCCCGTTTCGACTCTCAAAAAATTTAAAGGCAAAACGAAAGCAGAATGAGAGGACAAATTTCCTTCCTAGAGGTGCTAACGACACACTTATTGTTGATCACGATTCAAATGAGATTCGAAGCTCTATTCCATCTCGTATGAAACGTAGAACCATTTGGGAAGTGAATACTAGAGAAGCCTTAACTGTAAAAAGGCGTACAGTGGTGATCACAAACCAAGAAGTTGAAGATGATGTTAAGGATGCTTCACCCATATTTGAAGAAGGCATACAAGCTAGAGTTGATGAATTGAAAGAAATCAACACTGATATAACTGAAGACGCTTTGAGAATTGGCCTTATCAATGGCAAGTTCTTGAAGCAGTATCATGCTTGAAGTTTGAACTGCTCCTTGGTAAGAGCCTAAAACTGCCTACTTCAACACTTCAAGAGTACATGATGTTCTCCCATTACTTTTGAAAGTGTTCATAAATTAACAAAAAAAAAAAAAAAAAGAGCCCGCTAGGTTGAAAACTTTTTAAAAGGCGACCTAGGCAAAAATTAGGGTATTAAAAGCTCGCTAGGTTGAAAACCTTTAAAAAGGCGGCCTAGGCAAAAGTTAGAGCCAAAAAAAAAAAGCAAAAAAAAAAAGAAGGCAAAAAAAAAAAAAAAACCCTCTGAACTACGTGATGACTTGATCCCTCTCAAAGGGTACGTAGGCAACTTGGTATTCTATGCTAAGTTCAGTCACATGTCTAAAAAAAAAATTTCTTGAGCCATGAAAAGTCACCAAGAAAGAAAACATTATGGTGAGAATGTCGCTTGACGTCTCTAAATGTGCTTCTCTCATCCTTAAAGTCTAAATAGTGTTGTCTTTCATGTTTAAAGCCTTGGTGGTATCCCCTTGCATCTGCAAAGACTTGGTGGTACCTTCTTGCTTCTTCAAAGACTTGATGGCCTTTTCCTTCATTACTTGAATGATAAGGAAGCTGCCAAGGCACTTGAAGAAGCTCATTCAAGGATTTGTGGTGCTTACCAATCTGGTCCCAAACTTCATTTTCAAATTAAGTGGATGAGTTATTACTGACTCACTATGGTCAAGGATTGTATGGAGTATGCAAAAAAAAAAGATGCTCATCATTTCAATTCCATACAAATTCCATTCATCAATCTCTAGAACCCCTACACTCTACTGTAGCTTCATGGCCATTTGATGCTTGGGAATTAGATGTGGTTGGGCCATTGACGCCAAAATCCTCTGATGGACATGCATATATCATGGCTGCAACATATTGTTTCTTCAAGTGGACTGAAGCTGTTGTATTTCGTGAAATGAAGATGGAAATTATCATAAACTTTATCAAAAGAAACATCATCTGTAGGTAGGGTATACCTCGTTACATCATCACTGATAATGGGAAGGAATTCTACAACAAGTTGATGGATAAGCTTTGCAATGACTTTGGTCTTAAGCAACATAATTCCTCCATGTATAATGCTCCAGCCAATGGTCCCGCAAAAGCCTTTAACAAAACTCTATGGAATTTGCTCAAGAAAGTTGTAGGGAAGCCGAAAAGAGATTGGCATGAAAGAGTTGCGGAAGCTTTGTGGGTGTATCGTACAACATACCGAACGCCTACCCAAGCAACACTCTATTCTCTTGTTTATGGGGTAGAAGCTGTCCTACCACTTGAACTCCAAATTCCTTCATTAAGTGTTGCCGTTCAAGAGGGTCTTTCTAATGAAGAAAATGTTCGTTTACAACTTGAAGAATTAGAAGCTGTGGATAAAAAGGCTGGAGGCACAACAACGCCTTGAATGTTATCAAGCTCGCATTTCCAGAACTTTCAACAAGAAGGTTATTCCTCGATCTTTCCAAGTTGGAGATTTGGTTCTTGCTATACAAAAACCCATCATTGTCACCCATCGTACTAAGAACAAGTTTGTTTCAAAATGGAATGGACCATATGTGGTTCAAGAAGCCTATACAAATGGAGCATACAAGTTGGTTGCTAAAGATGATTTGAGAATTGGCCCTATCAACGGCAAGTTCTTGGAACGTTATTATGCCTAAAGATTGAAGCACTCCTCGGTAAGAGCCTAAACTGCCTACCTCAACATTCAAAGGGTACATGATGTTTTCCCATTACTCTTGAAAATGTTAACAAAAAAAAAAAAAAATTTGAACTACGTAATGACTTGATCTCCCCCAAGGAGTACGTAGGCAGCTTGGCATTCTATGGTAAGTTCAGTCACATGTCTAAAAAAAAAATCTCCCTTGAACTACGTGATGATGTAGCTTGGTATTTCATGCTAACTACAATCGCAGCTTTGGACGAACGTCACTATGTGAACGTCGTTGCAAGAAGACAATGCCACCATACGAAGGTAAACACCAATGTAAGACATTGCTACCAGGGGAATGCAAAGTCATCATAAAAGCAAACATCACTATGAGAATGTTGCTTGGAATCTCTAAAATGTGCTTCGTCTTTTATCTTTAAAGTTTAAGTTAAAGTCTTGGTGGCATCTCCTTGCATCTCTAAAGTTTGGATTGCGTTGCCTCCCTTTAAATTCATGCCACCTTGCATTGTCAAAGTCAACATTGCATCGCCTCTCTTTTGATTATCATTGCCTACCTTCTAAGTTGTGTTGCCTTACATCTCTAAAGTTTGCATAGTGCTGCCTCTCATCTTCAAAGACTTGGTGGTATCTCCTTGCATGTTCAAAAAAACTTGGCGGCGTCTCCTTGCATCTCTAAAGTTTGGACTGAATTGCCTCTCTTCTGAGTTAGGTCGCCTCAAATCCTCGAAGTTTTGGGTGTCATCTTTTTCTTGCATCTTTAAACTTTGAGTGGTGTCACCTCACATCTTTAAAGTTTGGTACTCGTCATTTTATATCTCTAAAGAGTATCATAGCAAGAAGCAAACCTTTGAAAAAAAAAAAAAAAAAAAAAAAAGAATGAGAGAGGTGATGATTCATTCTCTTTAGTCAATACCAATATTACTTCATTGTAGCTTTAGATCGTTGCATCAATAGTTACTCCATTGTGAAGATGCCCACAAATTGCATGGACAAATCTTCATCTTCAAGACAATCTTCGTATTCAAGATTGTCTCATCTTCAAGGTCTTGTATAGATTGTCTTCATCTTTAAGGCAGTCTTCATCTTCAAGATCTTGTACAGATCATCTTCGCTTTCAAGATTGTCTACATCTTTAAGATTGTCTTCAAGGAAGTCTTCGTATCACAGATAGACTTTGTTGTCAAGATTGTCTTCGTCCTCAAGGAAGTCTTCGTATCACAGATAGACTTCGTTGTCAAGATTGTCGTTGTCAACAAGGAAGTCTTCGTATCACAGATAGACTTCGTTGTCAAGATTGTCTTCGTCCTCAAGGGAGTCTTCGTATCACAGATAGACTTCGTTGCCAAGATTGTCTTTGTCTTCAAGGAAGTCTTCGTATCACAGATAGACTTCGTTGTAAAGATTGTCTTTGTCTGCAAGGAAGTCTTCGTATCACAGATAGACTTCGTTGTCAAGAAGGAAGTCTTCGTATCACAGATAGACTTCGTTGTAAAAATTGTCTTTGTCTGCAAGGAAGTCTTCGTATCACAGATAGACTTCGTTGTTAAGATTGTCTTCGCCTTCAAGGAAGCCTTCGTATCACAGATAGACTTCGTTGTCAAGATTGTCTTCGCCTTCAAGGAAGTCTTCGTATCACAGATAGACTTCGTTGTCAAGATTGTCTTCGCCTTCAAGCCTTCGTATCACAGATAGACTTCGTTGTTAAGATTGTTTTCGCCTTCAAGGAAGTCTTTGTATCACAGATAGACTTCGTTGTCAAGATTGTCTTCGTCTTCAAGATTGTCTTCGAGGTCATTGTCTTGGTAGCTACTTGGCTTGAGGACTACTTGGCTTGAGGAACAAAATAAACTCTTGCAAGTTCTTCGTAGTGCCACTAAGTCATCATATTACCTATTCTAAATGGAGGTGGAACAATACAAAACAAAAAAAATAGACATGCAGGAAGAGAAATTCAAAAAGTTTGTACAAAATTGTACCTCCAAAGATTTGAGTGATGGAACTCTTGCAAAAGCTGACGCTGAAGTGTTCTAAGATGGACCGTAACTGCACAAAGAAAGGGGGGCAAAGAATAAAGTAGATTTATATTAAAAAAAAAAAAAAAAAGAGAGAGAGCAGAAGGAAGATAATCAACCAATATTCGTATAGATTGATAAAACTTGGTGCAATCTATGTTACAGATGTGACGCAATATATTCAAATGGTGGTGATGACTGTTCTTCTAATTGACAAAATAAACTTGATGCAAGTTTCTTCAGAAATTGTGGGGCCGGACACATAAGAAGTTACAATAAAAAAAAAAAAGATCATACCTTGCTACCTGGTTGAGAAGAAAAAAAAAAATCCTATGCCTTCAAGAATTATGAATTATGTGCGGCCGGGGCTCCTTTTATAGTGCTGGTCAGGGAGAGTCCAACTGCAATTAAAACTCATCTGGTCAAGAGTCAAGACCAGATTGGCCAGGAAAAGAAGTCAGAATGAAAGAGAATTCTTGTATCTGATGGAAGGAATAAGGCATTGAGAGTTCCACTCCTACCTGGAATTAAACTCTTAAATAGGTTTTAGTTGCAACCGACACTTACTTCTTCTTGTCATAAAAAGATTCGAAGATTAAGTAGTTTGAAATAATCGTCATTGCGAGTGGGGACTTCTCCAAAGGATAAGGTCTTAGTCCTTATATGGCTGGGACATTGGCTAATTGATAATTTGATATTAAGCTTTCTATAACTCCATCTAGAAGTCATCTAGTCCACCTCGGGTAGAATATGGTGCAATGTCTATGTTCATGAAGAGCTATTGGGAATTAATGTTCACGTGGAGTCATATTGGTATAGAAAGGTTTGATGGTTATTGGAAGTATTTATCTTGTCAAAGACCAATTTGGCTAGGAAAAGAAGTCTAAAGGAAGGAGAATTATGGTATCTGATGGAAGAGAAGGTACGAAGAATCATCATTGCAATTAAACAAGCAAGTTGGGACTTATCCAAAGGATAGAATTTCAGTCCTCATATGGTTGGGACGTTGATTGTCGATACCAAGCAGACTCAGGCTAATTGTTTAATTCCTACTAGGAGTCTAGGACCACTTTGACTAGAAAACAAATTTATCTAGTTAAAGACTAATTTGGCTAGGAAAAGAAGTCAAAATGAAGGACAATTCTAGTGTCGGATGGAAGGCATGAAGGATCATCACTGCAAAGGATAGAATTTTAGTCCTTATATGGTTACTACTTGGACTAGGAAACAAATTTCCTTCTTAAAGTTATCTTCGCAAGACAAATCGATTAGGAGCAAAGCTCTCCTCATTGGGGTAGACTCCTGCACATGTTCAAGCTCTTGGAGAAATGCCTGCTCGCAAATTTCAAAATAAAAGAAAGGTGCTGAAACTAATTGCATCAAAGCATGAATTTGTCGAGACTTGATCACTTTCCACATTCAAAATTGTGAACATGAACAAGTCTCGAGGGGGCATTTGTAAGAGGCAAAATTTTAAGCCAATTATAAAATGCCACATCAAAGTTTAGTGGCAAATTCTAAATTGATGTCATTAAATTAATTAAATTAGATGATGACATGTGTCATTCAAATTGGCATCACATTGGCATATCAAAATTTGCCATGTGTCATTTGACCCACAAGATAAAGATAAATTTCCTATTCAAAATTTATGGGTAATTATCTTTATTAAAATAAATAAATAAATAAAATAAAGATAAATTTTCTACTCAAAATTGGCAGATAATTATCTTTATTAAATAAATTAAATAGAGATAATTATTTATCTTTGTTGATTATTATCTTTACCAAAATATGATCTTTATCAAAATAGATAAATAGAGATAATTATCTCTAAGGAAAATTTGGGCCAATCAAAAGTCTACTACATACTTTCAAGCATATCAACTCAAAGTGAAGCTTATCCTCTAAAATCACTATAAATAGAGGACATCCCCTCTCATTTGAAAAAAAAGTAAGTTTTCAAGGAGTTGAAGCTCTGGAGAAATTTTGTCTCAAGAATCTTTGAAGAACTTGAAGCATCTTTGAAGAACTTGAAGAACATTCAAAGGGCTTGAAGAACTTGAAGAACAACAAATCTCTAACAAGCTCAAGGCTAGAGATTCATTGAGAAGATTGTTCAATCCATCTTCCAATCAAAATCAAGAAGATTTCTTGTTCGAGTTCTTTGAAGTTCTATTGGAATTAAGCTAAAAAGCCTCCATAAACCTCAACAAGCCCAAATCTTTGAAGCTCAACGGATCAAGCCTCTAAAGCCCCAAAGAACTTCAACCTAAGAGCCTTCGCATTCGAAAACTTGAAGAACAACAAATCTCTAATAAGCTCAAAGCTAGAGATTTGTTGTAAAGACCGTTCAATCCATCTTCCAACCAAAGTCAAGAAGAGTCCTTGTTCGAGTCAAGTTTAAAGAAGGTAGAATCAGAGGGTATTCTTTTGTAAAAGAATTGAAATAGAGATTGTACTCATTATACATCAATACAAATTTATATTTACAAACCATATTTCTTTTCAATTGTTTGATTTTCTACAATTGGGAAATTTTGTGTTTACAGATGCATTAAACATAATGATTCAACTTTAAAACTTTGGTTTCACAAGAGATTGATTAAACTGCTAAAAGCAAACTGATGTTGAGCAAGGGAAGGATGCATTAAACATAATGATTCAACTTTGAAACTTTGGTTTCACAAGAGATTGACTAACCCCCTAAAAGCAAACTGATGTTGAGCAAAGGAAGGATTAGCAATGAAAAATCTAATGGTGACAAAGAAAAATGTCTTGCTGAACATAATTAGACCCCTTAAATGGCTTAATCTAAGGGTGCGTCCGTTTGGAGAGAAAATAGAGAGGATGGAAAACTAAATGAGGAAAATAGGCATTTTCCTTTATTCGTTTGGAGAGAAAAGAAAGGGAGGATGGAAAACCGTGAGGAAAATTTTCCTCCCGAGCCCACAAATTTTCCTCCCAATTTGGGAGGAAAATGATGGGGAGAAAAAAAAGGGATGGGAGCACTTACTAAAATGCCCCCATCCCACCTGAAGGTTTGTTTGTTTTTTTTTTTTTCAAACGTTACTGAAGGTTCAGTAACGTTGAAACTTTTTTTTTTTTTTTTTCATTTCAACGTTATTGAACGTTGAACCTTTATTATTATTATTTTTTCCATTTCAACGTTACTATTAATAAGGGTATAATAGTCAATTTATATCTTTCCACTTTTCCACCCCTCCAACTGGACACACAAGAAGAAAAACTAAATATTTTTCATCCTCCCACAATTTTCCATCCTCCCACTTTTCCACTCCTCCAACCAAACAGACCCTAAATTAATTCCACCTCCAACACCAAGTTCATAAATCGTTGTAAACCTTAGCTGATAGCACACAAGTACAGGCATTCGCCACAAATGCTTTAAAATGCTAGGTACCTATACAAGTGTGACTACACATTTATAATGGTCAGAAAGATGGAACCATTATTGCAATTACATAGGTAGCGGAAAAGCCATATATCAGAAGGTAATACAATCAAAGTAGACATAATGACCTTATGGAGCCATTTCCCTACTTGTAATCAAACATGATTTGCCACCTATCTACAATGGGCATGCAGTATGCATGACTGATTTTGGCACAAAATATCGAAACCTCACTTAAACATCTAAGGCACCAGAATCTAGGTCCAAGAGGCTACAAAAGAGTGACAAGTTCCAAACCTTGAGAAGAATTTCAGTAAACAATGATGACATATGAGAAGAAAAAGCGCATGCCAGATTATAATCAAGGAAGTTCCTTGAAATCAGTGGCATGACACAAGGATCTCATAAATTTAGTCTGTGTGCAGATTAGGTTGTCTTCCCTAAACTGGTAAGTTACGTAGACAGGTCTTAAACTCATGACCTCACCCTCACTCTTACAAGAAAAGAGGTGTCATTTGTACTAGAGCTAATTGGCTTATTGAGCACTTAGTCATTCTAGTTTAAGTGTGAAAAGATAATGAAATAACCATATCGACCCAGTATTTCACTCAAAAAGTATATAATACCTAGGTGGTGCAATATGATGACGTGAGACATGTGATTCATAACCGCATTAATATCAAATATGGACCACGGTGGATGCATGCTATTGATCAAAAAGCCTCTCAAACATTGATCGAAATGATAGCAATACTCAAATTGATATAAAATAATGAACATTAATTTTTTTAGCCATACTATCCTCGTAAACGAAACAAATACATAGGAATATACATCTAGCACACCTTAATAATTGCAGGACAAGTTGGGAAACAGGTTTATCAGTCGATATCCCATCACTTGCTTCCTGACTAACATCTTCTCTCTGACTTATATCTCCATATGCCTCATCACAGATGATATCTAATCTACTTTGTAGACTACTGATGATATCCCTCTATGCACAGAAAAGGAACCAAAGAATACACAGGACAATGAGCTACAACTATAGGTTGTTCATAAGAGTAAGACTAGCAAGGACAATTTTGCAGGAAAAATAAAAAAGCAGAGAACAAACAACAATTTAACCATTAACATTTCATGGACAATTCAAAAGCAGCTGATAAAAAGCAATCCAAGTTATACTTAGAGAAACTTGTGGCAACCAAATGAGATGGAAAGATGAAGAATAAAGAGGGAAGGGGGGGGGGGGGGGGGGGGGGGGAGTACAGAAGCTTTAATTATGCCATATGTGATACTTATCCATTTCTTCTTAGTGATCAGTAACCTTTTGTCTTTTTTAAAAAATACAGCCAACATGTGCAAGCATTCTACATCAAAAGTAGATCAATTGAATATCATGGTTAGATAACTGTAATCCAGTGCATCAAGGAAACAAAGACTAATTGCCTTAGAGAAAACCCTGTCTGAAATCTCAGGCACATACAAAAGTGACACTTGATCAGTGGCATACATCATTTATCATATTCATCTAGTTCTTAAGCACTTGGTCCCCCCCCCCCCCCCCCCCAAAAATAAATTAGTTGCACTAGATTTCCACTTCTACATCCATTTTGTTTAAAAATAATTTGAAGTACATACTTTTTTTTTTTTTGTGGGGGGAGGGGGGGTGGGGGCAAGTTCTCAAGCACAAACTTCTGAATATAAAATTCAAAAGGATTACACTTCAATGCATCAGGCTAGTGCCTTGCCTCATGGGGGTAAAATTCCCAGCATAATGTTTTTCACCTTGAAAAAAAGTGACGCAGTCAAGCAACAGTAATAAAATGCTACACTTTCTAAGATGTCAAGAAGTATCAGTTGACAGTCAATACAATAAATGCTCTTGTATCTTGCTTCCAAAACCAGCAGGACCTCCATGAACAAATGATAAATCAAGCATTTCCAAAGAAATCTCAATGTCCACTGGCCCCAAAAAAAAAATCTATAACACTTTTCTAAGCTGTTGAGGTGACATATTGTTATATGTACACTAAAATCGGTGTTAGTGGTGGACTCATGTGAAAGTGGTGTTATACCAATTACAACTTACTATCTCAACAAGTAGTGAAAAAAGTTGTGAATTTTTTTGTCTCCAGCATTAGTCAAGAAATTTACGTGACCCTTTAATGCTAAAGCAAGAACAAATTTTCATTGTAAAACAAATAAGTAAGCCTGAACTGATTATTGAAGACCTTTATATTGACCACAGCTTGTGAAATTGGTTCTTTTGAATTCAAGTATGCAAAAGAACAGACAGATCCCTTGAAAAGAAGAACACCAAGAACATCTTTTCGGCTGCATGCTTTACATCATATAAACAAATAGTTCAGTGTAAAGAGATATAATGAAAACGATGGAAAATCACAACGAATAACCTACTTTACAGTTGAAAAGAAAAAAAAGGAAAAATTGCCAGCACACCTTCTGCATATGTATCTTTCATGAATGGTAGAAGCAATTCAACTTCATGCACACCATCTGATGTGCTTGGTTCGTCACTTACAACCTAGAAATGAAATTGGAACAGCCCCCACCCCCCACCAAAAAAAGACGTAAAAAATCTGATATCACAGGAATCCACTAACAAAGTGAGCTTAGAGATCCATGATGTAATAATAATTATAAATAATAAAAAAAGAACCCACTACAAGATTCAATAAATCTCACATTTTAAATTACTGGAAGAATGGTCGGCCATTATTTTAATTATATCAAGCATGGCCTTCCAAGGACGATCATAAAACAAGTGGAAACTGCTACTAATCACATGTATGCTTGTAAGTTTAAATTTATGTATTTTGTTTTGCTACTTATCAAAAAAAAAAAATTATGTATTTTGTTTTGCTTTCTATGAAATACATGGTTTCTACAACATGACAATGAGCTTTGGCTCAAATGGCACCTCTCCTCCTTGAAAGAGCAAGGTGGAGGGTGAAGTCATGGGTTCAAGACCCACCATGTGTATTCACCAATTGAAAAAACACTTAGTGTGAAGCCTTATCTTCATTGAATCTTCATTGCACAAGAAAAATTCTGCTGAGATTTGCATCTCAAGCAATCAATTATGAATCATGGAAGGAAAAATTGTTTAAATCTTCTAAGAAGCACCCTTGAGACTTAATAGAGAGGAAATAAAATCTTTCATCATTGTTAAGATACTAAACAATAATCATGTAACTGGATTCTCCCTTTGAGGCAGTTGAATTGACACTGGAATCAAGTGTAAGGCCATTAAGAATGTAAGATACAAATAGGTTTAGAAAACCACCAGAGCACTGCCCTATGCAACAAGGGGTGCATCCTGATGTCACATGGTAGCTGCATTGATGCAGCATAGCGCATGTCAAACTTGATCTTCTCTTGGAAAATGGAATTAATCCTGATTTAGTATCTTCTTGAGTAATCATATATTTGTATCATATGTTAATGCAAATTATATTCTAGTTTCTTTTCTTTCCTTTTGAAGCAAAAAGGATTTGTTGCTACACTGTATAAATTTTTTTACACCTGACTTGACTCTACGCATGAACTATCAATAAATATATCAACTTACAATGCAGTATTGAAAATTTTGATGAGAGAACTATTGCAGCTATATGAGAACATTGGTAATCCGTTGTACGACCAAACATCCACAGTAAGTGTGTATAAATGGCTGGATAGATAGATAGACAGATAATACAGAAAGTCAAAACATGGTATCTTGTAGTCTGTCTTACCAAATTAACATCGATAACCGCCCTTGCATCTTTTAGCTCTTTAGCATGATGAGAAATTCCCTGATGAGAACATCACTCAATGTTTGAGTGTTTGATGCACTCTCTTGACATATGGGCAATCTGGGAAAAGACAGCTTCACCCATGAGAGATTACTTAGTAAAACATTTAGGAGTAGCTGCTCCATGACTGACATCAAAAACTTTTAGAATAACTACCAAGTACCAAAGATTTTCAGTAGAAAATTTACAGCTAGAATATAATGTGTGATGGAATGATTGCCTGATATTCTACACCAAGAGGTTACAAAGACGCTTAATGGTTTGTTTGGATTGAAGGAGAGGGAGCGAGAGTAGAGTAGAATTGGCCCAAAATTAGCCTATTTTCAGCCAACTCTACTCTACTCCCCTCCACTCCCCCTCCCTCCCTCCCTCCCTCCCTCCTCAATCCAAACGGGCCCTAAATGACCAGTCTAATGCAGGTGGCATAGCTTACATGTAGAAAGAACCTGGTGCGACTTCAACATTGACCTTAGATAGGACTTACAGCCAACTTGATTGGTCATTTTTTAGAGGTTGGTGGATGATAAAATGATCAAGATGGATTATTAATTTATTATTACACCTTAGTTAGATGATGTCAAATTTTTTTGGGACATTTATCAGTTCATGCTTGATTTACAATATTGATGACTTTTGTTTCCTTATCATTCTCTTTATAAAGATGAAATTACGTCTCAAATTATGGATATACTATCGTCTTTACACTAGTTCGTGTTGAGGAAATTGATCTCCATCAAATACCATCTCCCAAAAAATAAATTTTTAGAGAGAAAGGCGTGAGATTTTTTACTTGACGCAATGTAACAAATTATATATATATATATATATATATATATATGAATTTACAAATAGAATCATCAATTTAATTGTCACAAGAAATGAAAGAAAATATTAAAAATTAAATAAGAAAATTTATCAATCAATAATTAAGAAAATGATTGATAACTGACGCAAATGTTACCTAAGGTTAAAATTGTAGTTGCATTTGAAGGTCTGAAGGGAAGTTAAGACCCTTCCCATCTTGAAATCACATGGTCGCAGGCTACTTGATGTAATATTTGAGGTCCATGGGCAATTTCGACATGTCCACCCAGTGTTATTAAAAGTGCTGAGCGCATTTAAGCGCAAAGGCCTCTTGGAGCCTAGACGCAAAGCGCAAGCGCGCGCCTGATCGATGTGAAGCGCACATTTTAAAAAAATAAATAAATTAAAAAAAATTATTAATGATCAATACAACAATCAAGTGATCAATTAATCATATTAATTACAGTAAAACATTTTAAATAATTTATATAACATTTATATAATTCTATTGTGCTTTGCAAAATATATGCAACCATGATATTTGATGGCTATGATTACAAAACATGGTTGAATCAAAATAGAAGTATAGAACCAAGAAGGCAAAGGCTAAAAAGTACTAGAATGTTAAGTAATATTATCTTTGTGAGTGTCTGATTTAGTGTTTGTTTGTGTGGTTATGATTAAAAGTTCAAAAATATCTAAAGAGATAGGCTTAGATGTATGGTAGCACACCACATTATTAGTTTTTATATATTAAATCAATGGTTTATATCAAACATATTTAGATCTAATTGCTAAAATTCAAATAAGGATTTAAAAAATATATATATATACAAAAAGCTCAAAAAAGCGCACTTTGCGCCTAATGAAAAAGCTCAAAAAAGCGCACTTTTGTGAGTGCACTTTGCTTTAGAGGGAAAAAGCCCCAAGGGCTTTGCGCTCTTAAAAGCCCCAAGCGCGCTTTTAACAACACTGTCCACCTACACAAACAAACTCTGTTGTCAGCATGATAATCACATAATAAATTCACTAAGATGTTAAAATTGGGAAGAGAGAAGACATATTAAGTTATATAAGTCATATACCTCATTGGACTGTAACAAATGTGAATAAGCAGTCTTTCCTCCCGATCATTCTCCAGCAGGGGTGCTGCTTATACAACTCCCTTTTCAGTCTGCAAGAGCTATTTCATTATTTGAAATTAACACAAAAACATTGCTCTGGACTGAACTTCATCGTGAATGTAAAAGTTCTATTAAACACTTCAAAATATTTAGTATCTTCTATTTGAATGCCAAGGAAGACTAAGGAATACACGGGGTGGAAGAAAAAACAGGACTCTTATGTATTGTGTCGTTTTAGCTTTCAGAAAATTACATAAATTAAATCAAAAATTTGTATTAGACATAAATTAGCAGCAGTTTCAAATTTTTCAGGAACCAAATTAGTAAAATAAGATACCCACATAACAAAATGAAAAATCATATATTAGGATATCCCAATTTCTTATCTCTTCTTACTCTTTTATCAGCAGCAATCAATCCCCGACATTTAGTCAGCATCTTGTTTATATTATATCTCAATTCTCAGCTGAAATCCTGGTTAAATCCACTCGCACGTGGGGTTTTACACATTGTACCTCTATTATTCCAAAACCCACTTTGTTTTTTGGCTCGATTTGATGTAATTTTTAATGATTCTATGTGATTATCATCGTGAACATGAAGTAACAACATAAACTAAATAAAAACGCACACACATCAAAATTGAATAAGGTAAAACAAAAGAATTTACCTGACAAAGCGTTATGGATGAATTTTTGAAAACAGTGTCGCTAACCCATACATAGATACCAATAACTTTCATGCCCCCAAATAACATTCTAGCCACCTGAGAATCCATAACCAAAGCTCAAAAAATTATTATTAAATTTAACGAAGTCGTATATACAAAAATGACAATAACAATTTGAAATGGAAAAAAAAAAAAAACAAACCTGACGAGCGTGCTCGGCGACCCAATCGTTATCGATGAACAGAGAGGAAGAAGAAGAAGAATCTGCTGAGGCCTAAGATTTGGATTTGGGACCCTTTTTCTTGTCGTCTTTGGCCGTAGTCTCGACGAGCGAACACGCCGGCTCTCTGGCATCGTTTGGTGGAGTTGGGATCAAATCGAAGACGAAACCTCGGTCTAGCGGCGAGCTCAGCTTGCCTATTACCAGACCCACCTGCAACAAAACCCAAAATTCAGATTTTCAACCATTTTTCTTGCATACATACAATGCACAGATTGATTCATTGTAGAGAGAGAGAGAGAGAGAGAGAGAGTGCCTGAACGGGGAGTCGCGATTGGGTGAGACGATCCTCGATCAATTTGAGTTGGGTTTCTTCTCCAACCACCGCTTTCACCATTTTCGATTTTCTTTGTGGGCTCTCTGTACTAGTGTCTATGACTATACTACAAAGAGAGCTCTTGAAGAAACCGTTGAAGCATTAAGCTCATTTTTACGGTTATGGCTTCTTTTTTCTTTTTTGGCCACTTATTTTTAATTAAATTACCCTTTTAACTCAGCTTTCAGCTTTGGATTGTTCGCATTTTTGTTAGAGTCCGTTTGGTTGGAGTGAAAACTGGAGGGATAAAAAATTGTGATTACAATCTATTTGAGGTTTTTCATTACAATTCATCCAACTTGATTCCATTTCAAAATGGCCGTTGTATCCATCTTTGTAATTGAAGAGCCGTTTTCGATTAGTTATGGACAAGAGCGGAATGATCATTTTAAAAATATAATCAAACTTAATTGACTTAAATGAAAAATCTAAAACTTTAATGGACTGAGTTTGTGGTGAGATTCCAACTTTGAATCATGCTAAATAACTCTTAAGTCATTCCTTTCCTTCTTGAATTAATATTATTTAGCAGTTATATGAGAGAGAACTTCTTAAGTCCTTAGCATTGACGGATCAAGGTATACTTTGCATCTTGAGAAATTATTGTAGAAACATGAGAAATGTATAGCTTTGAAAGATGGAATTGAAGCCAGTCCCTAGAGTAAAGCATATGGATTACATCCAAAAGCATAGTAACTGAGCTCAATTTGAAAAGTTAAAATACATGCTGTTTTTTTTTTTTTTTTGGTTGAGGAATTGAGAAAAAGAAATGTCATATTTTTACTCCAATCTCCAATTGCTTTTAGGATTACACTTCTCTTACCCTTCTTGTCAATAACCAAATAGATGTACACAGAAAACTAAACCAAAGAAAGCTGAAAACAATTAGGTCCATTTCACTATGAATTTTATACATTGATAAGTAAAAGCATGTCCAGATCACAAGCAGTGTGAAGCTACAGCCAATTAGGTGGTGAGTCAGGTGAACCAGTACCCAAAAAAAAAAAAACCTCCTAGTCCATTTTACAATTCAATGGATATAGAATGCTCCAACCTTTCCAACATAATAAGATGATTTCCCAAGGGTAATATCTTTACTCCATCATCATTCACAATGCTAAAATGCTTGCATGGGTCAATTCCAATGTTTACTTGAATAGCATTCAAAGATTTTGTATGTACACGGGTAAATTCAATCAAAGTTTTCCGTGGGGCTCCTCTAATTGAAGTGGATGCTCGGCCAAATAACATTATCACGTGGCTCGCATCCATATCCCCATGGTTGAACACTGAAATCTGCACTTCAAATTTTAAGAGATTGCAAGATGCTATCTCATTGACATTAATATAATCAATCCCATCTAATGTCTTGTGAGTAGTTAACTTACTTGGACCAGACTTGCTAGTAGTATTCGATACCGTTATATTGTCTGGCACTGATATAAATTTATATGTAATATTGGAATATGTCAACCCATATCCAAATTCATATACCACCTCTCCAGTATAGAACCTATAAGTTCGTCCTGGATAGCCTCGCGAAGGATCAGGCCGCAAGCTCATGTCATTCATGGGCACACTGATAAATGATTCAGGATACCAAGTAATTGGCAAACGTCCACCTGTTTCTCTCAAACATTGTCCAATAAATTTCCTTATGAAAAAAAGAAAGTGAATGTTCAACATTAAGACTTGATTCAAGATACACACCTGGATTAAACTCTCCAAAGATAATTTCTGCAACCGCTTGCCCACCAGCCTCACCCGGGTATCCTATCCAGAGAATGCTTCCAATTTGTGGGTTTACTTTGGCAAAGGATGCATCAATTGGTCCACCACCAAGTAGGATCAAAATAATAGGCCTTTCACTTGCAGAAGACACTGCAGAGATGAGATCCATCTGTTTACCAGGCAAGAGAAGGCTTGTCCTGTCACGTCCTTCATCTTCTTGGGAAAGATCAAGCCCAGCAACCACAACTACTGCATCAGCTTCCCTGGAAATTTGAACAGCTTCTGCAAACCCATCACTGGAATTACATAGTGTGTCACCACAACCACTAGCATAGGTTGTTTTGATGTAAGGTTGTAGTCCCTCAAAAAGGCTAATCGGATTGCATGGTACACCTACACATTAAGGAACCCTTGAAAACTACTTTAAACTTACAAGCCATAAAAAGTAACAGACAAGCAATCCTTCCTGAGAGAAACCTGTGTAGTCACCACCCAGTTGATTGGATTCATTTGCTGAAGGCCCAATAATGGCCAGGGAGGTGATAGTCGTTCGCTTTAATGGCAGCAAATTCTTATCATTCTTTAAAAGCACAATTCCCTGCCTCGCTGCATCTATTGCCAATTTCTTGTGTTCCAGAGTACATACATCTTCCCTTCCCAATTTTCCAAAGTGTCCCCTACTAGGGTCTCCATTGAAAAGGCCAAGAAGAAGTTGGACCGAAAACAAATTTGAAAGAGCTCGGTTTATGTCCTCCTCCTGAATCTGCCCTTGCTCAAGTGCCAACTGGGTATACCGGGATAAATATGTGCCGCAATTTATGTCCATTCCTGGTTCAGTCAAGCTTTGTTCATAAACTTTACAAGGTGTAACACTTATTGAAGCGTATTAGAAGTTGTTGGTTTAAAGATTGAAGTATTGCAAGAACAAAAAATGCACTGATTTCAGGGGCTAAAATTCCATGGCTAAGTTTTTGTGATGGAGGCGTGATTGCCTCTATCAATAAGGCTAAAACCTCATTGAGTATCTCTTACATTAACCAACCTACTGATCTTCAAATTCTTTGCAACTATATGATCAAGTCTATTATCTCATTTTATGCTAATTTATTTTTCCACCCCCTTAAAAAGAATGATATCTCAAGGTCTCAGTTCTTTTAAATCATATAATTAACTTTAATATCTTCGACTGCAAAATAGTTTAAATTTGATCTACAAACCTTATGCATACATGTAAAATATTTAAAATGTTCTCAACCATTCATTTGAATCAATATAATACTTAAAAATGAAGATATTTGGAGTTGTAAGTCATGTTTATGCCTGTTAAATTTGATCAATGACACAGTATCATGAATAAGCATCAAACCCCAAATGCATGCACATTGCACGTTCTTTTTTCCTATTAATTAAGTACTCAACTCAGGCAACAACAACCTTACCTGCTTTAATAACATCAGCAGCTGCATCTTCAGGAGCCTTTGCATATTTATGATCTTCATAAATTACAGCAACTGCATCACAGTCTGACGTAATGTATCTGCATTTTTCTTCAAAAAGTTTGTTACAAACAAGTAAACAACACTTATATTATCAATTCATCAAGATAGAAACTTTCAATCCAAGCTTGCCACATTAGTACATACCCTTTGAAGCCCCAATCCCTTCAAGCTCTCTGCAGAAGATCAAGATCTGCACATGAAGGCACTCCGTTGACTCGATTATATGAGCACATCAAACAAGTAGCTCCGCCTTCTTCAATGCAGCTCTGAAATGGAGGCTGGTAAGTATCCTCCATATCCTGCTTGGAGACCTGGTAAAACAGCAAAAGCCACCACAGAATAAAGAAAAGGAAACCAAATTGTGCTCTCCATTTCATCAACACAATATTCCTTTCAGAGTACTTAATCACTTAAATTTCTGTTTAAACCAAATTCAACATCAAGAAAAATTGCGGCCATGACGTCATAGTAGGGCTGTATGCCATCTATTTAAACCAACTAATCACTATATATCCTGATTAGTGAATATTCTTCCCCAGGAAGGACACCAAAATATGACAATAGAAAATGTAAAACGAGCTTAGTTTCACCTCAAAAGAAAGTTTACAGCTTTTTTAAGTATCACATTTTTCAAGGTACAGTTGTATTAAGCAATAAACAAAATAACCTAATTAAGATAAGCTCATCCAAACTCACACGAAACAAGAGTTCAATTGTCAAACATACACAGAACTCACAAGTCACAATTTTGTGCTACAAGCCCAAACTGTCTTTGGGTTTTCGAAGAAAATGTACTGCTTTTTTAAAGTATTACAATTTTCAAGCCACAATTGTACTCTCACACAATAAACAAAATAACCTAATTAAGATAAGCTCATCTAAATTCACACTAAACAAGACTTCAATTGTTACATACAAAGAACTCACAAGTCACAATTTTGTCCTGCAAGCCCAAACTGACTTGGGCTTATGAGTTTTTCCAACAACAATCCCAATGAAATACAGAAATCAAAAACATTAGAGTGAGACACTTCCATACCATTGCATTGAAGCTAATACTACGGAAATCCCCCCAATTCTCCAAATCATAAGCAGTATAATGCTTGCAACAAGCAGAAACCATGAAGCCACCATCCCCACCAACCAAATCCTCACCCTGCAACCCCTTCACATACTCAACAGCATAAGCACTCGCCACCATAGGATCCTCACCCGAGGTCTCTTGCCCTCTCCCCCACCTGGGGTCCCTGAAAATATTTATATTCGGTGCCCAAAAAGTCAACCCAGATTGACCCTCATTGTACATGGCCCTGCCTTCAAACCCAATAGCCCGCCCAACCAAAAACCACAAACTTTTATTAAAAGAAGCTGTGGTGAGCAAAACCTGAGGGAATGAAGTGGCAGCTCTTATTGGACCACTGAAAGACACACCAGGGCCATTTGATGCTATGCCATGGAGGGACTCAGACCACCACTCATAAGCAGATAAGCCCAGTCTGGGTATAGCAGAGGCGTTATTGGATAGGAGTTGGATCTTTTCATGGAGAGTCAAGAGGGAGATGAGGGATTGAGCTCTGGTTTTGATGGGGAGGGAAGTGTCGCAGAAAGGGTAAGAGTGGTGTGGTGGGGCACAGGAGAAGCTTGCGTTTGATTTGAAGGGGTGTGATAATGGGGCTGTGGAGGTGATTGGGAAGAGAGACTTTGGGTTGAAGATGGTGAGGAGCTTGAGGAAGATCAGAGTGGCAATGATTGCATTCCAATTCCAAGGCCATTTTTGGACCATTGTGCAACTACTGAAACTTGTTTAGATTGAGCTTGGAACTGAGTTTTCGAGCTGGGTTACTTTCAATGAAGATTCTGGTTGTACTGATTTTCTTTGACTTTGAGCTAGATTGGATTCTTGCAGAGGATTCATATCATTCCATTGAAGGGTTGAGATTGATAGTTACAAAAAATAACTTTCAATCTCAATCATTAATTAAAAAAACAGTTAAGAAAAAAATTAGAAGTAGTTAAAAGTGGAAGTTAAAGATCTGAAAAAAGTGAAAAAAAAATTGTGAGTAAAATTTAGGTATTACACCCTGTGTGATATACATAAATATATATATATATATATATATATTTTTTTTTTTTTTGAGTTAGAAATGCAAAATTTAGAGCTTCTACAGCAGTGGAGTTAAAAAATTAATTTTTTAGCTTTACAAAAAGTTACTTTATCTATTTTACCTACTTACTTTACAAAACATGTTACAGCAGTGAATCTATTTCAGCTTTCAACACAATTAAATAATATAAACATCATAATAAAATAATATATCTACTACAATAAAATAATATATCCACTACAATAAAATAATATATTTACTACAATAAATAACAATCACAATCACCCCATAACCGCTACCATTACTACTGCCACTACTATCACCACCACCGCTGTTGCCGCCAACTATTCCACCGCCGCCACAATCGCTACCCAAAAAATTTACCGATTGTGAATAGTGAGTAGAAAGATACAGAACAAAAAATTAATATTTTATTCTCTCTCTCCAAATAAATATTTTAAAAAAATCTTATTCTCTTTTCCCAATCTTTATCATCTCTCTCTCTCTCTCCAGTCACTAGCTCAACTTTCTCTCTTTCTCCCTCTCTCAGATCAGCTCTCTCTTTCTCCCTCTCTCATATCAACTCTCTCAAACCTTGTTTTGCGTAGATCAGCAATGGCTGAGCATGGTGGGTCTATGGAGGTGACCTTGCTCCGTGTAGATCGGCGGTCTGAGCATGGTGGGTCCGTAGAGGTGTTGTGGTTTGGGTTCGTGTGTTTGGGTCCGTGGTTTTGGTTCGTGGAATGGGTCTAAGTCCGTGTAGATCGGTTCGTCTAGGTCCATGTAGAGGTTGTTGATTTTTTTTTTTTGGTGATTGTTGTGGTGTGTGTTTTGGTGAGGTGGTGGGTGGCTGAGCTCCTCTTTCTCATGTGGTGGTTGTTGGAGAGATAGAGACAAAGAAGAGAGGAAAAAGAGAGATGGGAGAAGATTTGGTGGTGGTGGTGGTGGGGATTGCCGTGGTCGGAGCTGGGTCTATGGCGACGTGGGTCGGCGGCGTGAGAGTTCTGAGAAGAAAAGAAAAAGGAAAAAAAAAAGGAAAAAAATAATATTTTAATAAGGCGGGAATAAAAAAATTTTATTATTTTTTAGCACTCAGCTACAGTGCACACGTATAGTACATGTGCACTGTAGCAATGAAGCTAAAAAAAATACCTTTAGCTCCACTGCTATACAAATGATTTTTGTGTTTTGGTGGAGCTAAAATAGCTATTTAGCTCCACTGCTGCAAGTGCTCTTACTCTTTAAGTTTCACTATTTTTCATTTTAGTTCTCTAAGTTTATATTCTATCAATTTAGTTCTTTAAGTTACAATCTCCTCAATTCAGTCTCCCATTAAAATTCCATACATTCCTACCATTAATTTAATATATAATATTTATTTAAATATTTATTTCTTAACTATTTTAAAGAAACCATATTTTTTTTTTTTAGAAATGATTACAATATGCTGCTAACCCCGCAGCTTGAACCCATTCCTGTCTAGACCCCAAGTACTTTATGCATAGGGAGGTGTCAATTCAACTATGGCTTTTGATAAGAAACCATAAATTAAAATACAAACCACTACGTATTCGTTCATCCCAAACTAAACCATTTGAAAATGTTGGACCTCTCATAAGTTTGGCCCATGCAAAGAGTCACAAGGTCTTGCATTGGTTCAAGGGAGATTGGGCAAATGAACATAGATTGCACCACACATAAGTAGCTCTTCAATCATCTTCTTTAAATCCAACTTCTCTACACTAGCTCCAACAACCCCACCCAAAACCCCATAGTTGCAGTAGTGTCCAAATCTAGAACATGCCCATCTCCACCACTACCACCACCACCACCTTCATACCCAACAACCCCATATTTCTCTTCGTTAATTTGTCTCTTCTCTCCCTGTCGATCTCTCTTTCTCTCTCTTAGTCTCGGTTATCAATGGGTTAGGTAGGGGTGGGTGGGTTTCGTGTTCTTTAGATGGGAAGGACAACTACATGGATGATATTTTAATTTTTGATGGAATTTTAATGGAGGATTGAGGATCTGTTTGAAATCCGCTTATTTTGCTGAAAATTGAAAACAATAAAAAATGATTTTTCAGTTACTTTTCATAAACGAAATTACTGTTCATTTGTCTATTTGCACTGTTCATGTCTTATGAACAATGCAAGAGGCGCTGGTCCAAACAAAAAAAACACAAACGCAAGGGAGAAAAACGCATGCCAAACGAACGCTGAATTGAGGTGGATTGAAACTTAGAGGGTTGAAATAACAGAATGTAAAATTAAAGGATTGAAATAAAAAACGGTGAAAATTAGAAGGGGAGTTTTGCATTTTGGCCTTTTTTTTTTTTTTTTTTCATTTTTTCCGTTTTGGGTTAATGAGATCTAAGTCCAAGATATTTTAAAATTGACTAATTTAGTCCTTAAATTCAACAAAGTCCTAAAAAGTAAAAATCCGTTAGTCTCCCATTAGTCATTTAATTTTTCCTCCTCTCTCCCTTTCTCTCTCTCATCCACCAATCAAAGCTTGGTTTTACAAGTGAGGCAACATGTAATTAAACCCAAATAGAACATGAGTACATCTGGATCAGGTAGTGTGTGGTGTTGAGTTCAATGGCGACGGTCGATACTTTAGGAAATTTGTGGGATTTGGGCAACTTTATGCAGTGGTTGCAATTATTTAATTCGGCGACAAGTTAGGCTTGCCTTTTGGTGAATTTTGTTTGGTTTACTAATGCAGTTTTTTTTTTGGGTTGAGATCTGTAAGTGTGTTGTGTTGGGGATAGGTTCTAGTGCAGTGATCTACAGCAGTTCTACAAGTTTTGTGGGTTTCTATGGGTGGCTAGAGATTTAATGGTGGAAAATAGGATAGGTTTTTTTTTCTCCTGGTTTTAGATTGACTAAGGAGAGAGAGAGAGATGTGAGCTCGGTGGAATGAGAGAGTTCTAGTAAGAGAATGAGGGATCAATGGATAGGAGAGTCACATAAAGAATTGAGAGAGAGAGAGAGAGAGAGAGAGATGAGGAAAATGACTAACGGGGGCTAACGGTGTTTAGGGACTCACTTTATGATATGTTTCTTTTCCCTCTCTTTTTTCCCCCTCACCATGAATGTGTGTGTGTGTGTGTGTGTGTGTTTCTTTACCCACGTATGACATTTTTTTTCTTCATTAAGAATGCACACCATTTGATTTTAAATTGATGAATTGGAATAACAAAAATAATTCCACACAAATACTATACTTGGAGTCTTGGATTAAAAATAAAAAATAAAAAAATAAAATTTGCACTGGCGGAGGCATCTAGAGATGACTGGCCCGCCACAAGACCAAAAAATGTTACTGCTAGCAAATAAGGAAATACATATCATTCTAGTACTTTTTTTTTTTTTTTTGGTTTTCCACAGAGTGTCCGGGCCAGCTTACACTAGCTCAACTTTTAAAGAACCCAAATTTTTCTGAAAGCATGGATGTTAGGTAGACGATAATTATGTTGATGACTAATTAATACAAGGTAGGTTGCTCTAAATGCAGACCTGATCTCTCATGTAATCTGCTCTACCAACAACTTAGCCCATGCTCTTGCAGCTTGGGCCCCTTTTTTGTAATATTTATAGGCCATTTTCCATCTACAGCCTCACGGTCCCAGTAACTTCTTGAGGCACAGAAGCCAAATGGGCTGGGCTTAAAGCTCTCTTTTTAACCACATCTCTATTATTTCATAGTAAGAAAATGGAAAGGAAAAACAAAGAGAAGAAAACCAATGATAGAAAGAAAAAGTTTAGTTACAAAATTAGTTGTTACATCTTTTTTTTTAAAAAATTAATCTTATTGCATATTTAAAAAATTTAACCATTGAATTACATATTTTTTACGGTTTTAATATACATGTCAAATTTTGTGGCAATCAGATATTATTTACCATATGACCTATAAACTTATAGTTTATGCATAATTTTAAAAAATAAAAACATGCAATTTAAACAATATATTGATTACATAGCTATTTATCTTTAATTTTCTAAGAATTTTGCTAGTATAAAAAATATAAAAAAAAAATGTAATTAAACGGTATATTTGTCAAAATTCACTTATAATAAAAATATATTGAGAAAAGTTGTAACCTAAGCTTTAGGTTACAACCAATTTTGTAACTCAACTTTTTTTTTTTTGAGTAAACTGGATAATATATTAAAACTAGGCGGTATCCGCCCCAAAATTACATCAAAAATCTTGGGTCATGCCCAATTTGTCCGAATGCAAAAGACTAACAATTATAGAGGGAGGGGACTCAAAAACAACAAAATCATCCTCCATCTTAGCTCCAAACTTTGTGAGGGTGTCTGTACAGCAGTTTGCTTCTCTATAGCAATGTTTCAGACGAACTTGAGTGTCATGACCTAAACCTGTACTTCAAAATTTAGAGCATAACTGGTATGTTAATATCAAGTTTACCTCAAGGCTAACACAAACTAACCTAAACTGAAGGTATTTATCAAGAATCGTTTCTTGTATTCTTGCTTATTTTCTTGCATAAAAGTTATAATATATAAAAATGATGAAAACCTTGAAACTTCATTTCATTTGAACTTTACAAGATTATCACTTGGCTGAAACTTAAGGAATTCATGTAAATATTATATAACTAAATGTTTAGCAAAACTCTTATTTACAAACCTAACCCCAAAGATATACAACTGGGGTTCAAAACAAACTAAGGTTTTGAATTACACCTGTACTCAAGGATCACGTACATCTTGATTCCTCCTATACAATAAAAGAGTTAAACTATTATACAACAAAAACTATACATTCTAACAAATTAGAATCACAGAATCCTTGCCACCTCTAATACTCTCGCTACTTCTAGGAAAACTAAACCAAAGAAAGCTGAAAACAATTAGGTCCATTTCACTATGGATTTTATACATTGATAAGTAAAAGCATGTCCTGATCACAAGCCGTGTGAAGCTACAGCCAATTAGGTGGTGAGTCAGGTGAACCAGTACCAAAAAAAAAAAAAAACCTCCAAGTCCATTTTACAATTCAATGGATATAGAATGCTCCAACCTTTCCAACATAAGAAGATGATTTCCCAAGGGTAATATCTTTACTCCATCATCATTCACAATGCTGAAATGCTTGCATGGGTCAATTCCAATGTTTACTTGAATAGCATTCAAAGATTCTGTATGTACACGGGTAAATTCAATCAAAGTTTTCCGTGGGGCTCCTCTAATTGAAGTGGATGCTCGGCCAAATAACATTATCACGTGGCTCGCATCCATATACCCATGGTTGAACACTGAAATCTGCACTTCAAATTTTAAGAGATTGCAAGATGCTATCTCACTGACATTAATATAATCAATCCCATCTAATGTCTTGTGAGTAGTTAATTTACTTGGACCAGACTTGCTAGTAGTATTCGATACCGTTATATTGTCTGGCACTGATATAAATTTATATGTAATATTGGAATATGTCAACCCATATCCAAATTCATATACCACCTCTCCAGTATAGAACCTATAAGTTCGTCCTGGATAGCCTCGCGAAGGGTCAGGCCGCAAGCTCATGTCATTCATGGGCACACTGATAAATGATTCAGGATACCAAGTAATTGGCAAACGTCCACCTGTTTCTCTCAAACATTGTCCAATAAATTTCCTTATGACAAAAAGTAAGTGAATGTTCAACATTAAGACTTGATTCAAGATACAAACCTGGATTAAACTCTCCAAAGATAATTTCTGCAACCGCTTGCCCACCAGCCTCACCTGGGTATCCTATCCAGAGAATGCTTCCAATTTGTGGGTTTACTTTGGCAAAGGATACATCAATTGGTCCACAACCAAGTAGGATCAAAATAATAGGCCTTTCACTTGCAGAAGACACTGCAGAGATGAGATCCCTCTGTTTACCAGGCAAGAGAAGGCTTGTCCTGTCACGTTCTTCATCTTCTTGGGAAAGATCAAGCCCAGCAACCACAACTACTGCATCAGCTTCCCTGGAAATTTGAACAGCTTCTGCAAACCCATCACTGGAATTACATCGTGTGTCACCACAACCACTAGCATAGGTTGTTTTGATGTAAGGTTGTAGTCCCTCAAAAAGGCTAATCGGATTGCATGGTACACCTACACATTAAGGAACCCTTGAAAACTACTTTAAACTTACAAGCCATAAAAAGTAACAGACAAGCAATCCTTCCTGAGAGAAACCTGTGTAGTCACCACCCAGTTGACTTGAATCATTTGCTGAAGGCCCAATAATGGCCAGGGAGGTGATCATTGTTCGCTTTAATGGCAGCAAATTCTTATCATTCTTTAAAAGTACAATTCCCTGCCTTGCAGCATGTATTGCCAATTTCTTGTGTTCCAGAGTGCATACATCTTCCCTTCCCAATTTTCCAAAGTGTCCCCTACTAGGGTCTCCATTGAAAAGGCCAAGAAGAAGTTGGACTGAAAACAAATTTGAAAGAGCTCGGTTTATGTCCTCCTCCTGAATCTGCCCTTGCTCAAGTGCCAACTGGGTATACCGGGATAAATATGTGCCACAATTTATGTCCATTCCTGGTTCAGTCAAGCTTTTATCATAAACTTTACAAGGTGTAACACTTATTGAAGCGTATTAGAAGTTGTTGGTTTAAAGATTGAAGTATTGCAAGAACAAAAAATGCACTGATTTCAGGGGCTAAAATCCCATGGCTAAGTTTTTGTGATGGAGACTCACATGAGGTGATTGCCTCTATCAATAAGGCTAAAACCTCATTGAGTATCCCTTACATTAACCAACCTACAGATCTTCAAATTCTTTGCAACTATATGATCAAGTCTATTATCTCATTTTATGCTAATTTATTTTTCCACCCCTTAAAAAGAATGATATCTCAAGGTCTCAGTTCTTTTAAATCATATAACTAACTTTAACATCTTTGAGTGCAAAATAGTTTAAATTTGATCTACAAACCTTATGCATACATGTAAAATATTTAAAATGTTCTCAACCATTCATTTGAATCAATATAATACTTAAAAATGAAGAAATTTGGAGTTGCAAGTCATGTTTATGCCTGTTAAATTTTATCAATGACACAACATCATAGATAAGCATCAAACCCCAAATGCATGCACATTGCACATTCTTTTTCCCTATTAATTAAGTACTCAACTCAGGCAACAACAACCTTACCTGCTTTAATAACATCAGCAACTGCATCTTCAGGAGCCTTTGCATATTTATGATCTTCATAAATTACAGCAACTGCATCACAGTCTGATGTAATGTATCTGCATTTTCCTTCAAAAAGTTTGTTACAAACAAGTAAACAACACTTATATTATCAATTCATCAAGATAGAAACTTTCAATCCAAGCTTGCCACATTAGTACATACCCTCTGAAGCCCCAACCCCTTCGAGCTCTCTGCAGGAGATCAAGATCTGCACATGAAGGCACTCCGTTGACTCGATTATACGAGCACATCAAACAAGTAGCTCCACCTTCTTCAATGCAGCTCTGAAATGGAGGCTGGTAAGTATCCTCCATATCCTGCTTGGAGACCTGGTAATACAGCGAAAGCCACCTCAGAATAAGGAAAAGGAAACCAAATTGTGCTCTCCATTTCATCAACACAATATTCCTTTCAGAGTACTGAATCACTTAAATTTCTGTTTAAACCAAATTCAACATCAAGAAAAATTGTGGCCATGCCGTCATAGTACAGCTGTATGCCATCTATTTAAACCAACTAATCACTATATATCCTGATTAGTGATTATTCTTCCCCAGGAAGGACACCAAAATATGACAATAGAAAATGTAAAACGAGCTTATTTTCACCTCAAAAGAAAGTTTACAGCGTTTTTAAGTATCACATTTTTCAAGGTACGGTTGTATTAAGCAATAAACAAAATAACCAAATTAAGATAAGCTCATCCAAACTCACACTAAACAACAGTTCAATTGTCAAAAATACACAGAACTCACAAGTCACAATTTTGTGCTACAAGCCCTAATTGTCTTTGGGTTTTCGAAGAAAATGTACTGCTTTTTAAAGTATTACATTTTTCAAACCACAATTGTAATTTTACACAATACACAAAATAACGAAATTAAGATAAGCTCATCTAAATTTACACTAAATTTAGATACAAGACTTCAATTGTTACATACAAAGAACTCACAAGTCACAATTTTGTCCTGCTACTGCAAAGCATAAACTGACTTGGGTTTTTGAGTTTTTCCAACAACATTCCCAATGAAATACAAAAATAAAAACCATAAGAGTGAGACACTTCCTTACCATTGCATTGAAGCTAAATCTACGGAAATCCCCCCAATTCTCCAAATCATAAGCAGTATAATGCTTGCAACAAGCAGAAACCATGAAGCCACCATCCCCACCAACCAAATCCTCACCCTGCAACCCCTTCACATACTCAACAGCATAAGCGCTCGCCACCATAGGATCCTCACCCGAGGTCTCTTGCCCTCTCCCCCACCTGGGGTCCCTGAATATATTTATATTCGGTGCCCAAAAAGTCAACCCAGATTGACCCTCATTGTACATGGCCCTGCCTTCAAACCCAATAGCCCGCCCAACCAAAAACCACAAACTTTTATTAAAAGAAGCTGTGGTGAGCAAAACCTGAGGAAATGAAGTGGCAGCTCTTATTGGGCCACTGAAAGACACACCAGGGCCATTTGAAGCTATGCCATGGAGGGACTCAGACCACCACTCATAAGCAGATAAGCCCAGTCTGGGTATAGCAGAGGCGTTATTGGATAGGAGTTGGATCTTTTCATGGAGAGTCAAGAGGGAGATGAGGGATTGAGCTCTGGTTTTGATGGGGAGGGAAGTGTTGCAGAAAGGGTAAGAGTGGTGTGGTGGGGCACAGGAGAAGCTTGCGTTTGATTTGAAGGGGTGTACTGATGGGGCTGTGGAGGTGATTGGGAAGAGAGACTTTGGGTTGAAGATGGTGAGGAGCTTGAGGAAGATCAGAGTGACAATGATTGCATTCCAATTCCAAGGCCATTTTTGGACCATTGTGCAACTACTGAAACTTGTTTAGATTGAGCTTGGAACTGAGTTTTCGAGCTGGGTTTACTTTTAATGAAGATTCTGGTCGTACTGAATTTCTTTGACTTTGTGCGAGATTGGATTCTTGCCGATACGAGGTTTGGAGTTTGAACTCTGAACTCTGAACCGAGGACTAGAGCAGGCTGTTACTTTGTTAACAGGTGCCGGCCAGCACTTGTTAATGAACCAGCCCGGATCCCACCTGCATAGGGAATTGTCAAAAAATTACTTTTTAGCCTCGGTTTGTGTAAACGTGTATTTTGGTTTTTTCAGAAATTATAGGACAAAAATATCCCCTTTTAACACACCAATATTTTGTTATTTTTGACAATCTTATGTCATTGTTAATTGATGTTTTTCTTGTGTTTTTTCTTTTTTTTTTTTTTTTTTTTTTTGGATGTTATATTTTCATTTTGAAAATATTATGGTATTATACTTAAATTTTTTGGTTAACTAAGTACTCTTGTGATACCAAATAACTAAAAAAAATAGCTTTACTGTTTTGGATGCTCTAACACCATGAAATATATATTTGTCATAGTCCCCTCAATCATTATATTCAATCATTTTTTTTTTAAATAAAATGTTTTTTTTATACTCTTACCGAACACCCACTCCCATATATGACTCTTTGTTTTCTTTTTCTTTTTTTAATTTTTTTTCTCTTTTTTTCTCATCCACCCATTTCTTCACATATATCCACTTCCTCCACACCACACATTTATCTACTTTCCTCCACACCATACCTTTATTTTCATTCTTCTTCTACATTTCTCCATTTCCCTTTACGCACACACGTCTTCTTTCTTCCTCTACATTCTCAATCTCCTTCACTATCACATCATGTTTCGAGCTCCAATGCTTTGGCTTACTTTCAAGGTATTTGCATCCAATAATAATATTTTTCACACAGATAAATCACTCTTGTAAAAGCTATAATTATGAACAATAAATATATATTGAAAAGATTAAGCATTCAACATTCTCAAGGGCCAAATAAACTCAACGAACTTGAATATCAGCACATGGAAAAATAGGTTGTTGTCATAGTTCAAGCTTCAGAATTTTTCACTTCTCTAAAGTTTTTATAGAATTTTGGGTTTTTATTTTACTTTATTTTATTTTGTGATTTTTTCTCCTTACTTAGCAAGGCACTTGTGATTGCAGAAAACACGCTTGTATAGCTTGTACAACATTTTTCAGGGCATTAAAAAACACGTTTTTTCAATTTTGGGTTCAAAGACATTTTGGTCAGACTACAAAATGATTTGACTTTTTCAATTCTTTAAGTTTTGATTTCATGGTTTTAAAAACCGATATGGTGAAAGAACCGAAAAAGTAGCTAATTACCGGTTTTAAGGTTGAACTGGGGTCCGACCAATGGTCGAACCAATGACGTCATAAATAATTTAATTATTATTTATTTAAATTATATAAATAATTAATAATTTTTTTAAAGAAGTATATAACATCTTTTTAAAGAATTTAACATAATAACATTACAAAACAATCATCCTTAACATAATAAACTTTTAACAAAACCAAATAAATAAGTTCATTAGTCATTACATTTACATCCAGTTCATCACATCTAAATAGCAAATAAGTTTTAAAGTTTCAAACAAACAACTAGTAAGTTTTAAGACCCAAGCCTCATTTGTTATGAAGAAAATTGAAATCAATATCATCATGTGGACCAGATGCTCCACCACTAGCATCATTATCCTCATCCTCATCCTCATCCTCATCCTCATCCTCATCTTCTTCATCTTCAATAGGAATAGGATGATTTTTATCTCCAAATCTAGGAGGAGCATCATCTTCATCATCAAATGATTCCAAATTGATGTCATCATCATCCTCAATCACTTTGTTGTCCATATCTATACAAATTTCAAAACCAAAGAACAATAAATGAAATAACGATTCTAATAATCATTTCTCATAAATCATAAATAGTCTAATTAAAATATGCAACTAGGCAAAGAATTGTTATAAGCTAACCTCTTCATACATGGCTAGAAGACCCTTCTTCGATTGGATAGGCTCCCTCTTCATATAATGCATTCTCTATCTCCTCATGATCCACAAATTGAGGTTCCTCATCTTCCACTACCCAAAATTCAGTTTTATTGATACTTGTATAATCAATAGGATCAAAATTGAACTTTTTTCCTTTTGACTCTATATCATAAGATGAACATAATAAATAATTGATAACCAAATCACTTATATTTCACAATCACAGAAAACCCACTCATATTTTCCCACAAAAACGTTGAAACAAAGAGATTATATAATATATACATTTCTTTCAATCGATAGTTATAATGAACATACACAAGATCATTAAGTCGTTGATGCTCCAATCTATTTCTTCTTTTGCTATGTATTTGTTCAAAAACACTCCAATTCCGCTCACATCCCGAAGAGGCAGCTGTCTGGCTAAGGATCCAAATTGCAAACTTTTGTAAAGTTGGAGCACAAGATACAAACAACTTCCACCACTCATCTAAGTTTCATATACAATACAAAACAAAGATACAATGAATCAATAAACATACTTATCCCAAAAATATAAAAAAAAGTTATGATCTTTAAACCATATTTTCATTTTATTATTAGCTAAAGTAAACAATATCTTACCCGGCTGAGATCTTTTGGCTGGTTTTTGAGCAAGTTGGGTTCTAAAAGTTTGTTCACGCTCTCGAAATAGCCTTAATTCCTCCACCAACTTCAATCGGCCAATTGAAATTTTTGATTCAATAACATCTGTCACAGTAGATTGTGTCTCTAGCCTCTTATTAAGAGTAGATGAGTCATATTGGAATGCAGGATTCAATCAATAAGCAGCAGCAGCAGCATGAATATCTCTATAGAATTGATTATCCCAACGATCCTTGATAATATTAACATAAGGCTCCCATAGTCTCTTCTTGTCCTTGAAAATTTTTTTTATTCCATCAATTACTCTATACATGCCATCATATACAAAACCCATAGCTAGTTTTTCATCAAAATCAACAATGCGTAATAAACGAATCAATGGTGACATAATATGCACAATTACATGACAATCATTCCAAAATTGATTTTCAAGAATGATTTTCACCACTGCCTTTGCTTTCTTATCTTTTGCATATCTTGATTCAACATAAAATTTGCTAGTTACCAATGCTTGTAAGTCATGCTTATGTTCCTTAAGACTCCCTAAGGCAATGAAAGTAATAGCAAACCTAGTTGGCCCTAAACGCATAATTTCCGTCCAATTTTTTCTAGTCCTCAACCAAACTTTCAAAGCCACATGATTATAGATGAACACTGTAATCTTGGATGTATGCTTTGCAAGTTTAGCTACATGATCTATCTTCCCAATCTCCTTAAAAATTAGGTTTAGGCAATGTGCTGCACAAGGTGACCAACTAATGTTCCTATATTTTCCACACAAAATTCTTCCAGCAACTACATAATTTGCAGCATTGTCAGTGACCAAATGTACTATATTTGCAGGACCAACCCAATTAACAATTTCATCAAACAAGTTACTCAAATTAATAGCATCCTTAACCATGTCAGAAGCATCAACAGAACGTATAAAAACAATTCCTTTAGGACAATAGACGAGGAAATTAATCAATATTCTATGCTTAGTATTAGTCGACCCATCAGCCATTATTGTACAACCAGTGTCAACCCAATATGAATGATGAGAATCAACAATTAATTGGACTTCTCTTTTTGCTTCTATCAACAAAGGCACTCAAAGGGCATGATAATTTGGGCCTCTATATCCAGGACCATAAGAAGCTACAGCATTGAGCATAGGTTGATAATAACTAGAATTCACAGCATTAATTGGAATGCAAGCATCATACATCCATCTTGCTAGAGCCATATCAACCTCAACTTTTTTTCTTTCCCAGCAAGAACACTTTTAATAGAAGGTTAAGCTCTCGGTGTTGTTCTAGGAGCGAAGTAATTACGAATGTCACCAACCTTTCTCTTGCTAAGATTGGATCTTGGTGGAAAATTAATAAGAGGACCACTTCTATTTTCCCTACCTAACCTTCTACCTCTAGGAGTAATTTCTTGGACATCTTCAAATTCTGGTGAGTCCTCTAATGGCCAATAATTAGATGCTTCTTGATCCTTTTTTGTTTGTTCTTTAGATTTAGCAATTTCCTTCAAATTTTTAACCATTTGAAACCTAACATCATAAGGTACACTCATACATGCAGCCACATCACCTTTAATTCCAGCTAGATGTCTTCTCATCCTATTGATGCTCCCTCCTTTATAACTTTTCCCACAATGTATACATCTATAATTATTTTTTCCATCTTTCAACTCTTCAGTTACATGATCCCATGCAGGATCACATTTCGCTCTCACAGATGAAGAATTAGCTTCAGACCCGGTTGTAGAAGCATGTTTATTAGATGGTACAGAGGCAGACTCCACTTCATCCAACAATTTCAGACTGGCAGCAATTATTTTATCAACAAATAAATTCGTCAATACAACATACACAACACAATAGTCAATAATTTCAAACTGACAACAACTAGTTTATCCACAAATAAATTCATCAACACAACATACACAAACAATAGTCAATAATTTCAAATTGGCAGCAACCATTTTATCAACAAATAAATTCCTCAACACCAACATACACAATCAAAAGTATAATACTCTGTGAACTATATTTCCCAAACAATAATTCTCTGTAAATCAAATCCACAACATACACAAAATCACAAATAAACTAAAATGCTATTGTAAACTAATAATTGAACCGGCCGGTTTGTACAGTTTATCTTTTTTATGTTATTTCCGGTTTTATATCATAACCATACTAGATCTAAGGCTGGTTCCTGGTTGAATCAGTTGGACGGACCGGTCGGTCCGATTTTTAAAACGATGTTCGATTCTCCTCAATTCAGTCTTCCATCAAAATTCCATACATTCTTACCATTAATATAATATATAATATTTATTTTATTATTTATTTCTTAATTATTTTAAAGAAACCATAAATTAAAATACAAACCACGACGTTTTCGTTCGTCCCAAACTGAACCATTTGAAAATTTTGGACCTCTCATAAGTTTGGCCCATGCAAAGAGTCACAGGGTCTTGCATTGGTTCAAGGGAGATCAGGCAAATGAACACAAATTGAACCACACATAAGTCCAGCTCTTCAATCATCTTCTTTAAATCCAATTTCTCTACACCAGCTCCAACAACCCCACCCAAAACCCCATACTTGACAGCAATGTCCAAATCTAGAACATGTTCATCTCCACCACCACCACCTTCATACCCAACAACCCCATATTTCTCTTTGTCAATCTATCTCTTCTCTCCCTCTCGGTTTCTCGATCTCTCTTTCTCTCTCTTAGTCTCAGTTGTCAATGGGGTAGGTTGAGGTGGGAGGGTTTCTTGTTCTTTAGATGGGAAGGACAACTACATGGATGCTATTTTAATTTTTGATTTTTTTAATTAACGTTTTTAAAAATTAAGAAGTAAATAATAAAATAAATATTATATATTAAATTAATGGCAAGAATGAATGGAATTTTAACGGAGGATTGAATTGAAGTGGATTGAAACTTAGAGGACTGAAATGACAAAATGTAAAATTAAAGAGTTGAAATAAAAAGTTGTGAAAATTAGAGAGTGAGTTTTGCATTTTGACCATTTTTTTTTTCATTTTTCCCTTTTTGGGCTAATGAGAATTAGGGGCTGTTTGGATTTATGTTTTCCATCACCCATAACTCAAAATAAGGGGGACCCACGAAAAAATGTCCGTCTGGATTTGTTTCATGTTTTTGTTTTCATCACTCAATTCTCTGATTTTTGAGTGATGAGTTATGGAAACGGAAAACACATTTTGGGTGTTTTCAGTTTCTAAAACTCAGTTTCCAATGGCATTTTTGTAATTAAACATATACTGAGGGACACATTAGTCAGGTCAACTGCAACTTTTTACCCTTTTTTTTTCCTCACTGGGTTTGGTGAGGTGTTCTTCTTCTTTTTTTTTATTTTCCCTTTCATGATCTCAGCTCTGCAGTTCTTTCTTTCTTTTCTTTTCTTTTTCTTATTTTTGTTCTTCATCATAGATTTTTTTGGTCTTCGCTGCACTCCATGATGCCCAGAAAACCCATATTTTTTCAAGTCCCAGAAAACCCAGATTTAGCACCAAATAGAAACAAATAAAACCCACTAAAATTAAACTTAGAAATCTAAATATATGAAGTCAGACCCACTTTAATTCAATCAAGATCAACATCAAAATCCATAATCCAAACTCAAAATTTATTATCGATTATTTGGGCATGGATCTTTGGTAGAAAATTTGCTTCATTTGAAGTCATACCCACTTAAATTTGCTTCTCACCTAGGCAAAATCTTTGGCAGAAAATTCACGAGCTGAGCAAGGGAGAGATCCAAAGAGTGCCTCGGTTTTGGCTAGGCTTCTCAGTGTCTGATGGGTTTCGACTGGGCTAGGGTTCTTCGAATAGGAAACCTTTTCTTCGGCTGTGAAGAAATGAAACTCCAAACATACCACTTGAGAGACGATGAGGAAGAGAAAAAGTAAAACAAATGGAGCAAATTTATTTTAGGTTAAGAGAGGTGGATGAGAGGAGTAAAGGAGGTTGTTGGAGTAATGGTTGAGAAGATAGAAGAAGCACCGTTGTGAAAAGTCAAAAAGAAAGAAAGAACGAAGAAAAAAAAAGGGTCTGACATTCAGCTCAGGTATGGGACCCATAAAAAGGTGGAAATATTTGAGTGATGTGAAATGAAAACAAAAACCAAACGGGTGGGTATTAAGAAATTGGGGTATGTTAAGTGATGAGTGATGAGTAACGAAAATTGAGTGAGGAGTGATGAGTGATAAAAAAAAAAAAAACCAAACAACCCCTTAAGTCCAAGATATTTTAAAATTGACTAATTTAGTCCTTAAATTCAACTAAGTCCTAAAAAGTAAAAATCGTTAGTCTCCCATTAGTCATTTAGTTTTTCCTCTCTCTCTCTCTCTCTCATCCACTAATCAAAGCTTGGTTTTACAAGAGAGGCAAAGTGCAATTAAATCCAAATAGAACATGAGTACATTTGGATCAGGTAGTGTGTGGTGTTGAGTTCAATGGCGGCAGTTGGTACTTTAGGAAATTTGTGAGATTTGGGCAACTTTATGCGGTGGTGGCGATTGTTTAATTTGGCAACAAGTTAGGCTTGCCTTTGGTGAATTTTTTTTGGTTTTCTGATGCGTTTTTTTTTTTTTAGGGGGGGGGGGGGTTGAGATCTGTAAGTGTGTTGTGTTGGGGATGGGTTCTAGTGCAATGATTTGCAATAGTTCTACAAGTTTTGTGGGTTTCTATTGGTGGCTAGAGCTTTAATGGTGGATAATAGGATAGGTTTTTTTTCCCCTGGTTTTAGATTGACGAGAGAGAGAGAGAGAGAGAGAGAGAGAGAGAGAGAGAGAGAGAGAGAGATAGAGATGTGAGCTCGATGGAAAGAGAGAGATCTAGTAAGAGAATGAGGGATCAATGGATAGAAGAGTCACATAAAGGATTGAAAGAATGAGAGAGAGATGAGGAAAATGACTAACGAGGGCTAACAGTGTTTAGGGACTCACTTTATGATATGTTTCTTTTCTCTCTCTTTTCCCCCCTCACTATGAATGTGTGTGTGTGTGTGTGTGTGTGTGTTTTTTTTTTTTTTTCTTTACTCACATATGACATTTTTTTTTCATTAAGAATGCGCACTATTTGATTTTAAATTGATGAATTGGAATAACAAAAATAATTTCACACAAATACCATACTTGGAGTCTTGGATTAAAATTTTTTTTTAAAAAAATCTGCACTGGTGGAGGCATCTAGAGATGACTAGGCCACCACAAGACCAAAAAATGTCATTGCTAGCAGATAAGGAAATACATATTGTGAGGACCCAAGGACTGAAGAGGGAGATTAAAGAACAAAGGAGATCTTAATTAGGATGGAAGCCAAAGACCCGAGGATCCAAGGACGTGGAAGCGTGATTGTATGGAGACGTACAAAGGATAAATTGGGAATATAGGGCAGAGAAAGTGAAAATATCGGGTTAGAGGGTAGGTAGCTGCGAAATCTGCATTGAGTGCTTTGCACCTAGTTTCCTGGTTGCATTAAATAAGGAACACCAGCTTTATCCATTGCATTGATGTGGAGGTGACCTGAACAGTGTAAGCCTTAGTAAGATAGCTTCTTTCCACCACCTTCTACAAGCAGACGGACAAGTGTCAATAAAAGAAAGTAGGTAGGTGAGAGATGAGTGGCTAGGATGACAATAGTAAGGATAAATAGAGATGAAGGAAAATAGTAAAAGGGGGGTCAAGAAAAAAGAAAGAGAGCATTGATAATTGACTAAAATAGATCCTTCCTCGGGACCAATCCGAAGACGAGTATTAGTTGTTTCTATTATTGGAAGGAAAATCCTCAGGATGAAGTTATTCCTTGTTGCTTTGTTCCCTCTCTACAAATTCATTGTTTTGGGCCTTGAGCTATTGGGCTCATTTTGGGCTTTTGGTTCAGTATTTGATTTTTGGTCCTTACATTTGGCGATGTCTATGAGAACAATCAAGTGAGACATTCTGTTCTGAGGGTAGATGGCCAACCCGAGCGAGGATAGGGAAGAATTGGTTGGTTCATAGAGGGAGAATCAATCCAGGAGTATGCCACGTAGGAATGGTAGACTGCGCACCCCAAGTGTGGTAGTGAAGTCGTATCATAGTGATCGTGCAAGGGGAAGGAGTTCATACACTAGGGACCATGTTTCTCATGATTACGAGTTGCAAAAGATGCAATCAGAAATAGATCATTTACATAAAAAGTTAAAACGAAGGCGGAGTAATAGGCGGAGTCCCTCCTTTTCGTCTAACGACAACTCTGAGGATGGAAACGAATGGGATGATCTCCAGGGGTCTAAGTCTCCCCCTACCAGATCCCGCTATATTTCTATTTTGTTGGATAAAACTAAGAAAGGTGGGAGCAAACGAGCTGGGGGATGGTCATATCAAGGCACGGGAAATGATGCTATGAGTAAGGCCATGAGGCAAATTTCTAAATCCCCTTTCGTAAGGAGGATAAACAAGGCAAAGCTTCCACATAAGTTTGCTCAACCCACGTTCACCGTTTATAATGGTAGAACTGATCCCGTGGAGCATGTTAGCCATTTTAATCAAAAGATGGCAGTTCATTCGAATAATAAGGCTTTGATGTGTAAGGTTTTTCCTTCCAGCCTTAAGTCGGTAGCCATGCGATGGTTTGATGCTTTAGAATAGGGGACTTTACGGTATTTTGAGGAGCTAACAAGGACATTTGGGGCACGATTTATAACGTGTAGCAGGGTCCCTAAGCCATTAGGTGCGTTTTTATTTATGGCAATGAGGGAAGAGGAGACACTGAAAACTTATTCAGATAGGTATTAGGAAACCTATAATGAGATTGATGGTGATGTTGAGGATGTTGCTATAAGGACTTTCAAGGTAGGGCTCCCTACTGAACACGGTTTGAGAAAGTCATTGATAATGAAGGCTGCTTTGAATATGCACTAACTCATGGATTGCATAGACAAGTATAAATGAGTGGAGAAGGATCAAATTCAGGGCAAAGGCAAAGCAAAAATGATCCTGGAGAGAAAGGATCCTCGGGGAGGGGGTTATCAAGGCCATCGTCCTAGGAGAGATCTTCTAGATCACTTGTTGCCGACAAGGACTCCTCTAGTTAATTCGTTGTTTAAAGAACCAGTGTATCAGATACTGGAGAAAATATGAAATGAGCCTTATTTCAGGCGGCCTAATAAAATAAATGGAGATGCATCCCTAAGAAACCAAAACCTTCATTGTCATTACCATCAAGATAAGGAGTACACCACCGAGGAATGTAGAACATTACGTGATCATTTGAACCAGCTAGTCAGGGCTGGAAAGCTCAATCATTTCTTATCTCAATCGGGAGGGCAATTTAAGCATCAATGGGGGGATCACATCGGGGTAATATCCCTCGACCGACGTTGGGCACCATTAATGTCATCTTAGCGAAGCTGGGAGGGAGAAATTGGGACACCTTCCAAGGTAATGTCCATGCGGGGTGGCCATAAGGATGAGGTCGTGGAGTTGGATAACCAAATTGCTAAGAGGGTAAGGTTGTCGACAATTCCTGTATTGGGTTTCTCTGAGGAAGATAAGGAAGGAACGTGCTAACCACATGATGATGCTTTAGTAGTCACTATTCGGATCAGTGGGTATGACATAAAACAAGTCTTAATTGACGATGGAAGTGGAGTATAAATTATGTATCCTGATTTGTTTAACGGTTTAAACTTAAAAGTCGAAAACCTGGAAGAGTACAATTCACCGTTGGTAGGCTTTGATGGAAAGCCGGTGGTTCCTCAGAGAATGATTAAGTTGCTCATACAAGTTGAGGACGAAGAGGTATAGGTCAACTTTATCGTTGTAAAGGTATTCACCTTACACAGCCATCTTGGCTAGGCCATGGCTTTATGCCATGGGAGCGGTTTCATCGACTTTACGTGTAAAGGTCAAATATCTTACCCGTGGACGGGTAGGAGTGTTGCTGGGTAGCCAGACAATGGCCTGGCAATGTTTGGTATCTACTATTGTTAAGACAATTGAGATTATGGAGGTAGGGATGGATCAGAAAACTTTGTAGCAATCATAGAGTTCGGCTCAGAGAGATGACGCCAAGATAGGTGGAGATTCATCTGAAGACCTTGAGAAAATATTAATAGGGGAAGATGAAGAGAGGTATTTCCAGGTGGGATCTCAATTACCTGACATCGAAAAAATACAGTTGATAAAGTTTTTGGAGGCCAATATAGATGTTTTTGCTTGGACGACGTTTGATGTACCAGGAGTTGACCCTAAGTTTATTTGTCATCAATTAAATGTCAGCCCCGTGGCTACGCCCCGTAAGGTTAGAAGTAAACAAGCTAAAGTAAGCTGGGGCTATAAAGGAGATCTTTACCCTAAGTGGCTTGCTAATACTATGGCGGTGAAAAAGAAGAACGAGAAGTGGAGAGTTTGCGTAGATTTTACTGATCTGAACAGGGTGTGCCCAAAGGATCCTTTCCTTATCCCAAGAATTGATCAACTGGTGGATGCTACTGTAGGGCATCATCGGATGAGTTTTCTAGATGCTTTTCAAGGTTATCATCAGATACCTCTGTCATTATCTGATCAGGAAAAAATAGCTTTCTGTGCTCCCAATGGCAATTACCACTACCTGGTAATGCCTTTTGGTCTCAAGAATGCAGGGTCCACTTATCAAAGAATGGTGACTCGAATGTTCGAATCACAATAAGGGTGAAATATGGAAGCTTATATTGATGATATGGTGATTAAGAGTAGGAAGGTGGAAGATCATTTGGTTGATTTGGAAGAGACATTTTCGGTCCTGAGAAAACACAAGCTTCATCTGAATGCTTCCAAGTGCTCTTTTGGGGTTAGTTCAGGGAAGTTTCTTGGTTATATAATAACGCATCAGGGAATTGAAGTTAATCCTGACCAGATCAAGGCCATAATAGGCCTACACCCTCCTTGGAATCCCAAGGAGGTGTAAAAGTTGACTGGTATGGCAGTTGCATTAAACAGGTTTTTTTCTCGGTCCGCGGATCAGTGTCGACCTTTTTATCAGCTTCTCCTTAAGTGGAAAGATTTTCAATGGACGGATGAATGCGCTCTGGCCTTTGAAGATCTAAAGCAATACCTAGCATGCCCACCGATTTTATCTAAACCTGAAAGGGAGGAGGTGTTGTACGCCTACTTAGCCATCATAGACTATGTTGTTAGCCTCGTCCTCATACTTAATGATGGTGGAATTAAAAAACCTGTGTATTATGTTAATAAATCTTTGCAAGAAGCTGAAATGCGTTACTTACCCTTGGAAAAGGCAGTTTTAGCTGTTGTACATGCTACAAGAAAGCTACCCCATTATTTTCAGGCTCATACGATAATAGTGCTCACGCAGCTGCCTTTACAGGCCCTCTTGAGGAAATCAGACTATATTGGCTAAGTGGCAAAATGAGGAACAAGGCTTGGAGCTTATGATGTTAAGTACATGCCTTAGACTGCCATCAAAGGGCAAGTCCTTGCTGATTTTGTGGCAAAATTCATAGAGGACACATTAAAAAAAGAAGAAGTAGTTTTAACGGTGACATCTGCCTTACCTGTTAGTTTACACAGATAGAGCGTCTAACCGAAAAGGGGCAGGAATTAGGATTGTTTTGATCACTCCCGAAAAGCTGATCATGGAAAAATTGTTACTATTGGGATTTATAGCTACCAACAATGAGGCAGAGTATGAAGCTCTTTTGGCAGGAGCTCTAATGGTTAGACAGTTAGGTGGAGAGGTGGTAGAATTCAACTGTGATTTCAAGTTGGTTGTCGTCCAAGTCAACGAAGAGTTTGAAGCAAAAGATGACAGGATGCAGAAATATCTCAGTAAAGCGTGACGTGCTTTAAACATATTTAAAAGTTTCATGGTGAAACAGATCCCTAGAGGACAAAATGCTCATGCTGATTCATTGGCTATGCTAGCCACGTCCTTGGAATCGAGGCTTCCTTGAATGGTGTTGGTGGAGGACATGATGAGTTCCAGTCTTGCCAGTGTCCCGGTAGTTCTAGTTCATAGTATTCAGGTGGGGCCAAGTTGGATGAATCCCATTGTGACCTTTTTAAAGCAAGGTATATTGCTCGAGGAAAAAATTGAGGCCGAGAAGATACGTAGGAACGCTCCCCGTTATTGGCTATCCAGGGAATAGAAGTTGTACAAGCGTTCTTATTCAGGACCTTATCTTTTGTGTGTACATCCTGAAGCAGTTGAGCCCATACTAGAAAAGCTACATGAAGGTAGATGCGGCAGCCATACTGGTGGCAGATCCCTAACTCATCGGGCCTTAACCTAGGGATTATGGTGGCCAAGCATGCGGAAAACTTCCCAAGAGTATGCGAAAAAGTGCAACCAGTGTCAACAGTATGCGCCAAATATTCATCAACCAGAGGGAGTCTTGAATCCATTGTTTAGCCCATGACCGTTTGCTCGGTGGGGTTTGGACATTGTCGGACCTTTTCCTCGAGCGATGGGTAATAAAAGATGGCTCCTTGTCTGTACCAATTATTTTACTAAGTGGGTAGAAGCCGAACCGCTAACTAACATTAGAGATGTAGATACAAAGAGATTTATTTGGAAGAATATTGTTACTCGGTTTGGAGTCCCGCATACTAATTTCTGATAATGGACTTCAATTTGACAGTAAAGCCTTCAAAAGGTATTATGGAGAGTTGGGAATAAGAAATGGGTATTCGACATCGGCTTATCCTTAAGGAAATGGCCAAGCCGAGGCCACTAATAAGGTCATCTTGGCAGGACCGAAGAAGAGGCTAGATGATGCTAAAGGGAAGTGGGTAGAAGAACTGCCTTATGTATTATGGACCTATTGTACTACTCCCCGAAGTTCGACTGGTGAGACACCCTTTTCAATGACATACGGGATGGAAGCGGTAATGCCCTTGAAGTTTGGATTCTCAACTTTGAAATCTGAGCAGTACAACGTTCAAGGAAATCATCAACTACTTCTTGATAATCTTGATACCGTTGAGGAAAGAAGAGAGGTGGTCAACATGAAGTTGGGTAATTATCAACAGCGACTCAAGAAAACATACGAAAAGGGGGTGAAACTGAGGCCATTAATACTAGGAGATCTGGTATTAAGAAAAGTAGTGGGAACTACAAAAAACCCCTCGTGGGGTAAATTGGGTCCTAATTAGGAAGGGCCATACAGAATCACATCTGTAGCAGGTATTGAGGCTTATAATTTGGAAGACTTATATGAAAAAATAATCCCTCGTCCTTGGAATGTAAACAATTTACGGCGTTATTATTATTAATAATATAAGATCTGCCTTTGTTGTATGAATTGAGAGCCAATCCTACTTTACTGATCCTCGTTTATGTATTGACACAATTATCGTATGACTAAAATTTTCTAAGTGTTAAATTGAACCTAGCCTTATTCGGCTCCTCGGGCCACAAGTCTAGGGAATATTAACACTAGGATGAAATCCTTTGAGTGTTAAACCAAACCTAGCCTTGTTCGGCTCCTCGAGCCACAAGTCTGGGGAAAATTAACACAAGGATGAAATCCTTTGAGTGTTAAAATTCAACCAAGTGCAATCCTTTTATTTTTATTCAAGCTTTCGAATTATAATTATAAAATATGGCTACAGAACTTATATTTTTAAGCCTAGTTTCAAGTAAACGTAACTTAATGGTTTGCTCAAGTTCTGAAAGGTAATGTATCATTGGAGTTGTGACAGTATAGCTAAGAATTATGGAGTAAGTATCGGGCAAGAAGAATGACAGTAAAGCACTCATAAAGATGAAATGGAAGTCAAAAAAACAAAAATATTATAAATAATGAGGAGTAACCTCATTGCTTTGTTTTTATAAAGGGTAAGGATTAGTACAAAGCGAAAGCAAAAGCGACATTAGTCCATAGGCCCACTACAAAAATATCTCAAAGTTCCGCGAGTTAAAGATTTGAGCCATTGTTTATTTTTCTGTAGCATCTTTCTTCTCTTGCTCTTTGTCTTTTTTCTTCTTTTTGGATGGCACGACCTCGACCTCGACCATGTCCTCTTCATTCTCTACGACTACCACCTCAATTGTGGATGGCAGGCCTTCTCCTTTTTCTTGGCCTTTGATAGAGGAGGAGGAATGATTTGGATGTGGAGTAATTGAGGAAGGAGGAGGAACGAAACTTGAGTCAACTAGAGGTTTGGGAGGACCGGGTGCCCATCGTAGGGCAGAAGGATAATACACTTTGTCTAGAGCCCGAAACTCGAACTCAGCAGGCACTCCTGCGACGTCTAAGGCATGCCCCCACACTTCTAGGCAGAATGCATGGGCAACGTCCTTAAGTTGGGCAATGAGGCTATCAGCCGTTTTCTTCATACTAGTGTCATATGCTGCCTGCTCGATCTCAACTTTTTCTTGTTCTTTAGATTCCAGTTGCTGCCACGCTTGTTTTAGCTCCACCACCGTAAGAGCCAGCCTATTTTGGGCTTGTTTCTGGGCTTCGAAGACATTGTTGTCCTATGTCTCGTAACTCTGAAGGGCAAACTCCGCGTTCTTAAAAGTCTTCTCAACTTCGGCCAACTGGACCAGGGTGTCCTTCTGTTTTTGCTCTACCTCATTTTGGGCTTTTATAGCAACCACCAAGTTATTTTTAGCCTTTCTAGCTAAGTCCAAGGAATGATTTACCCATTCCTCGGCCATAAAAGAAGCTTGGACGGCCTATTAAGTACACAGGTTATATCAAGGATATATATATATATATATATATATAAAAGAAACAATATACAGTAATGTGAATGTTACACCTAAAGAAGTGAATATGAGTTAGCACAGTACAAAGTCATGGTATGATACCTTTGCCAAATCTTGTTTCAAAGACAAAAAGACTTCTCTTTTACGAAAAGACCTTAATTCAGCCATATCCTCAGGTAGACATAGTGCTTTCTCTAAGCACTCGGCTACCAAACTGGAACTACCTTTCTTCGGGTCCCTCAAGTTGGCGTCATCAAGCACTGGATTGCCTGAACTCAGGGTGAAGTTGGGTTGCCAAATTGAAACTTTTTTGGATTGGTCTCCGCTCGACTCTTTAGAAGTCCTAGTGTGTTCGGGCTTCTTCGAGTGACCTTTCCCCGCCTGAGTATCTTTGGTAGATGGATCGGCGGTCTCTCCCTCCTTGGTCTCGGGAGCGTTTCTACCTCCTTAATCTCTTTTCCTCTTCTTGTCTACAACCTCGGCAGGTGGGGTGCATGTCACCATCGGTGTGACAGGACGGGGGGGGTACTACTAAAGCTGGGGAAGAACCCCCAGCATGGGCTTGCAACAGAGAAAAAAGGTCTAGTTCTTTCTCTTGAAAACCCATGTTACTAGGGGAATGGAGGGTGGAAGTACTGGGAGTGTCTTCGCAGTAAAGGACTTCAAAGTCTTTTTCGATTACTTCGGGATGATGGGGCTCGGGGGTTGCCTCCTTTTCCTCATCCTCGGGAGTGGTAGGGGGTTCCTGAGAATAGAAGAGCCTGGCTACCAAAGGCGCTGGAAGTTAAGCGTCTTGGGTTCCCTCTAGGGGAGGCTTAGTTAACAGGAAACTAGGCACAACTACGTTAATTTGAGCCAAACGCAGATCTCTGGCTCTAATAACGTTCTTCGGGCTCTGAAAACATTTGGTGGAAGGTTTGTAGCCAAGAATGATGCGTGCTGCTCTAAACTATCTGTCCCTGCGCAAAAATATCTCTAACCTGAGGATTCTATTCAAGTCTTGAAAGTTTACCAGGTGCTTCGTTGGAGCGGTGTGATATTCGTCTGCCACAAAGGATGAATAGCGTCAGTGAGATCTAATTAGCACAGAATCGTAACTTAAGGGAGAATGATTAAAAACCCCGAAGTATTGCTTCGATAATCGGGAACCCTACCTGGCTTCTCTTCTTGGGTAGGGCAGTGTAATCCTTCATGCCAATTCCTCAAAACAATGAGGAAATCCTCGCAGGAGATTAACCTAACGGCTGGAACTCCACACTTCATGTAATACTTAATTTTTTCTCCTTTTTGGAAATTGTTCACCAAATTTACGCCGTACCAAGTAAGGTTAGTGCCCATTTTTCTATTTATGGCATCTACGCACCCCAAAATCCTAAGGATGTTGGGGGAACACTAGGTCGAGGTCAACCTGTAGTTTAAAAGAAAATCCTGAGTTACCCTCCCCATGGGAATTTCCATCCCACCTTCAATGAAGGCGATCATTGGAATTACCATAGACTCGGGAGGTCGTGGTAGGACCAACCATTCTCCCTCCTCACAATGTTGAATGTCAACATCGTTGGGAATTTTATATTAGGTCTTAAAACTGGTCTTTGCCTCATCAGTATTTACTAACTTAGCGTATCTACCCATCAAATCTAATAAAAAATAAATAAAGAACAATCAACGAAGAAGAATCAATGAGAAAACTAACACACCTCTGAGTGAACGCTAAACTGCTCCTCGGGAGTCCCATTTTCCTTCAAAATGCCCAAATGAACTTCAACCAGCCCCAAGTCTTATTTATATAGGGGTAACTATGGGCGGTAATTTTCCCGCTCATAACTGGGAGGAAAATTTGAACCGTACAAATTTTGATCAAGCCGTAAAACGTGATGAGACAGGGAGCTGCCTGACACCATAAATGATAGATCGTGGACTCCGAAGTGTTCGGGACATGACATAAGAAGCAAAAAGACGTTAACATGTGGGAAAGCAAGTGGCACGTGGGTAGTAACTTTACGAAGTTAAAACTTAGCCATTAGTTCAGAATTAATGGCATAAGTTTTAAGGGGCTGTTGTGAGGACCCGAGGACTGAAGAGAAAGATTAAAAAACAAATGAGATCTTAATTAGGATGCAAGCCAAAGACCCGAGGACCTGAGGACGTGGAAGCGTGATTGTATGAAGATGTATAAAGGATAAATTGGGAATATAGGGCAGAGAAAGTGAAAATATCGGGTTAAAGGGTAGGTAGCTGCGAAATCTGCATTGAATGCTCTGCACCTAGTTTCCTGGTTGCATTAAATAAGAAACACTAGCTTTATCCATTGCATTGATGTGGAGGTGACCTGAACAGTGTAAGCCTTAGTAAGATAGCTTCTTTCCACCACCTTCTACAAGCAGACGGACAAGTGTCAATAAAAGAAAGTAGGTAGGTGAGAGATGAGTGGCTAGGATGACAATAGTAAGGAGTATAAATAGAGATGAAGGAAACTAGTAAAAGGGGGGTCGAGAAAAAAGAAAGAGATCATTGATAATTGACTAAAAAAGATCCTTCCTTAGGACCAATCCGAAGACAAGTATTAGTTGTTTCTATTATTGGAAGGAAAATCCTTAGGACGAAGTTGTTCCTTGTTGTTTTGTTCCCTTTCTACAAATTCATTGTTTTGAGCCTTGAGCTATTGGGCTCATTTTGGGATTTTGGTTTGGTATTTGATTTTTGGTCCTTACAAATATCATTCTAATACTTTTTTTTTTTTGGGTTTCCCATGGAGTGTCCGGGCCAGCTTACGTACGCTAGCTTAACTTTTAAAGAACCCGAATTTTTCTGAAAGCATGGATGTCAGGTAGATGATAATTATGTTGATGACTGATTAATACAAGGTAGGTTGCTCTAAATGCAGACCTGATCTCTCATGTAATCAGCTTTGCTTACTACTTAGCCCATGCTCTTGCAGTTTGGGCCCCTTTTTTGTAATATTTATGGGCCACTTTCCATCTATTGTCTCCCAGTCCCAGTAACTTCTTGAGGCAGAGAAGCCAGGTTGGTTGGGCTCAGAGCTCTCTTTTTAACCATATCTCTATTATTTCATCATAAGAAAATGGAAAAAAAAAAAAGAGTAGAAAACCAAATAATAGAAAGAAAAAGTTTAGTTACAAAATTAGTTGCTACAATTTTTTTTTTTTAAATTAACCTTATTGCATATTTTGATATAAATGTCAAATTTTGTGGCAATCGGATATTATTTACCATATGATCTATAAATTTATAGTTAATGCATAATTTTAAAATACAAAAAACATGCAATTTAAACAATATATTGATTACATAGCAATTAATCTTTAATTTTTTAGGAATTTTGCAAGTATGGAAAATATAAAAAGAAAATGTAATAAAAAACGGTATATTTGTCAAAATTCACTTATAATAAAAATATATTGAGAAAAGTTGTAACCTAAGCTTTAGGTTACAACCAATTTTGTAACTCAACTTTTTTTTTTTGGTAAGCTGGATAATATATTAAAACTAGGCGGTATCCACCATAAAGTTACATAAATGATCTTAGGTCACGCCTAGTTTGTCCAAATGCAAAAGACTAACAATTATAGAGGGAGGGGACTCAAAAACAACAAAACATCCTCCATGTTAGCTCCAAACTTTGTGAGGGTGTCTGCACAACGGTTTGATTCTCTATAGCAGTGTTTTAGTCGAACCTAAGTGTCACGACCCAAACCTGTACTTCAGAATTTAAAACATGACGGGCATGTTAATATCAAGTTTATCTCATTACTAACACGAACCAAACTAAATTGAATATGTTTATCAAGAATTGTTTCTTGTATTCCTGCTTATTTACTTGCATAAAAGCCATAATATACAAAATTGATGAAAACCTTGAAACTTCATTTCATTTGAACTTTGCAAGATTACCACTTGGCTGAAACTAAAGGTATTCGTGTACATATAACATAACTAAACGTTTAGCAAAACTCTTATTTACAAATCTAACCCTAAAGACATACAATTAGGGTTCAAAACAAATTAAGGTTCTGAATTACATTTGTGCTCAAGGATTAAGTACATCTTGATTCCTCCTATACAACAAAAGAGCTAAACTACTATACAACAAAAATTATACATTCTAACAAAAGAGAATCATAGAATCTTTGCTGCCTCTAATAATCTCGTTGCTTCTAGGAAAGAACCTATGCACTAAAATATAATAAGGTAAGCTGCGAAGCCCAGTAAGGTTTTAAGCTCCATGGGCCTTTAATAAGAATGCATGTAAATCAAATATTTTACGAATATGTCAGCATTGATAAAATAGCCTTTATACTATTCATATTGTTCTTAAAATAACTTATGAACTTTCAGATGAAGATACTTCATTTTCCTTTCATATAATAATAAAACGACATAATTAGGAACTTAAACATAATTCAGTAACCTTATCTTTAAATAGGCTATAAAATACTTGATCATAAACTTCCCATCAGACTTATAACACATTCAACATACCTTTCTTATCATCGTACTTTTCTTATAATTTCCAGATAGCTTAATAGCTCATTTATAATACATATTAGTCAGTCCAATTATAAGTCTGTTACAACTTTAGAAGGTTTCCAACACATAGTACTAGGCATCTAGCATTCCCCACAATGCTAGGTAATCTCAGGATCATATGATAATCCATATCTTTAACCACGGGGGTGGGTTAGCATCCTCCCCAAGTTGGTTGTTACCAACAAGGGCGGGTACATCAAAGCTCTCCATTTTTAATGGCCAATTAGAATCTCCATGGAAATGCCAGTACTATAACCCCTATTGATTGAGTTCAGATCATAACAATGGAATAACCGAAAACTATATTTTTCTGATAACTATGCTTTTACATAAATGTTTCACAACAGTGGTATATCTACTTCATTCTTAAATATTATGTTCGTGATATAAGTAATAGCATCAATATGCTAAAATTATCATGTATATAAGATTGAACAACTCACGAACATATATTTTACTTAAATCATACTTATATATAATATCTCTAATTAAAAAGTTTTAATGCATAATAGTTTTCCAAACAATTTTTATACTTATCAGACGCACATGTCACATATCCCTTACCTGAAAACATAAGACGCGAGAGATTTGTACAAAAGGAGCTCAAGTGTCCATGTTCTCGTTCTCGTCACCTAAATGAAAGATCAAAACTTATTACTAGCAAACTCTTCCTAAGTATTTAAACTTATACATGAATCATAACCTAACTCTTAAACTCAAGAAAATCTTAATTCCCATCACATAAAGGTTCCCCAAAGCACATGATACATTCATCAAACACATTATGTACCAAACCATAGAAAAACCAAGGCATAAAATTTATCAATGATCCAAACATACCAAAGGATTCGTATATTGATTTATAGCTTAAAAATTCAACCTAACCTTAGAATTAAATCCTTAAAGTCAGGTGTATCATATGTTGTTCACTGCCCATTTCAGCAGCATGTGCCTCATTTGTTAAATACAAATGGCTGTCCATACGCATCCAAATGTCATGAAATTTTACAGAGCTACTCCCCTAGATGTCTAATATATAACATATTAATTTCAGAGTCAAAGCATAAAACCATGATTTATTAAAAATCCTACAAGGCAACATGCTCAAATTTGTCCTGACAGAAATTCATGCAACTTAGAAATTAAACCATTACTTTTATATTAATCCAAATGCTGTGAGACCACTTCCATTACAACCATATGTATCTTAAAAATTATAAAAACTACTCCTAGCATCCTAGTTCATAGAAAAATATTTAGTACAGATTTTTTTTGTTGTAAACATCAAATCTGTCACAGTGACAATTTCAGCATATGTTTGTACAAAATCATCAACTAATAGCAATTGGCCTTCATTTCATTTAGGTATTTTTATACCTAAACTATACACATTAAAATACCTTAATAAGCATCTAATTGAAAATAATATCATCAATCTTTCAAATTACTAAAACAGAATCACAAGTTCAGCTTCTAAAATCAAATTAGAGAATAAAGAAGGGAAAATAAACAAAACAATTATGCTATCAAAATACCCAAAATCAAATGAGGTTTTAATTACTTACCCATAAACTTTGAAGCTAAAACTTTAGTGTTACTCCTTCATTTTCTTTTTTAGAGAGAGAGGTATATTGCTTCAAAGAGAGAGAGACAGAGGTGCCGTTGTGTGAGAGCAAAAAAAGAAGAACAAAGAGTGTTCTGGTGCAGCAACAAAGAGATTAGGGAATAGGATTTTGGGTGGGGAACGTGTTGGCCAAGGGGAAAAGGGTTGATGAATCACCCTTTAAACTTTTTAAAATCTACTTTCCCCCCCTTTATAAGCTTATATTCTAGAAAGACCTAAACAACAATATAATTTTACATATAAACCCTTACCTTTATAAATTTCTTTCCATAACACTAAAAGAGCATATATGTTTTATAATATTATAATATCAAAGCTTTATGCATTTAGAGTAATTAAGATAATACTAAGTATATAAACCTATAAAATTAATAATGTAATTGGGTTGGGATGTTACACTGAGGGATGTTCTTCATTAGGTTCCTACAGTCATCAACAAGAGAGGAAAGTTCACCATTAGTATTGGTGGCGTGGGATAACAAAGAGATAGCTACAGTTGCATCAATTTCAACTTCCACAGCCGCTAGTAAGAGACTGCAGCACCGAGTCAGGCCGTCTTGCACTACCCAAAGTTTAGCAGCAATGCTAGTTGTGAAGCCAATTGCATGGCAAAACTTGAGATTCGGTTCCCATTGCAGTCGCGTATAAGCCCTCCACCCCCTACCAATCCAGGGTTCCCCATAGCAAAGCCGTATGTATTTAATTAAACACAACTCAAAGGTGATTTCACCCACCTGACAGTAGTAGTTGAACCAGGCCTTGGTCTCACATGATCAAGTACATAGAACCAATACTCATAAACCAGCCACTCCACAACTTTGCACAGATTTAGGTATGGTTAAGTTGCTTGAAACAGCCTTTTATTCCTTTGGAGCCATAGGTACTAAAAGCCAAAAAGGAAGAAATGTGCCCAGGGGTAGCTTTTCCCCTTCGCTAGCTCTGTGTAAAATGCATTTTCTTTAATCTACTCCTTGACTTCCAGCCCGAGGTTGTGCTGCATGGCATCAAGCCAATTGGATTCAGCCAGAATTTTTTGGCTACAGTACAGTCCCTTAACACGTGGCTTATAGTTTCAAGTTGCCCCTCACAAAGATCACATGTTGGAGCTCTCCGAGTAAATGTCACATACTCAGAGGTCTTCCTCTCCCTTGTGAAGGGGCCCTTCAATACACTTACTAATTGTGCCGTTGTCCAACCATTTGTCTTCCCAAATGGATAGCTAACTGTTACTACCAGTGGTCCATTTTGATCCCACTTCACACATAGCTGCACCATGGAGTACTGCCTTCCAGGTTCTAGATTTAAGGGCCTTACTGGTAATTGCTCTCCTTTTATACTTGTGTTTCAGAACTTTGGCCCAAAGCTCACCACTTTCTCCCGTCGTTCTCTAGGATAGCAAGTTTGCTTTCCAGCCTTGGAGTTTATTTTGGACTCTTTCCAAAATGAAGTCAAAATTCTAAGAGAAGGAATTCTTATGCTGAATAGGGAACCTAAGATACTTGCCCAAATTAGGGGTAGAACTAAAACAAAGGATGCTGCATAGTGAATCACAGGTATCTTCTCCAATGTTTGGAGAGAAGAAAACCTTTGACTTGGTCATATTCACTTTCTGGCCTGAGAGGTCATAGAACGTGTCTAAGGTGTTTCAAATGCTAAGGCAGTTCTTTACATTTGCCTTAGCAAATAGGGCCAGGTCATCCGTAAAATATAGGTGCGAGAACGATGGCCCACTCTGGGAGGATTTGAAAGGGTCCCAAAGTTTCAAGGGCACTAATTAGCTATCAAAAACCCTAATATTTCCATGGACAAAATGAATAGGTAGGGAGAGAAAGGATCCCCTAGCCTAATTCCTCTTGAGGGAGGAAAGGGATTTAATTTTACTCCACTGAAGATGACTGAGATGGTTGAACCCGAGATGCAACTCATTATAAGCTTAATTTTGTCTTGCGAGAGCTTGTAAGTCTTTTCAAAATCAATTTTTATTGCCATATTGCCCTGATTACCATTCTTTATACTCATCGTATGTATGAGTTCTTGCACAATGATCATGTTATCAAGCCATTTCCTCCTCGGGACAAAGGTTGCCTGAAGGGGAAAGACCAATTTATCCAGGTGTGGTCTAAGTCTCTAGACGATGATTTTTGTAACAAGTTTGTAAATAGTATTACAAAGGCTGATTGGTCTGAATAGGCTAAGGCGGTTTGCCCCTGGGCATTTGGGTATGAGGGTGATCAGTGTCTGATTCAGATGGCTAGGCATGACCCTGTTGTTAAAGATCAAACAAACTTCCCTCACAAACACATCTTTCACAACTCTCCAATTTCCCTAATAGAAGCCTGCATGCATTCCATTGGGGCCAGGGGCCTTGAAGGGCTTCATGCTCCAAAGCCCATCTTTTACTTCCTTCTCTGTGACCTAGCAAGTAATCCTTTCACCTTTCTCTTTCGACAGGTTGTTAGTCCAGCTTGTAACATTCCAAATTGAGATAGGAGCACTCATATTGCTAGTTGTAAACAAGGATATGCAACCCTCCTTGATATTATAAGCAATACTTTCCTCATAGTGGCTCAAGTTCCCCATATTATCCTTGAAACATAAGATCCTATTCCTTTTGTGAGAGACCACGCCCCTAGCCTGTTTTATATGGAATGTTGGGGCTAAACCCACGTGAATAGATGGAGTTGTGTTATTGCCTCTCAAAATGATGATTTTACCGATTATATTTTCCCGTTTTAATTGAGGGTTTTACAAGGGAGTCGCTACTTATTTAATTATTGGAATAAATAAGAAAACTAAAATTGAAAAATTCTTCATTTTGTTAATTTGAAATTGAATTTACATTGACCGTAGGAAATTACATGGCTTTGCTCTTAGGTAGAATCTAAAATAAAGTACATGGCTTTGTTTCCTAGTTACAATCTAGAAATTGAAAAAATTACATGGATAAGCATTGGATCTACTAACCCTTAATCTAAGTTCGGAGGCTATGTTACAAGGTGGGAAGGTGTTAGATACACACCTTGCCCGATGAAACCGATTTTCTGGACTATGGTGGCCAACATTCATATCATATCATCCAATATGTCAATCAATTTACATGGGAAATTTAATATGTGTGCATGTGATAGATCCTAAATCAATTTATTAAGTATTGCATTTGGATTGAAAAATAAATTCTAGTTAATTTGTGTAGATGGTGATAACCTAGATTCAAGGATTTGAAAGAATTATGAAACAAACATGTTTTTCATATTTTTTATATGGATTTAAGATTAAAATTAATGTTATGCATAAACATGTGATGAACGAATAAGAACATGTGAAGAATACATAAGAACATTTAAGAACCTTCAAACATATTCAAGAAAATTTAAATAATTACTATCATGCTTTAATCTTAAATTCTCATCATGGCAACACAAAAAACAAGTTAGGAAAGTGGATTATACCTTCATGCAAGATCCATACGATGAAGGAGGAGACTCTTGGTAGAGGTCCTAAGGTGAAGGAAAAGAACAGTTAGGAGAGGGAGAGTGAGTCTCACTCAATACCTTAAATCTCAGGAAGACTAAGATATGACAAGACTACTCTACTTCAGTAGAATTTAAGAGAGGAGAAGAGAGGGGGGTTTTCTATGTTGGAATGGAGAAAATGGAGGTTTATATAGTAGTGGTTGAGGAAATATGAATGGAAGGTCATTTAATAAGAGTTAACAAAGAATCATGAACCTAAACCTCATTTTAACCTTTGGGAAAATCTGGTGCATTAAATGTAGATATTGGTGGGAGTGAAGAGTAAGCGAAAATTTGATTTTTTTGTAGCTGCTGCAATAGCCTATAGAGCCAATTTGAAAAAATCATATCTGACTCAAATTTGATCGGAATTGTCTAGTTCTTGTGCTCAAATTGAAGCCTCAGATGTCTAGTTTTTGGAAAAATTAACCTCATTCACAGATTCAAAATATTTTGAGAGATATTGATGAAATTGTGAGTAGAGGTCATTTGTTAGAAAATGATTTCAGCACAATTAACAATTAATAGGTCCCAAATTAGCTCCCAATTAACATTAAATGGCTCTAATCACTCTCATTTCAGAATTAATTGATTCCAAATTTACTCTAATTAAAATATAATTGCACAAATTATTCATTGAATAATTAATGTTTAACAATATAATTAATTAGATGTATACAACCTTACCATAAAATATGGTCCTAACCAATCAAATTATGACACAGCATTGATCTTAAATTGATTTATAATTATAATTAATTGGAATCAATTGTTCATAATCACATATAGTCGGACTCAATGTGTGACAGTATATCTTGACCATTAAAACTTGATTTGATGATAACTTTCAATCTGATGGTTTGATTAAGGCTTATAACCAGTCGATTTGATCATTACAACATCAAGATCATTTCGGTGAAATGAGATTAAGGATCTAATGACCAGAACCAAGATGCATATTTTCCAGGTAAAATTACCCTTTTACCTTCCAAGTGATGTTAAATGTGGGTTGCAAAATGAGATGTCAACACCTTTTTCTTCGGACGAGTGCTGAAGTGTGAAAAAATGTAGTATTTCTATCTCTTTGAATCAACCAATTGTATCTAGATTAAACAGACCAGAACTCTTTTTGCTGCTGATTAACTTCCTAATACTCTTTCCTCAACTGTCTCTCCAAGGCTAAGAGATGGGCACTTGGCCCATTAGTAAGGGCTTTTTGTATGCCTGCAAGGTGTGCCTCTCCTCTCCTCTTTCTATGGAAAATATTCCCAAAGACTTCCTTATTCCAAAGTATTAATGCCTCGGTGAACTTTGATAGATTCATGCTAAGGCTGAGGTCACTAGCCCAGTTGTTTGCAAGAAATTTCTCAAAGAGGTGGTGGGACATCTAGATTGGTTGGAATCGAAAAGGTCTGGTTAGCCTAAGATTTGGCGGCTTGTCTAGGCTGAGAATGATAGGGCAATGGTCAGAGTGCACCCTGGTAAGATGAGTGATTGAAGCCTCAGGGTATAAGTTAAGCCAATCTTGGTTTGCAAAAGCTCTGTCTAGGTGTTCTTGAATGAATTGGCCAATATCCTGTTTATTAACCCAGGTATATCTCGAACCCCGGAACCCTAAATCAATCATATTGCACAAGTCTAAGTATTCCTTAAGGATTTGGGCTCTTCTCATGTTAATTGGGTTTCCTCCACACTAATCAGCACTAGATAGAACTTCATTAAAGTCTTTTAACATTGTCCAGGCAATATTATGCAGCCTTACGACTTTAGTTAGGTTCTCCCCTAGTAAATTTCGTTTAGCAAATCTAGGACTAGCATAAATACAAGATAAAATCCAAGTTATGTTAGAAGAGAGGGCCTTTATTATGACGTGGATCTCTTATTCAATCTTTGCTAGCTGACTGACTTCCACTGAGTCTGAATTCAAGAGTAGCTAAAGACCCCCAACGTACCTAATAGTGTATGTATGTATTGCTCCATCAAAAGGGAGTCCATCAATAACATCTTTTGCCCGTACTCCACTAACTCAAGTCTCAGTCACAATAACAAGTGATGGATTGTGCTTGCTCATTAGGCTATCCAAAGTTGTTCGAAGATGGGGGTTTAAAGCCCCTTTACAATTTTAGCAGATAATATTCATGGATATTGGAAGATAAATGGGTGGATCCTTATTAATCTGAAATCGGTTCCTTGCTTGATTTAGCAACTTCCAACTCAACTCCCATAGCTTGGACTTGGTGACCTCCTTATTCTTCTAAATACATATCACATGCTCCATAATCCTCATTTGCTATTCCCTCGAGTTGATTGCTTCCGAAGTCCCCCATTAAACTTGTTGCTGTTAGCATTTCTGCCGAGATTTTCCTTGTTTGAACCTTCTTCAAGAGGCTAAATTCGGGCAAAAGACAATCCAGCGAAGTTAGCGATAGTGCTCTCCAACCCATTATCTTCCCTTCTACTACTGACGAGTTGTCCGTTGGAAATCTCCACCAAGGGTTTTCCCACTCTAGCCACTCTGGGTTTGTCAACGAGAGGAAGCCTAGCTTTTGACTCGTTGGGGTTAGGGGGAATATGTGGCTCTATGCTTGCAGTTGCTCTTGGCCGAACCATTCCTAGATCATGGTGGGGGATGCTTTGACTTGTTGGATGAAAGATAGAGATAGCGTTATAATCTTTCTATGGAGGCTTATTAGCCATTGTCTTTAGGGGTTGTCCCTCATGGCTTGTGGCAGAGGTTTTTTGTTTAGGCTTGCATCTGTTGTTCACTTTAGGAGGGATAGTGTGTGTTCCAAACCTTGGCAGATTTGAATTAGGGAAAGTGGAAGTGCTTACGGGATCAGTCTTCTCCAAAATTGAGGTGCTGAGCGTTGTCTTGGGAGGCTTACTTTTTAGTGCGTCAGTAAACGTTGTATCTTGGCCGAAGGAAACAGCGTGGTCATCAGAGCTAAAATTGTCAAATCTCCTTATTTTACGCTTCCCATCTAGCGAAGCTGTAGAAGTCCTGTTTGGTGGGTTAACTTCTGGAGATAGCTTAGTCGGCCCAAATCCTTAGCATTTAATGCTAAGATTTGCTCCGGATTGGACTGAAGAAGGAGGGTACGAATTGCCTGAGGTTTAGAACCTTGTTTCTTTCGTCCCACTAGCATCCAAGGGCCATAATCTCCCTTATCATCTCCCACTTATTTTCCTTTGGGATTGGTGCCCCCTGCCACCTCATCATCATTTCTCTTCAGCGCACTCTTGTTGGTCTTCTCCATTTCCACCTCTGCCTCCCTAACCGTGTAAGGACAATAGTTTTTCCGGTACACCAGTCTTCTACACGAAAAGCAAAGTGAGCCAATACCCTCATACAATATATCCTATCAGAACCTTCCAATAAGGATGGTCCTCGGTAGCAAATTGTCCAAGTCAACTTGGATACAAAGCTGAGCGTAGCAACTTCTTGTGCCAACAGCTATGTTGGCATCAATTCGAAGCACTAGACCGATGGCCTGCCCAATCTCCTTCAAAACCTTCAGTTCATAAAAACTCGATGGGGAGCCCTGGGAGGCACTCCCAAACGGCGACCTTAGAGCAGGCAGCCATTGTGGGTTTGAAGTAGGGCTCCCATGCACGGATAGTGAGATAGTGTTCCCTTATAAACCAGGGTCCCCCCTTCAGGACTTTCTCATAATCCTCAACCAGCCCAAACTTGATTAGATTGAAATCGTTTTCCAGATCAATACAGTCCAACCTCCCTGCTAGTTTCGAAAGGTGCATAATCCTAGCATGAAGAAAGTGAAAACCTACTATTCTCCCAATGACTTTTACAATAAGGGAATGCGCCCATTTAGCCTTGATGTGCATTTTTGTCCTCTTGGATAGTTTGATGGCAACGGTGCCCTCAGGGGGGGTCCTCTACCTCCTCATCGAACAAAGGTTCCTCTTCTTTGTCAGCATGAAACTTAAAGGCTTAGGCATAGGCACCAGGGATGTCTCCAACAAGTTTAGCCTTGTAGGACAGAATTCCTCCTACGCACCCATCCTAGCTAGCCTAAGGGGAGCCAAGGACATGGACCTCCTTGACTTTCTTAGTACTCTGTTGCAACTCCGCTTCTTCTTCACCAGTTCTCTCAAGCGATGTAGACTCACACTCCATAATTTTCAATTTGTAGTTTTTCACTTTCTAACTCAACTTTGTTCATAATAAAATCAACTTTGTTATCAAATTTAGACTTCCTGACGTTTATTTCCTGAAAGATGTATATATCAAAATAGTAGCCTGCTCTGCTATTATAAATTGAAATTGGGTTTGTAAAATTACAAGTTCAATAAATAATTAGGAACTAAATGTCATGAGTTTGCAATAAATAGTTACTGTAAAACAAAATCCAATCATATACATGTAGTCTTCTAGTGTCAATGAACTCCAGCTTAAACAACACCTCCTCCCCCTTTAAGAAAGGGTGCAGGGTAAGGTTTTGGGTTCAACATCAACTAGTTGCATGTGTAAAGTCAAAAACTAATTAAAAAAGAAGTATTCTAGTTTAGGTTTTTATTTATTTTTTTATTTTATCTTGTTAGACACTAATGAATTTGCAGGTATTATGGCAATCAAAGTATGCTGCAACTCTTTGCAACAATGCATTTTTTTTTTTTGGTCATTTTATCTTAACACTCCAACTTTTCATGGACATATTTTAAAAACACAACCTCCAGGATGGCCTTGTTACAAAACTTGCCAATTTGCCACTAGTATGTTGTACTAGAAAACAATGCCGTGCTGTTGTGGCATCCCCGTTTGTATACTTGCCATAATACATACCATTAAGCTTGCTTTCCCCTGTATTGTTTGAAATCTGTAATGGTTTTTCATTTAATATTAGCCTCATAAATTCTTTTTGCTTTTTCTAGAAGTTATTCTATGTTGGTTTTGTTTATTACACTGGTCTTTCTAGATTAAAATAGCAAAGCTAAATTTACCAAAGACCCTTCCTGTGGTTGTATTGATTAGGAAAATATACTTAAAAATAGTCACTACAAAAAAAAAGTTCTATGGCTGCGTTCTTAAAACGCGGCTATAGCTCAAAAAAATGTGGCTATAGCCCAATTTGGCCTATAGCCGTGTTTTCAACTGTGGCCTAAAACCTGTGACTATAGGCCTGAGGGGTCTATGGCCGCATTTTTTCAAATGCGGCTATAGGATCGGCCCAATGGCCGCATTTTTGTAAACATGGCTATAGGACCGGACAATGACCACGTTTTTATAAACGTGGCTATAAGACATGCTCTAGCCGCATTTGAACGCAGCTATAGACCCTTATATATATATTTTTTTAAAATTTGTGATTACTAAAAATTATTTCGGTAATCAAAAGTTTTTTTTATTTTTTAAAATCAAAAGTTTTTTTTTTATTTTTTAAAATTAAAATTAAAATTTCAATTAAATTTAAGAAATTCAAAACAAAAATACAAACCCAATAAATTCAAATTCAGACAAAAACCCAGAAAATTTCAAAATTAATCAAACACAACATGCTCTACAATACAAGAACACAAACAGAACATCTCCTTCAACAAAATCAACCCAAATTGATACAATCTATTCAAGGAAAATAAAAGCACAAGCTAAAAAATACAAAAATTCCCATAACAGAAACACAATAAAAAAGAGTCCATATACTCAAACCCAAAATTAATCAAAACACAGTCAAACGAAAGAAAATAATTTTTGGCCATGGGTCAGAGAAAAATAAAGCAAAGAGAGAATTTTTTGAGGCACTTTAGCTTCATTGATTCAAAATCTTCAAATCTAAAGCAAAGAGAGACTCAATTTTCAAAGAGAGACAAAGTTAAAGGGAACAAAAATGAACAAAACTCAAAAAACAATAAATAAAACCTCATATTTTCACAAACCCATTCATACAACATCAGTAGGAAAGATGGATCAACATCTGGGTCAGCACTTTTTGGATCTCCGGCAACATTGATCGGTGATAGCATGAGAGAGCTTTTTTTTTTTTTTTTTGAATGACTGTGAGAGCTCTTTTTTTTTTTTTTTTTTTGACGAGAGCTCTTTTTTTTTTCTTTGGACGAGAGCTCTTTCTGAATGGCTGAGAGACTTGTTCTTTTTTCTTTTGACTGAACCCACCGCGGTTTAATTTGTAAATGTTTTTTTTTTTATGGAATATGCCATGGAATATTCCTAGAATATTCCATGGCATATTCCATTTTCAACTGTGGGAACTGAACCCAAAGCAGTTTTGTAAGTTTTTTTTTTTATTTTTTTTTATGGAATATGTTGGAATATGCCATGGAATATTCTAGAAATATTCCATGGCATATTCCATTTCCATTTACGTTGAACTGAACCCACTGTGGGTTTTTTTTTTACCTATAGCCACGTTTAAAAACGCGGCTATAGGTTAAGTCTATGGCCACGTTTTGTAAAAACGTGGCTATAGGTGAAGTTTATAGCCGCGTTTCTTAAAAATGTGGCTATAGGTTAGCTATAGCCACGTTTTTGTAAACGCGGCTAAAAAAAACGCTGCTATAGACCCGCATGTTTTGTAGTGAGTCAAGTATAGTCTATGTTCAAAGACTATATTGGTTCCATTTTTTTTTTAATTCTATATTTTAAACTGGACTTTAAAAAAATTAAGTGGAAGTATATTATTGAATTTTTTATGGTTGCTTTTTCTTCAATAAGGAGTACTAATTCTATTAAGCACTCCTAGTGGCTGAAGTGTCTAAACCATGCCCGTGTAAAATGTTACTTCTTGCATGCACTTGGTAGCTTTTTTTAACTTTATCTATCTTTGACTTGATCTAATCAGCCACACCAATGGTCACATTAGTTATTATGTGACTAGCAAAGAGGAAGAAGACCCAGTTGTTTCCACTGGAGACCCATTGGTAAGTTGATGGGGGACTCTTTTATGTGTGTGCACGGGTGTGTGTGTGCGAGCACACGTGTGTGTGTTAGGAGTGTGAAGGGTTATGTGTGTGTGGGGTGATGATGATGAGTGCATGTGCTGCTGCATGGTGAGGTGCGTGGGTTGCTGATGAGGGGTGCGTGGGTTGCTGATGAGGGGTGCGTTTGCTGCTGATGGGGTATGTGTGCGTGGTTGATGAGGTGTGCATGTACCAGTGCTACAATTGGCAAAAAATTTTCAAGGTTAGGTACCCATTGAAAATCAATAATATTTTTTTATGATTCTAATATTGATATGAATGCGACTTTTATTGATAGCACAATTAATTTAAACATTTTAAAATTTTCTTTATGCCGGTTTGAGCGCTATATTGATTATGCACTTGATGTTCCAATGGTTTGTGTTTATCGGCAAAAGAAGTACATTGATTGTGCTGGAATGTCATTTCTGGTTTTACATCTATTACTCAATATATACTTGAAAGTCTCTAAATTTTTGGGCTACCTTTGTTAAATTACCGATTGTCCCAAAAGCTTAAATTTAATCATTTAATCAATACTTCTAACACTCCCCCTCACATGTGGGCCGAAACTATCTTTGAATAGATGAGACCCAACACGTGGGAATTTAAATAGGAGGTAGAGTGGAGGAGATAAGGATCGAACTCAGGATCTCATGCTCTAATACCACGTTAAATTACTGATTGTCCCAAAAGTTTGAGCTTTTGGGATATGGTAAATTTAATCATTTAACCAATACTTTTAACAGCCTTCTGTAGCGTAAAGAAACTGTAGGATAGATGATATCTTTTCTTATTTAATAGGATTGAAAACTAAAAGCAAAGTCTGTCTTGGTGGTGTTGGTTGGGGTAGTGGTTGTGGTGTTGGAGGTAGTGTTGGTAGAATTTGTACATTGAGCACTACATTTCTAAACTTGGAATTGTGGTGTGGTGTCATACAGAGTTATGGCTTTAATGTAGTACTGCTGTCCTAGAACTTAGAGCCCAATTTGTTGAAAGGAGGGGATGAACCTACTTTCAAAAGGCTATTGAATAACAAATGAGCAGGACCAAGCCATTTGGCTTTGGGAGAAAAAAACTATAGCTGCATTTTTAAAATGCGACTATAGCCAAATTCAAAAAAAAAAAAAAAGGGACTTTAGAGTAAGTCCTATAGCCGTGTTTTTGGTTTTAGGCCACGGTTGTAAACGCAGCCTAAAAAAACGTTGCTATAGACCAAATCGTCCTCTAGCCACATTTTATGAATTATAAAATGCGGTTATAGAACTTTTTTTTTCTTTTTGTAGTGCCAATAAAATATTTTTAGAAGTAACAATATTTTAAATCTGATAATATGGTGTAGATAAGTGCAATCATGCAAGTGGAAGAGGTTGAGTGCAAATGAAAAGGGTTAGAGACTAGAGTGCTTAAATTAAATTAAAATATGAATTGGCTGCATAATTTTATAATGTCAAGTGGTTGTTATAAAATTATATACCGTATCCAATATATTATACAGCGGTACACTGGTACACTCAATACCTAGGGCATTGCACCTGGTGCAATTGCAATCAACGGTTGAGATTGAAGGTTGAAAAAGCCATGGTAATCACCTGCAAACAAGTCAGCAACTGGGCTAACTGTGTCAGTGACAGCCCGAAACTGATCAGCTTTGTGATTTAAAAAATTAAAAATCTTGAAATCATACAATAGAGAAAAGGGGTTGAGTATATAATACTATACGTGGAAAAACAATTAACTCTAGCACGGTTCATGCGGCTGATTTTTCTTCACACTCACTGTTATGAGACAATTAGGTCTACTTGGAACTTGGAAGATAGCTGGTGGTCCTCTGTGTCTTTCTAATTAATACAATACTATTCAGTATTATTTATGCAAATGTTACCTCATTTGTTAATTTTTTATTTTTTAATCTTATGCTCATTAATAAATTGACTATACATTTGCATAGGTAGCCGTAACATCATTTTATCAATCAGAAGGACTACCTCAACAATTCTTGAGATGTACCTAAAATTTTTTTCGGGATAATGACAAGAAATTGGTAAACAATTTAATAGCATTCATGATTAATTTGTCATGTGATGAAACTTGACAGTATGTTTTTAAGAAACAATTTCAATTTTATGCGCAAGCATTAATTGTTTTGCATTTTGTGGGAACGATGTTTACGTTTATAATTAATCCGACGACAAAAACAATCCAATAAAGAAAGAGCACATGCCGTTGTGTAAAAGCATATGCTTTATTAGGTCAAAGGTCCATAATAATCATTTTTTTTTCTAGGCCATAATAATTAACTTGAAACGTATCAGTTGTCACAGTCAATCATAATATATTAGTATATACTTTTAAAAAAAGATGAGTTATTGACAAATAGTTCAGACTTGATTTTAGAATGAATAAAAAATGTTTTATATTCAGGTGCTGCACTCAAATGTAGGTTGGACTCAAATATAATTATATGTTTATAAAAAATTTTTGTTAAATAACAAGGTTTGAATATCATTTGATAAAATAGCATTTTAAATGTGAGTTCCACACTTGTTACGCTACCATAACATTATTAAACAGTATGTACACGTGGAAATCAACTTTTTTTTTTTTTTTTTGTGAAAAACCCATTTTAGTTCTTACATTTTCATGCGATTCTCACTTTGGTCCCTAACTTTTTTTTCCACCGATTTTAGTCCCTATTTTAGAAAACGCATCTCGTTTTAGTCCCTGACGTTACATTAGAGACAGAAATTGCACAACTGGCAAAAAGAAAAAATTAAAAATATTAAAATAATGTCATTGTGTCCACATGACTTTCCACGTTAACCTCTAAATTAAAAAAAAAAAATTAATCTATTAATTTTAACTAAATAATAAAATTAAAAACACAAATAAAAACCAAACCCAAGAACAACAAATTTAAAACCCAGCAAGAACAAGATCAACAAAACCCAAAAAATTAAATTCAAACCCATATTTCAAACTCCCACACCACCAAACACTCTGGAATCCATCATACCTAGAAAAGTAAGAAAATTCAAACCCAGAAAAGTAAGAAAATTCATAAACCCAGGAGAACAAGAACAAAAACAAACCCATAATATATTTTATTATCCCCGTAAAAGAGTTTCAAAAACAAAAGGAGAGATAACCTTCTAAAAATGTTAGATTGTGTTTAGTGGCAATGTAATCTCTCAAAATCATAGATATTTATGTTGAAAATACCACAAAATACCATTTAATGTGGGTTCCAGTTAGCTGGTAAAGTTTCTGGTAGTTGAATAAGATATTTGAGATTCAATCCTTACCTATACCAAAAATCGATTGGTGTCTTGGTTTGATGATAAAGAGATCATCTGGAGTGGACGCCATAAGTTGAAACTCTTTAAAAAAAATACCATCTAAATTTCAAAATATTGAAAACCTTATCATAAGACTTAAAGTAATCTTCTAAATTAGGCAATTAATAATTCAAATTAAAAGCTAATGGTATCTATGGGGAGTGGAGTACTTCTCCCTTTTTAGGCTTAAAGCCTAGATGTCAATTGGGTCCTATGGAGTGAATTGGGTCATACACATACGTTCATAAAGAAGCCCAATGAAGTCATAAGGATTGAAGGAAGGATGCAGGGCCAGCCCGAGCAACTCGAGGAAGGTAAGAGCCTTTGTAAATTGTACCCGTGGAAACAACAGCAAGATAGCGGGAGCTACACCATATCCGAGGAAAGGTGCACGAAAAATCCCACATCATACTTCCAAAGGGCACCTAAAACTTTGAGGAGCCTTCCAGAACCAGCAAAAATGTTAAAGATCTTTACGATTGCATTATTAAGGGAATTTCTACCTAATTTCTGTCGCATTAAATGCAAGTAGGATAACCTGAACAGTACAAACACCTTTAAGAGTCAAAATTTCAGGATAAGGGAGAGGAGAAAACCGATAAATGAGGAGAAAATATTCCTGAAAACTTGGCTGGAAATAAGATAGCTATAAAGATAAGAACAAGGGATGTATCTATAAAAAGGAAGAGAAAGGCAAGTAGAAGTGGGATGACAAAAGAAAGAGAGAAAGGAAGAAAAAGAAAGAAAGAACACTTGTCTGTCTAAGAGAGAATGAGAAAGTGTAACATCACGGGAAAAAGAGATATTCATATTGTAATGTTCTAATTTTATATAAAACAAATGTTGTTGATGAAATCAATTGTTTTAGTCTCCCATCGTAGAGTGTTATTTCCATCTTTGCATTTTTATTAGTGACTTGTCTATCAGTCAAACTAATTTCCTGAAGAGCCTTACCTTATCTCTCGAGAAGGGTAGTTTTTGACTCCCACAGTATCTCTTTTTCTTCTCCTTCTTCAATTATTTTTTTACTCTTTTTTTAGATGACCTTATTTAAACATCTTGAGTTTGACCATTTTTTATTTTGTTTATAATTTAATAGTTACAACATTTTTTTTTCTTTTTATAATTCAATAGTTACAATTAGAGACTTTTTTTTTTCTTTTCTTTTTTTAGTGTAATTATGTAAGTAATAAAATGATTGATAGAAAAAAAAAAATGATTTATACTTGTAAGATTATCTCACTTATAATAAAATATAAGTGACCATCGCACCAAAGATGCGCGATGGTACATTATCTATTTCTATAAAACAAGAACTCTCTCTAATTCAAATATTATCAGATTATTACTGTGTATCATTGACGTGATGATCACTTCATAAATATAAGAGTTAAAATTTAAATTTTCAAGAGAAAATTTAAGACATATATACTTTTTTTTTCTTTATAGCCATATATATAATTAGATTAAACAATATAATTATATTGTATTAAAAAATTATCCTTTTTAACTTTTAAGTTATCACAAAAACGAAAAGAAAAAGAAAATAATCACTCACATAACATGACATGACATTTGACATCAGATGCTCTTCCTTTTACGTCTCCACATTTTTTTTTTTCCTTCCCCGTCAATCCAACCAACCAATTCGTGGGTCCCACCCCTACAGCCGCTCACACTCATCCCAATCCTTTAAAAAAAAAACCCAACTCACCCACTCCAAGTCCATAATATAATCCACCTTCTTTCCCACGCTACTACTTTTCCTCCTTTACTCACAAACAATGCCTGCTGCGAAAACTGTTTCCCTCTAACCCTAAATTCCAATTCCCACTCCGGAAAAGAAAATAATTTTCCCAATGGAAAACTATTCCTACTCTTCCTACCCTGATTCCCGAGACTCCTCTCCTCGCTCTCGCGAAATCGACTGCGAAAACCAGTCATGGGAAGAGCCTCCTTCTTCCAACTACAAAGTCAAATTCATGTGCAGCTATAATGGTAAGATTCAACCTAGGCCTCACGATAACCAGCTCGCTTATGTCGGCGGCGAGACCAAAATCCTAGCCGTCGATCGCAGCATCAAGTTCAACGCTATCAAGTCTAAGCTTTCTTCGATTTGCAACGACGCTGATCTTTGCTTCAAGTACCAACTCCCTGGCGAAGATCTCGACGCTTTGATTTCCGTCACCAACGATGAGGATCTCGAGCACATGATGTTGGAGTACGATCGGCTGCTTCGCGGTTCGGCTAAGCCTGCTAGGCTCAGGTTGTTTCTGTTTGCGGTGAATTCTGCGCCGGCGAGTTTTTCGACCGGCGATCCGAAATCGGAGCGGCAGTGGTTTGTGGACGCTTTGAATTCTGTTCAGTTGGAAGGCTCTTCGCCGCCTGCTGCGGCTGCGGCTGCGGCGGCGGCGGCGGCGGGGAATCCGGATTTTTTGTTTGGCTTGGACAAGGGGTTTCCGGCTATTCCAGCGGCGAAGTTTCAAGATTCAGCGCCGGCTCAGACGGCTCCGGATGTGGTTGCGACGAAGGACATGTCCGCCGGATCGGACTGTGGCTCGGAGGATCGCCACGTGGTTTCCGATCCACAATTAATGTCTCAGGCGGAGATCCAGAGACAGATCCACGAACTGCAGAGAATGCAAATCGCGAATCAAGAGCAAGCAGCGATGTATCAGAGAAAATCCGATGAAATAAACCCTAGGGCTTACGTTGGAGACTACTACGCTCAGAAAGTACCGGAAAAGATTGCTCCGGCGCCGGTTCCGGTACCGGTACAAATGCAGATTCCCGCGTCGTACATGCCGGAAAGGCACATGACCACCGCCGGAGGAGTCTATCCCATGGCGCCGGCGCCGGCGCCTGGTGCGGCGGAGCACCAAATGTATCTGATTCAAACACCAACTGGTGTATACCAGGCTGTACGACCGGTAACCAATCCAGTCAGTCAAAATTACTACGGAGTCCAGAGGGTTGTACAGGAAACTTACCGGGAACAGCCGGTATACAATCCAGTAGCTCAACAAGGAAAGGTTGTAGGAGGGGCTTATAACGAGGGGAATATTCCAGTGGTGCAGCATCAGCAGCAGCAGCAGCAGCAGCAAATGTATTATACAACACAAGGCGGCGGGGTTATGGCGGCGGCGAGCTATCAGACGGTGGCGCCTGTGGCGGTTGATAGTAGACAAGGTGGTGGCGGTGTTGTTTTGAATCAGGAGGGTAAGGTTGTTACCAAGGCTTCATAATAAAAATCATCATATATAATAGCCTTTGCTACCATCAGCTATGTGAAATTGTGTGTCACATTGGGTTCATAATTTACTACATACACTTAAATTACTATCCTCAGTTGTTAGAGTATTTTTATTATTATTTTATTTTGGTAGTTTGAATAAAAAAGAGAATGAAGGATTTATAATAGGTTTTTTTTTTTTTATTTTAGTGAATGTTTTATGTTGGTTTGAGTGATGCTTGTTTGTTGGGATTGTGTGTGTGTGTGAGAGAGAGAATGTAAATTTGTGACTAGGTTTTTTTTTACAATTTTGGCAATAAACTAATGTAATAAACTAAAAAGATTAGTGATTTCATGTGTTTTAACAGTCTTGACTCTTGGGCGTTTGAAGTGCTTTGATTCTCGCGTCAAAGAGAGAATTAATAATTTTTCAGTCAAGAACTCATGATTCATTAAAAAAAAATAATGATGGTTCATGGCAATTGGCAAAGCTTAAAGAGTGTCGTCTTTGACTCTTTGTTGAAGGGGATTTGCTTCTCAAATCCTTTCAATCCATGGGTCACTTTGTTTCTCAATAATGACAACTTTATTATAAGTGATAATGACCCACTTTGTTATACAATTGGTGCAAGTTTTACCTCATGAGGAACTATTACTGTTCCAAGTCTTAGATTTTGCATCATCCCCTGCCCCATTTCACTATTATGCCTACAGAATCCCAAACCTACCCCATTTCACTAATATGCCTACAGAATCCCAAACCTAACTCCCAGTCCCAACTATCCTTCAAATTAACAAAACCCAGAAGCTGCTATTCATTTTTAATTTTATTTGCAATCTACGTAGTCATCACGGCTCTGAAATTGCCGTTATAGCCCGATCTCTGGCTCATTCATACAAATGAGAGGCAACGCTCTGATGGGAACTTGTGTGGTTCATGTCATCCCCGGCCAGGCTTTGCAATCTCATCTTGTCAAGTGAACATTCTGCTAGTCTGCTGTCTTTCTTATGTAGTGTGGTGTGTACCTCTGTAAATAATATTATAGGATGGAATTTCATAGTCAAACTCCAATTATTTTAGTTGCACTCGGTAGTATTTACTTCAACTAATAGTAACTGACATGTTTTATTGTACTTAGTAATAGATGCCATGGATCACCACCTACACGACAATGTAAGCTGTTATTTAGGTAGACTAGGTTGAATTCAAAGCTTAATGTGGCATAACTTGTGCAGCAGGTGCCTGATTTCTGTGGGTTGTTGCATCCTTGGGGGCAGCCTGAAGATAAAGTCATTCATTGTATTTTAGCGACAGCCACCACCACCTCCACAATGTCCCCCACAACCACCACCGCCACAATTACCAGACCCTCCACAACCACCCCCACCACCACAACTGCCGCCGCACCCTCCACAATGACCACCCTTCAGCTTATGTTCATGGCCATAACCATCATGCCTTCCACATGTGCTGTCTTTCACCAATGCTTCACACTCATTGCAACACTGGACTACGCAGTTTGTGCCATCTATTTTTGCCACTTCATTGCTTTTCTCACCCACAGCAGAGTAGTTGTTTTTAGTTTTTGCAGACTCCTCATTGCAGCTCTTGACATCTTCTTTTAACGCATTTTTTATTTCTTTTGGATCCTCCCTGTGATTGGTGATGAAACCGCTATAGTCCTCCTTCCTCAAAATATCAGAGATCACAAAAGCTGATATGATCCCAGGCAATATTAGCCACTCTTCGTTGATCTGTTTCATCAAATATTAAACTACAAGCATCGTCATCATCACTATTATTCTAAGCCCTCCAAAAAAACAGATAAGAAAGCAAATAAAAAACCTTTAGGAAGCCAGATTTAAGGTTGAGCAAAGCCACGGCTTTTCCATAAGGATTTTCTGCAGAGAATTCAACGGCTGTCATGAAGTCTTGTTCATTTTTCGGCTTCTCACAGTAGTTACATTCGTAATCCAGTTTTTTACCAGGAAAAATAATCACCTGCAGGAAGAAAATAAAGAAGAGTAGGTAAGCTGCAAGCTGAAGTTTGGTGTTGACGAGATTGAATAATGTCTTTGTCTATTCCCACTTGCACTTGCAAAAGAGGATCATTTGCTGCAGTTGGTCAGCATTTGGTCCAACCATCTAAATCACACCAGGAATTGTATAGATACTCACCTTTTGGATGTCAATGGTCTCTAGCTAAAATGTCACATTCTCCCCTTTAAAGAACAAAGTGGATGGTAAAAGACCCACCGAGCGCTTTGTAACTTACTTAAAAAAAAAAAAAAGAAGAAGAAGAAGAACAAAGAGTAAGATGCTCACCTTCCGGATACCTGTGAGCTCAAAAATATGGCCATTTTCACTGAGTTTCTTCCGAAGCTGAAGTGACCAATTAGAATTCATTAAAGACCACCCTTCTCCAACAAACTCTGCAAGCACTTGAGTTGCACCAGATGTGAGAATACCAATCACTTCTTTCTTGAAAATACCATTTATTGTTGATTCCCTGTCATGTGCAACAAACGAGCAGAAAATTACTGCTGAAACTTTTTTTTTTTTTTTTTTTAATTTAAAAATAATAATAAATTGAAGGAGCTTGTAGTAAATATAGACAGTAACATTTGGTTCTTTAATCCGTAATCGGAAAAAGAAGGGCGGAAATTTTTGGTACTCATCCTAGACAACCAATGCTGGCTGTCCAAACTTATGCTTCTACGCATGCATGAGCACAAGACTCAGCAGAAATTAGATGATCATTAGGTATGCCTTCAACAATTTTATATTTGGACAAAAAAGTACATCAAGATGTTCATGTTCTATTGTTTTAGGTCTGAAAGATTGTGATGGGGGATAAAATATGGTTGGATTCATGGAGCAAAGTGTACTGAGTTACCCCCTCATTCTCACTGGCGAGGAAATTTAAAGTGCTTGCTGTAAATTGGAATTCTATGTCAAAGTTTGACATACCTCATGTGGAAACTGATGATCTCATTGCCAGACCCATCCAGGATGCATGTATGCTGTGATGTTCCATGAAGTGGAAGAAAACATGAACTTTTTGAGAATGGATGCTCGTGAACCATTTGCACCACATATGGTGCTGGAAATGGAGCAGTTGAGGACACAGCAATAAGTAAACTGATTGGCTTGGAATCCATGACTTCAGAACCTGGTGACATCTCAAACCATTTGTCTATAAGCAGTTTGGAGATGGGATTCCGAAGGTTCTCTAGAGTGATTGAAGAGGTCCCCAAAACTTTGACTGGCCCTGCTATGGGCAAGTTGAAAGATGAAGAGGTCATTAGTTCAAAGACAAGCTCTCCAGTAGGTTCACATCGGAAAACAGCAAACTGTTTCTCTCCTGACTCGTCTATCCTTATTTGTTTCCTGGTGTTGAAGATTACATCCGGCTGTTTCTTACCAAAAGAGACAAAGAGGCTGCTCTTGCACTCAGCTGGCAAGCCTTTGATCCCCGCAATCTCCAGCATAATCTGAATGAGAATTAGCAACAAAAATGTAAAAACAGTAATTCAACAACTTCTTGTGGCAAAAATAAGGTAATACAAGTGCCTGTGCTAGAATTCATGTCTTTGTCATGAGTTGTGCTTTTATAACAAACATAATTTGGCAGAAGATCATATTAGGGGTTACCTCCACTTGAGTTTTCTTGGGGAGTTGAATTATATTCTGATACTCATTGGATAGGGCTACTTTCGTGCTCACAATATTCAATTGGTTAAGATTAATAGAAAGAGGAGCTGGAGCACGCCCTCTATGCATCGCTCCTGCCCTCCAGTATTTTGAACCAAATGCCTCTTCCCACTGCTTGGTGGTTCTGGAAAACCCGACATCCAGCTTACTGCCCTTGGCTCTATCAGAATCTGTGTCATCATGCACTAATACCTTGCCCATTATTGCCACCATATCTTTACAGTAAGAAGCAGAATGCAGTTGGTGTGAGTGCCAGATGAGGTCAATGTCATAAGTTGGGACACAGAATTGATTAATTGACCTCTCTTTGTTTCTCTTGATCAAATGTAGAAACCCCTTATATCTGGCCACTGCTTCTTCAAGCAATTGATCATCATTCATGATGACTTGAGATACCTGCAACATGTAATGGGAACAAAATATAATGCCAGTCTGCAGTGATTAATTGTAGAATAGAAAATCTAGAGAATAGTACATATGCTTAAATTTCTAAGATGTACTCAACCTTGTATTATGTGTCTTTCAAATGTTATGCCAAGAATTGTTGCAGCACAGCATTTGGCAATAGTTTAAAATGTTTACATTGACAAGAACTTCTTAAAAGCTTTCAAATTTGAGATATTTTATACAATATGCTTTAGCACGTAATTTTCTTCATTACCTGATAAAAGAAAGAACATTGCCTTTTGACAGCTGAATCTAAATCGTACTCGGTGCTTTTTGATCCTCCTAAAATAGTTTCATCAAAATTCTGTGTCAATTTGCTTATCAGACTGATTTCATATGGTTCAGCTGGATACATCCTGTTCCAAATTTCTTCAGTTTGCTTTCTGCAAGTTCCTTGAATAGCGGATGCAACATTCCAGTTGTCAAGAATTCTCCCATAAAGTTCCTCACAGTCATTCTTGTAACGCACCTGAAAACGAATAACCACAGCTTAGCTAATCCAACCAAACTTAAATGCAGACAGTTTCAAAGTATGTTGTGAGTTCTGATCCAGAAGCCTACCGGATTGAGCCTGTGACAATGCCATACCCATTCACAATCAAGAGGCACAACTAAAGGGCCTTCTGTAACTTGAAACTTAGTATGTTTGGCAAGTAAGGGAAGCCAACAATACTTGTACCTGACATTGAGCATAATAAGAAGAAAAAGAACTCTTAAAAATTCATGAATTAATATGCTGTTTTGTTAACATACTTTGATGGCCTATACATATCTGCACCTTCGCTATTACCATTATAACAACAGCCATGGGACTTTGAATTGATTAAACCTGAATTTCCAAGGGGGATTAACCCACTAAAAAATATTGAACAAAAAGAGTAGAAAAAGAAAAGGAAAGTCTAAAGGGACACAGTTGTTTGGAGAAACTGGCCCTGAAAGTTTTGATGATTTGATCATTGTTCAGCTTAAACTCTGGCTCTTTCCTACATTCTTTACTACAAAACCATATAATGATGTACCTTCAAACATGTTAAACCTCCTAACTAGCACAAGCATGGATATGTATAATGTACTTAAGTCAGTTATTTGTGTCATATATCAGTATATCAATAAGGATGTTGATCATGTTTTAACCTATATCGTCCGTTTCTGATGATAGCTCTTTATCATTAGACCAAAATATCAATCAATTTTAGTGTATAATGTACTTAAGTCAGTTATTTGTGCCATATCATATCAGTATATCAGTAAGGATTTTGATCATGTTTTAACCTCGGCGTCATTTCCTAATGATGGCTCTTTATCATCAAATCAAAATACCAATCAGTTTTAGTGTAGGCAGAAATCCAGATCTCTTATACAACTGTCAGAGACTTTATTAGTTGGGCTCACTGAAACCCACAAATGAGCCCCATCTAAACGACTATAATAATAGCTCAATGCATTTCCTAAAACTTATCATTATATTACTATTTACTAAACATAATAGGAATGTATATATATATATGTGATATGTCACAAGTCATTCAGAAACTAAAACTCATGTCATGTACTATTCAATGAGTTACATAAAGTACCTCAAAATGGCTCGTTCTAAAACTGGGCCATTGTAGAGGCATCGATTTCTGTTTATCTCTGCAAGAAATTGTAGCTGTTGTTTAGCCGTGGCCATGAGGTCTTCGCTTATGTCAATCTTCTGAGCTTCACCCCACTCCAATTCTTGACTTTTTTCCATTCCTCTTACTAAAATTGCCCACCAAAAAAAAAAAGAAAAAGTTTTTTATTTAGATTATGTATCACTTAAACCTTCAAAACTTCTTGTTCACAATCCAAAGTTTGAATTTTAAAACACATATAATTAACCAAATCTTTACTCGTATAAGTTCAAGGGCAGAAATCGTTAATGCACAAGAAAAAGAGTCAACTTGTATGATATTTGACGTCCCATTTGTTTTTATGGAAAATTATAACATTTTTCATGTGTCTGTGTTTGGTTGCAACTCAAAAAATGAGTTTTTAACTTTTTTGTTTTTTTGTTTTTAAATTGTTCAACATTCATGAAAAATCATTTAACATTTCAATATCTAAATTATAAGAACAAAATCTTTCATTCACAAAAACATATTCTAAATACATATTCCGAATAGGATTTTTTTTTTTTTGGGCATTTAGAGTCTCAAATGGGAAAACAGATAACAAATTTGAAATCTATACCAATAAAAATTAAGTAGAAAAACAAAAGGAAAAAAATTCAACACTCAGTCAAAGAACGATTAACAATCAATCAACATTTTTTTTGAGTTGGAAGAAACAAAAGTTATCATTAAAAGTCTTTTGTGGTGTTGAATTTTTTTGTGGTAACTTTTTGAGAATGTAACGGTTCAAAAAACATTATATATTTTTATGCTCTTAATTGGGTTTGAGTTTCACATTTTCTGTTTACTTAATTTTTTTTTTTTTGCAATATCACATACCATAAAATGTGGAAACAATTCGGCGTTAAAAAATAGTGTGAATTAAAAATTTAACCTGAAAAAATGTTTGTGACAATGGAGATTTGGTTATTGATGGTCAAATGCTGAATTCTCTGACTGTAGTTTCCTTCTCCTTTCCAATGTCACTGTTTTTATCTTCAAGGCCGGTTGCTATTTATAGTTTCACACAGGGTTCGGAGACTAAAACAAAAAGGTTGCTCAAATTATCAATCTACAATCAATTCAGTTTCATGAAAAATTGCCACTTGAGATTGGATGGTTTTCTACGTATCGAATTGTTCATACCTGGAATTTCCTAAGGTGAACTTTTTGCGTGTGAAAAATAACGGTCATAGCAATATTTCATGCAATTTGTGTGTCACGCCTTAAGCACTTTCCTACAGATGGACGAGTTTCGTGGGGGGTGGGAGTTGGTGTCACGCAAATAAGAAAAGCTTGTCTGGTTGGTAATATTGGTTGCCATTCTAAATTGTGCGTGTGAGAGAGGAGAAAGTATCTAATACGTCCGACGTATAAGACGGAGTTTTTCTACATAATATTGGAATTACTTAGACTATCATGAAATGTGTGTGAGTCCAAAAGTGCAAGAGTGAGAGGCAAATAACACCAACAAGGAAGGGAAATGATTGAGGACAAGGCAATGAGAGATTTGGGTATCATGGGGTGCTCAATTGGACAATATTTTTTGATGAATGAGAAGGGGGAGCAGAGGTGACCATATATGGCTTACCCTGACCTAATAGGGACACCCCTCTCGCTAGAAAATGTTTGATTGAGTCATAGTTACTGTGATTAGAGTGCCACAGGCTTCACCCTAGCACCCCAAGAAAGCCAGCGGAGAAAGCGCAAAGCATGCTAGGAGTCTACCCCCCACATAGTACCCGCCACGACTCAAACGAGGAATCTTGTGCATGCTTGCGGGATCTCACATCAACTGGGCCACCCCTCTTGGGGCAATTGGACAATATGCTAATAAAAATGGAGTCCATATTATATTTTGGAATGAAATATCATTTGTCTCAATCCTTGGAAACCAAGTTGTTTATTAGAAATCGCCTCGCTCATTGTCTATTTTATTTAAAAACAAAAAAATCAATGGAAGACAAAGCAAGTTGGATTTACCAGAATATTGGTTCAACAATGGGACTCGACTAGAAAGTGATGATGACTTGAATGAGGTGGTAAATGGTAAATTGGTAATAGTACTGTTGCAGAAACCAAGTTGGGAGGGACAAAGTTGTTTGCTAAGCGTCATAAAAAAAAGGAAAAGAAAAAAAAAGAGGTGTTTGCTAAGCTACATGCTTGCAAAAATTAAATGCTTGGAGTTAGAGGAGAAGGGTTCTAGTTTATATATTTTTAACTATCTAAAAACAAAAACAAAAAAATTTCCCAGTTTTTTTTTTTTTTTTTTGTGTGGTTAAAAATTAAAATGGCTAATATATTAGACTTATAAACAGAAATAGATATAAGTCTATTACAGACATATATCCTTTTAGGGTGAGCAAGTTCTCCACCACATCTTATGGGTGATCAAATGTTACAAAAGCAAAGTTTAGATTAACGCATTGTTTTGCCAATGCATCAACAAACTAGTTTTTTGATTTCTATTTCTTTCTAAAAGAAAATTTTTTTCTACCAATTTTGAGGAATCTTCTTCAGTATATTTTGTGACTATTTGTAAAACCATTCACATCACATGACTTATTAAATATGTTATACGGCTTAAAGTATAAATTTTTATCAATTGCTACGTAGTGGATTGTGAGAGTTTTCCTCCTCCTAGTCAATTTGGAGGTAAACTTATTTCTTTTATTTTTTTTTTTTGAAGTGAAACCATTTATTGTACAGTGAATTCAACTATGTAATTTAGGTTTTCTTTTTTCTTTTAATTTCAAAATGAAATTACTTTTTCTAAGGTCTATTTTGCCACTATTCCCTGTTGACCTTATATAGTATTATTTTGCCCAATCCCTCTAGTCGTTTGCAACTAGACAAAAGTAGATCCATACCTATTAAACTCATCAGAATTTGAAGATAATATATTCTTATGGGTACGGATTTTTAAGTCCATGAATAATTTGCCAACACGTACATGACTACCTAAAAATTGATCATAATAAATTTGTCTTTTATTGATTTTGTCACCCTTAGCAAAGCCCCACTTCTCCAATTTGGTCACACTTGATCATTAATTTCTTGAACAACCCTTCCACAATTAATTTCAAATGGAATATTTTAAGTAGAACAATGCCTGGAGGATTTGTAGACAAACTCATCTTGTGAGATGACATAATCCCATTTGCAATGATTCTCACCTGCTAATTACCTAAAGATTGATCAGCACCTCGGTTTGTCCATTGGGTTTGAGAATCACATGAGCTTGAGCATTGGCATTTACTCAATTTAATTCCTGTCAGCTTTTATAAAATGAGAAATGATATGTCCACAACATTTTCACAATATTTTTACAATTATGTGGTAGTAGGTTGTTCCTGTGTTAGGTTCAGCTTTTATGATTTGTTGTAAAAATATTGTGAACGTAGCATCTCTCTTATAAAATCCGCCAAAGATGACTTAAAATTTGTATTTCTAAAATAAAATTTATAGTTAAAAATACAAAAATTGCGCGCTAGAAACACAATTTTTAACGTTTATAGAAATCTTCAAAAAAAAATTTAGATTATTCAACGAGAAATTATTAAGTATATCAAAAGATAGTTGAAGTGGTCTTCTTTAATCCACTTTTATTTTTTATTTTTTTATACTGATTAAGAAGCTATTCTCATATTTATATAAATAATATTATTTTATTGGTTGAGAAACCCAATATGAAAATTAATGAAAATTTTATTTTGGAGAGATAATTTAGGTGTCAACATCATGTTTTAAAAAATAATTAAAGAAAAAAAAGAGAATAAATTCCTAAATATTTAAAAACGTTTGTTATTTAAACAATAAATATAAAAAAAACTGATACTTTTGGAAAATTGGTCTGGGCCGACGGGCCAGGGGATAGTGGAAGTGGGCCTGTTCCACTTTACTTTTGGGAGAGTGGTTTTAAATATGCGGACTCCACGTCATATTATAGGGGCCATCGACATCTTATCTCTTCAAACTAATTTTTTAAAATTCTCGAATTTTACATCTGTACCCCTCCTCAATAATTACTCACATGCTGCAATGATTCTTATCTTTAATTCTTACCCAAAAGATATATATTTTAATGCTCCTTCTACGACACTATCTTTTTTAGGATGAGCAAGTGTGGCTTACCCGCGGTTTGCTAATGTTATTTTAGTAATATTTTTTGTATTTTTTAAAAATATATAGGTAAAAAAGTGTATAAAAATTTGTATAATATTGTTTAAAAATTAAAAATTATTGCTTAAAATACCATACCAAACGGCCCCTAGAATTCTAGGATAATCACAACCTAAGTAATTCTAGATAGTTTCGAGCATAGTAAATAGTGTTTTATTCTTGCACATTTATAATGAGGTTTAATTATTAAATTTATAGTATCATTAATATAAGAAAAAAGAATATCATTTTACTATACCTTGAAAGTATCTAAGAATTTTTCAACGTCATCGTCATTCCGGAATTACACATGTTGTTTTGTCTTTGTTTCATTTGCCTAAGTAATCTCTGTAATCCTATAGCTGAATTTTTATTAAACATTGTATATATTTATATCAAGGGTTTAGCTAAGGACACACATTAAGTTATCTATTTTTGATAAAATTTTTTCTAAAATTGAAAAAATTGTAAATATTTTTTCAATTCTCGAGATTTTTTTTTCTAAAAATAATTAATTATTATGTGTCACGAGGACACACGATATCTATATATCAAACATATACCATTCCTCCCCCCCACCCCAGCTATATGTGTGATAGATATTTGTCCTTTGTAGCTACCAGTTAGCACTGATCCTAAGATTTTTATGTTTGTGCGAATCGAAGTAACACTTGTTATTGGTGCGGCCAGTTATATGTACCACACTAACACGTTATTCTTTAGCTGTCATTCTCGAAAAAGCAATATTTGGATTATAATAGACAATCCGTCATATTGGTTTGGGAATCGAGATTGGATTTTTATTCACCAATTTTCGGTTAATTTTCCCGTAACCAATCACATTTGATAATTAATTAATTTTTGTTGAAAATTTGACCGGGTTCATCCATGGTATTTAGGATGTTCATTGGTCGAATTGGATCATGTTAGAGGTAAATGTCACTGACTCGATAACTTTGGGTTGAAATCCTCAGGTGCTGTTTGGTTCTTTATATGGTCAAATCAGATCTTTATAATCTACCAAAATCCAGCCACAACTCAGATCTTTATAATCTACCAAAATCCAACCACAACTCTAAAAACAGACCAAAACCAAAATCCACTAAAACTATTGTCAACAAGCCAATAATCAACCAATATCTCCATGTCACAAGTCGTAGTCCACAAAAAAAAAAAAAAGAAAAAACCAAAACCAAAACCTACCTAGATCTCCACCAAAAAAACCCATAAATTTCAACAAATTTTATCAAATCCCAACATGTGAGAGAGAGAGAGAGAGAGAGAGAGAGAGAGAGAGAGAGTTTTTATTAATGAGATAACTTACCGTTAGTGGGATCCACAAAGTTGATTTTTTACAAAATTGCCATTGTATCCATTTTTACTAAACATAAAAATGTTCAAAAAGCATTTTCATTTTCTATATTCAAACCCACTTTTTTGAGTATTGAAAATAAAAACTGAGTACAAAACCTCAAACCAAATCAATTTGTAGTGATAGGTCTCACAAAAAACTAAAAAATGAATACAAGAAACGTCTACTTTTTTCTCAGACCAAACACCTCTAGACCAAGTTTCTTTGAAATTGAACTAATTTGAAAACAAATGCTTAATTTTGTTATTTATAGAAAAAAAAAAAAAGATAAAAAATTGTAGCAGGTGGAATTTTGTTTTCCTAATCAAGTAAAAAATAGTATATCTTTATCAGCTGCACATAAGATAAGTCTAAATGAGGAGATTAAAAAACTACTAGAAGTAGAATAATCAACACTATTAAAAAAAAAAAAGAAGGCCGGAGTGCTGGATGATCATTGTATTAGTCGCTGTCTGTACGATAATATTTATGTTAAAAAAATTAGGAGTGGGAGGAGAGTGAAAACGAAAGTGGGGGTGACCTGTCACCACTAAGCTGGCTCCATCAGTGGTCGGCACTGCCAGTCAGCGGCTTATCAGCCACTCAACACCTCCACCTGTACCGCCCCATTTGTCAAACTACCGCTTTCACACGCCAAACCAATTTGTCAAATAAACAAACAATTCCCCCTCTCAATTGATATTTTGTTAAGCGTTTTTTAATGAAATCACTTATTAATGGTAGTTATTTATTATCATAGTAATATATAAATCGATTTTTTTATTATCAAATTAAGCCATTAATTAATTTTTCTTGCAAGAATTAAATTCTAAATTGCTTATTTAATCACATAATTCATCTCAATTTAAAAAAGAGAAATGTTAACGTCAGATTGGTTAAATTTAACAGTTTTTAGCTGTGAAATAAAGCAATTAATATTTTCACAATTTTTTTCATTTTCCATAAAAATAATATAAAAATTTTCTTAAAATAGATTATTAACCAATGCCTCAGGGCATTCGGTAGCATGACTTTAACAAAATTATTATTAACGTTAAAGACAAAGATCGAGATATTCCCTACTATTTAATTTTGCCTCCCTTTTATTATTTTCCTCACCTGGAATTCAAAGTTTTCTTTGATTCTTTTCCATTTGCTTTCCGACCTAACCTATATTCAAAACACTAAGAAAAAGCGAAAGGCTTGTTGGTAAAGCTTTTATACACACACACACACACACACACACACACACACACACACACACACATATATATATATATATATATATATATATGTTGATGCTTTGCTGGTTAGAACTTTTTCTGTTCTGGAAATAGTTGGAGTGCAATGCTAGTGAGCTTGAGTTCAACAAAAACATAGTTGGCAGAAAAGAAAAGAAAAGAAAAAAAAAACAGAGAGAGAGAGAGAAAAAAAAAATGGTGGTGAGGAAAGTAGGGAAGTACGAGGTGGGAAGGACAATTGGAGAAGGAACCTTTGCTAAGGTTAAGTTCGCGCAGAACACGGAGACCGGTGAGAGTGTCGCCATGAAAGTTCTCGATCGTAATAGCATCATCAAACACAAGATGATCGAACAGGTTTAGTGTATTACTACTTTTTTTAGTTACTCCTATTTTTTCGGATTCACTCAACCAACCTAACTGTAATCTATTACACATATACTGGTTTTTTTTGGGAAAATAATTAATAGATCGGACGGTCGTTGATACTCTTATTTAGCTAATAAACATGCGGATCTTAGTACTTTTGTCGATTATCGTTTTATCTGATAATTTGTTGTTTAAATTACATGTTAAGATTACCAAAGAGTGGCTTTAAGTAGTTCTTAATTTTCTTGTTTTGTTGGAATTATCAAAGCTTAGTTTGTAACGTATTGTTAATCAAGTTTCAATAGGATGAACCTTTTGATTTTTATGAATCATTTTGAGGTTGACCAAATGAGCTGGGTTCTACTCTTATCTGAAGTTTGAAACCTTTTTGTACTTTTAATATATTAGCAAGAATGGCATTCTGGGTTTTTACAATCATAATACTGATGTGTTTTTAATTAACATTAAAAGGTTGACTTTATTGCTTTCCTGATATGAAAGCTGAAGTCCTAGTTTCTGATGTGTTTATTGGTCCTTAAAAAATAGACATTTGATGTTGAAAATTACAGCCTATCATATTTCGATTTTAATTTACCCGATGTCAAGCAACTTTTGTTTCTCATAATGTATTTATTATTATTATTATTATTATTATTATTATTATTATTATCTTGCAGATTAAGAGGGAGATATCGATAATGAAGCTAGTCAGACATCCCTATGTTGTTCGTCTTCACGAGGCAGGATATTTTGACTTCTGAAGTTCTAAATCTGGACATTGACTCTACAGTTATTTTAGTAATCCATGAGATTTATATGTTTTCTCCCTGGTATTTAATGGATCCTTTGACTAATAATGTTCTTTTGTTTAGGTTCTAGCAAGTCGTACTAAGATTTATATAATCTTGGAGTACATTACAGGTGGTGAATTGTTCGATAAAATAGTGAGTAGTCTAATTTTAAACCAATTGGCAATAGATGGACTAGCCTTATTTTGGGGGTCAGGGGGGTTTGGAGGGAATTTTAAATTTTTTATTTATTTTTGCTTTTAAATTAAGTGGTAATTTTGTAATGATTATGAAGATTCATCAAGGACGTCTGAGTGAGGCCGAATCCCGGAGTTACTTCCAGCAGCTTATTGATGGTGTGGGTTATTGCCACAGCAAGGGAGTCTACCATAGAGACTTAAAGGTGTTCATTGGCTGGAATTTGGAAAGCAATTGTAAATTTTTTGTTTCAAAAAATTCTTACAATTGTTTCCTTTTGTTTTACAGCCTGAAAATCTTTTACTTGATTCCCTGGGAAATTTAAAGATTTCAGATTTTGGTCTGAGTGCACTGCCTGAACAAGTAAGATTGTAATTAAAGTTATCATGGTCTCAAATTTTCATGTTATCTTATCTGTGAGAAATGATGTTATTGGCATATTACTTGGTAATACTTGCACATAGGGAGTTAGCCTCCTTCGGACAACATGTGGGACTCCCAACTACGTAGCACCTGAGGTAATTATAAGGGTAGCTAGCTTCTAAGTTGGGTTCAACTGCATTGAATATATGTATAATCCATGCTTATCTATCGAGTAATCTCATATTTTGCTCTAGGTTCTCAGTCACAAGGGTTATGATGGTGCTGTGGCGGATGTTTGGTCCTGTGGGGTCATCCTTTATGTTCTGATGGCAGGATATCTTCCATTTGATGAACTTGATCTCACCACGCTATATAGTAAGGCATGAGCTATTATCATGAGTACCTTTTTATTTATTTATTTTTATTTTAATTATCAAACGGATAAGTAGCTTTGCATGTTGCTATTGGCAAGGTTTTTTTTTTTGATGATGCGTGTAATGGTCTTTAACCAATATGTTGCTTTATTGTTGCAAACTCTGAACATCAGTTAAGTTTAGTGAATTAGCATCCCATTTACCATGCTTAGTCTATACTGCAAAAACAGTGATCAAGCAGTCCTGTGGAACCTATATTTGGTGGGAAGGAAGATGAGGATTTTATCTCTGGTCTATGTCTTATTTTGTCCATGAATCTTCTTATTAGATGCATTTCCATTTAGATTCTGGTTCTGATCATCATTTAGTTCTCCTTTGTCAGTCCAAACCCAATATATTCTGCTTCATCTTATGTGCTTTTTGTCGAAGATGCTAGAATTTCACCAGTCTCATTTTTTTCTTTCCTCAAATTGTTTTCTGCAGATTGAGAAAGCAGAGTTCTCATGTCCATCTTGGTTTCCAGTTGCAGCAAAATCCTTAATTCATAGAATTTTAGACCCCAATCCTGAAACTGTAAGTATTAGCTCTATGACAAGACATTGATTTTTGTATGTAACATTTGTACATTCTCTTGGTTGCATCTGATAAATAGGATTTGTGACAAAGACACATGCTCATGCAAATTTTGGTATATGGTTCAGAATTAAGTTAGGAAATGACATAAAAATAACATGCAATGCGATAATGCATGTGCCACTACCCCACTCTGTATAACCTGTTGGGGCAACAGAAAATTAGAAATGCCAAAAGAGGATTGTTCTTGTTACTGTTTTTACATATTGTTGCAAGAGCACTAATTTTTTTGTAATTGGAAAACTGACTTCGTCTATGTCATAATTTGCCCGAATTCCAAGCCTGTACCAAGATAAGTTTGTTTTTGACATCATCACCTTTTCCTTTTATTTTCTACTTATCTTCTTTCATTCTTTTTCTATGAAATAATGTTCACCATGTAGAGGGGGAGGGGTTACCATCTAATCATGTGTTGCTAAAAAAAAAAGTACATAATTGAATAAACTGGCTGTAGTGGTCACAGCTGTTTGGTTTATCAACTTGCACATATTTTCCTGCTAAGCTATGGATTCTATGTCATTTGTGTAATGGGTCTCACTACAAGCACACAATGTGTTGAAATAATTTCATGGGAAAGTATATTAAAGAAAGCTATCATGTGCCTGGACCATAAAAGCCAAGATTTTTAGTAGTTGTAGTTATCCAATTACTTAAGTATCCAGTTAAGTTTTTGACATCCTTAAGATGTCCTTCAAATGTTTACTTATAGGTAAAAATTTAAAACAAATCTAGTTTAATCTTGCAAGATCTTTGACCAGAAATAGAAAGCTAGATGCCCTCTTAGGAAAGTTTTGCCAGCTTCATTTTCCTTTATGGGAAGTTTGAATTTTATTTCTGGAGTCATTTTTTGAGAGGTTGAGTCAAATGTTGCTAAGAATGGATAATAACATTACATTCAATTTGTTACTGATCTACTCTTTGCCAACGATACTATTCTCTTTTGTGGTGCCATTTTGGAGCAACCTTTTTATATTAGGATAGTGTTGACCTGCTTTGAAGATTTAATTGGTTTGAGTAAGCGTGAAGTAGTCCTAGTGGAAGAGGTCGGAGACATGTTGCTTTGGCTTGGGAGATCAATTTAAAAACCATCTTATGGACTGGAATCCAATCTGTTCTCATTTTCTGATCGGGGTTTAGGGGTGCATAAATTAGGCACCTTTAACCAAGCCCTGTTGGGTAAATGGCTATGGAGATTTGAGGAGGAAGATACTCATATATGGAGATTAGTTGTTGCTTTGAAATATGGGGAAGATTGGGGTGGTTGGTCAACAAAGCATATTAGAAGTACACATGGTTGTGGTTTATGGAGGAGTATAAGGCCGGGTTGGGATAGATTTGTAGGTTTTGTGTTGTTTGAGTTAAGGGATGGCAATTAAGTGAGGTTTTGGCATGACAAGTGGTATGGGAGTTAACCTTTGAAGGAGATATACCTGGAGTTGATGGCGATTGCATCTGATACGATGCCTCAGTTAACTCTTATTTATAGTGTCAAAATTAAGGGAGGATGCACTCGTGGAATATCATGTTAATTTGAAATTTTAATTATTGGGAATTGGAGTCGGTTGATTCGTTATTTGATGTTTTGTTCTCCAACATCCTAAGTAGAGATGGCGTTGGTTGCATGAGGTAGAGGCTGAATGGAAATGGTGGGCTTGATGTTTGTTCATATTAAGAGGTATTGCGAGGCTTTGGTGAGGTGTTTTTCCCTTTGATAAGCATTTGGTATGCCCAGGCTTTGAAAAGGGTTGCATTTTTTTTGTGGACAGTAGCATGGGAGAAGATTCTAGCTTGTGATTATCTCATAAAGAGGATTTATTCTGTCTGATTGGTGCTACATGTGCGGGCATGGTGGGAAGGCAGTGGACCATTATTTGTTGCACTGTGATGCTTCATGTGAAATGTGGAGTTTTGTCTTTTCTGTGTTTGGGGTTTAGTAGGAAATGCTGAAGAGTGTTGTTGGTGTTTTATTTGGACGGAGGAACTGGTTTGTTAAATTCTCTTCTTCTTTTTTGGATTTTGGGTCCTCTGTGCTTGTTGTGGACTCTTTGGAAAGAGAGAGAGAGAGAGAGAGAGAGAGAGGAAGCTTTACATTTGAAAATGTGGAAGCCTCATTGGTTCACATGAAGATGAACATCATTACAACATTCTTTTAATGTGAATGTTTTGGGTCCTAGAGATATCCACAGCTGTAAATTTTACTGACCTTTTCATTTGGATTGTAATTTCTTTATTTCTTTTTTGGTATTTTTTTTTCTATCTTATGTACACTTCCTTTATACACAAGGCAGTTACTTTTATTCAATAAAATTTTGTTACTTACATAAAAGTTTCATAATTAATGAATGGCAAATTCTTCTTACATCTGATCATTGGCAATATGGTGTGCTCTTGGTATATAGCAACCTAATTGGAAATATCTTTGATTTGAATTGTTTTGTTAAATGAAATCAGTTGTGTCCTACCTTGTGTGATGGCAACTGTGAATATGTTAGACAACCAAATGGATTACAAAGCGTCCCCTTTTTAGTGGCTTAGGAGAGGCAATAATGATGCTAATAATTCTGATTTTGCTGCAATTTGATTGAACATAAATTATGTTTTCCTACATCTAACAACAATTGTGATGATATCAGACAACCCTTTGAACCACAGTAATATCATCTCTCCTTCTAATGGCTTAGGAGAACCCATTATCAATGCTTATAGTTCCTATTTTACCATTTTATGCCAACTGAATGATGAATTCCTATTTGTATTGCCTTCTATATGATGTTTGTAATACTATTAAAAATGTCACTGAAATTTTTGGCTTTGATCTAGTTCCTTTGATTTTTTTGTTTTTGTTTTTGTTTTTTAGAAGTTATTTTCTGTACTGTGCAGCGAATAACTATTGAACAGATCAGAAATGATGAATGGTTTAGCAAGGATTATGTTCCTGTCAGACTTCTTGAATATGAAGATGTTAACCTTGATGATCTAAATGCAGTTTTTGATGATGATGAGGTTGGTAAGGCTTTCAAATGCTACATTTTCTTTCCTTCTCGTTTGTGGAGGAGGTTGATCTGGTGTGTGTAGCATATAGGCATATGTGCAGGATGGATGGATCCAGTGTGTCTTAGTTGCTCCTGGAACCTGTAATAGTGTTAGAGAATTGTTAAGTTTTAGATTGGAAATATCCATTGACAATATAATAGGAAAAGAGTCTGTAAAATGTTGCTCAAGTTGTGTTGAAGCATATCAGAGAAGTACGATCTGTGCATCTTAGACAGTTCCTATATTGAAGTTCAATCAATCGAGAGCCATAGTTTGAAAGTTCCTCAATTGGTGCTTGGTCGATTGAGAGCCACAGTTTGACAGTTCCTCAATCAATACTCATTCGATCGAGAGTTAATCTGCTTTGCAGTTACGTATTAAATTTGGAGTCAGCCTTGTTTTCTGAACCTTACATATAACAATTATAAAGGCTTATAAACTCGATTCCCATGTGGCCGAGAGAGGCAGAAGTCAGTACTAAACAAAGAGTAAATTGTAGCCTCAATCCCGTGAGTGCAGAAGGGAGATTTTCTCTAATTTAATTGACAGTATGTGATCCAATAATTTGAAACCAGAGCCTTTATATTTTCTGTTCTTCAAAAATTGTTGTTGCATCCATTTTGATTTTGTCCTGCATTACTATGCCTTTTCAATATGCACACTGGAACATATGATTGTCCAAATCAGGTGTCTTTTTTCCACTTGCATTAGTTTGGTAATCTTATGCTATATTCTGTTAAATCATTGAAAATATGGTTTCCTGTAGGAACAAGGGGCTAATGAGCCATGTGGGAATGAGGACACAGGTCCTTTGATTCTTAATGCATTTGACCTGATAATTCTATCTCAAGGATTAAACCTTGCATCCCTGTTTGATCGTGGCCAGGTATGAGTTAATAATTTTTTTCTGTTAAAATGTATTTCAATCTAATATATCTCTAGTGTTAAAATTCAAATATTGTGTGTTTTACTTTTTGAGCTATGATTTGAGGACACACAAATGGGTGTCTTGTTCTGACACTGACAATGGACATGAGCTTTTGGGTAGGCGACTTCTTAAAACCTAGACTATGCCACATGGATTTTTATATGTATTCGTGAATTGAAGTCGAAAAGAATTTGAAAGTGATTCTTAACATGTTGAAAAGCCATATAACTGAGACAATGATTATAATGTTTACTTGGTAATAACTTCATTAACAAATGGCAATGAACCTTTTACTTCTAGACATGAAAGGTGTGTTGTCAAACATAAGCTCTCTCTACTCTAATGTTGCCTATCATTCTTAATTATCCCACATATCATGGACATAAGAAACCCCAAACCCCATACAGAATTGGAGTTGTTAACATTTGCTATACTTTTATCTCTTAATACTTCAACTTTACCTTCCCTCGGAAATATGCTAAATTCTCAATCTCATGCAATAAGTGTATGTTGTTGTGATTTTGTTTAATATACATTTCCTACTTCCATTAAGAAGTTCAAATTTCTTGCCCTCTCCCTGACAGGATTCTGTGAAGCATCAGACACGCTTTGTTACACAGAAGCCAGCAAAGGTTGTTCTAACTAGTATGGAAGTTGTCGCACAATCAATGGGTTTTAAGACTCACATTCGTAACTTTAAGGTAGATATGTCAGCATTTTCTCTTTAGCACTCTTGGTTTTTCAGCTTTTCTGCTTTTTTTTTTTTGTTCCCCCCTACCCCACTAAACTGATATCATTGTACCAACGAGTTTTCCCTACAGTCTCTTACTATTCTACTCTGTAGATGTATAGTTCATCATGAGGGGATAATAATACTGTCTTCAAAACTTCCTATAACTCATTTACACTAAACTGTGTTAAATTTCAGATGAGAGTGGAAGGTCTTTCAGCAAATAAGGATGGTCATTTCTCAGTTATTCTAGAAGTAAGCTTTCCATCCCGACTTCTTTCTGATTTTCCACCTACATCTCAAATTTTTGTTTTGCTTGATTATTGATTTTAAACTCCTTTGGCTGAAGATCTTCGAGGTTGCTCCGACATTTTTGATGGTAGATATTCAGAAAGCAGCAGGAGATGCCAGTGAATATCTCAAGGTCTGTTGTATATAATTGTTTTCTTCGCAGTTATATGTGCAAGTATTGTCCTAGTAATTTATATTTAGTAACTTTTCACTTCATGTTGCAGTTTTACAAGAATTTTTGTGGCAATCTTGAGGATATCATCTGGAAACCGCCTAATGAATCATGCAAATCAAGGATCACCAAGATAAAGAGTAAAAAACGTTAATTTTGTTTCCTGTAAACTTCATCGACTTTTGTTACATATTTTAATCTGGGGGTTGACCCATTGGGACACAGACATTACAGCCTTGAGGTTAGGATTACATTACAGCTTTTACTAAGTATACCCACATCTCCCCCTCCTTTCTCTCTCTCCCTGCCAAAAAAAAAAAAGAGTTCCAAAGAAAGAGGAATTAGTATTGTAAATGCCTAATTCTCTTAGTTTGTTTATTCTACTGCGAGTGTTATTCTGCTTTTAAGTCAATGGAATGCGAGCTTATATAGTTGATGAATTTATTAATGTAATGTTCTTATTCTTTAATTTACCAACATATATTCAATACTTTTTTTGTATTTGCAAGTTCACTTTTTTTACTTTAGATTTCTGTTTGTATGATAGCGAGAGCTGTTTCACTCTTCTATGGAGACTGAAGTAATATAGCTTATTACCCTCCCTTCTCTCCATTCACAATTAATTGGGGTGAATTGTTTTATTTTATGCGCAATGCTGGCATGCCAATTTCACTGTATTTTTTTTTTTTTTAAAAAGAGAATTTCAACCTATGACGTCTGCGTTTGATGATAGTTCTTTATTATTAGACTAAGATATTAATCGGTTTTTTGGTTTAGGCAGAAATTGAACTTCAATTCTCTTATTTAATCGAGAGAAATTTTATCAATCGAACTAATTGAAACTTACAATTTTTTGAAGGGGTGTAGAATTATCAGACCGAGATGCTTGTTGGTAGAATTATAAAAGAAAAAAAAAAAAATTATTTGAAGGGAGTAGAATTATTAATTTCTATAGTAGTATATTAATCCACTTGAGTGGAGGGCTTACAAATTGAGTTGAGCTCGAGCTACCTAATTGGGCTCGGTCCAATATTGATAGACAGGCTAGACTCTACAGATGGTGGTTTATCAAGACTAAAAAAAAGTACACTACCCCGAAAAATGGAGGGGAAAAAAATTCAAAAAATGATAGACCCCGTGTGGTGTTATTCGGCTCTGGCAGAGTTTAGTCCACGAAATTTAATTACTAAATTTTGACTCCCTAAGATTTGATTCTATCAAATTAAATTATTAGGAATTCCTCTAAAATAAGTGTCTTTTTTTTTTTTTTTGGCACATTTGGAGCATGTGTTTCGTTAACAATTTTATTTTTTAATCTAAAATTTGAGTGTTCAAAATATAACAATTGAGAAGTTAGTGTGACAAAATCGTGATAGGCTCAATCCACAAGAGTATACATTTTAATTTGACCAATTAGAAAAATGAGGAGTAAATTTGTCCATAGAATAAAAATATTCTTAAAGGGGATTGAATCTTAATAATTTCATTTTAATTCAAATTGCAGATTAAAATAATAAAAGTTTGTCAATTACACTTAACCAATTAAGGTGATGCCAATTCATAAATTATCAAAAAGAAATTGTGATAATGACATTGTGATAATAGGATTATTATTATAATTATTAACATTGTATATAATTATAAATATAAAAGAAAAAGAGAAAGATCATTATACCAAAGAAAAGAGAAGGAAAATGTTAGGATCACAATTTTGGCTACAACTTACCATGATCTATTACTCAGAAGAGAATGACATTGTATTTTTCTTTTTTTTATGAATAAAACAAGAGCTTCACGTGCGTGGTCATTGATCCAGCCCACTCAAACCAGGCAATTATTGGAAGGGGGTGAGGACAGAACGACACCGTATTGGGTGGGGGTTGTTGAGGATGGCGGTTGTGACGTCACAGAATTGGCAGTGACACCTGAGGGAGACAAAGAAGACAAGCGCGCTTTCCAATCACATGGTATCTATTACTATTTTGTTTTACAAATCAACCTCACCCACCAACCCACCCACACCCACTCTCCCTCCCCCTCTCCAAATAAAAAAAGCGTTCCATAAACTCCAAACACTCTCTCTCGCACAGACAGACCACTCCAAAGAGAGAGCGATGGCAATGGCAGCAATTGCTTTTCGCAACAGACTCTCCTCCTCCTTCATCAACAACTCGATTCGACCTTTCGTTAATCATTTGGTACTTAAACTTCATTTCATTTTTCCAATTTTAATTTTACCCGCCAATATTTCCTTAACGTTCCATTTCCAATTATTTGATTGATTCGTTTCCATTTTCGATCGCAGTCCTCTTTGGCCAACCAGGCACTTCAGGATAAGGAAAAATCTCGTGCTTCTGTAAGCCATTTCTTGTTCACTTTGTTTCGATCAAAGCTCATTTAGAGATCTCTGATTTGAAAAACAATTTCATAGATCTGGTTATTTTTTGTTGCAGTGGATTAAGCAATTGAATGAATCACTGGAAGTCATCGATCCCGTCATTGCCGACATCATCGAGCTCGAAAAAGCTCGCCAATGGAAGGTATAGTGAAAGTGAATAGAATTGCTGTTTAGGATATTTCAATCCGAAATGATTGCTGGTTTCAATGAGGCTGAATTTGAAAAGTGTTTTTTAGTTTAGAATTTTTAGATTTATATAAGAAATCACTGTGTTTATGTAGGGGCTTGAGCTTATACCTTCCGAAAACTTCACGTCGTTGTCGGTAATGCAAGCTGTTGGGTCTGTCATGACCAACAAATACAGTGAAGGGTATCCTGGAGCTAGATACTATGGTGGAAACGAGTATGTCTATGCATAATTTTAAATTTGGGTAAAATATGTATCTGGTTACTATCCTTTACACCATATTTCAATTTCGTCACTAACCTTTCAATTGTGTCAATTTGATCTCTAACTTTTCAGCATTGTGTCAATTTAGTCATTGTCGTTATCTTTTGGATGAAAATTGCTGACGTTTAACGGCCAAAATAAAAAATTAGCTTCCATTAATTTGACAATAAACTAATTTTTTTATTTTGGCCGTGTGCCATGTCAGCAATTTTCATTTAAAAAATAATGGCAGAGACTAAATCGACACGATACTTAAAAGTTAGAGACCAAATTGATATAACTAAGAGGTTATGGACCAAATTGAAATATAGCATAAAGGATAGGGACCAAACACGTAGTTTATCCTTTAAATTTTTAATACACATATATAAACACTTCTATATCTATGTCTATATATCAATATTGGCCTCAATTTTGATTTAGCTAAAATAATTGTTACACATTTTATGTTTTGTGTCAAATTAGATTGGTTCCTTGACTATTACATTCATGTCAATGTGCCTCTTCCGTTATGGTCTGTTGCATATTCTCTGTTAACCTAGGACAAAATTATGTTGTTTTTTCTATTTTCTCTAGGAAGCATGGACCCTTCATTTAGGGTGCTGTGTCTGTGTCGTACTGACCGTTTCGTGTTATAATTTTTTAGACATTGCTCTTGTCTGTGTCCGTGCTTCCTAGATTTTTCTTCCCAAAACGATGTTATTTTTGTTTAGTTTAATGGCAAAAACCTACTGGATGTCAATGGAAGGGGCATGTTGATATTGTTGTAATTTCTCAAGTCTCAAGGGTATAAATCGCTAGTTTTTATAGTCAAGGGACTTATTTAGAAGCAACCTCAAACTTAGAGGGTGTAAATAGAATTTTAGTCTTTTAATTTTTGTGTTGTTTAGTGGTTTTTATTGAAGAAAACTCTTAATATCTGAAGTGATTAGGACGTGTTTGATATTAATGAGATAATAGAAAAAATAAATTTTTTTGAATTAACGAGAGATCAAACGTCAGCCTCTCTTATTTAGTTTTAACCTTAGAATGCAAGTTGCCTGTTTTTGAAGCATTATTCTTTGCTTATTTGATGTTTTATGTAATATATATTTTGAATATTTATTTATTTAGGTACATCGACATGGCTGAATCCTTATGTCAAAAGCGTGCATTAGAAGCTTTTCATTTGGATCCTGAAAAATGGGGAGGTAATTGAACTAAATATAATTTGTGTTGCCGTCTAGGGGAACAATAATAATATAATATAATCACACTGTTTTTTATTATTTTATTTTATTTGGTTTTATTTTTTTTATAAATGTTGTGGATGTTCACTCAAATGTATGCCTAAAGGTACAGTTCACAGATTTAGAGAAATAATTCCAGAGAGCCTTAATGATAGAATAATCATATGTTACTGATATGCAATGGTTATTTAAATTTGGGCTTTAGGCATTAGGGGTTCACTACATTCTATATAGGTGGGCTAAAAAGCTGCAGAGTTTAGGGTTTGTTGACTAGAAGGCTAATTTAAGCTGATATAGGGGCTTTCTTTTTGTATTTCCATATTAAAATTATTATGATCGTTTAAGTCTTCCCTCAATTTGTGAAATAATGTCAATCCTTGTATTTGTCTGGAAAGCTAATGCACATTTATATTGCCTGGAACTTGTTATCATCTCAACTGCATCTCTATCTTTGTTCAATTTTGCTTATTTATTTACTTTATAGTGCAACTTTTCATTTTTACCACACAAATATAATTAATACTTGCGTACTTTATTTCTTGTAGTCAATGTGCAGTCGCTATCTGGATCCCCTGCTAACTTTCAAGCTTACACTGCTCTGTTAAAACCTCATGAGAGAATCATGGCTCTTGATCTACCTCATGGTGGACATCTTTCACATGGATATCAGGTGCCTATATATTCAGTCGAACTTTTACCTGATGAATTAGGTTGTGTTTTTCTGCTGTTGGTGATTATTGATTACCAAATGCATACCTCTCCCTAGTTTTCAGTTATGGCTGGTGCTTTTAATTTCGTTTCTGGCCTGGGAAGGAAAAGTTAGAGTAACAATCTATGTCAATTAAAGTAACAGTGCTTTTTCTATTCTCCCCACTATTGGTATGCTACTGTGATGCATGGGTTAATTAAATGTCAGCAAACACTTGAAACTGAACTTCTTGTGGTCTGTAGTACTTTTGATATCTGAAAATGGAATCTAATAACAGTAGTTATTTCTGAAAGGCAATGTTGCTTGTCTACATACATTATGCTACACAAGTATTCATTGTTATTTTGCCATTGTGCAGACTGACACCAAGAAGATATCTGCTGTGTCAATATTCTTTGAGACAATGCCATACAGATTAAATGAGAGCACTGGTTATATTGACTACGACCAGGTATCTTATCTTTTATCTTTTTGTGGAAATTCTCATTCTAATCAATAGCAAATTTACACTTTGGAATGCTGCCATCATACTCAGAAATATCTCTCTTCATTTTTTTTTTGTCCGTAAGATCACTATAATTAGGTCAATGGTCAGAAGTAGAATTTTGAGACAGTGCTGTCTGTTTATGTTCTGCAGATAATATTGGCAAAAGAACTGAAATTATATAAGTAATATGGCAATTGCAACATGTAGGGAGTGTAGTATACTAGTTTGTAATTTTGGTCCCAATTGCTTCTTTATACATTAAAAACTGTGTTGTGATTGATGTTGCACATGGTGTGTCACTGTTGTTTATATGCCAATAAATTACTTGCGAGAATTCCTACAAATTATTAGAACGACCACAAATCAAAGAGTTCAATCTATTTTGGAATCAGAATGTTAACCCTTGCATTTTCTGTGAGTGAGTGATGAGGTGCCAAAATGTATTGGCTTTCCAATGACTTATGGGTGAAGCATTCTATATTTTTCATCTATTCTAATTTCTGTATATTAAGGAAGTATATGGTTGCAGTGAAAATTGAGGACTTTTTCTTCCTCTTTCCACATGGCTTAGGTAGGATTTCTGTTCTGATTTGGCAAAGGGCTAATGTTAGCCCTTCATATATCTTTTACTTTTGTTTCAGATTGTTTTGGGAAACTGCTCTCTCTCTCTTTTTAATTTTTATTATGACGGGCTGACCCATGTGAATAAAAATATCTGCAGTTGGAGAAAAGTGCCACGCTTTTCAGGCCAAAATTAATAGTTGCTGGTGCAAGTGCTTATGCACGCCTTTATGACTATGCACGCATTCGCAAGGTAAACTTTGGCTTGACCTGTACGACTAATGATTATGGTCAAACATTAGAGAAGTTCTTATAATGTTAGCTTACAACATATATTTCTGATATTTTTGACAGGTGTGTGATAAGCAGAAAGCAATTTTGCTGGCTGATATGGCACATATCAGCGGATTGGTTGCAGCTGGTGTTATTCCATCTCCTTTTGAATATGCAGATATTGTGACGACCACAACGCACAAGTCCCTTCGTGGCCCACGTGGAGCTATGATCTTCTTTAGGAAGGGGGTGAAAGAGGTTAACAAACAAGGGAAAGAAGTGAGTCCTAATTTTAAATTTTTTTGAAAAAAGGATAAGAAGATGATGAATAGGGAAAGGAAAAAGTGTCACTCATGCCTTGCTTATAGTTGATTCAAGCATTTCCCACCGGTTTTGCTATTTGTGTGCTAGTTTTTTTCAGTCCTGTGATGATGTTATGTAAGCTCTGAAGTGAAGTACCTAGAATGAATTATTGAATGTTAAGTTTTTTCCAACAGGTGTTGTATGATTATGAAGACAAAATCAATCAGGCTGTCTTTCCTGGACTTCAAGGTGGCCCACATAATCATACCATAGCTGGTTTAGCAGTTGCACTGAAGCAGGTTTTTTCAATTTGATTTTATCCAAAATAAACTGAAATCACATATTGATCAAATTCATAATTCCTTTTGGTATTTATAAAATGCCAGAGGGGATTTTTTTTTTATTTTTTATTTATTTTTAATTTCCTTTTATGAAACATAGCCAAGCTCATAGGAATTTTGGCTCTTGGACTATCTTGTGATTATAGGCCACAACTCCGGAGTACAAGGCTTATCAAGAGCAAGTTCTCAGTAATTGCTCGAAATTTGCAGAGGTACAATGAATGGGTACTTTTTGTAACATTTATCAAATTGGATATATTCTTTGATTTTATTTTTCTTTAGTTGTGTTTATTGACGTTATCTATCTCAATATATTACTCTGATAGCTTGCTCTTCTACTTTCTCTGAGCATGCAGAGTTTGTTAGAGAAGGGCTATGAACTTGTATCTGGTGGAACTGAGAACCATCTAGTCTTGGTAAATTTGAAAAACAAGGTAACGAGAAATATTACTTTGGCAATTGTTTTATTTAGCAATTTACTTTTCCTTGAAGGACTATGGTCAGATGTTTTTGCATATTAGATAAACTCTTCAAGAACACTTTTCTATGATTTATTGAAGAGAACTTTTACTGGAATGAGTCAATCGGATGTCAAAGGGAAAAAGTGACTGACAAAATTTTTATTGTTTTGTTCTGTAAACCCTCTGTTCATTAGTGATTGTGTTTCACAAAAGTCAATGGAGCAGAAAAATTGTTAATCCTATTCTTGACGAGTTTTAAAGTTGAATTTAATGAATTAATCCAATTACTTTGAAATACTCATTTGGGAAAATCATAAAACTTTGATGTATAGTGGAGGGATGTTCTCTATAGGTGGCTACAAACAATTTATATATAAGAAAGGGGATCATTAACGTATTTGAAAATTTATATCATAGGGTATTGATGGCTCAAGAGTTGAAAAGGTTTTGGAATTAGTTCATATTGCAGCAAATAAAAATACTGTTCCTGGGGATGTATCTGCCATGGTTCCTGGTGGTATTCGTATGGGTAAGGGCTCCCTCCTCTGATCATCCTATGCCAGCTGATTATTGGCTATTTGCTTTTGTTTTGACGATTATCTGTTCTCGGGTGGTTTAGGAACCCCAGCCCTCACATCTAGAGGGTTTATAGAGGAGGATTTTGTAAGGGTAGCTGACTTCTTTGATGCAGCCGTGAAGTTGGCCTTGAAGATCAAGGCTGATGCTAAAGGTTACTCTTTATCCTTAGATGCACAATGTTTCTTTTATAAAGTTCTAATGTTTAGTGAGGAATGTTTTCTGCTATTATTGTAATGCTCACACGTGTTGTGTTACTATAAATCCAGGAACAAAGTTGAAGGATTTTGTGGCAACCATGCAATCAGATGAGCACATTCAATCTGAGATTGGAAACCTCCGGAATGAGGTTGAGGAGTATGCTAAGCAGTTTCCAACAATTGGTTTTGAGAAAGAAACAATGAAATACAATTGCTGAAGAAGGTTGTTTTTGGTGCAAGGTTTGTCTCATCTTGCTGGCTCTTTGAGCCAGATGTCTCCAGCATCTCATTTATTTGTTGGATGAAGGCCATAGAAAACTTCTGTCTTGGAACATGTTTTGAATTTATGGTTGTATTTTGTATATGCATAGTTGTGCTCAGTATCTGGTGGTGCTAGATGTTGATTTAGAAAGTATTCTAATAACTATTGATATATGGATGTTTTGCTGGATATAATTAACTTATTATCATTGAAATATTAGCATTAGTGTTGATTTATCTTCTGTCAAGAAATGTATCTGTGCGCATGTGTGATTTTGAATGACATAAGCAATATATGTTTACTTTTATATTTTAGCATATGCTGCTATTTTACATTTTAGTTTAAGTTGATTGATGCAAGCTATTTCAAAATCTATGTATCTATAAACCATTTAATTTGACTGTAGTACTTGTGCCATTTAGCAATCTTTCCTATTGTTTTTGTTCCATGTCAGGAATTTTTTTTCTTCTTTCTACTTTAAATAATTTAATGAAATTTTTATCTTATTTTTGCCTTTTTTGATTATATTTTGGATAATATGCCTGCTCTTTATTGTATTGCAGTTAAGAGGTTTGGCTGGTTAGCAGTTGGTTGCCTATTACGTTTGATATTGGATTTAAATTAGGCGCATGCGTACAATTATTTTTAGGCTATTTAAAGAAGCACTTAAAATTTTAGCACATTTTCTTTTTTAACCATTGGTAACAGTTTCTTAAAATTTGTAAATAACACCAAGCTTGATGTGACAGCCTTTGTAGTAGTTTACCAAGAATTTTTTAGTGAGACATTCAATTTTATGGTATTTGTGAATTTAGGATCTTAATATAAAGGGCATCGCATACATGATTAAAAATTTAAAATCTTAATTCTTGTGTTAAAACACTAGTGGCCTAAGTTGAAACGCCAGGATATATGTTTTTTCATGTATAAATCATTCATTCTATTAATTTGTTTTTGCAGATACATTAACCATTAACACTTCTAATTTGTTTTTCAGATACATTCCTTGCAGGACAGGCCGTCAATGTTTGCGTCAAAATGTTCTATATGAAGGAGAGACAAAAGCATGGGAGCATGTTGAGCTTTCATCTCTATAATCCAGATAATGTTTGTTTAAAAGTTCATGGCAAATGTGTAAATTAAAATTCTGTTAACTGATGCTTTGCAAATTACAAACATTGATTGTTACTAGTCAATTGTTTTATCAACTAGCATATTCTAAATTTTAATATCTTTGATTCTCAAAAAAAAAAAAAAAAAATTTAATATCTTTTATTTTTAGGTTATTTTTGGGGGTGTGGGGCAGTTGAGTCAGTTTTTGAATTAGATTTTCCTGTGTTCGTTGAAGCCTTCTAGGCTTGATGTTCCGCAACTCTCCTAACCTTCATTTGGCTAATGAACTGAAGAATAATGATACGCATGGACAAATGTTTTTCTTCTTTTTACGCTATGTTCAGTCAGATAAGAGCGTCATTTGGCAAGCAGTATTTCACAGTTTCTGCAATTCTAGAGCTGGCTGGTCGAAACAATGGCACCCAACAAAGGAATCCAAGGTTGAATCTACTCCAGGATAGAAAAATCTGAAACTCCACAAATTGCTAACCATTAAGATCAATTCAACCTACACTTGGAGGAAGAAATGTCACTTGGTCATTTTATGATGCATCCCTCTCTCTCTATCTCTCTCTCCTCCATGTTTAAATCACTAGGCCTTGAAAATAAATTGTTAGCTTACAGATACAAACATAGGCAGGAAGAGAAACACGCAAATTTACATGAAGGAGAGAGAAACCCACAGATTAATTACACAAAAAACACAAAAACCACACACAAAAGTTGAACACAATTGATCCTTAAATGCTGAACACAACTTACGGATAAATGCAAAACACCAACACATCAGAGAGTATGAGAAGTTAGACACAACTTACAGATAAATGCAACGTCTCTCGTCCATAGTGGCGGCAACAATGTCCCAAGCAGTGAGAAGGTGGGCTTGAGCGAAGGAAAAACAGAGGGGAGCGGGTTCGTTTGTTTTGCTTAATGGGTTTGCAATTATTGTGTTTTCTCTGTTTTGATGGTTTATTAGTTGGTGGGTAGGTGCAATTCATTGAAGAGGAAGAGGATGGAGTATTGAAGCGCATTGCAGACATCTTTGCCACAACAGTTGAGAGAAAGAAGAAGTACGTTCTACGAAATTAGCTGTTGGCATTGCACATTGATTTTGTGTTTCACTCCTCTCTACTTCGTGAGTCTGATGAGTGAAATATCTCAGGTTTTTAAGTTAATACAAAACACACCGTTCAAAGAATTGTAGCAACACATTTCCTTAAGAGATGTGGTCCATGAACAGAACACACATGTAGTGTTTTATTGAAACGATGCATTCAGGTTTTTGTTTATGCGTTTTAGCTGAAGTTGATGCGTTTATTTCGTGGGCATTGTAGCCGTGGGTCCCACTATGTAAAATGCAAATGCTGACATTAACCGTGTTTTCAGTGCAATTCAAACACTCACTTAGCGATCGAGTCATTGGGTCACTGATCCTACTGGCCTTGAAAGGAGAATATTTCTTTTATGATTTTATCTTTTGATTTATTTTCTTAATAAGCTAAATCTTTTTTTAATAACTTATCATTTTATATTTTAATTTGAACATTAACACCATACGTTTCTATATTGTAATTTAGGGATATGATTATAAAAATATTTTCTACAAGAAGAGAAACATTATTGTGCTCTCTTTATATTTATGTTGCATGAAAAGAGCTTAATAATAAATGAGTTGGGTTCAAGTTACACCTGGTGTAACCCTAATTAATGTTACACCACTCAATATTTTTTATTTGGATGCAAATATTGACAAATCCACCATTAGATTACATTATCTTTGTATATTCTTTATGTTTGCAAAATTTCAAGATGATCAAAAATTAATATCTATGTTATCAATCAATTGTTAAAATTCAAATTTTTGTAGTTTAAAATAATGCATAAAATATGAGTTTATGAATCAAATGGTAAATATTATCTGATTGATATAAAAATTGGCATGCATGTTAAAAACATATAGAACATATAATTCAACGGTTAGATTTTTAAAATATTAATTCAATAACAAGTTATTAGGTGGTGTAATATTGCTTAAGTATTGTATTTAGCAAGTCACCATAATAAATTTTTAAGAGAATTTGATTCCCAGACATGAACCTCACAAAACAGGATAAATACCACCAGACCATATAACTATGACTATTAAGTTATTGACATGAGAGAATAGTCAGATATTGGTTTAGGTACTCGTTCCCAAAAAAAAAAGTTATATAATTTATTGCTAATATGGTATATAATTTTATTTTTAGGTATTTAAAAATTGATTTGTCTAATTTTTTAACATATTTTTCATATAAATAATATTTAATTTACTATGCGATTAAACCAGCCACCAACATTCGGGTGGACTAGTTGGTAAGATACTGGGTCAAAAGTCTCAAGCGCTACTATGGTCACATTCAAGTAAAAAAGCCACGTTGGTTGCCCCTCCACTCATTTTTTATTTATCCAAAAAAAAAAAAAACCAGTGACGGCCATTGAGCCCATATCATAGATCAAGTTAAACTTTGGTGCCAATTTAGTAAAGTGATGTGTCAATTCATTGATGCCATATTACCATACCATACCATACCATACCAAATTCGTGTACAGAGCCGGAGGTAGTAACTCTGCTTAGTTTTAAGACCAGTGTAAATTTATCTTTTCAATTATTCTCTACTATGTCCAGCGGGTGGTAGAGGTTGACCAAAGTTAGAAAGGCGTCCCTTCCCTCCACAATTTTATCCAAACAGATAGCATAGGATGAAGTAATAATAATAATACTTGCTCCCGAGTCTCCACTCTCTCCACCATGTAGTTTCCTCAATAACCCAAATATCCATTCTTCATGGCTTCTTTGCCTTCAGTTGCCGTTACTCGCACTCTCAAACTCGACCCAAATTTCAGGAAGCACCCCACCACCGAAAAGGTACTTCCTTCTTTTCTAAATTACTTTCTAAATTCTTTATTGATACCACTTTTGCTATAAAAGTAGAATTTAAACAATACATTAAAATCTTGTAATATATATATATATATGTGTGTGTGTTGGTTATACATGTTTTGTTACAAGAAACCTTATTATAAGACTTGTATACATACAGACAATATGGGTGTGTGTATATGTGTGTTCCAAACCATCCTCCATGTTTGTGTTGTTTGCATTTCTTAGCGACGGATAACATGTTCAAAATACTATCGTTCCTAAAACTTTTTTTGTTAGTGCATCATTTCCGAAGTACTTGTACTTGCTTTTAAGAGCTGAATCAGCACAACTTTCAGTTTAATGTTAACTACCTGATGCCACAATTTAAGGTTGCTGTATGTACATTAGCTAAAGCACTTTGAATTTATTGTGCTTTATCAAACCTGGGATGATCCTAAATCTGCATCAATATATCTCAGAGTCCAAGCATCTCATGTCGGAGAAATCAGACAGTGACCCATTTGGATGGAAGTTCAGAAATAAGGTCGGTGGACTTCCGAGAAGCACTTTCAATGATGAAAGAGGGGACGAAGTTCGAATCTTCTTATTATGTCGCCCTCTTGCAAGAATGCATAAACAAAAATTCGGTTTCGGAAGCACAGATTGTTCATGGGCATATTATGAAAACGGTAACACAAGAAGATTTGTTTGTCATGACGTTCCTGATTAATGTTTATGCAAAATGTGGAAGCATGGAAAATGCTCAGAAGGTCTTTGACAATTTGCTTAGAAGAAATGTTGTTTCATGGACAACCCTAATGACTGGTTATGTTCACAATTCTCAGCCTGAGATTGCCATCCAGATTTTCCAAGAAATGTTGGAGGCTGGGGCTTATCCTACAAATTACACGCTAGGAACTGCCTTGAATGCTTGTTCTTCATTGTACTCTGTCATGTTGGGGAAGCAATTTCATGCCTATATTATCAAATACCAGATTGACTTTGACACAAGTGTTGGCAATACCCTTTGTAGCTTTTACTCCAAACTTGGCAACTTAGAATCTGCTATTAAAGCCTTTCAGAGGATTAGGGAAAAGAATGTGATCTCATGGACTACAGTTATATCCGCTTGTGGTGATAATGGAGAAGCTGCAAGGGGTTTGAGGTTTTTTGCTGAGATGCTTACTGAGGACATCATACCCAATGAGTTCACCTTGACTAGTGTCTTGAGCTTGTGTTGTACAATGCTGTCTTTGGGTGTAGGGGCACAAATTCACTCATTAAGCATTAAACTTGGCTATATGTCCTCTCTACCCATTAAAAATTCCATCATGTATTTGTACCTTAAATGTGGATGTATTAGTGAGGCTGAGAAATTGTTTGATAAAATGGAAACTTTTAGCCTGGTTACATGGAATGCAATGATTTCTGGCCATGCCCAGATGATGGATTTTGCAGAGGATGATCTTTCAGCATACCGAAGTGGATGTGAGGCACTCAACATTTTCTTTAACTTGAACCAGTCAGGCATGAAACCTGATTCATTCACCTTCTCTGGTATCCTAACTGTATGTAGTAGATTGGTGGCCATAGAACCAGGGGAACAAATTCATGCTCAGATCATTAAATCTGGGTTTTTGTCAGAGGTGGTAGTTGGCACTGCACTAATTAATATGTATAATAAGTGTGGAAGCATTGAGAAAGCAACTAAGGCTTTTGTGGAGATGGATACAAGAACTATGATATTGTGGACTTCTATGATTACAGGTTTTTCTCAGCATGGCCAGTCTCAACAAGCCCTGCAACTCTTTGAGGATATGAGACTAACTGGTGTTAGACCAAACCGGATTACTTTTGTGGGTGTTCTATCTGCTTGTAGCCATGCTGGAATGGTCAAGGAAGCACTCAGTTACTTTGAGATGATGCAAAAGGTATATAAGATTAAGCCTGTAATGGACCACTTTGCATGCCTGATTGATATGTTTGTGAGGTTGGGTTGGTTAAATGAAGCTTTTGATTTTATTAAGAAAAATGATTTTGAGCCCAATGAGTTTATATGGTCGCTCTTGATGGCCGGATGTAGAAGTCATGGGAATTTAGAATTGGGTTTTTATGCTGCTGAACAATTACTCAAGCTCAAACCAAAAGACACTGAAACTTATGTTTTGGTGTTGAATATGTACCTCTCTGCAGGTAGATGGAAGGATGTTTCTAGGGTGAGAAAAATGATGAAAGAAGAGAAACTCAAAAAATTACATGATTGGAGCTGGGTTAGCATAAAAAACAAGGTTTATTCATTTAAACCAAATGACAAGTCACATTTTCGTAGTGCAGATATTTACAAATCATTGGAGAACTTGCTTGACCAGGCAAAGAGCGTTGGCTATGAGTCACTAGAAACTTTGGAGGTAACCGATGGCGATGAAGAAAAGACATACTCTTCTACTGCATATCACAGTGAAAAGTTGGCCATTGCATTTGGGTTGTTGAACACACCAAATCCTGCACCAATACGAGTTATCAAGAGTATCTTTATGTGCAGGGACTGCCATAATTTTGTTAAGTTCATCTCATTACTGACTGCTAGGGAAATTGTCATTCGAGATAGTAAGCGGCTTCATAAATTTGTCAATGGACACTGTTCTTGTGGAGAATTTAGTGGTCTTTTTTGATATCCTTGTCTGGGTGGGTGGGATAAATTCAAAAAGTTGTTATTCTCGTTGAACTTTAACATGTTTTTTTGAGGCTGATAGACGGAGAGGCGTGTTGTGTAGTCCCTTTTGCTTTCATACAAGGTCAAATACAAAGTTCATACCAACCCTATGCTACATTTGTTATACTAAATTCTGATAAACTAAGAATAGGAATGGGTAGTAATTCAAAAGTCTGAATGTAATAAGTATTTGGTAATAACACAATCATACAATAATAGAATTTTGAGTATGTAGTCAAGAGACTTGTAACTCAAACGATATATTATGATTTAAACAACATTATTTGTGTTATGGTATCTGCAAAAAGTTGTGTTTGTGCAAAATGAATAAATTTTTATACAAGGAAGGAAACAACTACATTAACAAGAAATAGTAGGAGTGCAAAAATTTTCGGAACAATCAAAATCTAACAGGATGCTACAATACATAAACTATAAAATCTAGAAGTTGGACCCAACCGGCAAAGGGTTTTATTTATTTATTTTGTATAACCGGTTTATATATAGCATCTCTCTCATATAGAGATGAATCCCACAGGTATAAAACTTAAATGTTGGTATATCATGTTACACCAAGTATCACTTCTTTGGAAGGATATCTGCACACCTATTTGTTTCATCTCTCCAACATCGACTTGCATTCATTCAAAATTGGACTAAAAAAGTGTTAGTGTTCTCGTTCGACAAAACAACCTAAACAGCTACAAGGGAATCTGTTTCCCCATCTAAAAGCTAAAGTAGGAAAAAGAAAAAGAAAAGTAAAGAAAAAATATTTAGTAACTTTAACATTTTCTTAATACTTAATACTTTGTTTCGACACTAATATTCTCCGAAAAATGAATCGTATTTTAGAAAGTATTTTCTATAAAACTATGTCATTTTCTTATGTTTGATAGCGACCTTAAAATAAGTTGAAAAAAACTATCTTTTGACTTTCTTTATTTAGATTCACATGAGAATAAGTTATTTTCTTAATTAAACTTTCGTGTAAGATAGAGTTGTCTTTCAGAAAATTTTAGTGAAAAACAACTCAATCTCCTATTAATTTTAAGGAAAATGTTAATGGATGCCCTAAGAATATTAGTTTAAGAATTACTTTTAGAAACATTTTATGAAAAATGATAAAACAATTAATTTTTCTGACAGATTTTTATATTTTCCATAAAAGTGATGTTAAAAATTTCTCAATATGGTTTATTAATAGTTGTCTTAAGAACACCCATTAACATTGCCCTAATGGTCCGTTTGGATTGAGAGAGAATGAGGGGGAGTATAGTAGATTTAGTACAGAATTAGTTTATTTTTAGCCAACTCCCCCCTACTCCCCCTCCTTCCCCCCTTTTATCCAAACAGACCATAAGTTAAGGGTTTTACTAATGGATGCTCTTAGCCATACATTAGGCAATAGCCAATAAGTCTATTTTTTAATTTAAGAAGAAAGATACTAGGTAATTAGCTCACCCCCATTAAGGTAAAGTATGACTTTCAGACGCTAAAATATATTCATTTTATACGTTCATAGTTCACACTCTAAAATTCCACAAACTATACCCAGCCGCCAGTGTCTTTGTTTTTAAAAAAAAATTAGTTTGTAGTGTTGTTATACATAACATTTTGATCAAAACTTTTTTTTTTGTTAATGAAAAATTATTTAAAATATAATTATATTTATAAAAAAGTGAGTTTTTAAAAAGATGTACATAACAAATATTTTTTATTTTGAAACAACATAAACAAATAAATTTAAAAGCTAAAGAAAAAAGATATTTCTCAAAGAGTGGCATTAGGAATAATATAAAGTAAACTTTACAAACTGATGTGTCACTAATTACAAAAAGATAATTCTGAAATTCATTTATTATATTTTTTTGTCATGTCAATTTGTAAGTTTTATGTTATAAAATTTATAATAATTTTAGCATTTTTCTCTCTAAATAGTCACTCAACCAAACTAATAAGACAAATTTTTATGACCCACTTTTTTTAAGGTTGGATGTAACAATTGCACCTTCTCAATTCCATTGTGTGTGATGTGTACCATTGAGGAAGATGGTACCTGGCATTCACATTAGTAACAGTATAAATGTATACATAATGTCACATCAAATAGCTCTTGATTGGGGTATATCAATCAATCATAATGAGTATTTATTCTCACATTCCTTATTATCATTCATATAAATTATCAATTTCGCGTTTTAAGTGTGGGTATCTATAAAAATTATGGATATCACTTATGAAATTAAAGACATTGTGTCTTTGGAGCATTCATCAACAAATGTGTGAGAATAATTTACTCAATACATGCAAGCTTTTGACTAGTTTTTTGTCACCTCCTCAAGAGCAAGTACTTGGTTAACTAACTTAATTAGATGGTATTACCCTTAAGGGTTTACCTTCACATAAAATATATACATAAAACTAATGTTGCATATAACCTTTAAATAAGATTATTACGATTCAATATATGAAGTAAACCTCATTATTTAGACAGTGATGACTCTAGGAATTATTATTCAAGGTGTTCCTTAAGAAGTATAAATTACACAATTTTATTTCTTTTTAGCCTTTAGGTAATTAGATTTAATTCGGTGTTATTAATTTCATTTCGTTCCGGCTGTAACAGCCAGAAAATACTGTGCTGGTAAAAAAACCGGAACAGTAATCTACCCTATTCCACTTTGGAAAAAATTTCGGGTCATTCCGGTCTCTTTCGAATGTTTCGGGGTGTTTCAGTAAATACCGGCCGAAATTTAAGATTCAGTCGGCATGAAATTTGTGCTTTAAAAAAATTTGTTCTTAAAACTAAAACAAATTTGCAATCTGTAATAACCAAAAAACCCTCAAAAGGAAAAAAATGAAAAGAAATAAATGAACAAAGGTACTTGTATAGCTTAAAAAAAAAAAAAATCATATTGCGAAATTTGAGACTCAGAACTTGAGAAGAGACACTGCCGCACTGGTACTAGTAGAAAACATAGAAGTTACGAACAAGGAGGAAGGTAGAATGTAGATGTAAAAGTGTAGATGAAGATATGATAAAATTTAAAAGTATAAAGTGTAAAAATCGAGGAGACAGAAGACAGAAGACATGTGTGGTTAAAAATAAACAAGAAAAAATAATTAAAAATAAGAAGTAAGTAATATATGTCTGATAAGGAAAAATAACACTGTAATAAAAAATAATAAAAGGTTGAAAATTGTGTTGTATTGAGTAGTGTCCTTAGTCGAAGGAATCAAGCCACTACTGAGCTTGTAGTAGTTTTATTTTATTTTATTTTTTTAGATTTTAGTTTAATTTTTTTTTTTGAGTTTTCCTTTTTGTTTGAAAGACCCCAATATATTATTAAATTGCTCAAATTATGGACTAAAATTTAATTTTATTGATATAAAAAAATTTAGGGTGGTCCCAAAATTTTTTTAAAGGTAAATAAATATAAAATTTAAATTATTATATAATTTTTTTTCAAGTCCGGATGGTCCGGCAAAAAGGTGACACTGCCACTGTATTTAGAATAAGTATCTTATGAGCGAAACGCATGGAGTACGCTTCTCACATATATTGCTCATATGCTTGTGAGTGATGTTCTTAATATATGGTATGTTAGGGCATCTCCAACAGCTTCTTCATATTTTGGTACTATTTGACTAATCAACAGTACCATTTAACTTTTACATACTACTTTTTTAAATATATCTTCCAACAGCTTCTCTATTATTTCTTCTATCACATTTAAATATTATTTCTTCATCTTTTTTTAATCTTTTCTTATGCAACCCCAAACAGTGACCCCACAGTAACTGCCACTGTCACCACCGCATCTACCACCACCCCGTCAATCACCCTAACCCCACAACCCCCCCACCACAGCAACCCCCCACCACATCAGTCACAAAACCCAACCACTCCCACACCCACGCCCACACTCATCAAACCCACCACCACCTGGGAAAAAAAAAAAACCGCGCCGATCTCGACCGCGCACGACCCACGACCGCGACAGCGCACGACCCACGACAGCGACCGCGCACGACCCACGACCGCGCACGACCCACGACCCACGCCGCGCCGATCTCGCAGCCGCAGCAACCACTTCTCCACAAAACCCACGCCGCAACAACCACGCCGATCTGATGGGGTCTCCATGCCAATCTGAGAAAGAGAGAGAGGAAGGAAGCGCCGATTAGAAACCCATCGCCACCCACGACCGCGCCGATCTCGCCGCCGCAGCAACCACTTCTCCACAAAAACCACACCGCAACAACCACGCCGATCTGAGAAAGAGAGAGAGGAAGGAAGTGCCGATGGGTTTCGGGTTTGAAGAGGCCGGTAGAGCTTGCCGGAAGTGTGGCCGTGGCGTGGCGTTGATGCATTCGGAAGAGTGAAGACTGAAGAGTCACCAGAGAGCAGGGAGGAGGAAACGTTCGGATGAGAGAGAAAGAAGAGTAAATTAATGGTACTGTGCAATTGTTTAAGAATAGATAATAGAGTAGAGTTGCTACAGTGTTCTCTAAAGGTAGAGAAGGACTGTAGCAACTTTAAAAAAATTTTGGAAAATTTTGGTTGATAGAGAAGCTGTTGGAGCATCTACAGTTACGGTTTTTCCCCCAAAAATAGAGTTACAGTGACTGTTGGAGATGCTCTTAGAACACTGTAGCAACTCTACTCTATTATTTAATCTTAAACAATTGCACAGTACCATTAATTTACTCTTCTTTCTCTCTCATCCGAACGTTTCCTCCTCCCTGCTCTCTGGTGACTCTTCAGTCTTCACTCTTCCGAATGCATCAACGCCACGCCACGGCCACACTTCCGGCAAGCTCTACCGACCTCTTCAAACCCGAAACCCATCGGCACTTCCTTCCTCTCTCTCTTTCTCAAATCGGCGTGGTTGTTGCGGCGTGGTTTTTGTGGAGAAGTGGTTGCTGCGGCGGCGAGATCGGCGCGGTCGTGGGTGGCGATGGGTTTCTAATCGGCGCTTCCTTCCTCTCTCTCTTTCTCAGATCGGCATGGAGACCCCATCAGATCGGCGTGGTTGTTGCGGCGTGGGTTTTGTGGAGAAGTGGTTGCTGCGGCTGCGAGATCGGCGCGGCGTGGGTCGTGGGTCGTGCGCGGTCGTGGGTCGTGCGCGGTCGCGGTCGTGGGTCGTGCGCTGTCGCGGTCGTGGGTCGTGCGCGGTCGAGATCGGCGCGGTTTTTTTTTTTTTTTTTTTTTTCCCAGGTGGTGGTGGGTTTGATGAGTGTGGGCGTGGGTGTGGGAGTGGTTGGGTTTTGTGACTGATGTGGTGGGGGGTTGCTGTGGTGGGGGGGTTGTGGGGTTAGGGTGATTGACGGGGTGGTGGTAGATGCGGTGGTGACAGTGGCAGTTACTGTGGGGTCACTGTTTGGGGTTGCATAAGAAAAGATTAAAAAAAGATGAAGAAATAATATTTAAATGTGATAGAAGAAATAATAGAGAAGCTGTTGGAAGATATATTTAAAAAAGTAGTATGTAAAAGTTAAATGGTACTGTTGATTAGTCAAATAGTACCAAAATATGAAGAAGCTGTTGGAGATGCCCTTATACGCCAGACATATGGAGACATATGGAGCGCGCCTCTCGTATGGACCCAGATACTTGTAAAGGGTTTGTGCTCGTCCATATGTCTAGCGGATAAGATGATTTTCTAATGGCCTAAAGTAGACAAAACTCTCCTACTATATGAGTGTATTCTACATCAAAACAACACTAACTGTCAATCTCTCTCTCTCAAAATGGGAACTTTAGAAACTGAGGCACCACCAAGCAGTAACTTACGAGAAGAGTCTACCATAGATGAAGACGAGCAGTCACCAATCGAGCAAGTCCGGCTAACTGTATCGACCACCGACGACACCTCACTCCCTGTATGGACATTTCGAATGTGGACACTGGGCCTTCTCTCTTGTGCCCTTCTCTCCTTCCTCAACCAATTCTTCTCTTACCGCAGAGAGACCCTCATCATCACCCAGATCACCGTCCAAGTTGCCACTCTCCCCATCGGACGACTCATGGCCTCTGTTCTTCCCACAACCAAGTTTCGCATCGGGTCCCGCGAGTTTTCGCTCAACCCTGGTCCCTTTAACATGAAGGAACACGCTCTCATCTCTATTTTTGCTAATGCTGGAAGTGCTTTTGGGAATGGCCCAGCTTATGCTGTCTATATCTTTGACATTATAAAGGTTTTTTATCGAAGGAATATCTCTTTCTTTTCTGCTTGGATTCTTATCATCACAACCCAGGTTCTTCTTCTTTTTTCTTTTAAATTTGCTTATTTATGTTTTTCAAAGTGACGCAATATTGGTTTGGTTTTTACTCTGTTTGGTAGCCTAGAAAAGTGAGGAATATATACACACAAATGCACGGAATTTGTATATAAACCTTAATATATTTCCCTGCAACCTTTTAATTAGCCTTTTGGTTATTCTGTTGTTGGTTAAGACAACCACAGAAAATGGGATCTTCCTCTATGTCTTGCTATTATCCGTAGAGAAAATGGGGTGTCAAGTATTTTTAATTCCCAGATTATCTGATACATGTTCGCTTATAATATATGATATGAGTCTTAGGTACAACTTTGGGATAATTATTGAGTGAAGACCAACACTTGCATCATATGAAGCTGTCGTTTGGTGGTTCATGGTTCATACTAACATGAGCATGTGTATGGTGACATATATATATATATATATATATATATATATGTAGGTCTTGGGATACGGCTGGGCTGGGCTGTTGAGGAAGTATGTGGTGGAGCCGGCTCATATGTGGTGGCCAAATACACTTGTTCAAATATCACTTTTCAGGTACCGTACACCGGTTAAAAAATTTTGTCGTCCTAATTTGATTTGCCAATTTTTATGCAGTGTCTTAATTTAAAAACTGAAAATATTATAGTAAAATAATTTCTAATTGTGTAAATAATGCTGTAGAACTTAGTTTTAATTTTCAATTTTTTTTAAAGTGGTTTGTGGGTCTCGTAAACAATGCACAAGATCCACTGATTTTGATGCAAACGTAGCTGATCCAAATGATCACTTAATAAAACTTGTAATTTATGTTATGGTCCTACAACCCAAATGGCCGACCAAGTTATGATATTCGAACTTGAAGGCGAATGTCATATCTTTGAGCGGAAAAGGTTTATCTCCAAACTAGTTTAGAAAAAAACTATTTAAACTTCTTTTATATCTTTTTATTGGATGTGAATTTTGAAAATCTAACTTTTAGATGGCATGCTCTTATTATACTTTTCATACTTGCAAAATTTAAAAAAGATCAAAGATCAATAGCTATATTATCGATGACTTGTTTAAATTTCAAGTTTTTGTGGTAAAAAAATTATGTACAAATAATAGGTTTATTGATTGAATAATAAATAATATCTGATTTGAACAAAATTTAACATGCAAGTTAAAAACATAAAGATTATGTAATTCAACGGTTAGATTTTCAAAATTCACATTAAATAAAAAGATATAAGATAAGTTTAAAGAGTTTCTCTCTAAACTAGTTTGGAGAGATACATAATTCCCTTTGAGTGGTGCATAATTATTTTTATAATTAATAAGCAAATTCAATACTCTTATATTAGCATACAGCTAGCTAGCTCTGCCCCTATGCCCATATTTTACCTTGCCCATCTCCCAACTAGGGGTGGTGATGGTGAAACTCCCTCTAAGCTAGTAACATCATATGTCTTCAAATAAAATATCTGAAATTCAAATTCTGTCTATATAAAAAATCGATTAATATCTTAGCTTAATAATAAAGAGTAATCATCATTTAATGGATGTCATAAGTTAATAAAAAAATTATTTAATTAGACATTTTCCATCTTTAATTCACTGGCTGTGAATTGACCTAGAGAACGGCCTCTTAGCCTAATAATAAAGAGTAATCATCATTCAACGGATGTCATAAGTTAATAAAAAAATTATTTAATTAGACATTTTCCATCTTTAATTCACTGGCTGTGATATTGACCTAGAGAACGGCCTCTTATATGTCCACCAACATGTGTGAACATGCATAGGTACATAGAATTCCAGTGCAATCCCATTATCTTTAACTTTTGGAAACAACCGCAGGGTCCTTATCTTCCCAATTTTCAATATTATAGGCTTATAGCCAAAAATTTACGCGCAAAAAGACTTTTCTTTATCTTTGTTTCCTTGATTTCTACTTTGTCAATGTCCTCCGTCGGCCTAATCAAGTTGTAGGACAGAGATAATGGAAACAGTGAACTTCTACAGTTTGATTATTCTTTTTTCTAATATCCATTTGTATTTTTCTCAAGATTTCTAATTATCTTTTTCACATCATGAACACATAGGCTTCAAGCATGACATCATATACTTTCAACATCTTTTTCAGTCATACAATTTTTTTTACTTGATTTATGGGTCATAATTAATTTGACATCACCTTGTACAGTTGTACTACCAACAAATTGAAAATGGAAAGGCTTACCTCTAAAATTGGTTTAAAAAAAAAAAGCCTCAATTGCATGATCATTGATAAAATCATCGTTATGTGAGTTATTTAAATAGTGTATATATGGTTTTATTGATCTAAATTTAATGGGTTCTAAAAATATTCTCCCAAATTAATTTGGAGGAAAATTTTGTCCAACTAAAAAATGCACATTATTATTCTTTTTCTTTTTGGAGGGAAGGTGAGATAAAAGTACAATAAATTTTATAAATCACAAATATAATTGAAAGTAATGTTGCTCCAATAACAACATATCACATATAACAAGTTATACAACTGCACACCCATGGTGCGATGGTCACTCCACAAGTATAAGTGCTTGTGGGGTGTGGGATGCAAAAGCCGGGATTTAAGTCTTCAGGAAGGAGCTTCACATACATATACACTTAGATTAGGCTAAAGTAGAATTCTATCTTGTATAAAAAAAAAGTTATGAAAATTCTCTCTCTCTCTCTCTCTCTCTCTCTCTCTCTCTGGTGGAAAAAGAAACTTCAAATTAAACTCATTTAAGAATTCAAAATTTTTCTCTCCAAGCATTGCTTATACAAACATACAACTTCACTAACCAAATTTGATGTCACTTGCCTCTCTCTATCATTTCTTATAAAACTTGGGGGATGGTGCAAACCTTTATTGTTGCTGTTATTATTATTATTATTATTTTTCTTATAAACTGGACTTTCATTAACGGGAAAAACTAAAGAACAATAGAAGAACAATTGGGCATTATCAACTCGATCAAGGGTGATAATATGTTTCACTCCGAGTTTGGGCATATTTTGCAAGACATTATTTTTCTTAGTTTTCTTTTTAATTCTGTTTCTTTTTGCCACATTAAAAGGCGAGGTAATTGTATAGCTCACAAATTAGCTAGAAGAGCTATTTTTAGTCCTTTCACTGTCTGGATGGAGTTTGTTCCTCCCGACACTTTTGATGATTACAACTTTGATCTTCGACTGAATGCTAAATAATATTCCCTATTCCTAGGGGGTGTCTCAAAAAAAAAAAAAAAAAACAATTGGCTTTACAAATATCAGCAATAGCAATAGGGAGGTTGGACTAATTACAAAAAAAAAAAAATAAAATAAAAAAAGACCTTCTAGGACTACCAGCTAGCATTATAGGCTCTACTAATCCAACAAAATTTACAACTCAAAAAACTCTTACTAACTTATAAACTATTTTTTTATTAAGGTGGAGATGGACTAGTGCACTTGCTTTCCTTTGAACTCATAGCACTAGAGAGTAGATACAAATTTTTGCATCACCTTCCACTATAATTCGTTCCCATTTATTGTTATTTAAGATTTATCGTCATCCTTTCATTAATTAATTAATTAATGTGTAATTTAGCCTATATTATAATATCCAAGTTTAGCCATAACAATTGTCACAATAACCAAAAGATAAACTAATGCTATATTTACTGACATCAACGTAGGACATTGCATGAAAAAGAAATAAAAGAGGATGGCAAGAAGCCCAGTCTATCAAGAGTGAAATTTTTTGTGATCGCACTAGTTTGTAGCTTTTGCTGGCAATTGTTCCCTGGATACCTCTTTCAAACCTTACAAAGCATCTCATGGGTTTGCTGGGCCTTCCCAAAGTCAGTGACTGCTCACCAAATTGGGTCAGGTTTGCGTGGACTTGCAGTTGGAGCCTTGACCTTGGATTGGACAACAGTGGCTTCATTCCTATTCAGCCCTCTAATAAGTCCCTTCTTTGCAATTGTCAATGTCTTTGTAGGCTTTGTATTGATTATCTATATTGTGATTCCCATTGCCTATTGGGGGATGAACACATACAATGCTAAAACATTTCCCATTTATTCAGCTGACTTGTTTACTGCTCAAGGTCAGGATTATAATATTTCATTGATTGTCAATGATAAGTTTGAGTTAGATATTGCATAGTATAAGCAGCTAGGGAAGATCCATTTGAGCACATTCTTTGCTCTCACCTACGGGTTCGGTTTTGCTACTATTGCATCTACACTTTCACATGTGGCTTTGTTCTATGGAAGGTAATGTTTTTCTTCATCGTTCATTCACACATGCTATATTACATTATGTTTTGTTGCCTACGTTGTGAAAGCTTTTGAGGTAATTATAAATGGTAAATATTATAGTGACTACAGATTTTACTACAAGAAAACTAACAACTTAATGTGGTAAGAATATGATTGGTTGGTACCATTTCAATAACATAATAAAGGAATAGTTTAATTACTCTTTCATAATTTGTGACATATTAATTCTTATGTTTTAAAGTTTGTAATATTCATAACATCACTCATTATTTTTTTTTATGAATGCATCACTCTTTAAAGTATGAGCTTTGATGATTTTTTTTTTCTTCTGAAAGTTTGTTTTTGGCTAAAAGTTGGTTAATATATAATTGTACATTTTACCTAAAAAAAAAAAAGTGAAATAGCTGTAAATTACCAAATAAGCTGGAAGTTCAAAGTAAAAAATGTAGGCAAATGCACGCTTGTTAAGCAATAATGTTCTCGATCTATATAAATTTCTTGGTACGTAAGGTTGCATTTGAGAATGAACCATGATGTTGTAGGGAGATTTATGATCGATATCGAGCTTCTTACAAGGGTAAGGAGGATATTCACACAAGACTGATGAAGAATTACAAAGACATACCTTCATGGTGGTTTCATTTACTTCTGATTGTTACCATCTCAGTCTCGCTTGTACTTTGTATCTTCTTGAAAAAGGAGGTCCAAATGCCATGGTGGGGGCTTATATTCGCAGCTGCACTTGCCTTCATCTTCACCCTTCCCATCAGCATCATAACCGCCACCACAAATAAGGTAATCTAATTGCATAATGGGAGCAAATTATCGAGAAAATTTGTTATTTAAAAGATCAAATCAATATGAAGAGAGACTACGTTATTAGTTTTCGTTTCTTTTTGGTTATTCCAAGAATCATTATCCACTAATTACCAATTCTTCTTGTTTAGACACCGGGGCTAAATATCATCGCAGAGTACATAATGGGAGTAATATTACCTGGAAGGCCCATAGCCAATGTTTGTTTCAAGACATATGGGTATATGAGCATGAGTCAAGCAATCTCCTTTCTCAATGATTTTAAGCTGGGCCATTACATGAAGATCCCTCCAAGATCAATGTTCCTAGTACAGGTATGTGCAACGTTCTTTCTCCCTATACTAGCATAATTCATTAATATCTTTAGAAATTGTTGTCATAGATGGGATACTCCAATACCAGTGGTTGAAATTTGGGGTTAGCGGAAGCTCATTAACACGAGAAAAAAAATTTAGAACATGCACATAAGACGATACAATTTGACATCACATTTCCAACTCTTCAAGCCTATACCAAGCATTTTGGCAACATTACTGAAAATCCATGATTAATAATATGGATTATTGATGATGTCGAAGATCGTCAGTAAGTGGCACGGTGCTTACGTGCTCTAGATGAAAACCTGTGCAACACAAAAAGAAGAAGATCCTACAGAGAGTATCGGTGTAGTACCGGCCAACTACCCTCTGAAGATTAAGTTAAGGAACTTTCACAACTATAGAGTGCTAGAGTTAGGGTGAATTATGCGTACCTTGGTTTGTGAGAGTTTGAGGGTTTTTATAGTAGCGTAAAGCTGACATTCGTTTCTTGGCGGAGAGGGTCTTTCATTGTAGGGAAGATCCTCATTAATACATGTATATTGAGGGATCCTTTCCCTGTGGGGACCCTCTTGATTAGGGTTAACTGTGGGGCGCAAGATGTTTCCTTATATACACATTTGTGGAGGCCAAGCAAGGCCATGTTAGACCCGTCCTAGGTTTCCTTCTCCCCGTCAGCTTCCTTCTGTCAGCCTCTCATCTCGTCTAGACGTTCTCGTTGTTCCACATAGATGTCATCGAGCATGGAGTTGTCGGCCTATGATATCGTCGCCTTCATCACTTATGAATGAACAAGTAAAGCTGACGAGTTCATTGAGACTGTTGGCTTCCTCAAAAGTGGACGTGTTTACCTTTTTCCAGAATAACCCTTATCAGCTGCCCTGTACTCCATGGCTCCATTAGCTTTAGCTGACGGGCTGTGGAGTGTAGCTTTCCTTTCATTTATTATTTATCCATTGAAAAATAAGAGTGCTTATTAATGGCTTCTTTAAGCAGATTTTATTAAATTCTAGGACATGTGGTAGAGGCTGGTTAGCCTCGTTTACGAGCAAAGGCGTCGCTTCGTTTCCCGTGCTCTTGCGTTTTATAAATAGCCCATCCCCTTCCTTCATTTTTCCTTATTTCATTTTTGCAAATCGTAAGAGAAAGAGCTTATTGTTCCGTCATCCTTGTTGCCGTCAGCTTGCAAATCCTGTCACCTCTGCAAAGTCGTCAATCAATCCTGTAAGTCCACTTTCATTCCTTTTTACTTTCACATTTCTAGTCAGTCGTCATTTCTGTAGAGAGACCCATTAAATAGGTTCTTTGAACACCTCCAATGCTTGTAGGTGAGCAGAAGTCAGGTGATAGAAAAGCGACGACTGAGCAGTCATTGTCAGCCTGTAAGGGAGTGAGCTACGACGAAGTCTTCCCGTCAGGGCATAGGCTAGAGGAGGGCTTATCCTGGTCGTCAGAGAGGGAACCGTCTGCCCATTCTCCTCATGATGAAGGGGAAAACTATGACGAAGAGGAGGTAGAGGGACATGTGGAGGACGAGTACAACGAGGGAGAAGGAGACGGAGTGGAAGAGGAGGGCGTAGAGTAGGGTGACGAGGACAAGAGTGAGGATGATGGAGGAACATCCTCTGAGGGAGGTTCAAGAAGTCAAGAGGACGACAGAACCCATCCCTTCTTTCTTCCCACAATGTGGACAGTCAATGACTTTTACCCGAAGATGACGACTAGATATTCAAGGAGTTTCGGGATCATTATCAAATCCTTGACAATATCCCAATCTGTTTGCCTGGGAAGTTTGAAAAGTGTTACTCGGGGAAGACTGCGAACGTCGGCATGTCTGACGCCATGTTCGCGGCAAGATTGAGATTGCCATTGACGGCACTACACCGTCAGTTGGCCAATTTTCTAAGATTATCCGTCAGCCAGATCGCTCCCAATGCTTGAAGGATATTCATAAGGACTAAAATTCTTTGGGGTCGCCTTAGTGGTGGGAACCGTTAACTTATCCTTGACGAGTTTTTTTGGTGCTATAGACCCCAACATATTGTCTCGTCTCAAGGGATATATCACTTTGCAGCGAGGAAGAAAGTACTTAGACTGGTGTTGGACATGCCTGACTCTAATAAAAATTGGAAGGGTAGATATTTTTTTGTCCAAAGGACGGATTGGGTATGTTGACGGGAAGAGTGTGTGAAGATGCCCCAGCTTTGACAATACTTAGGGTATTGTCAAGGATTCAGGTTTGGTACCGTCATTTTTTTCATTTTCACTTTGCTTATTAGTTCTGCATTTAACGTCATCTGCTTCCTTTTTTCTCAGCTAGTGTTCACCCTTGTATAACTGACGAACAGGAGGCTTTCATCTGTCGGGTACTTGACATCCCGTTTGATGAGTGGAAGTGTAGGGATTTGATCACCCTTGATACATTGCATGCTTATTGCGGTAGTCCTGTGCCGACACCTAAAGCCTGTAGACTGAACAGATACTCCTGTCAGCATAAGTCCTTACGTTTTTGCTTCCTTCTTCCATCTGCTTCATACTTACGTTCGTTTACTTAACGTTCGTCCTTTGTTCTTTGCAAATATGGAGGCAACTAGACAAAGAAATTTGGTAAGGGCGTCAGCTGCTGTGTGTAAGCAGAAGGAGAAGGAAAAGGGGAAGGAGAGGGCGTCCTTGTCGGCTTTTACAGTCATTGGCAAGGGAGCATCCAAATGGAAGAGCAAAGGGAAGGATGACCATCCACTCAAAAAAGGACCAGTCACTCCTACAGGCGACAAACAGTTAAAGAAGCCGTCGCCTATCAAACAAAGTCATGGAACTAGTAAAGGCTTAACGACAGTGACAAGCCTCATCACCCAGGGAACCTCTTGTCGTCTTTCACGCATAAGGGATATGTTGTTGAGATGGTTGAGTCAATCATCAAGGAGACGAATTTGGACCCTTGTGCTGAGCAGGAGGCAGAACACCTAAGGGCGTTAGGTCTTTTTGACCTTTCTAGGGTACGTCCTTTTCTTAGACTCTCTTCCATTCCATTGTTCATTCATTACTTAACGGTTGTTTGGTTTTCAGGCGGTGGTTCGTATGAAGGCGCTTCAAGATAGGTGCATCATCGAGGAGGGGGTGATCATTCAGCTTAGGAAGCGAAATGAAACCATTACCAATGAACAGACACAATATAAGGCGGCCCTCCGTACTCTTAACGAGGAAGTGACTGCTCCGAAGGAGAAGTTGACAGAGGAAGCTAGTCTCCGAGGAAAGGTAGAAGAGGCAAAGGCGATTGTGGAGAAAGAGCTGACGACTCTTGTTGAGCAGGTAGAGATGGCCAGGGATGATGCCATAGTAGAGTTCAGGGCTTTCCAGACCTTTATTGACATATGTACAATCTACTATAGTGACGGGTTTGTCGACTTCCTGAAGCAAGTCGGGTCCGTCTACCCAAATCTTAACCTATCCAACGTCACCATGGATGATCCACTGTCGACGACCCCTGCTGATGGCAATACCGTCAATGAGGAGACTGACGACTCTACTGCTGTTGAACAGGGTTTGAAGGATGATGGTGTGGTGCTTGCTCAACCTACTCTGGAGAGACCTGTCATTCCCATGATCCTGTCTGCTAAAGATCTTCTTAAAAACGCCAAGAACCCTTCTACCCAAGACGCCCAGAATTCTCTTGCCAAAGATGACGAGAACCCTCCTACTCAAGACGTCCCTTCAGCCTAGTTTTCTTTTTAAAAATTCAACTTTCTTGTATCTTATTTTTAGACGATGTTAAGTGCCCTTTTGTTTTTGGGCTTTTGTTGTAAACACATTCTTATTATTTATGGTGTCTGTTTAATATATTACACCCATCACTTTCTAGTATGCTCTTGTTATGTGTTGATTTTCTATCTTGTGACATGCATCCGTTTGTCCACTTTAGACTTAATGATGAGCTCGTCCACTTGTGGACTTGGTAACTTCAAGGCATCCTCATAGGATGAACTCGTCCACTTATGAACTCGTCCACTTATGGACTCGTCCATTTGTAGACTTAGTAATTTCAAGGCATTCCTATGGGATGAATTCGTCCACTTGTGAACCCAATAAGGAACTCGTCCACTTGTGGACCTAGTAATTTCAAGGCATCCCTATGGGATGAAATCGTCCACTTAGGGGCTTGATCGTGAGCTCATCTACTTGTGGGCTTAGTAATTTCAAAACATCCCCATGGGATGAACTCGTCCACTTGTGGACTTAATCGTGAACTCATCTACTTGTGGACTTAGTAATTTCAAGGCATTCCTATGGGATGAACTCGTCCACTTGTGGACTTAATCGTGAACTCGTCCACTTGTTGTGGACTTAGTAATTTCAAGGCATCCCTTTTAGTAATTTCAAGGCATCCCTTTGGGATGAACTCGTCCACTTAGGGACTTAACTATAAACTCATCCACTTGTGGACTTAATCACAGATGTAGTTTCGTAGGGGCATATACATACACAGGTCATATCTGAATAACTCCTTTTATTGTGATAAATTTATGCATAAGAAAAAAATTGTTCTTGAAAGGATAAAAAGCTGTCATTTGGGCTTAAAAAGTACTGTAGATAGTAAAAATTAACTAAAATGAAGTAAACTGGAAATGAAGAGCGTTGTTCTTCGTGCCATCGTCTCTAGTGGTAGGTACCTTTTCTTTGCCATGAAGTGATTCTGTAGGGTCCCTCCTAGTTAAGACCGAGCTTTCCCTAAAAAGGATCTCTAGTAGCTCCTATCACCTTCCTCAAGGTGAGGTCTCCAACTTGGAAGTCTCTGTGTCTTACTTTGGAGTTATAGTGCTTGGCCATGAGATCCTGGTATCGTGCTAGTCTTTGTTCAGTTGTTGCCCTGACTTCATCCACTAGGTCAAGCTGTAGACGCATGGCCTTATCATTTCTATTCTTGTTATGGTTGTCCACTCTATAGTTTGTGAGTCTGACCTCAGCTGAAAACTGCCTTGCTGCCGTATGCCAACTGAAATGGTGTCTCTCCTGTAGGTGTTCTAACTGTTGTCTTGTATGCCCATAGTACGCTTGACAACTCTTCTAGCCATATACCCTTTGTCCCCTCAAGCCGAGTCTTGATAATTTTGAGCAAGGATCAGTTTGTGACCTCAACTTGCCCATTGGCTTGAAGGTGGGCGGGAGAGGAGTAGTGGTTCTTTATCCCTAACTGTGAGCAAAAGCCCTTGAATGAGTTGTTATCGAATTGCTTTCTGTTATTGGAGACCAAGACTCTAGGGATTATGTACCTACAAATTATGTTTTTCTAGTCGAAGCTTCATACATTTTTTTCTATGATGGTGGCCAAAGCTTCAGTTTCAACCCATTTGGTGAAGTAATTTATGCCGACCACTAAGAATTTCAGATGTCTCATTGCTATTGGGAATGGGCCTATGGTGTCAAACCCCATTGAGAGAAAGGCCACGGGGCCGTTATTGGGGTGAGCTCTTTTGTCGGATGCCTGATGACTCTGCTGAACCTTTGACATTTGTCGCAAGATTTGACATAAGCTTGGGTGTCCTTTTACATAGTGAGCTAGTAATATCCAACCCGAATCAGTTTGTGCACCAATGACCGTGACCCCGAGTGGTTCCCGCAGATCGCTTCATGGACTTCTCTCATGACATAATCTGCTTCTTCAGGGCTTAAACATCTTAAGTATGGGCGGGAAAAGCCTCTCTTGTATAAGATGTCCTTTATCAGAACGAATCGTGCTGCCTGGACCTTTAGCTTTCTTGCGGCCTCCTTACCATTAGGTAATGTGCCGTATTTTAAATAAGAAACTATCGGTGTAGTCCAGTTACTTCCTGAGTCTATTTTTTGCACACCGACGTCATCTATCAAAAGTGAGAGCTGAATGAAAGAGAGTGCCTTACTAGGGATAAGCATGTGTTCCACTAAGGTGGCTTTGGCAAGGTGATTGGCTTTCTTGATCTCTTCTTTAGGGACTTGGACGAACTTGGCCTGCAGCTCGCCTACTCGTTTTCACACCTTCTCCAAGTACTTCTTCATTTTTTCCCCTTTTCATTCGAAGTCACCGTTCACTTGACTAGTGACAACCTGAGGGTCGTAATATACGACCACACTTGTTGCCCCCACGGCTTTTGCAAGATCTAGCCCCGCCACTAAGGCTTCGTACTTTGCTTCATTGTTGGTCATTGGGAAGTCGAGACGAACTATGCATTCGATCTCGTCCCCTTCTGGCGAATAGAGCACTACACCAACTCCGCCAGCTTACTTGTTGAACGATCCATCCGTGTGGGCGCTCCATTGAGGATGTTCTCTTGTCCCCTAGCCTTCCATATTGGTGAACTCTGCAATGAAGTCGGCGACTACTTATCCCTTTATGAAAGTTCTTGGGCAATATTGTACGTCAAATTCACTCAATTCTATCGCCCATAGTACCATCTGTCCAGCGGTTTCAGGATTATTCATTGCTTGCCGTAGAGGCTTGTCAATCAGGATGACCACAGTGTGGGCTTGAAAGTATGGCTTGATCTTACGGGCTGCGATGACTAAAGCAAAGGCGAGCTTCTCCATCGATGGGTATCTTTCCTCCGCACCTCGGAGTGCTCGACTAGTGTAGTATACAGGTTTCTGCACCCTGTCTTCTTCCTTGACTAAGGCCGCGCTAATGGCAGCCAGGGATACAGCCAAGTAGAGGAATAGTTTTTCCCCTAGCTTGGAGGGACTTTGCCATGGCGACAAAGAGAGGTAGGCCTTCAGATCCTCAAACGCTTGTTGACACTCGACCATCCGCTCAAAAGACTTCTTTAGTGTGCGGAAGAAAGGTAGACACTTGTCTGTTGCCCTTGATACGAACCTATTCAGCGCGGCTACCTTGCTGTTGAGGCTTTGTACTTCTTTCACGTTCATTGGTGGAGACATCTTCATTATGGCCCAAATCTTGTCTAGGTTGACTTCGATACCTCTTTGGGACACCATGAACCCTAGGAACTTTTCAGCCATTACCCCAAATGAACACTTGCTTGGATTGAGCTTCATGTTGTAGAAGTAGAGGGTGTCGAAGGTCTCCCTGAGATCATCCAAATGGTCGTCTTCCCTTCAGCTTTTTACCATTATGTCGTCAATGTAGACTTAGACATTTCTTCCAATCTGAGGTGCAAACATCTTGTTCATTAGCCTCTGATATGTTGCGCCCGAGTTCTTGAGGCTGAACGACATTACTTTGTAGCAGAAGAGGCCTTGACTAGAGACAAACAAAGTCTTTTCCTAATCAGCTTCGTCTAGTTTGATCTGGTTGTAGCAAAAAAAAGCATCCATGAAAGCTCAATAACTAGTGTCGGGCTGTAGAGTCTACTAAGACGTCAACCTGTGGGAAGGGGTAGCTATCCTTGGGGCATGCCTTGTTCAAGTTCGTAAAGTCTGCACACATCCTGTACTTCCCGTTGGCTTTCTTGACCATCACCACGTTGACCAGCCAGTCGGGGTAGTATACTTCTCTAATGAAGTCTGCATCCTGTAACTTGTTGACTTCTTCTGCTATAGCTTGGTCTCGTTCTTAGGTGGACACCTAACTTGTGCACCATGACTGAAGGGTCGATCCTAGGCATGTCTTCATAAATCCAGGCAAAGACATCCTAATTTTCTTTTAGGAACGTCATTAGCGCCTGTCGGATTGGCGGACTGGCGAGGGTTCCAATCCTAGTCATCCATTCAATCCTTGAGTTGTCGAGGAGTATCTCTTCCAATCCCTCAATAGGTTCTGCAACTGTCCACTGCTCTTCTATGCTTATGGTCTATAGATGGTCGTCCATCTCCAACATTTCTATGTAACACTCGTGTACTACCACTTGATCCCCACATACTTCTCCAACTCCGTACTCAGTGGGGAACTTAATCATTAGGTGATAAGTTGAAGTCACATCCTTCCATAAGTTGAGGGTAGGTTGTCTAAGGATGACATTGTAGGCAGACGAATAGTCGACCACAAGGAACGTTACATCTTTAGTGATTTGCTGTGGGTAATCACCAACTGTTACGAGTAATGTGACTGCACTGAGGGGATATACTCTTGTTCCTTTGAACCCAACAAGCGAGGCATTGGTCGGAACCAGTCGTACTCTTTCAATCCTCATCTGCTAGAACATCAAGTAGTAGAGGATGTCAGCAGAGCTTCTATTGTTAACCAGGACCTGGTGTGTGTTGTAGTCCCCAACCCGTATGCTAACAACGAGTGCATCGTCATGTAGGCGGTGGAGACGTTAAGCATCTTCCTCCAAGAATCCAATGATGGAGTTGTCGATCCGTGCCATCTTTGGGACGAAGCTCGTCAGCTAGACATTTTAAACCATCCTTAGGTAAGTTTTTCCGACCTTTTTAGATGAGCCAGAAGCTGTAGTTCCTCCCACAATCATTCTTATGTCTCTTAGGGGCAACCCAGGACGCTCGTTCTCCTTTCGAGCAACCTATTCTTGTGGTGCATCCGTCCTGACAGGCCACAAACGCGTTGACCCCTTGTGATAACTTAAATTAATTAATTAGCCCATTTATTAATTAATCAAATTAATCATGCAATATCACGTGGTAGCACAAACAAATCACCAAACTAAGTAATGCAGCGGAAAATAAATGACACGGTGATTTGTTCACGAATGGGGAAAACCCTTACGGCAAAAACCCCACCGGGTGATTTAAGGTCACCACTCCCGAAACTCCACTATTATCACAGCAAGCAGTTACAAGTAAGGAATCCCAAGTACCTCACCAACCTACAGTTGAACTCTTACCCCAATACTCAATTGGACTTGTTCTGTAGTGATAGTTTCTCCTTTCAATGCACGGCTTTCAAGTACGTGACTAACCAGATGCGCGGATCCTAGTACGCGACTTCAAATACCAACTAGAGAGAGAGAGAGTTGGCTGCAAAGTTCTTCAAATCATCAGAGATAAACTAGGGCACGAACTTTGTCTTTTTGATCACAAATTGCATGAACAACAAGTTCTCAAAGAATGTGCAACTTGTATCTTCTGCTTCCCCCCTTGACAGCCCTTAAAATAATCCTTTTATATGTCTAGGGTTAGGAGAAAAGAAGTCCCAAAGACACACTCACGGATTAGACTTGAAACAGACCTGGAAATCTGTTTTCTTTAATTCTCGACAGATAGAGGTGTCGAGAAGCTGTCGAGGCTCGAGCAAAACAGCTCCTTTAAAGCTCGATAGATGCATCTGTCGAGGTATGTGTCGAGCTTTAAAACCTTACACTTCCTAGCTTGTTTCTTGGACAGACTTTGACGGCTTCAACACTTAACCTTGAACCACTGTTTCTTGAAGTGTTAAACTCATCCTAAATCTACCCAATTACAAGTAAAGTGCGTTTTGTCTAAGGATAAGCCAATTACATAAAATAGTGACATATGTTCACAGACTTGAACTACATATGTCCTAACAATCTCCCCCTTTGGCAATCCGTGACAAAACCACAACATACAAATGAAGATATGAGAGAAGTCATAAATCACTCAACTCATATTCACTTGTTACATACAGTAAAATCTATCCTAACACAAACTCTTAAAAAACTTTGCAAGAAGAGAGTTCATGGCAAGAAGACTTTGACAACCCGTATTTTTGAAACACTTATAAACAAAACACATCAAGGCATCTTTGTGTGAAACAGAAATAATAGATTGCATACAAGTAAAGAAACATGTGTATAAAGACAGAAAAGAAACAACACATGTAAAGGTAGGTGAAAGAAAAAAAACATACATCATCATATATAAGAAGAGAATAAATACAATGTATGTCAATACATGATCAAAGTATCTCTGAACATATGAGAAAAGAAAAGAATACATATGATCACCTCACTACATCCCTCAATCCACACTCCCCCTAACAAAAATGTCCTATGCTAACACTCCCCCTAAGTATGACTACTCTCATACAAAACTACTCCCCCTTTTTGTCACGAGTGACAAAGGGTAGAGTGTCAAGTAGACATCTCATCCGAAGAGCTCGCATCTCCATCATCATCATCGTCGGAAGCATCATCATCATCGCCATCATCATCAGCCTCGGTCTCAGTCGACACATGAGGTGGCGAAGGAGAAGCCTCTGGAGCAAAGCCGCCCATGGTCGCCTGTCGCCTGGCGATGCGACCAACACGGACGTTCACCTGATACAACTCCGTGGAGAGTGTATCTAGGCGAGCATCCATGCGCTGTAGCTGCGCCATGATGTCTCCTAACGTGACGTCGCTCGAGGAGGAAGAAGCAGACGCACGAGCTGATCTGGAGGTGGCCGGACGAGTGGAAGGAGTGGCACCATCTGTCTGTCGCGATCGGAACTGTGCCTCGCTACGTTTTACGGTAGCGGCGTCTATGGCGGACATGACATGGTAAGGATCGGACGAAGGGAATGGGATGGAAAAACGGCTCAGGATCCTCGTGATAGCGGAAGGGAAAATGAGCTTATCACGGGTGGCCGTATCTCTATAGACATCGATAATGGAAAAGATGAAGTGTGAAGGAAAATCTATAGAGAGATCCTCAAGGAGGGACAACAAAAACCGAGCACGAGGCTCTGTGATAGAGTTGTAGTGAGAGAGTGGGTGCAAAACAAAAGTCATCACCATGTTAAGGAAACGAGGACCTTTAGCAAAAGGTCGACATGGTGTGTACATATGATCTCCCCAAGTGGTAGGACGCTCACAGAACGCCGAGATCATCTCGTCTTTGGACACAGTCCAGAGACGCTCACAGCTAGGGTAATCGGGATGATCCACCCTAGGGACATGAAGAACCTCAGAGACTAGCTCTGGGGTGACACAAAAGCGCGTACCTCGAACGCAAGAATAGAAAAGAGGTACTGAAGAATCTATCCCGTGGATGTTGGAGTAAAACTCTTGTATCAACACGAGAGGAGATGTGACCGGGACGTCACACAGTGACTCCCATCCCCGAGTGTGAATGACATCGGGAAGGTCGGTGTCGGCAAAGTCTGCCAGGACTACGTGGCGTTCCGAATGAACACCGCGTTTAGAAAAGTTCTCCGAGAAGTCCTTATGGGCTTTCTCATCACGGAACCGGACAGAAAGAGGGGTAGAGTCAGAGGAAGACTGTCCCTTAGAACGCAGAGGGTTCTGGGACGGAATGGATTTACGCTTAGGTGCCATAGACACAGCTAACGCAACCATAGAGAGGGGGAGAGAAAGAAAACACACAGAAAAGTCCCAAACAGTTCAATATTGGCAGAATAATATTGAAATGAAAAGAACGTATGCATGAAAATGCATGAGTATGTGACATGCAACAAAAAAAACATCATGGGCTCAGCCCAATCCAAACCTAACAGCACACAATTGATAGGCACACATCTAAATGCATGAAAATACAATTAGAATGCTAATGTGATGCAATGCATGTGATTTTGAAGATCAAAACTATCAAACCAACTCAAGAATTTCATGAAAACCCCAACAATTTTGAAAACTCCCAAAAATTTTCAAAAACATAAAACCTAGGGTTTTAAAACAATGAAATGCATGAATATGAGGGATAAGACGCTTACCAAGAGATGAAGATCGCAAAGAACACTTGAAAACGCCTTGGGAGGAGGTTTGGAGGGAAAAGGAGAGATTTTGAGAGTGAGAACAGAGGTTTCGAGCGAGAGAGATCGAGCAAATGAGAAGAGAAATCGCGAAAACTCAATTTATAGCCTCTCAGTAAATCTCGACAGATGATGCTGTCGAGAGGTGTCGAGCATGCTGTCGAGGTCATGTGTCGAGAAATACACATGGACAGATGAGTCTATCGAGGTCAGGTATCGAGGAAGAAGAAGTAAACAAGAAGTAACCTCGATCGATCCAGAAGCTATCGAGAAGCTATCGAGCAAACAGAAAGTTTCTCGATCGATCCAGCAAGTGTCGAGGTATCTGTCGAGACTGCGATAAGAAAGAGTCTAAGGAGCTCGACAGATAGCTCATGTGTCGAGAGGTATCGAGGAGGTGTCGAGATGCCTTTAAAAGCAGTTTTTCAAAAGAGGAAAAACACAGACATGAATGCAATCATGCATGCAACTCAACCAAAGATACAATCAACACATTAAGCTCTCAAAATCATCTCTCAACAAGAAAATTGATGCACATGTATCTCAAAACACGCACACACACACTAAACAAGTCTAACCAATTTTATATTTCAAAAACAAGTCCAGACAGTTTAGTGAGCATACATTAAAGCATGTAAACTTTGTGATGGCCAAATCACATTGTACCTGCACATGTATCAAGAATAGCAAAGAGTATTGCGTGTCGTGTGTGAAAACATCGCAAGATTGCATAAGTGTCTCAATGTTATGACGATTTGAGATATGAGAAAATCACTTTAACTCACACACAATCATAACTGTTTGATGGGGACTATCACCTTCGAGGTACATCCTATAACTCCCACATCTCCTAGAAAACACGCTTGCAACCATATTTTAAAGCATTTTTAATCTTTTTGCTTTTTATTTCTTTGCATATTTTCTTTTAACAAGCATATCATGCATGGACATACAAGAGAAAGAAAAGAAATACCCAATGATGTTAAGTTTTTGACACTGCACTTTTGCTATGCCGAAGCATACAGGTGTCATTGACATTACACTTTTGCTATACCGAAGCATACAGATGTCTTATTATGATTGGCGAGTAACAGTGGTGAGATGGTTATTTATGCCTTTCTCTTAGGATTTTCTAGTTCAACCCGTCAAAAAGAGTGATACGAGTGTTAAGAAGAAGAGATCACTTAACCTTACTCATCACAAACAAAGAGCTACAGAGTTCACTCGCTTAGTTGTGCAAAAGAGTGCTCATCTAGGCTATAGATGATACAAAGTTTAGAAAACTCTGTTTCAATGGCCATTTCAAAAATTCACATGAACTAATGCACACTAACTGACACTGTTTTTGTATTTTTCAATTTTTCAATTTTTTTTATTTATTTTTTTTATTAGAGAAGCAAAAATAAAACACAAAACTGAAAACACACAAACAAAAACATGTAAAGCAAAACAATGCATAAAACTAGACTGACTCAAAACAGTAAAGAAACACACAAGTAATGCATAACAAAAGAAAGAGAGAGAAGAAGAAGTGACAGAAATCACTTAGATCCCTTTGCCTTCCACACCTTGGAAGAACCTTTCCTATTGGTCGACCCTTGAACCGGTGAAGAGGGAGAAGAACATGAACCGTTCAAGTTCGAAAGGAACATGAGGGCTTTAAGAATGTCTCCAAGAGGAGCGAGAGAAGACTGAAGCTGATTCTGGCTCCCAGATGCTATTGTGCCATTGCTTTGTTGAGTGGCAAGCCACTTGTAGCAATTTGGTCGAGTGTGACCGGCAACACCACAATGATAACAGAGATGCGGTTTCTTCTGTTTGGCCTTTTGAGTGTTAGTCTTCTTAGTCCTAGGGTTTCTAGCTTCCCTTTTCTCAATTTTAGGGGGTGCTCCTAGAATGGACTTGCCCTTGTCTACGTTCTCACTAGCTAATTCAGATTTAACATTCTTTTATTCATTTTCAATGTTATTAGCAGGTGGAACAAACACAGTAGTACTAGAAGTAGGAGTATTAGAGAGAGAGAATTCATACCCCAATCCAGTACAATCTGAAGAATATCTCTGAGCACTTAGCATCTCGTCCAGTTTAGCACTTGACGTCCTCTCCAGTTGTGCTTTAACTTGAAACAGCTCCGCTTCAAGCTTCTTGGTCCTCTCAACCAAGAAATTATTTTCGAACCTCAGTGCTCCAATGGTTTGATTCGCTTCATCGACCTTTGTGGACAGCTCCTCACGGTTGAGTTCCACATCACTGAGCTTCTTGGTGGCCAGCTTATAGAGCTTCTCATGTTTCTCAGAAAGCTTGTATAGCTTCTCATAGGCGGTATGGATATCATCTTGATCATCCATAATCTCAATCTTGGAGTCCACCAACTCCTCTTCTTCATCCACTTTCTCGGTAACCCCATCAGTAGGATTAACAGTGGCAGTGAAGGCATTCAAGATTCCGTTGTCTTCATCCTCGGAATCATCCTCGGGCTCTGTGTCGCTTAAGGTAACAGCAAGTGCCTTGCTCTTCCCTATGCTCTTGAGGTACGTAGGACACTCTTGTTTCATGTGTCCGAAGCTTTGACACCCAAAACATTTTGGCCCAGCAGGAACAGTGTACTGACCGCCATCCTTGACATCCTTCTTCCCTTTATCTAAATTCTTGAATTGTGAAGAACTGGATTGTCTACGGTCTTTGTTGAAGCCCTTTCCGTTGGCATTCTTCATAAACTTCTTGAATTGCCTTGTGATGTAGGACTTCATCTTGGAATCTTCATCATCTGACGAGTCATCCGTATCACTGCTCTTGGCCTTTAGTGCCAAACTCTTGCCCTTGCTTGACTTGCCTAACCTAGTTAACCCTAACTCATAGGTTTGCAAGTTTCCAACCAGCTCAATCAAAGGAATTCTGTCAATATCCTTCGACTCTTCGATCACCGTGATCTTAGCATGGAATCTTTCGGGCAGCGATCTAAGCACTTTCCTTACTATCTTGGGTTCAGGGATGGTTTCCCCAAGATTAAAGGCTAAGTTTACTATGTCCTTGAGCTTGGCATAGAACTCATCAAATGACTCATCCTCTTCCATCTTAATTTCTTCAAAGCGTGTGGTGAGCCTTTGCAGCTTTGAATCTTTGACAGCCTTGGTGCCCTCATAGGTTGTCTGGAGGATGGTCCATGCTTCCTTAGCAGTTTCAGTTGAGGAAATTTTCTTGAACTCCTCATTGGTGACTGCACTGAATAGGGCATTCAATGCTCTGCTATTGAAGTTAGCCGCCTTGATCTTAGCATCATCCCAGTCGGCCGGCGCTTCTGTAGGCTTGATCCAGCCTATCTCCACAGCTTGCCACACTTTCTCATCTAAAGACTGCAAGAAAGCTCTCATGCGTACTTTCCTGTATGCATAGTTAGTGTCATCAAATAAAGGAGGTATAATAAGAGATTGTCCTCTATCCATGACAGCAGGGGTCAAATGGATCACACACAGAAGATTAAACCCTAATCAGAGTGTGCTTGCTCTGATACCACTTGACAGGCCACAAACGCGTTGACCCCTTGTGATAACTTAGATTAATTAATTAGCCCATTTATTAATTAATCAAATTAATCATGCAATATCACGTGGTAGCACAAACAAATCACCAAACTAAGTAATGCAGCGGAAAATAAATGACACGGTGATTTGTTCACGAATGGGGAAAACCCTTACGGCAAAAACCCCACCGGGTGATTTAAGGTCACCACTCCCGAAACTCCACTATTATCACAACAAGCAGTTACAAGTAAGGAATCCCAAGTACCTCACCAACCTACAGTTGAACTCTTACCCCAATACTCAATTGGACTTGTTCTGTAGTGACAGTTTCTCCTTTCAATGCACGGCTCCCAAGTACGTGACTAACCAGATGCGCGGATCCCAGTACGCGACTTCAAATACCAACTAGAGAGAGAGAGTTGGCTGCAAAGTTCTTCAAATCATCAGAGATGAACTAGGGCACGAACTTTGTCTTTCTGATCACAAATTGCATGAACAACAAGTTCTCAAAGAATGTGCAACTTGTATCTTCTGCTTCCCTGCTTGACGGCCCTTAAAATAATCCTTTTATATGTCTAGGGTTAGGAGAAAAGAAGTCCCAAAGACACACTCACGGATTAGACTTGAAACAGACCTGGAAATCTGTTTTCTTTAATTCTCGACAGATAGAGGTGTCGAGAGGTGTCGAGAAGCTGTCGAGGCTCGGGCAAAACAGCTCCTTTAAAGCTCGATAGATGCATCTGTCGAGGTATGTGTCGAGCTTTAAAACCTTGCACTTCCTAGCTTGTTTCTTGGACAGACTTTGACGGCTTCAACACTTAACCTTGAACCACTGTTTCTTGAAGTGTTAAACTCATCCTAAATCTACCCAATTACAAGTAAAGTGCGTTTTGTCTAAGGATAAGCCAATTACATAAAATAGTGACATATGTTCACAGACTTGAACTACATATGTCCTAACACGTCCTTTCCTTGCTAACGAACCTCTACAACTTTCTTTGTCTGATAAGAGCTTCTATATGCTGCTTCAGGTCATAGTAGTCAGATGTATCATAACTGTGATCATGGTGAAAATGACAGTATTTGTCTCTGGATCTTTTACTGGGGTTTTCCTTCAGCTTGCTAAGAAACGTCAAGGCTCCTTCATGTTTGATATGCATTAAAAATTGATCAATTAGGGCATTGAGCAGGGTGAAGCTTGTAAACCTCCTAGTGGGAGGTTTAGAGCGCCTATCCTCCCGTCGGTCTCCCGTTCTGGTTGTCTTCCGTCCCTTTCTTGCCATGCCTCTTCTTGTCTTTCCCTCTTCTTGGACTTCTTTTCTCGGCAAGCAGCCCACGTTCATGTACTTAGTAGCCCTGTAAAGCACATCCGACATAGTCTTCATGTCGTTTTTGTATAAGAAAAACAAAAACTTCCCCTTCTGTAAACTATTCGTGAATGCAGCCATGAGTATCTTGTCATCAACTTCATCAATTGAGAGGGCCTCTTTATTAAAGTGAGTAATGTAAGACCTCAGTGTTTCATCCTCCCATTGCTTGATGTTCATCAGGCATGCAGTGGACTTGTTATACCTATGCCCCCCGATAAAGTGCAAAGTAAACTGGACGCTCAACTCCTTGAAGGCACTAATGAAGTTTGGCGTCAACCTACTGAACCAAACCCTTGTAGGGCCCTTCAGCGTAGTGGGAAAGGCCTGACATATGATCTCGTCTGCCACGCTTTACAGGTGCATTAAGGTTTTGAAAGACTCCAGGTGCTCTACGAAGTCCTTGGATCCGTTGTAGGCTCCTACCTGCGACATGTGGAACTTTGGTGGAAGGGGAAACGAAGTAACGGATACAGTGAATGGTGAATCAGTTTGATAAACCAACTCGTTGAGGTTGCTAGACACTCGTCCTTTGAGGGCGTTCATCATGAAGTCCATCCGTTCCTTTATTATCTGCATCTCCACAACCATGTATGGTAGAGTTGTATCTGCGGCGGATGGACGGCTCTTATCATGTCGTTCTTGTCTGGTTGAGGCGTTGCTACCCTTCGACCCTTCTTGTTCCCTTATCTCAATGTTGGTGCCTTTTTGGTCCTCTTCCTGAGTGTTAAGCCCTGCGTTCTTTTGGCACAACTACTCCTTTAAATCATGGTTTTGCTTGGTGAGACATTCTACTACCGCAACAAGAGTTTGAACTGGTCTCTCGAGGGCGGTGGTACGTGATTCGTCTCCTTGATTATTGTTGGTGATCGTCATCGAGCAAGTAAGTACCATGCAACTCTTTGTCTGGGAAGCGGTAGTATGGCTTACAAATGATTCTCACAGACGGCGCTAATTGATGATGCCAAAGATTGTCAGTAAGTCGCACGGTGCTTACGTGCTCTAGATGAAAACCTGTTCAACACAAAAAGAAAAAGACTATACAGAGAGTACCGATGTGGTACTGGCCAACTATCTTCCAAATGTCAAGTTTGAGAACTTTCACAACTCTAGAGTGTCAGAGTTAGGGTGAATTATGTGTACCTTGGTTTGTGAGGGTTTGGAAGTTTTTATAGTAGCATAGAGTTGACATCCGTTTCTTGGCGGAGAGAGTCTTTCCTTGTAGGGAAGATCCTCATTAATACGCGTATATTATGGGATCCTTTCCATGTGAGAATCCTCTTGATTAGGGTTAACCATGGGGCGCAAGATGTTTCCTTATATACACATTCGTGGAGGCCAAGCAAGGCCATGTTGGACCCATCCTAGGTTTCCTTCTCCTCGTCAGCTTCCTTCCGTCGGTCTCTTATCTCGTCTAGACATTCTCGTTGTTCCACATAGATGTCATCGAGCATGGAGTCGTCTGCCTATGATGTCGTCGACTTCATCGCTTATGAATGAACAAGTAAAGCTGACGGGTTCATTGAGACCATCGGCTTCCTGATAAGTGGACGCGTTTACCCTTTTCCAGAATAACCCTTATCAATTACAATCACACTAAACCAAACTTTATAAAATAACACTTACAAACCTCAAGAATACAAGCATACTCAAACTTTTACAAAAACAAACTTATATTCAAAAAAGAATCTCTTAGTAGGAATTTAAAACAATTTTAATAGAATATATATTTATACATATGTGTGTGTGGGTGTGTTCAAATTGTACGTAGCTACTATAAGAAATTGATCTGAATTTTAGTAAATCTAAGGCTGTGTTTGTTTTGGCTTCAAACGATTTCAAGAAATCGTTTTACATGAAATCGTGTGTTTGGTTGCGCATAAAAAATAGAGTTTTTCGGAAAATCACTTCCGTTGACCGTAAAATTAAAGGGTTTGACCTGGAAATGGTTTGAAGTGAAAATTTTCACTTCAAACCATTTCCCGGCTCACAGACGCGCAAAGAGAGAGAGAGAGAGAGAGTAGAGAGTAGAAAGAAGGCGGCGCCGGCGAGATTGCTCCCCTGCACCAACGCCACCTTCTCGATCGCGATCGCGATCGCGAGGCGGGATCTAGATGCTTCGCGATCGCACCTCTTCACGATCTCGCCTCTCTCTCTCTTCCTTCTTCTCTCCCAGATTTTATGATTTTTTTTTTGGGGTTTTGTTTCTTTTGTGTTTCTCTACTGAGAAATGATGTTATATATTTGTTTGGAAGCTGAGAAAATGTGAGCAACAAGTAGAAAATGTATTTTCTATAATATTTTTAAGATTACAACCAAACACCTGAAAATATTTTCCAAAATATTTTTTAAAATGCCACCAAACACCTAAAAATATTTTCCTTTCTCGAAAATATTTTCACCTGAAATTATTTTACACTCGGAAAATATTTTACACCCAACCAAACACAACCTAATATGCAAATTGCATGTAACAATCTAAGAAATCGCTTGATTAAGAATTCAATGTTTTAATTTTAGGCAATTTGACCATCATTGTGAGAATCTTATATCATAATCAAATTGGTCCGTTAACTGCATAAATTTTTACAAGCATATGACTTTAGAACTTAATAACTTGGAACATATTCAGCAAAAAAAAAAAAAATTGGAACAGTATAAGCAGATAATTCTTGTTTGAACTTGATACTGAAAATAAAACAAATCACTCTTTCTATGCTCTTATCATTACATTTATTACCCTCTTATGAGGTCTTACTTTTGCATTTTTTTTTCCAGTTCATTGGAACCATTTTAGCTGGAACAGTTAATCTTAGTGTAGCATGGTGGCTTTTGAACTCTGTCAAAAACATATGCCAACAAAATCTCCTTCCACAAAATAGTCCTTGGACATGTCCCAGTGATCGAGTCTTCTTTGATGCTTCTGTTATCTGGGGTTTAGTAGGGCCTAAGCGCATTTTTGGCTCTCAAGGAAACTACTCAGCACTTAACTGGTTCTTCCTCGGAGGATTGTTAGGTCCAATTGCAGTGTGGCTCTTGCACAAGGCATTCCCAACTCAAACTTGGATTCCTCTCATTAATCTACCGGTACTCCTAGGAGCAACTGGATATATGCCACCAGCAACAACATTGAACTATACTTCCTGGATTTTGGTTGGAACAATCTTCAACTTTTTCGTGTTCAGGTATCGAAGGAACTGGTGGCAAAGGTATAACTATGTCCTTTCAGCAGCTTTGGATGCTGGAGTTGCATTCATGGCAGTTCTACTTTACTTCTCATTAGGAATGGAGAACAGAAACTTGCACTGGTGGGGTTCTGACCCTAATGTTGATCTTGAGCACTGTGAACTAGCATCTTGCCCCACTATGAAGGGTATATCAGTTGAGGGCTGCCCTACATTCTAAGTCTAATATTAATGTGCCTAGGATCCTACTTTGCTTATGTGAGATTTGAAGGGTTTAATTACAGAACAGAAATTATATGGGAAGGCTATAAGAAACAGAAGGTACTCCCTTATTGTACATTATTGATCCATGAATTGCACTTGCAGGCAGGTCTCTAAAAAACTGTACTTCTGCATGGTACATATTTGATTTGTAGGACGAAACCATTGCATAATTTCTGATTTTGCTTCTGCAACAACAAAAACTAGCAAGTTATATATATATACATACATACATATATATATATATATATAACTTGCTAGTTTTTAGGAAGCACCCCACCACCGAAAACGTACTTCTTCTTTTCTAAATTACGTACTTCTTCTTTTCTAAATTCTTTATTGATACCACTTTTTGCCATAAAAGTAGAATTTAAACAATACATTAAAATCTTGTAACATGTGTGTGTGTGTGTGTTGGTTATACATGTTTTGTTACAAGAAACCTTATTACAAGACTTGTATATATACAGACAATGTGGGTGTGTGTATATGTGTTTTCCAAACCATCCTCCATGTTTGTGTTGTTTGCATTTCTTAGCGACGGATAGCATGTTCAAAATACTATAGTTACTTTAACTTTTTTGTTAGTGCATTATTTCCGAAGTACTTGTACTTGCTTTTAAGAGCTAAATTAGCACGACTTTCAGTTTAATGTTAACTACCTGATGCCACAATTTAAGGTTGCTGTATGTATATTAGCTAAAGCACTTTGAATTTAATGTGCTTTATCAAACCTGGGATGATCCTAAATCTGCATCAATGTATCTCAGAGTCCAAGCATCTCATATCAGAGAAATCAGACACTGACCCATTTGGATGGAAGTTCAGAAATAAGGTCGGTGGACTTCCGAGAAGCACTCTCAATGATGAAAGAGGGGACGAAGTTTGAATCTTCTTATTATGTCCCCCTCTTGCAAGAATGCATAAACAAAAATTTGGTTTCGGAAGCACAGATTGTTCATGGGCATATTATGAAAACAGTAACACAAGAAGATTTGTTTGTCATGACGTTCCTGATTAATGTTTATGCAAAATGTGGAAGCATGGAATATGCTCAGAAGGTCTTTGACAATTTGCTTAGAAGAAATGTTGTTTCATGGACAACCCTAATGACTGGTTATGTTCACAATTCGCAGCCTGAGATTGCCATCCAGATCTTCCAAGAAATGTTGGAGGCTGGGGCTTATCCTACAAATTACACGCTAGGAACTGCCTTGAATGCTTGTTCTTCATTGTACTCTCTCATGTTGGGGAAGCAATTTCATGCCTATATTATCAAATACCAGATTGACTTTGACACAAGTGTTGGCAATACCCTTTGTAGCTTTTACTCCAAACTTGGCAACTTAGAATCTGCTATTAAAGCCTTTCAGAGAATTAGGGAAAAGAATGTGATCTCATGGACTTCAGTTATATCCGCTTGTGGTGATAATGGAGAAGCTGCAAGGGGTTTGAGGTTTTTTTCTGAGATGCTTACTGAGGACATCATACCCAATGAGTTCACCTTGACTAGTGTCTTGAGCTTGTGTTGTAGAATGCTGTCTTTGGGTGTAGGGGCACAAATGCACTCATTAAGCATTAAACTTGGCTATATGTCCTCTCTACCCATTAAAAATTCCATCATGTATTTGTACCTTAAATGTGGATGTATTAGTGAGGCTGAGAAATTGTTTGATAAAATGGAAACTTTTAGCCTGGTTACATGGAATGCAATGATTTCTGGCCATGCCCAGATGATGGATTTTGCAGAGGATGATCTTTCAGCATACCAAAGTGGATGTGAGGCACTCAACATTTTCTTTAACTTGAACCAGTCAGGCATGAAACCTGATTCATTCACCTTCTCTAGTATCCTAACTGTATGTAGTAGATTGGTGGCCATAGAACAGGGGGAACAAATTCATGCTCAGATCATTAAATCTGGGTTTTTGTCAGAGGTGGTAGTTGGCACTGCACTAATTAATATGTATAATAAGTGTGGAAGCATTGAGAAAGCAACTAAGGCTTTTGTGGAGATGGATACAAGAACTATGATATTGTGGACTTCTATGATTAAAGGTTTTTCTCAGCATGGCCAGTCTCAACAAGCCCTGCAGCTCTTTGAGGATATGAGACTAACTGGTGTTAGACCAAACCAGATTACTTTTGTGGGTGTTCTATCTGCTTGTAGCCATGCTGGAATGGTCAAGGAAGCACTCAGTTACTTTGAGATGATGCAAAAGGTATATAAGATTAAGCCTGTAATGGACCACTTTGCATTCCTGATTGATATGTTTGTGAGGTTGGGTCTGTTAAACGAAACTTTTGATTTTATTAAGAAAAATGATTTTGAGCCCAATAAGTTTATATGGTCGCTCTTGATGGCCGGATGTAGAAGTCATGGGAATTTAGAATTGGGTTTTTATGCTGCTGAACAATTACTCAAGCTCAAACCAAAAGACACTGAAACTTATGTTTTGGTGTTGAATATGTACCTCTCTGCAGGTAGATGGAAGGATGTTTCTAGGGTGAGAAAAATGATGAAAGGAGAGAAACTCAAAAAATTACATGATTGGAGCTGGATTAGCATAAAAAACAAGGTTTATTCATTTAAACCAAATGACAAGTCACATTTTCGTAGTGCTGATATTTACAAATCATTGGAGAACTTGCTTGACCAGGCAAAGAGCCTTGGCTATGAGTCACTAGAAACTTTGGAGGTAACTGATGGCGATGAAGAAAAGACATACTCTTCTACTGCATATCACAGTGAAAATTTGGCCATTGCATTTGGGTTGTTGAACACACCAAATCCTGCACCAATACGAGTTATCAAGAGTATCTTTATGTGCAGGGACTGCCATAATTTTGTTAAGCTCATCTCATTACTGACTGCTAGGGAAATTGTCATTCGAGATAGTAAGCGGCTTCATAAATTTGTCAATGAACTCTGTTCTTGTGGAGAATTTAGTGGTCTTTTTTGATATCCTTGTCTGGGTGGGTGGGATAAATTCAAAAGGTTGTTATTCTCGTTGAACTTTAACATGTTTTTTTGAGGTTGATAGACGGAGAGGCGTGTTGTGTAGTCCCTTTTGTTTTCATACAAGGTCAAATACAAAGTTCATACCAACCCTATGGTACATTTGGTATACTAAATTCTGATAAACTAAGAATAGGAATGGGTAGTAATACAAAAGTCTGAATGTAATAACTATTCGGTAATAACACAATCATACCATAATAGAACTTTGAGTATGTAGTCAAGAGCTTTATGATTTAAACAACATTATTTGTGTTATGGTATTCGCAAAAAGGTGTGTTTGTGCAAAATAAATAAATTTTTATCCTAGGAAGGAAACGACTACATTAACAAGAAATAGTAGGAATACAAAATTTTTCGGAACAATCAAACTCTGACAGGATGCTACAAGACTATAAAATCTAGAAGTTGGACACAACCGGAAAAGGATTTTATTTATTTATTTATTTTGTATAACCGGTATATATATAGCATCTCTCTCATATAGAGATGAATCCCACAGGTATAAGACTTAAATGTTGGTATATCATGTTACAACAAGTATCACTTCTTTGGAAGGATATCTGCACACCTATTTGTTTCATCTCTCCAGCATCGACTTGCGTTCATTCAAAATTGGACAAAAAAGTGTTGGTGTTGTCGTTCGACAAAACAACCTAAACAGCTAATGAATCGTATTTTAGAAAGTATTTTCTATAAAACTATGTCATTTTCTTATGTTTGATAACGACCTTAAAATAAGTTGAAAAAAAAACTATTTTTTCACTTTCTTTATTTAGATTCGCATGAGTTCAAGTTATTTTCTTAATTAGACTTTCGTGTAAGATAGAGTTGTCTTTCAAAAAATTTTAGTAAAAAACAACTCAATCTCCTATTAATTTTAAGGGAAATGTTAATAGATGCCCTAAGAATATTAGTTTAAGAACTACTTTTAGAAACATTTTATGAAAAATGATAAAACAATTAATTTTTCTGACAGATTTTTATATTTTCTATAAAAGTGATGTTAAAAATTTCTTAATATGGTTTATTAATAGTTGTCCTAAGAACACCCATTAACATTACCTTAATGGTCCGTTTGGATTGAGAGAAAAAGAAGGGGAGTAGTGTAGATTTAGCACAAAATTAATTTATTTTTAGCCAACTCCCCCCTACTCTCTCTCCTTCCCCCCTTTCATCCAAATAGACCATAAGTTAAGGGCTTTACTAATGGATGCTCTTAGCCATACATTAGGCAATAGCTAGCCAATAAGTCTATTTTTTAATTTGAGAAGAAAGATACTCGGTAATTAGCTCACTCCCATTAAGGTAAAGTACGACTTTCAGAGTTATATATGATGTGACTTGCATTTGACCATTCGACCACTAAAAAATATTCATTTTATACGTTCATAGTTCACACTCTAAAATTCCACAAACTATACCCAGCCGCCAATGTTTTTTTTTTTTTTCTTTAAATTGTTTGTAGTGTTGTTGCACATAACATTTTGATCAAAACTTTTTTTTTGTTAACGAAAAATTATTTAAAATATAATTATATTTATAAAAAAGTGAGTTTTTAAAAAGATGTACATAACAAATATTTTTTATTTTTTATTTTGAAACAACATAAACAAATAAATTTAAAAGCTAAAGAAAAAAGATATTTCTCAAAGAGTGGCATTAGGAATAATATAAAGTAAACTTTACAAACTGATATGTCACTAATTACAAAAAGATAATTTTGAAATTCAATTATTATATTTTTTTGTCACGTCAATTTGTAAGTCTTATGTTATAAAATTTAAAATAATTTTAGCATTTTTCTCTCTAAATAGTCACTCAACCAAACTAATATGACAAATTTTTATGACCCACTTTTTTTAAGGTTGGATGTAACAATTGCATCTTCTCAATTCCATTGTGTGTGATGTGTACCATTGAGGAAGATGGTACCTGGTTGATGTTTCTAATACAATCTCTTCTTTAGGGGGGAACAAAACAGTTTCTACCAGTCTTTTTCTTTACTTTATGCACATCAACGTGCAGTTAAAATTACTCCAAGTGCAATTAAATCAAGGTGAGTTGGCATTCACATCTGTAAAAGTATAAATGTATACATAATGTCACATCAAATAGCTCTTGAGTCCTCTATTTTCCTGTTGCAAATGATAATAACAATATATGGTTCTAATTAAACTAAACTAAATGATCAAATTACTTAAAGAGCAATGGAAGGAACACCGAACATGTCGTATTTCTTAATCTCTTCATAATAAATTAAGGGTCCTGCTAACGAATGCCCTTAGGGCATTGGTTAACAATCCAATTTAGGAAAGCTTTTACATCACTTTTATGGGAAATGAAAAAAACTGTCAAAACATTTATTGCTTTATTTCATTTTCCCATAAAAACTTTCCTCAAATGGATTGTTAACCAATGCCCTAAGGGCATTCGTTAGCATTTCCCATAAATTAATAATCGGTTGATTGTGATAGGGAGAAACATGACTTGTGAACATGGCCCGATCACTAACTTCAATTTTTTTTTTCAACCACTCATAATTTATCATTTTAGAAAAGTCTTGTGAAATTGAAACTGTTGGGGGTATATAGACTTTAACATGGCTTAATACATCATCCTTATCAAGAGATTGGGGTATATCAATCAATCATAATGAGTATTTATTCTCACATTCCTTATTATCATTCATATAAATTATCAATTTTGCGTTTTAAGTGTGGGTATCTATAAAAATTATGGATATCACTTATGAAATTAAAGACATTGTGTGTTTGGAGCATTCATCAACAAATGTGTGAGAATAATTTACTCAATACATGCAAGCTTTTGACTAGTTTTTTGTCACCTCCTCAAGAGCAAGTACTTGGTTAACTAACTTAATTAGATGGTATTACCCTTAAGGTTTACCTTCACATAAACTATATACATAAAACGAATGTTGCATATAACCTTTAAATAAGATCATTACGATTCAATATATGAAGTAAACCTCATTATTTAGACAGTGGTGACTCTAGGAATTATTATTCAAGGTGTTCCTTAAGAAGTATAAATTACACAATCTTATTTCTTTTTAGCCTTTAGGTAATTAGGTTTGATTCAATGTTATTAATTTCATTCCGTTCTGGCTGTAACGGCTAGAAAATACTATGCCGGTAAACAAACCGGAACAGTAACCCACCATATTCCACTTTGGAAAAAATTTCGGGTCATTCCGGTCTATTTCAGGTGTTTCGGGGTGTTTTAATAAATACTGGCCGAAATTGAAGATTCAGCCAGCATGAAGTTTGTGCTTTAAAAAAATTTGTTCTTAAAACTAAAACAAATTTGCAATTTGTAATAACCAAAAAAACCTGAAAAGGAAAAAAATGAAATGAAATAAATGAACAAAGGTACTTGTATAGCTAAAAAAAATCGTATTGAGAAATTTGAGACTTAGAACTTGAGAAGAGACATTGCCACACTGGTACTAGTAGAAGACACAGAAGTTACGAACAAGGAGGAAGGTAGAATGTAGATGTAAAAGTGTAGATGAAGATGTGATAAAATTTAAAAGTATGAAGTGTAAAAATCGATGAGACAGAAGATATGTGTGGCTAAAAATAAACAAGAAAAAATAATTAAAAATGAGAAGTAAGTAATATATGTCTGATGAGAAAAAATAATATTGTAATAAAAGATAATAAAAGGTTGAAAATTGTGTTATATTGAGCAGTGTGCTTAGTCGAAAGAATCAAGCCACTACCGAGCCTGTAGTTGTTTTATTTTAATTTTTTTTTTTTAGATTTTAGTTCAATTTTTTTTTTTGAGTTTTTTCTTTTTGCTTGAAAGACCCCAATATATTATTAAGTTGCTCAAATTATGGACGAAAATTTAATTTTATTAGTATAAAAAAAATTTAGGGTAGTCCCAAAATATTTTTTAAAGGTAAATAAATATAAAATTTTAAATTATTATATAATTTTTTTTCAGGTCCGGGTGGACCGGCAAAAAGGTAGCACTGCCACTGTATTTAGAACAAGTATCTTACGAGGCAGACGTATGGAGTACGCTTCTCATATATATTGACTCATATGCTCGAGAATAATGTTCTTAATATGTGGTATCTTATACGTCACACATATGGAGACATATAGAGCACGCCTCTCATATGGAACCACATACTTGTAAAGGGTTTGTGCTCGTCCATATGTCTAGCGGATAAGATAATTTTCTAACGGTATAAAGTAGACAAAACTCTCCTACTAGATAAGTATATTCTACATCAAAACAACACTTAGACTGTTAATCTCTCACTCTCAAAATGAGGACTTTAGAAACTGAGGCACCACCAAGCAGTAACTTACGAGAAGAGTCCACCATAGATGAAGACGAGCAGTCATCAATCGAGCAAGTCCGGCTAACTGTACCAACCACCGATGACACCTCACTCCCTGTATGGACATTTCGAATGTGGACACTGGGCCTTCTCTCTTGTGCCCTTCTCTCCTTCCTCAACCAATTCTTCTTTTTCCGCAGAGAGCCCCTCATCATCACCCAGATCACCGTCCAAGTTGCCACCCTCCCCATCGGACGACTCATGGCCTCTGTTCTTCCCACAACGAAGTTTCGCATCGGGTCCCGCGAGTTTTCGCTCAACCCAGGTCCCTTTAACATGAAGGAACACGTTCTCATCTCTATATTTGCTAATGCTGGAAGTGCTTTTGGGAATGGTCCAGCTTATGCTGTCCATATCTTTGACATTATAAAGGCTTTTTATCGAAGGAATATCTCTTTCTTGTCTGCTTGGATTCTTATCATCACAACCCAGGTTCTTCTTCTTCTTTTTTCTTTTAAATTTGCTTATTTATGTTTTTCAAAGTTATGCAATATTGGTTTGGTTTTTACTCTGTTTGGTAGCCTAGAAAAGTGAGGAATATATATATATATGTATATATATATATATATAAATATATACACACACATATACACGGAATTCTAGCCTAAACTAAGCTTGTATACCTACCTTTTATATGTATAATTGTATATATACCTTTATATATTTCCCTGCAACCTTTTAATTAGCCTTTTGGTTATTCTGTTGTTGGTTAAGACACACCCACAGAAAATGGGATCTTCCTCTGTCTTGCTATTATCCGCAGAGAAAATGGGTTTTAAAGTATTTTTAACTCCCATATTAGCTGATATATGTTGTATTTCGCTTATAATATATGATATGAGTCTTAGGTACAACTTTGGGATAATTATTGAGTGAAGACCAACACTTGCATCATATGAAGCTGTCGTTTGGTGGTTCATGGTTCATACTAACATGAGCATGTGTATGGTGACATATACATATGTGTGTGTGTGTGTGTGTGTGTGTGTGTGTGTGTGTGTGTAGGTCTTGGGATACGGCTGGGCTGGGCTGTTGAGGAAGTATGTGGTGGAGCCGGCTCATATGTGGTGGCCAAATACACTTGTTCAAATATCACTCTTCAGGTACCGTACACTTGTTAAAAAATTTTGTTGTCCTAATTTGATTTTCCAATTTTTATGCACAGTGACTAATGAAATGAGTCCAAAGTCCAAACTATTGTTCCGTCTGTGTAGTGTCAACTGTGGGATCCACGGTTTGGGAAAAAAATTGTAGAAACGTGTAATTGAGAACTGAGTTCAAATATGTGTTTTGTAATTTTTGAGTTAATGTGAGATTTGACTTTTGTTGATTGAGTTATGAGTTTTTTCCTTAAAAATGCTTATATTAATAAAACTTGTAATTTACGTTATGGCCCTATGACCCAAATGGCTGGCCAAGTTAAGATATTCGAGCCTCAAGGAATGACTTGAAGGCATATGTCATATCTTTGAGCGGAAACGGCGTATATCATATCTTTGAGCAAAAAAAATTTATCTCTAAATTAGTTTGAAAAAAAACCTTTTAAACTTTTTTTATATCTTTTTATTGGATGTGAATTTTGAAAATCTAATTTTTAGATTGTATGTTCTTATTATATTTTTCATACTTGCAAAATTTCAAAAAGATTGAAGATCAATAGCTATGTTATTAATAACTTATTTAAATTTCAAATTTTTGTGATAAAAAATTTTGCATAAAAAATAGGTTTATTGATTGAATAGTAAATAATATCTAATTTGAACGAAATTTAACATGTAAGTTAAGAGCATAAAGATTATGTAATTAAACGATTAAATTTTCAAAATTCACATTTAATAAAAAAATATAAGAGAAGTTTAGAGGGTTTCTCTCTAAACTAGTTTAGAGAGATATATAATCCCCTTTGAGCGGTGCAATATCACTTTTATAATTAATAAGCAAATTCAATGTTCTCACATTAGCATATAGCTAGCTAGCTCTGCCCCCATGCCCATATTTTACCTTGCCCATCACCCATCTGGGGGTGGTGATGGTGAAACTCCCTCTAAGTTAGTAACATCATATGTCGTCAAACAAAAGATTTGAAGTTCAAATTCTGTCTATATAAAAAATCAATTAATATTTTACCCTAAAATAAAGAGTAATTATCATACAACGGACATCATACGTTAATAAAAAAAAAATTTAATTAGACACTTTCTATCTTTAATTCACTGGCTGTGATATTGACCTAGAAAACGGCCTCTTATATGTCCACCAACACGTGTGAACATGCATAGGTACATAGAATTCCAGTGCAATCCCATTATCTTTAACTTTTGGAAACAACCGCAGGGTCCATATCTGCCCAATTTTCAATATTATAGGCTTATAGCCAAGAATTTACGCAAGACTTTTCCTTATCTTTGTTTCCTTGATTTCTACTTTGTCAATATCCTCCGTCAGCTAGCCTAATCAACTTGTAGGACAGAGATAATGGAAACAGTGAACTTCTATAGTTTGACCATTCTTTTTTCTAATATCCATTTGTATTTTTCTCAAGATTTCTAATTATCTCTTTCACATCATGAACATATAGGCTTCAAGCACGACATCATATACTTTCAACATCTTTTTCAGTCATACATTTTTTTTTACTTGATTTATAGGTCATAATTAATTTGACATCACCTTGTACAGTTGTACTGCCAACAAATTGAAAATGAAAAGGCTTACCTCTAAAATTGGTTTTAAAAAAACGCCTTAACTGCATGATCATTGATAAAATCATCGTTATGTGAGTTATTTAAAAAGTGTGTGTGTGTGTATATATATATATATATATATGGTTTTATTGATCTAAATTTAATGGGTTCTAAAAAAAATTCTCCCAAATTAATTTGGAGGAAAATTTTGTCCAACTAAAAAATGCACATTATTATTCTTTTTCTCTTTGGAAGGAAGGTGAAATAAAAGTACAATAAATTTCATAGAGATGGGTTCAAGTTACACTTAGTATAACTTTAAAGTGTTACACCTGGTAACTTTAAAGGGCTACACTTGATGGTGTAACTTTAAAGAGTTACACATTTTTTAAACCATTGAATTTTAGTAGATCCAACGGTAAAAAAAAAAGACTCTCATTAATACTAATATTCTAATTCATCTAATTTATTATCTCTTATTTAATACATTCGATACTTATTTCTAAACCCAAAAAAATTATAACACAGCTATTGCTTTTAGTTGTTCTCTATCTCTACGTTTCTCTCTCTAGAACACTCTTCTCTAGATTTTTTTCTATTCTTTAAGAAAGTGTTTCTCCTTCTCTTTTGATTTTGTTTTTGTTTGTAGATTTAAGTTCCTTACGTTATTATGTTTGTGTAAATTAATTTGTAGACTATGTGTTGATGATGACAAACAATTAGACATGATCCGCTACAACAACATTAGATGTTGTAGCTATGAAGATCAATTAATTTACCCTTTTGTTTCTAAGGCAGAAAGTTCGAAATAAGCCATTGGTCATTGTAATGGCCCCTTAAAAAATCAAATTTATCCTCAAAATCAAAGTATTTTATATTCGTTTTTAACTTTTGTTTTTGTCAGTAGAGTGTCCCTATGTTTATCTATTTTTTAACTTTCGTAACAATCTGCTAATGATGATAAACATTTGGGCATGAGATGCAACAAAAGAGAGAGTGTTCAAGAGAGAGAAACGTAGAGATGGAGAACAACTAAAAGCAATAGCTGTTTTATAAATTTTTTTGGGTTTAGAAATAAGTATGGAATGTATTAAATAAGGGATAATAAATTAGATGAATTAGAATATTAGCATTAATAAGAGTCTTTTTTTTTTAATGTTGAATCTACTTAAATCCAATGGTTTAAAAAATGTGTAATTCTTTAGAGTTACACCAAGTGTAACTTGAACCCATCTCAATTTCATAAATCACAAATATAATTAAAAATAATGTTGCTCCAATAATAACATATCACATTAACAAGTTGTGAAAATTCTCTCTCTCTCTCTGGTGGAAAAAGAAACTTCAAATTAAACTCATTTAAGAATTCAAAATTTTCTCTCCAAGCATTGCTTATACAAGCATACAACTTCACTAACCTAATTTGATGTCACTTGCCTCTCTCAATCGTTTCTTATAAACCTTGGGGGGATGGTGCAAACCTTTATTGTTATTATCATTTTTATTATTCTTATAAACTGGACTTTCATTAACAGAAAAAACTAAAGAACAATAGAAGAACAATTGGGCATTATCAATCGATCAAGGGTGATAATATGTTCCACTCCGAGTTTGGGCAAATTTTGCAAGACATTATTTTTCTTAGTTTTCTTTTTACTTCTGTTTCTTTTCGACATGTTAAAAGGCGAGGTAATTGTATGGCTCACATATTAGCTAGAAGAGCTATTTTTAGTCCTTTCACTGTCTGGATGGAGTCTATTCCTCCCGACACTTTTGATGTTTACAACTTTGATCTTCGACAGAATGCTAAATAATATTCCCTATTCCTAGGTGGTTTCTCAAAAAAAAAAAAAAAAACAATTGGCTCTACAAATATCAGCAATAGCAACAAGGAGGTTGGACTAATTACACAAAAAAAAAAAAAAAAAAAAAAAAGACCTTCTAGGACTACCAGCCAGCGTTATAGGCTCTACTAATCCAACAAAATTTACAACTCAAAAATCTCTTACTAACTTATAAACTATTTTTATTAAGGTGGAGATGGACTAGTGCACTTGCTTTCCTTTGAACTCATAGGCACTAGAGAGTAGATACAAATTTTTGCATCCCCTTCCACTATAATTCATTCCCATTTATTGTTATTTAAGATTTATCATAGTCATCCTTTCATTAATTAATTAACTAATGTGTCATTTAGCCTATACTATAAGGGAAATTATTGTATATTCTCGGAGTACTATAAATGCGTACTCACTCCTTTCATATGAATGATAGGCCCCACTAATTAAATTCATAGTGGGACCCACCATTGATGTGAGAGGGAGGAGTAGGTATTTATGGTACTCCGGGAATACCTAATAATTTTCCATACTTATAATATCCAAGTTTAGCCATAACAATTGTTACAATAACCAAAAGATAAACTAATGCTATACTTACTGATATCAATGTAGGACATTGCATGAAAAAGAAATAAAAGAGGATGGCAAGAAGCCCAGTCTATCAAGAGTGAAATTTTTTGTGATCGCACTAGTTTGTAGCTTTTGCTGGCAATTGTTCCCTGGATACCTCTTTCAAACCTTACAAAGCATTTCATGGGTCTGTTGGGCCTTCCCAAAGTCAGTGACTGCTCACCAAATTGGGTCAAGTTTGCGTGGACTTGCAGTTGGAGCCTTGACCTTGGATTGGACAACAGTGGCGTCATTCCTATTCAGCCCTCTAATAAGTCCCTTCTTTGCAATTGTCAATGTCTTCGTAGGCGTTGTATTGATTATCTATATTGTGATTCCCATTGCCTATTGGGGGATGAACGCATACAATGCTAAAACATTTCCCATTTATTCAGCTGACTTGTTTACTACTCAAGGTCAGGATTATAATATTTCATTGATTGTTAATGATAAGTTTGAGTTAGACACTGCACAGTATAAGCAGCTAGGGAAGATCCATTTGAGCACAGTATTTGCTCTCACCTACGGGTTCGGTTTTGCTACTATTGCATCTACACTTTCCCACGTGGCTTTGTTCTATGGAAGGTAATGTTTTTCTTCATCGTTCATTCACACATGTTTTATTACATTATGTTTTGTTGCCTACGTTGCGAAAGCGTTTTGAGGTAATTATAAATGGAAAATATTATAGCAACTACAGACTTTACTACAAAAAACCTAACTTAATGTGGTAAGAATATAATTGGTTGGTGTCATTTCAATAACATTAAAAAGGAATAGTTTAATTACTCTTTTGTAATTTGTGACATTAATGCTTATGTTTTAAAGTTTGTTATATGAATAACATCACTCATTATTTTTTTTATGAATGCATCACTCATTAAAAGTTTGAGCTTTGATGAAATTCTTTTTTTTCTAATAGTTCGTTTGTTTTGGCTAAAAGTTGGTTAATATATAAATATACATTGTACCTAAAAAAATAAGTGAAATAGCTGTAAATTATCAAATAAGCCAGAAGTTCAAAAATGTAGGCAAATGCACACTTCTTGTTAAGCAATAATGTTCTCTATATAAATTTCTTGGTATGTAAGGTTGCATTTGAGAATGAACCATGATGTTGTAGGGAGATTTATGATCGATATCGAACTTCTTCCAAAGGCAAGGAGGATATTCACACAAGACTGATGAAGAATTACAAAGACATACCTTCATGGTGGTTTCATTTGCTTCTAATTGTTACCATCTTAGTCTCGCTTGTACTTTGTATCTTCCTGAAAAAGGAGGTCCAAATGCCATGGTGGGGGCTTATATTCGCAGCTGCACTTGCCTTCATCTTCACCCTTCCCATCAGCATCATAACCGCTACCACAAATCAGGTAATCTAATTGCATAATGGGAGCAAATTATTGAGAAAATTTGTTATTTAAAAGATCAAATCAATATGAAGAGAGACTGCCTTATTAGTTTTCGTTTCTTTTTGGTTATTCCAAGAATCATTATCCACTAATTACCAATACTTCTTGTTTAGACACCGGGGCTAAATATCATCACAGAGTACATAATGGGAGTAATATTGCCTGGAAGGCCCATAGCCAATGTCTGTTTCAAAACATATGGGTATATGAGCATGAGTCAAGCAGTCTCCTTTCTCAATGATTTTAAGCTGGGCCATTACATGAAGATCCCTCCAAGATCAATGTTCCTAGTACAGGTATGTGCACTGTTCTCTCTCCCTATGCTAGCATAATTCATTAATATCTTTAGAAATTATCGTCATAGATGGGATACTCTAGTACTAGTACTGGTTGAAATTTGGGGTTAGTGGAAGCTCATTAACACGGGAAAAAAATTAAGAACATGCACATAAGACGATACAATTTGACATCGCATTTCCAAGTTCCAACTCTTCAAGCCTAGACCGAGCATTCGGGCAACAGTACTGAAAATCCATGATTAACAATATGGATTATAATCACACTAAACCAAAATTTATAAAATAACACTTACAAATGACACGAATACAAGCATACTCAAACTTTTACAAGAAAAAACTTATATTTAAAAAAGAATCTCTCAGTAGGAATTTAAAACAATTTTAATAGAATATATATGTATACATGTGTGTGTGTGTGTGTGTGTGTGGGTGTGTTCAAATTGTACGGAGCTACTATAAGAAATTGTTCTGAATTTTAGTAAATCTAATATACAAATTGCATGTAACAATCTAAGAAATCGCCTGATTAAGAATTCAATGTTTTAATTTTAGGCAATTTGACCATCATTATGAGAATGTTATATCATAATCAAATTGGTCCATTAACTGCATAAATTGTTTTAGGCATATGACTTTAGAACTTAATAACTTGGAACATATATATTCAGCAAAAAAAAAAAAAAACTTGGAACAGTATAAGCAGATACTTCTTGTTTGAAATTGATACTGAAAAATAAAACAAATCACTCTTTCTATGCTCTTATCGTTACATTTATTACCCTCTTATGAGGTTTGTCTTTTGATTTTTTTCCAGTTCATTGGAACCATTTTAGCTGGAACAGTTAATCTTAGTGTAGCATGGTGGCTTTTGAACTCTGTCGAAAACATATGCCAACAAAATCTCCTTCCACAAAATAGTCCTTGGACATGTCCCAGTGATCGAGTCTTCTTTGATGCTTCTGTTATCTGGGGTTTGGTAGGGCCTAAGCGCATTTTTGGCTCTCAAGGAAACTACCCAGCACTTAACTGGTTCTTCCTCGGAGGATTGTTAGGACCAATTGCGGTATGGCTCTTGCACAAGGCATTCCCAACTCAAACTTGGATTCCTCTCATTAATCTACCAGTACTCCTAGGAGCAACTGCGAATATGCCACCAGCAACACCATTGAACTATACTTCCTGGATTTTGGTTGGAACAATCTTCAACTTTTTCGTGTTCAGGTATCGAAGGAACTGGTGGCAGAGGTATAACTATGTCCTATCAGCAGCTTTGGATGCTGGAGTTGCATTCATGGCAGTTCTGCTTTACTTCTCATTAGGCATGGAGAACATAAACTTGCACTGGTGGGGTTCTGACCCTAATGTTAATCCTGAGCACTGTGAACTAGCAACTTGCCCCACTATGAAGGGTATATCAGTTAAGGGCTGCCCTACATCCTAAGTCCAATATTATTCCTAGTCCTACTTAGCTTTAGTGGGATTTGAAAGGTTTAATTACCGAATAGAATTTATGTAGGAAGGCTGTAAGAAACAAAAGGTCCTCTCTTATTGTAAATTATTGATCCATGAATTGCACTTGCAGGCAGGTCTCTAAAAAACTATACTTCTGCATGGTATATATTTTGCTTTAATGCATGTTTGATTTGTAGAATTTCTTATTTTGCTTCTGCAACAATAAAAACTAGCTAGTTCGTTTATTTGATATATATATATATATATATATATATATATTTATATTAATTCAAAGAGAGGCCAAGCTATTATGAAAGATGGAATACCACATCTAGAGCAATTGATCAAGTAATTCTTAAAGTACTTGACAACCTACTAATTAACTAGTTGCACTGTTTTAGGTAACTATTAATTTTTGTAATACATTCTATCATATATGTGTGCACCCAGATACGACTATTGGGCCTAAGAGGTATTTGGGCTCACAATCTATTTGTATGGTAGGCTTTCAAATTTCCTACAGTGGGTGATGCTATACGTGGCAAACTCAACGCGTCCGACCAGTGTAAGGTTCCACACATGGCATCGTAGCAATGGGCTTTTGTGGATGAATGGTTTCAAAGGGGGGCAACGCCCGTACAATATATTTTTTGAAAAAATTTTAAATACTCTTGGAATATAATGAAATTCTAGTCATCTTTGCTAGAAAGCACGCATTACCATCACTTTGTCCAATGCTTGAAGAATTGTAATGACTTTCGCTTTGGATTGGTAGAAAGTGTCATTATATTTTGTGTGCTTATTTGTTTTGGTCTTAATATTAAATTAAATAATTGGAACCCAATGAAGGAATTAGTCCTTTTCCATTTGGCACATGGTAATTCAATTTTAAATACTAGTGGATTGGTGCAAAAGTTTTTTGTTCAATGGATATATAAAATATGTTGAAGATATTATTGTTTTTATATATATATATATATATATATATATATAAAATAACACATGATAAGTTATGTGATTGGTGTTGTATATATAAAAGAAATAATAAATATAATTTTTAATTATTTTTATTTTTGTGTTACATGTTGACACAAGTTTATATATGTAATAAAATTCAGTAGTACTGATCTAATATCACTCTAATGACATGTTAATTGTGCTCATTTTTATAATACAAGCAAAACTTGTGTGATTTGCAAAGGAAGAAATTAATTTTCATGAAATCAAGAGGGTGATTTGCAAAGGAAAATTGTTTTCATGAAACCAATAAATGATGGGCATCCGATTTCTAAAACTTGTATCTTTTTAAATAATTTGACTTTTTTTTTTTTTGGTATGAAGTAGAAATTATTTGTTAATTTCAAGTCTTATAAAATTTCTTTTCTTTTTTTTTAATTAATTCACCAAGGCCTCTGTGAATTGCCTTTGAGATTATAGACACTGCAAATAGCTAACAAAGTCTTTAACAAAAAAAAAAAAATCCTTCTCTATTAAGATGATACTTCTTACCACATAGCAATAAACCTTATCACCTCACAATAATTATGTGATTTTTATACATTACACTAAGTCCAACTATATAAGGTTACAATAAGTACAGCTCTCTGGATATCAAGACTAGGAAACTGAATATAACATATTATTCTAATAACAATTATACTTATATATAGATACGCATTAGAGATCATTTGTTTTACTTTTTGTGTTTTGCTTTATGTTTTACTTTACCAATTGTAGTGTGTTGTAGGTGGTTTGTTTTTCTATTTTAAACCTTGATTATTTTATAAGGAAAGTAAAAGAATATGTAACAAATTGTGAGAGGTGGAGTGTAAAATAAGGATAAAACTTAAATATAATACCTTAGATGCTGTTCTTTAGGTTCCCCTCTTAAGATTCAGTCTTGTGGCTACTTTATTGAAAAATACACTTTCATCCCATAAAAAAAAAAAAATCCAAATGGTAGAATTTTAAGAGAGAAACTTAAGAAATAGCACCTAAGTACTGTACCTAAGTTTTACCTATAAAATAAAATACAAAAAATGACAAACGATTTCTATATTACCAAAATCTTCACAATACATTTTTAATAAACTTTTGCTCTATGGCCCATTTATTAAATCAAGATTTGAAAATCAGATTCTTCATAAATTAATGTTCAAAACACAAGATATAGTTTCAAAGTCCTGTTTGTTTTTTTTTCTCCCAAAAAGAAAATTTGTTTGTTTTAACATTGAAGGGAAAGCTGATTAGTCTTATGTATATGGTTGGGTTTCTAAAAATACTCCAGAAAATATTTTTTAACTTTTAATTCATAGCAAATATATACATACATACATATATATATATATATATATATATTAAATAACATCTTTAATTCACCACTCAAAAACATAAATATATAAAACATCCAAATAACATCATTGATAAGTACACTTACATTTACAATCAAAATAACAGTGTAATATTTAAGAGCCTTGTGATTTAAGTTTTAACTAGTATTTTTTAGCATTTTAACGTAAATGTCCAAATTTAAATCCCTATGGAATTATCAACCAAAAAAAAGGAGTGCAACAACAGCAAATGTGGAGTAAATATAATTTATATACTAGTTTCCTTATAAAACTCAGGGTTTTGTTTAAAATCCTTGAGTGCTAATAAGGATTTAATAAGAAATATTTATATAATTTATTCATATTTCTTAATAGGTAGAGGAAAATAGCCGATTTGTAGGCTAAATATATTAACACACTACAATATTACATCAATAATAAATGGACAATGCTATAGCCACTGGCGGCTCCACGTAGAGTGTAGGGTGGTCACGACCACCCTGAAACTTGGAAAAAAATTAATTATTTTATGTAAGTATTATAAATTTTATGATTTTTTATCTTTAAAAAATATTTTGGACCACCCTAAATTTTTTTAGACTCAACATAATTATACTTTGGACAAAATTTAGCAACAAACTTGGCTGTAGATTAAGACTACAACTTCACTTAATCTTTTTTTATTGGATGTGAATTTTGGTAAATCCACCATTGGATTACATTTTTTTTTAATCCTTTGTACTTGAAAATTTTCAAAAAGATCAAATATCAATAGCTCTGTCAACACTCAAAACTTTAAATTTCAAATTTTTGTTGTCTAAAATTATACATAAAAAATAAAACTAAATAGTAAATAACTTCTAATTGACCATACAATTTAATATTCAAATTTTTAAAATATGTAACCATGTTAATATGTTTAGTGAGAGTTGTCGCAATAGCCCAAGAAAATTTTTATGAAACTAAAATTTTGAAAAAGATATAGTTTGTAGTATTGATAATGAGACTATCATGCAAATATTGCAAAATAAGAAAATTTAAAAAGGAAATTATAAGACTTATGTTTTTGTGTGTATGTGTTTTTTTATTTATTTTGTATGGTCAATATTGAAATTTTATTTTTATTAAATTTTGTATAATTTAAGTTTCTTAATGACTACTCTAAAAAATATTTTTGTAGCCGCCGCTGCCTATAGCGGGCTCACATGAATGTGCTATGAATATCGTAATAAATATTTCAAAAATAAGGAGAATAAAAATGGAAAAATACTAATTAAAAATTAATCAATGCATACAATAACTCTTACAATTCAAGTTAATTACTTACTGTATAGCAATAGCAAGTGGCGTCAATGCTAAAACAACAACTAACCCAAGAAAAGATAAGTAAACAAATCTTCTCTCTCTTCACGTAACTCCTCCCACCTTTTTTGGGATGAATATAACTTCCCATTACGCTTCACTCTAAAACACTTCTACTAGTCTACTACCAGCCAATTACAATGGCTTCCAAGTCCCTAGAAATCGAGTCCACACTGAGAGGCATCGACGACGACGACGACGTGTCGCCGATCGAGGAAGTGCGACTGACCGTTTCGAACGAAGACGACCCGAGCCTTCCAGTATGGACGTTTCGAATGTGGTTTCTGGGGCTACTATCGTGTGTGCTGCTGTCGTTTCTGAACACTTTCTTTCAGTACAGGACGGAGCCGCTCGTGATATCGATGATTTCGGTCCAGGTTGGGACGCTGCCGATCGGACGGTTCCTGGCGAATGTGCTCCCGACGACGACGTTTCGGATTCCGGGGTTTGGGGAGAGGGAGTTTTCGTTGAATCCGGGGCCGTTCAATATGAAGGAGCACGTGCTGATTTCGATATTCGCTAATGCCGGCGCGGCGTTTGGGAGTGGAGCCGCTTATGCCATTAGTATTGTGGATATTATCAGGGCATTTTATCGTAGGAAAATCTCATTTTTGACTAGTTGGATCCTTGTTATTACTACACAGGTTTCATTATCAAACACTCTCTCTGTTGTTTTATAATATGTTAACGGATGTTTGATTGCACCAGCTGATTTGTATAATGAATGCTCCTTTGACTGAATGTTGTGTGACTCTTAAAGTGCCTATTTGGATACTGCTTTTTTTTACTGTATAAGATGACTTTTTATGTGTTTTTGTGTTTTGATTGGTCTATAAACAGTGTCATAAGACCAGTCAAAAAAACAAACGCACACTAAGTATGAGTTTGGAAAGCAGTATGAGTTTGGAAAGCACATTTTGTACCTTTCCCAGCTCACATGTTTTTTTGTGTGGGTCTTTGCATTGTTTACAGGATCCACAAATCTTTTTTTTAAGCAAAATTTTTATTAAAACTAGGACCTACACCTACGACATTATTTACACATCTAAAAATTAGTATTTTCAATTTTCAGTTTTTAGCAATAAACAGTATCCAAACAAATCGTAAGTCTTGACTGGATCCATGTGGGCTGTGGGCTAGGAGTGATTGGTTTGGTGCTAATTAAGTCTTAAGGTGTGCATGTTAATATGTTATGTTATGTGATCATTGTGATGTACGTGGTGGGTGCAGGTATTGGGGTATGGGTGGGCTGGTATACTGAGGAAGTACTTGGTGGATCCTGCGCAAATGTGGTGGCCTAGTAGTCTGGTTCAGGTCTCCTTGTTCAGGTAATTTTTCATGACCAAAAACGCTGTTGCTTACATATAGAACATTCCTACCTTTTGAAGGAACAGTATATGTCTCACACTTAAATAGATTAAAAATGAGGTGCATCTGCTTCATCAAATTAATTATAATAATCTCTTTTTTGGCTGAGACAGAATTGTAATAAATGGATATAATAAAATATATTTTGTCCACAAAATCCTTATGCAATAACCATCTCTTAAAATTGAGTAACTAATTGTATCATTATTTTTTACACGAGCTATATATCAAGCTAATCTTGCTTTCTTGCATTTTAAGTTTTTAACAAAGTAGACGAGAATACAAAAAGTCTTGTAGCTCAATCAATAAAGTGTTTTCAATAGAGATATCTAGAATTCAAATCCTCCCTTCTCTAATTATTGAATTATCAAAGCAAACAAAAAGACTAATCAACTGCCTCCTTGATTTACATTATTCAGGGCTATGCATGAGAAGGACAACCGCCGCATGTCACGAGGGAAATTCTTCTTGATTGCACTGATATGCAGCTTCTCCTGGTACCTGATCCCGGGCTACCTTTTTCCATTGTTGTCAACCATTTCATGGGTATGTTGGGCATTTCCCAAGTCATTAACAGCCCACCAGATTGGATCAGGCATGAATGGACTCGGTCTTGGATCATTTTCCCTTGATTGGTCAGTCATAGCCTCATACCTGGGCAGCCCTCTTATCAGCCCCTTCTTTGTCATTGTCAATGTTGCTGTAGGCTATGTCTTACTCTTGTATGTGTTAATTCCAATAGCCTACTGGGGAGTAAACCTGTATGATGCCAAGAATTTTCCAATCTTCTCCTCGCATTTATACAATGCCCACGGAAAGACTTATAATGTATCAGCCATTGTGAATGACAAGTTCGAGCTGGACTTGCCAGCATACGAAAAGCAGGGACGCATAAATCTCAGTATATTTTTTGCTCTCTCATACGGTATTGGTTTTGCTGGTATCATATCTACCCTCACTCATGTGGCACTTTTTAATGGGAGGTAACTAATCAGAAGCTGTTGTATTTTGTGATTGTATTATATTATTGACACAATATCCTAGATTCTAATGGGCTGTTTTAACAGGGATATTTATGCGCAATTCCGAGCTTCATATAGCACTGGAAAACAAGATATTCACACAAGATTGATGAGGAAATACAAGGACATACCTAGCTGGTGGTTCTACATGATGCTTGTGGTGTCCTTAATACTCGCTCTTATATTATGCATTTTTATGATCGATGAGATCCAAATGCCATGGTGGGGACTCATCTTTGCAGCTGGACTGGCTGTAACTTTCACTCTTCCCGTCAGTGTCATAACCGCCACAACCAATCAGGTAACAAGTCTGAACTAAATCAGATATTGCACTTAACTTGATATCAGAATATACCAGAAAAATAATGTATTGACCAATTATATAATTCTGATTCATAACTGGGGTTCTTTTTTAATTGTAGATATTAACTGAATTTGTCCTTGTTGAATATTGAGACTTGAGAGTTTGATGATGAGATTTGAGATTTCGCATTAACATTATTATGATTTTACCCCTTTCACCCCAGTCACCAGGACTAAACATCATCACAGAATACATCATGGGTGTCATATTGCCTGGTAGACCAATAGCCAATGTCTGCTTCAAGACCTTTGGGTATATAAGCATGTCACAGGCTATTTCCTTTCTGAGTGATTTCAAGTTAGGCCATTACATGAAGATTCCGCCTCGATCCATGTTCATTGTTCAGGTAAATGTTTTAAGACGTACCGCATAGAAACATCCACATATATACTTACGAATCCTCACATACTAGGTTGGAAGAGAATAATCCAAACCGGTTTGAAAGGAAACTCAATCCTAGTGTTCAGCTATGTGATAATAACCCCCCCCCCCCCCCTCATTTTTCGTTACATACATGTTCAAACAATCACAATAAACTAAAATTGTTTCAAACATTATCTTATGTCATTTCCTCTTTGTTGTTCCACAAAAGTTCATAGGAACTATAATAGCTGGAACAGTGAATCTTGGAGTGGCATGGTGGCTGTTGAATACCATTGAGAACATATGCCAGGATGAACTACTACCTCCCAACAGTCCTTGGACATGCCCGGGTGACCGCGTCTTCTTCGATGCATCTGTCATATGGGGTTTGGTTGGACCAAGACGAATTTTTGGCAGGCTTGGTAACTACCCAGCACTCAACTGGTTCTTCCTTGGAGGTGCAGTTGGACCTGTAATTGTATGGCTGATGCAGAAAGCTTTTCCCAACCAGGAATGGATTTCACTAATTAACCTTCCAGTACTTCTTGGAGCTACAGCAGCAATGCCACCTGCTACAAGTGTGAACTTCAATTGCTGGATTGTGGTTGGAACAATATTCAATTACTTTGTTTTCAAGTATAGAAAGAATTGGTGGCAAAGGTACAATTATGTTCTTTCAGCAGCATTGGATGCAGGGTTGGCTTTCATGGGGGTGGTTCTCTACTTCACGCTTACCATGGAGGACATAAGCCTATCCTGGTGGGGTTCTGATGGTGGTGAACGCTGTGAACTGGCCACATGTCCAACTGCTAAGGGAATAGTTGTTGATGGCTGCCCTGTTTTTTAGTTCTCATTTCAGTTTGCAATTTAGTTTCATAATCAATTTTCCACTTTCTACCAAAGCACTTCGGCAGTTTCGTTTCAATTTCATAACATCATTGGAAAAAGGGTCATTTTTTTGTAAATATTAAGGCTTTGATAAATTGATAGTTGGTTACTTTGTTAAATGTCAAATTAATTAAAGTTACGTCTCTTTAGTATGTTTGTGATTTTAGTTGAATATTTAATAACATTTTCATGGGATTATTTTATTTGGGTTTCTTATATTTCTTTATACAAATAACTAACAGAAACTAGACCTGTGATACTGTTTTGTTAAGTATATTAGTTTTTTGATTATTGAGTAAAATTTCAAATGTCAGGTAACTTGAAATGTTTAAATAATTTTCTACAACAATTTAGATAAGTACCTAATTTTTTTAGTGCCCACTATGAGTAATGAGTTTATGTGAAATTGACACAGAATAGTTATGACTTTTTATATGGTACTAAAATCACTCGCCACCTTTTAATGCTGCATAATTCTGTATGCTCAACCACATCAGCATGGCCACGTCAGCATCACCGTATCATGCATCAAACACACATCATCACGCTGGCATAATGGTCGGCCACCACATCGTGACACATAATTGGGCTTGCATAAAAAACTTTGTGAATCGAGTTTCAAAAATTTATGGGCCATGCTTTTTTTTTACCAGACTAGTCAGCCTGCCTTACAGAACCTGTGTAGGTTTCAAACTGGGCTGTTCTGTACAGCACGAGTCTGCCTCGAAGCTTGAAGTTTGGCCCATTTAATTGCATAACAAGTAAATGAAGCTGGCCTTGGTCTATACTTGGGCTGAGCTCTGAAGCCCAATTGGGTTTGAGATTTTTCGCCATTGGCCTTATTTCTTTGACCTCACAATCTAATCAAAACTAGTAAACTACCAAAAGTCAGAGAGCCGCTGTGCTCCTTTATTTATTTATTTTTCTGTTTACAGTGTAAAATAGGCCACAATTTTTTTTTTTTTAAATAACTACATAGTTAGAGGTAGGAGAATTTGAACCCTAAATGTCTGGTGTCACTTGACAAAGCTACAAGGCTATTGGCAATAGGCCACATAAATAGTTTGGCATGGAGAAAATGAGTAAACTACAAATTTCCATTACATTCTTAAAAAATCCTTTCCAAGCCCAATACAAAAATAACAAAACAATCCTCACACCTCTTTAATCTGCAACTCTCCCTATAACATTTGCATTTCCATTGCAGAATATAGCAAATTGGAATCTCAATTGAATATTAATTTTCTCAGGATGAGACGGATTGATTGGTAGAGTAATGTTAGGGATTGCAGGTTATTGTAGGTTAACCAAACTTATGTTGATGAGTAATGTTAAAAGTATTACTAATTTTATTATATGAGCCCTACAAATTGATGTCACCGACAACAAAAAAAACAAACAAACAAACAAACAAATAAACAATTCTAAAATTAATTTACTGTATTGTTAAAGTTCATCAATTAAATTCATTGTCACATTAATTTGTAAAGATTTTTTAAGTAAATTTGGTAGTAGCAACGAATGAGATTTGTGTATTTCAACAAAATAATAAATAGTTTGAATTATTTATTTTTAATTTTATAAATTTGATAGCTATAATAGAGGTGGCAAGATTGAACCCATAAATATCTCTGTTAAAAATACCAGAATATGTTAATTGAACTACAAAACTCTTGGTAATTATTTTTTGTAATTGGTGATACATTAATTTGTAAGATCTATGTGCAAAAAGCTTTATAACTCAACTGATTAGTACTCCGAAAACAACTATTATTTAAATCCCTCCTCCCTAACTATCAATTTATCAAAAAAATATTAAAAATTGTAAAACTTATGTAATAAAATTGTAGCATCCTTAACACCATTATTTCCTATTTTTCTTTTTCTTTTATTACCATCATCAATAGTTGATGAGAAAGTTTGCAGTCATAATGAAATCCCACGATATTTTCACCATACCCTTAATTCCATTGATTTAAGTTGCAGTGAATATTCCGAGTATAGTCTTGCTTTGTTTTGTTTTATTTTGCTCTATTTTGAGTTACAAGTTGACACTTTAGTTTCTTGTGAAAATATTGATGTTGCTTAGCCGGTTAGCGTTAGCCCTATAATTTCTCATTACTCAATGTTGATTAAGGGTATTACTTGCGTGCCAAAGCAAAACTAGAGAAGCATTAGGGCCAAGGCCAGCCCTTCCATTAGGCCAATTAGGCAATTGCCTAAGGCCCCTAAGTGGAAGAGGGGCCCCAAAATTTTAGAAAAGAAGGGGTAGTAGGGAAAAAAAATTTGGTTTCAAATGAATCTAAAAAATCCGGCACATCCTTTTGACCAAAAAACAAAATTTCTATTATACCCAGTTAAACATTGGTAGCACAAAAAAAAAAAAAAAAAATTGGTCTAAAAACAATAATTGTCCCAAAAATAACATCATTATCCCAAAGACAAACCAAAATTCAACAAGATAAACTATAAATCCATTCTAAGAAATTAACCACAAAACAATCAATAATCAAAACAAATAAAAAACCTCAAATCCCTAAAATTTTTACCATTTCTCTTTCTCATTCTTGCTATGCTTTTTTCTCTCAACTCTTGCTCTCCGCCTCTCTCATTCTATCTCTCCACTATTCCTGGCTGCCTAGCTCAAGCTTCCTCCGATCTAAATCATCCGATCACATCTGATTTGAAAACTCTGAGGAGTAAGGACTGCCGAGCCAACTACCATTTTATTTTTTCACTATTGCGTGCGTTTTGATTCTGCAGAATGGGTTTTAACTTTTGAGGTATAACTTATAAGACTTGGCTTTCTCTAGTTTAGATTTGTTAAGACTGGGCTGTATATATTGAGTTATGGCTGGACGTTTCACGTTTGGGCCTTCAAGTTTTTTTTTTTTTTTTTTTTTTTTTTTTTTTTTTTTTTTTATAGTTATAGGTGTAATAGGATTTGTTTTATATTTTTTGTGGGTGGGTCTTATTAATAAGACTTGTGTGGCCATCTTGAAATCTTCTTAGCTAGGTTGGGTTGTGCTTAATTTTTTTTTAAATAAAATTTAATCTTGTACATATATATATATATATATATATATATATTAGTTATTGGTAATATAATGAATAAATCTTTATTTATGCAATTGAGATTGCTAAAAATTTGTTATTATTCGGTGAAACTACAACAATACTTTTTATATAAATCAGGTTCTATTTCTCATTTGCTCTACACTTGAAAGTTATTTTTTGTTTTAGTCTTTATAAATATATTGTTTGATTAGAAATGTCTACTAGAAAATATGCATCTGGATATGAAAAACTTAGAAAAAGAAAAAAAGAAGAAAAATTAATTGAGTCTCAAAAAGGATCAATGGATACATTTGTTATTAGTAATAAACAAAATATAACACAAAATTTAGATGAAAATATCAAAAATGAGCAAGAAATTCACCAAAAAGATTTAGAAGATAATGAAATGATACAATTGCAAGACAACAATGATGTTCAATTTTGCAATACAACAAATCTTGATAATGAACTTCAAAAGAATTTAGAAGAAAATGAAAATAATGATGAAAATGTCACAAATGAACAAGTTCGCTATAATGATATTCAACTAGAAGAAAATGAAAATAATAATGACATGTTGAATTAGATTCCTTCAAATATTTATGATCCAAGTAATTGGAAAAATATTGACGCAAAATTAAGAGATTTATTAGTAGAAAGAGATCCAATTAGAAACAATGATATAATTTTTCCTAAAGGTGATGACACTAGACTTTTTTTACTATTCATTACACTCGAATATTATCAAATGGGGAGAATCATGATAGAAAATGGCTAGTGTATTCAAAAGATATGGACCCAATATTTTGTTTTTGTTGCAAGTTGTTTGATTCTAAATGTACTAGCCAACTATGTAATGAAGGAACTAAAGATTGGAAAAATATTAGTTCTAATATTAGAAACCATGAAACAACTAGAGAGCATATTACTAACATGAACACTTGGCTAGATTTGAAAATGAGATTGTCAAAAAATAAAATAATAGATTTTAAATGAAATATATTATAATATAAAAATATTAAATAAATATTAATTTAATTAATACATAAGTGTAAAAAATGCCCCATTTTAGTTCTCGCCTTAGGCCCCAAAATGTCTAAGACTAGCCCTAATTAGGGCATATACTACGAGGACATACCATAATTTCATCAATATTTTTGCAACCTGGTCCACCCTTGTAAGCTCATTAGTCATTAGTATAATAATTATAGTTCTTGGTAAAAGGTCCCTTCATGCCATAGGGCTCACCATCACCATCTTGTACAGGAAGAAATGAACATTACCTCTCAATGCACTCACCAAATGGTCCTAATGAAAATTGATCTTAGAATATCTAAGCTTTGTGAATCACAGTCTCACAGACCCTTAATTACTTGAAAAATGAAAACTAGACAAAACTCAAAAAGACAAACTAGATCTTTGCCCAATAGTTGTAACACATATAGTACTAAAGAAATTAAGATCGATCAATATATATGATGTTACTAACTAAGAAACATCATTAATACATGTACTTAGCATGATTGGAATGTTTGTTCAATCATAAAGAAATTGACTTGGTTTTGTTTGTTTCAAAAGGTAACAACCTCGGTGGTTGTCTGTCTTGGTAAAGTTTTTCTCTTTGGAAACTTTACCTAGACGTGGCATTGAAGTCCCTTCCTAGGAAGGAGAGTGTGTCCCTTGCAATAACACTGTTATCGCAAGGCTAGTGGTTTTTTTCCTAGGGTTAGGGAAACACTACTTGAGTGATCAGGTTGGGTTTCTACCCTAGGCATGGAGGACTTAACGAAATATTGGAGCTCTTTGTCTCTGTTGGAGACAGAGGGACACAGGCTACGTCTAAAGAACGAGCAAGCTGTTAATGAATATGGCATGGTTGCTAGATTCCTAACCAAAAGTCCCTTGAACATAGAAGCCATTGCCACTACCTTCACCCCTCTTTGGAGATCCAGGTCGGGTTTCAAAGTCAAGAACATTGGAGATCATGTTACCCTTTTTTCTTTTGACAACAACACTAACAAGGATCGTATTCTTTCATAGGAGCCATGGAGCTTCGACAAGCACATTATTGTTCTTCCCCGCTTCAATAAGGATACCTTAGTTAATGCATTCAAGCTAACAAAGGTCGCTTTTGGGTCCAAGTCTATGACATCCCGATGCGCTTTAGGAACAAAGAGATTGTAGAGAAAATCTGCGAAACAATAGGAACGATTCTTCAACCCCATGAAGCTACTGATTGTGATGGAGGTAGCTTTATAAAAGTCAAAGTGTTGATTGATATCTTTTAGCCTCTTTGTAGAGGAAGGCTCATAACTCTTGAGGATGGTAAGGTCCACTGGGTCTCATTTAAATATGAACGTCTCCCTAACCTCTGCTACTAGTGCGGTTGTCTCACGCACAATGATAGAGATTGCAAGACGTGGATTAATAGCGAAGGCAACCTCAAACCCGAAGAACAGCAGTTTGGGTCATGGCTACGAGAACTTTCCTACGTCGCCTCCAGAAAGAAAGTAATTTCGATTCCAGGTTTCTTTGCAAAGAAAAAGCTAGGCATTGCTACCCATCCCAACAAGGCCCAACCACCTAAACCATTGGCGAGGGAGCACCAACACACCCCAAAACCTCCCCCTCCCCCCCTTCCCCAGAGGCTGGCTAAAGAGATTACTGAAAATCAGGAGTCTGAAGCCGCCAATGAAGAGGATTTTGCTCACCATGAAATATTGGAGGGTCCCAAAGAGGATACCACGTCGAAATCCTCAAAGCTAGATGATTTCAAGAAGGTAATTCTAGATATTGACAGTAGAATCCACTGCTTTGACAGCGTGCCAACATCCTCTCTGGGCCCAAAATTTTCCTTTCCTATGATAGAGCAGGCCAACCCGTCCCAATCAGCTCTCCTACCAGGCCCAATCAATGAGGTTTCCTTGAAGCAGCCCACTAAGCCCACCCCACTTAGTGACCTCTTAAACATGGACTTGGACCTTAGAAATTCCAAAATCTAATCTGAAGGTAAGTGGGTTAGAATCCAAAGGCCCGCCCACATCAAGGATAGTCTAACCTCAAAAATATCCTTAGGCAAACGTACCTCCCTTAATCAAATAGATTCCCCCACTCCACCAAAACGCAGAGCCCTTATCGGCGCTGCCCAAGATGAGAACTGTCTACTAGCGGCAGAGGCTGAATTGGCTCTGTTGGAACATGCACGGGTTTAGGAACTTGGGCACAATTCGAGAGCTTGAGGTAGTCACTCAAGCACAAGACCCCACTGCCCTGTTTTTGGCCGAGACCTGGGTAGGAGAAGTTAGGCTGTGACGGTTATGCGATGAGCTGAAGTTTGATCACTACTGGATCGGTCCCAATGCTGGCAAAACAGGTTGTCTTGCTTTGCTTTGGAAAAACTCAATTAAGGTAAAAGTGGTTCCTTTATCTCCCAACCACATAGATGCCATCTTTGGGGAAACTGTAAATGACCAATGGAGATTCACAAGTGTCAATGGTTTTTCCGACAAGTCCAAAAAGCATGAAACTTGGTCTCTTCTCCCTGATCTCCACCGCTGAATCTCACTTCCATGGATGTGCGCCAGCAACTTTAATGAAATTATGTGGCTCATGAAAAAGTTGGCCTCGGACTCAGACAGGATGGTATGATGAAGGATTTCCGAGATGCTTTAGATAAATGCGGCCTCATGGACCTCGGATATAGGGGGAAAAATTTGCTTGGAGAGGCAAGCGAGCTGGCGGTTGGGTCCTTGAAAGATTAGACAGGGCGGTGGCAAACAATGGTTGGTTCTCTCTCAACTCGGTCACTAAGGTACAACACCTCCACACCCACTCCTAGGATCACAGAGCAATTCTAATTAAATTGGAAGGTATTATTCCTCGGCTAAACCGTCCCTTTAAATTCAAGCAAATGTGGCTTCGGGAGAAAGGGTGTAGAAACACTGTGAGCAATGTTTGGGGGTCAACTTCAAGGAATGTTTCCATGTTGCAGATAGTGGCCAAAATCAAAGTTTATGGAGAAAAGCTCTTGGACTGGAGCTACCAGTCTTTTGGAAGCATTAAAAACTAGCTCGAAACAAAGGGTAAATTACTATCCAAGGCTGAGATTGATGCAGTCAAAGGAAATCTCGATTATAAGATGGTTAAAGTTTTAAGGGCAGAGCTCAATGATCTTCTTGACAAAGAAAACCAAATGTGGCAACAATGCTTGAGAGCTCTTTTCCTCAAGTGTGGTGATCGTAATACGAGCTATTTTCATAGTAAGGCTTCCCATAGATTTCAAAGAAATGGAATCGCGGGCTTAAGGAACTCTGCAAACTTGTGGTGTATGGAGGACATCTTGATTAGAGAAATAGCTTATGATTACTACCGATCCTTGTTCACCTCTTCCCAACCGACGAAATTTTCAGAGATCATGGAGGCAGTGCAGTCTTCTATCACAGAGGATATGAACGTCCAGCTTCTTAGGCCTTTTCTCAAAGAAGAGGTTGAAGAGGCTATCAAACAGATGGAACCCATCACAGCCCCGGGCCTCGATGGTATGCCTCCTTTATTCTTTCAGTCCTTTTGGTCTTTGATTGGTGAAGATATTTGCTTTGTGGTGGTTGATTGTTTAAACAATTGTAAAATTCCTAGAGACATTAATTGTACAAATATCACCCTGATTTCAAAGGTTAAATCTCCTGAGCTTATCGTTGATTATAGGCCGATCAGCCTATGTAATATCGTGCATAAAATCGTCTCTAAAGTTCTAGCAAATAGGTTAAAAGCTATCCTCCCATCTGTAATTTCCGAGAACCAGAGTGCCTTCCAAGCAGGAAGAGTTATAACAGATAACATTCTTATTGCATTTGAAACTCTCCACTACATGAAACACCATCAGAGGGTAAAACAGGGTTTATGGCTCTAAAGTTAGACATGAACAAGGCCTACGACTAGGTTGAATGGGTATATCTAGAGACGATCATGAAGAAAATGAGTTTTGATGTAAGATGGGTCGCTCTAATCATGGAATGCATCACGACCGTCAGCTATTCTATTCTTATTAATGGTGAACCCACTCAAACTATCCAACCCTCAAGAGGTCTTCGCCAAGGGGACCCATTGTCACCCTACTTATTTCTCCTTTGCACAGAGGGTCTTCACTGTCTATTACAAAAGGTAGCAAATTCTAGGCAGATCCGAGGAGTATTCACATGCAAAAAAGGCCCTCGGTTGACCCACCTTTTCTTCGCCGACGATAGTTTGGTCTTTTGCAGAGCTTCCCTTGATGAATGTCAAAAAATTCAAGAACTTTTGGATTGTTATGAGAGGGCCTCCGATCAGCAGCTGAATCGAAAAAAGTCTAGCCTTTTTTTCAGCAAGTCCACCCCTCCAAACATTTTGGACCAGGTCAAGAACTCGCTTAGAGTGCAAGAGATCCGACAGTACGAAAAATATCTGGTCCTCCCCTCTCTAGTAGGAAGAAAGAAGAAAGCAAGCTTGCTTTATATTAAGGAAAGAGTTGCGGCAAAGCTCCAAGGGTGGAAAGAACAACTTCTCTCACAAGCTAGTCGGGAAGTACTCCTCAAAGCAGTGATTCAGGCGATCCCAACCTCTACCATGAGCTGCTTCAAGCTCCCAACCACTCTATGTTGCGATATTGAGGCCTTGATTAGAAAATTTTGGTGAGGGTCAAAGGAGAAATTAGATAAAGATTCACTGATCCAAGTGGAAATCATTATGTCAACCGAAAAGTTAAGGAGGATTGGGTTTCAAAGAGCTCCGGAAATTTAACGACGCCATGCTAACAAAACAGGTCTGGCGGTTGCTAGATAATAAGACCTCATTGTTTCATAGGTTGTTCAAGGAAAAATTCTTCCCAAATGGCTCCATTTTTTATGCTAAGGATGGAAATGGCTCATTCGCCTGGAAGAGCATATTAAAAGGTAGGGACGTGATTAGCAAAAGGGTGCAATGGAAGGTGGGAAATGGTTCTCTGATCCGGATCTATCACGATAATTGGCTCCCTGGTCCTTTCAATAAAAGAGTGTGTCGCCAAGGGACTTCCTTGGCAGTGATGCTCAAGTCTCAGTATTAATTGATAAAAAGCAATGCTGCTGGCATCAGGAAGCAATTGACAACACCTTCTTACCCCACGAGGCTACTGTGATCAAGTACATCCCGCTCAGCCTTAGAGATTGTGAGGATAAGTTGTTTTGGCCTCACTCTCCTGATAGCACTTACTCAGTCAAATCAGGGTACAGAATCATTATGGAGGATGAGTTGAAAGAGTCACCATCACCTTCTGACTTAACACCCACCAAGAGAATTTGGAAAGGCATTTGGAGCCTTCGAGTTCTAACAGAGTTAAAACCTTGTTGTGGAAAGTTGGATCAGATTCGCTGCCGTCAAAAGCAAATTCGATGAAAAGGAGAGTGTCAAGTGTTGACCTCTGTCTCGGGTGTAATCTCAAAAGTGAAACGTCGTTTCATGCTCTTTGGTCATGCATTGCATTAACATCAATATGGGAGGCCAATTTTGCTTGGCTAATTAAGCTCTCCAAGGACTGCAACTCGTTTATGGAAGTCATTCAGCTCTGCTAGGAGCATAGCGGCCTCTTCGAGTTGTTTGCTATGACTATGTCACTCATATAGGTGTGCAGGAACCAGCTTAGAGTAGGTGAAAGCATGGTTCTGTTGGGGAAGATTAATGCCACGGCCATGGACAACCTATAGGAATATCAGAGAGCGGTATCATTGCCTCCTTCTTTCCCAAAAGCTGCCAAAACTTCCAGATGGCTTCCTCTACTAGCAGGCTTGGTGAAAGTTAATTTCGATGGGGCAACATTTAAAGAAAAGAGCTTAGCAGGTCTGGGTTGCATTATTCGAAAAGACAAAGGTCTTGTTATGGTTGCCTTTACACAAATTATTCCACTGCCTACATCAATAGAGATGGTGGAAGTGTTGGCAACGCGCAGCGCCATTGGCTTTGCGCAAGAACTAAGTTTACATCTGGTGATTTTGGAAGGGGATTCGGAGACTATCATCAGAGCACTTTCCAGAGGTGGTTGGGATTCTTCAAGATTTAGGCACATCGTCAAAGATATCAATTTTTTTGCTTCAGCATTCCAAAGTTTATCCTTTTGTCATACCCGCAGGCAAGGAAATAGAGTAGCACATAGGCTAGCAAGATCAGCTTGTAATTTTTCTCATTTCCATGTCTAGATGGAGGAAATTCCTCCTGATATTGTATCTGTGTACCTTTCTGATATCCAGTAATGAAATTTCCTCCCCCCTCTTCTTGGGGTGGCTTCGCAAAAAAAAAAAAAAAAACATGATTGGAATGCAAACCAGAATGTTCCGAAACATTCAGAGGGGTTTGAAAGATTTCTTGAGCTTCATTTTGGGGATCAAATTTTGAAAGAGGAGGGCAGAGAGAGAGAGTAAAGTAGCGGGCTTTGAAAATTTTCAAAAATAATATTGTCTTTTTATTTGTACTAGTACAGTAGGCTGATGTGTTTTTTTGAGGACATGTGTCAATCATTTATCAGTGATGAAACACCAAAACAGTTGCTGACTTGGTATTACAGAAATATGATATACTTTCTCCTCACATGGACTCACATACTAGTGAGGGATGTTCTCCATAAGTGGTATCTTATGGCTTGTGTGCCAAACATATAGAGCACGCCCCTGATATAGACCCGCATACTTGTAAAGGGTTTGTGGTCCATATGTCTAGGGGATAAGATAATTTTCTCAGTGTATATAGTAGATAAAACTCTCCTACTATATTCTACATCAAAACAACACTCAACTTTCAATCTCTCACTCTCAAAATGGAACCTTTAGAAACTGAGGCACCACCAAGCAGTAACTTACGAGAAGAGTCCACCATAGACGAAGATGAGCAGTCACCAATCGAGCAAGTCCGGCTAACTGTACCAACCACCGACGACACCTCACTCCCTGTATGGACATTTCGAATGTGGACACTGGGCCTTCTCTCTTGTGCCCTTCTCTCCTTCCTCAACCAATTCTTCTCTTACCGCAGAGAGCCCCTCATCATCACCCAGATCACCGTCCAAGTTGCCACTCTCCCCATCGGACGACTCATGGCCTCTGTTCTTCCCACAACCAAGTTTCGCATCGGGTCCCGCGAGTTTTCGCTCAACCCAGGTCCCTTTAACATGAAGGAACACGTTCTCATCTCTATATTTGCTAATGCTGGAAGTGCTTTTGGGAATGGTCCAGCTTATGCTGTCTATATCTTTGACATTATAAAGGCTTTTTATCGAAGGAATATTTCTTTCTTGTCTGCTTGGATTCTTATCATCACAACCCAGGTTCTTCTTCTTCTTTTTTCTTTTAAATTTGCTTATTTATGTTTTTCAAAGTTATGCAATATTGGTTTGGTTTTTATTCTGTTTGGTAGCCTAGAAAAGTGAGGAATATATATATATATATATATATATAGACACACACACATATACACGGAATTCTAGCCTAAACTAAGCTTGTATACGTACCTTTTATATGTATAATTGTATATATACCTTAATATGTTTCCCTGCAACCTTTTAATTAGCCTTTTGGTTATTCTGTTGTTGGTTAAGACACAACCACGGAAAGTGGGATCTTCCTATATGTCTTGCTATTAGCTGCAGAGAAAATGGGTTTTTAAGTATTTTTAACTCCCATATTAGCTGATATATGTTGTATTTCGCTTATAATATATGATATGAGTCTTAGCTACAACTTTAGGATAATTATTGAGTGATGACCAACACTTGCATCATATGAAGCTGTCGTTTGGTGGTTCATGGTTCATACTAATATGAGCATGTGTATGGTGACATATATATATATATATATATATACAGGTCTTGGGATACGGCTGGGCTGGGCTGTTGAGGAAGTATGTGGTGGAGCCGGCTCATATGTGGTGGCCAAATACACTTGTTCAAATATCACTCTTCAGGTACGTACCGTACACTTGTTAAAAAATTTTGGTGTCCTAATTTGATTTTCCAATTTTTATGCACAGTGACTAATGAAATGAGTCCAAAGTCCAAACTACTGTTACCCTTAGCTACTTGTTTGGACTTGGAATTATTGGACCACGATAATAAGCCAAGGAAAAATGTCTTTTCCCTAAAAATGCTTATATTAATAAAACTTATAATTTAAGTTATGGTCCTACAACTAAAATGGCCGACTGAGTTACGATATTCGAACCTCAAGAAATAACTTGAAGGCGAATGTCATATCTTTGGGCGGAAGAGGTTTATCTTCAAACTAGTTTGGAAAAAAAAAACCTTTTAAACTTTTCTTATATTTTATTTATTAGATGTAAATTTTGAAAATCTAACTTTTAGATTGCATGCACTTATTATATTTTTTATACTTGCAAAATTTCAAAAAAATCAAAGATCAATAGCTATGTTATCAATGATTTGTTTAAATTTCAAGTTTTTGTGGTAAAAAATTATGCACAAAAAATAGGTTTATTGATTGAATGGTAAATAATATCTTATTTGAAAGAAATTTAACATTCAAGTTAAGAACATAAAGATTATGTAATCCAACAGTTAGGTTTTCAAAATTCACATTTAATAAAAAGATATAACATAAGTTTAGAGGATTTCTCTCTAAACTAGTTTAGAGAGATACATAATCCCCTTTGAGCGGCGCAATATCATTTTTATAATTAATAAGCAAATTCAATGTTCTCATATTAACATACATAATCCCCTTTGAGCAACGCAATATGATTTTTATAATTAATAAGCAAATTCAATGTCTAGTTCAATGTATGGCGCAATATCATATTAACATACAGCTAGCTCTATCTCTGCCCCCATGCCCATATTTTACCCTGCCCATCTCCCAACTAGAGGTGGTGATGGTGAAACTCTCTAAGCTAGTAACATCATATGTCGTCAAATAAAAGATCTAAAGTTCAAATTATGTCTATATAAAAAATCAATTAATATCCTAATCTGATGATAAAGAGTAATCATCATACAACAGATGTCATAAGTTAAAAATAAAAATATTTAATTAGACATTTTCCATCTTTAATTCACTGGCTGTGATATTGACCTAGAAAACGGCCTCTTATATGTAGGGAATTTCCATGAATACCTAAACCTGTGAGAAACAAAAAAAATATAGAGAAAACACACGCCAAAGAAAATAATCACACGCACAAGACAGTATTTACGTGGTTCGGCAATTTGCCTACGTCTATGGAGTTGCAGAGATTTCACTATTATCAGGGAAAAATACAAGTTGCGGCTACAAACTGTTTTTCTCCTCACAAAACCAACTACATACAGAAACCCTAATTAAAAACAATCTTTTATACTAAAAACAGGATTCACAATGGGCCAAACACAAACTAGGCTCCACAAAGCCCAACAAATCTCCCACTTGGAGACTAGTTCAATCACCAACATCAGCCGCTATCTTCCAAACACAATCCCTCATCCCTGCAACTCATCCTTCTGTCTTCAAGCTAGAAGGCCAACTAAAGCTGCACACAGCTTCAGCTTCTCAATAGTGACACCCTTAGTCAACATGTCTGCCGGATTCTTAGATCCACAAATCTTCTCAAGTATTACCAGTTTATCTTCAACAAGATACCGGATAAAGTGGTATTTAGTCTGTATATGCTTCGACTTTGAATGAAAAGCCGAATTTTTAGCAAGAAAAATTGCACTCTGACTGTCACTGTGTAGAATACCCATCTCTTGCTTCTTACCCAATTCATCTAAGAAACCATGCAACCAAATCATCTCCTTCCCAGCTTCAGTTGCTGTAACATACTCAGCTTCTGTAGTAGACAAGGTAACAATCTTTTGCAAATTTGAGGCCCAAGATATAGCTGTACCACCCAGAGTAAATACAATCCCAGTAGTACTCTTTCTACTATCAATATCACCAGCAAAATCAGCATCTACATAACCCTGCAGTTTCAAATTTGCACCTGTAAAACAAAGACATGTATTTGATGAACCCTTCAGATATCTCAGAATCCACTTGACTACCTCCCAATGCTGCTTTCCTGGCCTACTCATGAATATGCTCACAACTCCCACTGCATGTGCAATGTCTGGCCTAGTACACACCATGGCATACATCAAGCTGCCAATAGCTGAGGCATAGGGCACCTTACTCATATAATCCCTTTCTTCTTCTATCTTCGGTGATTGTTCTTTGCTTAGTTTGAAATGACTACCCAAGGGTGTGCTCACTGGTTTGGCTTCATTCATGTTGAATCTGCTGAGAACTTTCTTCACATACTCTGACTGTGAAAGCTTCAATGTACCATTAGCCTTGTCTCTAATGATTCTCATCCCAAGGATTTGCTTTGCAGCTCCCAAATCCTTCATTGTAAACTGTTTTGACAACTGCTTTTTCAGATTATTAATCTCCTCAATGCTAGACCCTGCAATGAGCATATCATCCACATACAACAGTAAAATGATATAAGAATTGTCAAAGAACTTAACATAGCAACAGTGATCAGCTTCACATCTTTTAAACCCAATTCTATGCATAAAACTATCAAACTTCTTGTACCACTGTCTAGGAGCTTGTTTGAGGCCATACAAGCTCTTTCTCAGTTTGCAAACTAGGTTCTCTTGTCCCTGAATAATGAACCCTTCTGGCTGAATCATGTAGATGTCTTCCTCCAAGTCACCATGAAGGAAAGCTGTCTTCACATCTAGCTGCTCAAGATGTAAATTTTCTGCAGCCACTATTCCCAGTACCAGTCTGATTGTTGACATCTTCACAACTGGAGAAAATATCTCTGTGTAATCAATGCCCTGCTTCTGCTGGAATCCTTTAACAACTAATCTGGCCTTGTAACGTTTGCTACCATCATGTTCATTCTTTATTCTGTATACCCACTTGTTGTGCAAAGCCTTCTTTCCTGCTGGCAGTTCAGTCAGCTCCCATGTCTGATTCCCCAACAAGGAATCCATCTCATCCTTCATGGCTAACTCCCACTTGCTTGAATTTTCATCTTGCAAGGCTTCATCATAGCATTCTGGCTCACCACCATCAGTCAACAGGAGATAATTCAAAGCGGGTGAATAACGCTGTGGAGGTCTAATGGTCCTGGAAGATCTGCGGACCTCAGCTACAGGTGTACTCTAATCTACCTGTGAATCTACATTCTCCTTATCTTCTTCACCCATTTTCTGGACGGTGCTTTCAGTCAATTCATCTAAGTTGACAAACTCAGATTTATCTTGATCTACCCCTGTAACATTTGGCACTACAGTTGACCTGTCCTTATACATAACCTGTTCATTACATATTACATTTCTGTTTCTGATGATTTTCCTGTTTTGTTCATCCCAAAACCTATAGCCAAATTTCTCATCACCATAGCCAATGAAAAAACATATTTTAGACTTTGCATCAAGTTTACTACGAGCATCAGAATCAACATGAACATAAGAAACACAACCAAAAACTTTTAAATGGGAAAACTTTACCTCTTTACCACTCCAAACCTCCTCAGGAAGTCTGAACTCCATAGGAACTGATGGTCCTCGGTTTATTAGGTAAGCTGCAGTGCTAACAGCATCAGCCTAGAAAGTTTTTGGCAGTCCAACATGCAACCTCATACTTCTAGCACGCTCATTAAGAGTTCTGTTCATGCGCTCAGCCACACCATTCTGCTATGGTGTTCCAGGAATGGTCTTCTCCATTCTAATTCCCTGTGCAGCACAGTATTCACTGAACCCTCCATCTATATACTCACCTCCATTATCTGACCTCAAACATTTTACTTTTAAACCTGTTTCTGTCTCAACCATTGCCTTCCATTTCTTAAAGGTTTCAAATACATCAGATTTATTTTTCAGAAAATAAACCCATACCTTTCTGCTTGAGTCATCAATGAAAGTAATGTAGTACCTTGAACCTCCAAGGGATGCAACCGGAGAAGGCCCCCACAAATCAGTATGCACTAGCTCCAATTTTTCAGCCTTCGGTGTCCTACCAGTTTTCAAGAAGCTCACCTTTTTCTGCTTTCCTAAGATGCAGCTTTCACACATGTCAAAATCAACAGACTTCAATTCTGGTAGTTTCCCTTTTGACAACAGTATCTTCATCCCTTTTTCACTCATGTGACCAAGTCTGCGATGCCATAGGCTTGTATCAGTACTTGTTTCAGCAACTGCAATTGTGTCTCTTGGACTTGAGGTCATATAGAGAGTACCAGTCTTCTTTCCACGAGCCAACACTCTGGCTCCCTTTGTAACCTTCCAAGTACCACCAACAAATAGTATTGCATGCCCTTCATCATCAAGCTGTCCAACAGAAATCAGATTCCTTATTAGGTCAAGAATATGTCGAACCTTCTCCAATAACCAAACAGACCCATTGGGCAACTTTATCCGGACATCTCCTATACCCACAACATCCAAGACTGAACCATCAGCCAAATACACCTTACCAAAATCTCCTGCAACATAATTCTGTATGATTTCTTGGTGTGGAGTGGTATGAAACGAAGTTCCTGAGTCCAGAACCCAATTATCAAGTGGACTGTCTACTGCAAGAAGTAATGCATCCTGTACCTCTTCTATTACAGCATTAACAGAGTCATCTTCATTCTTCTTCTTAGGATTTCTGCATTGCTTCCTAAAGTGGCCTGTTTTCCCACAGTTCCAGCATTGTACTTGTTGGCCTGATCTAGATTTACTTCTGTTCCGGTTAGAATTTCTGGATTTTGATCTACCTCGGTTTGAATTTCTATCATTCCCTCTGCCTCTTGTCTCAAGATTTAGGGCAGGACCAGATCCAGAGGTTTCACCTGCATCTCTTCTTCGAACCTCCTCAGCCAGAATTAAATCTCGTATGTCGTTGTACTTCAGCTTTTCTTTTCCTGTAGAATTACTTACTGCCATCCTCATTGCCTCCCAACTATTTGGCAAAGAAGCTAAAACGATCAGTGCACGGATCTCATCATCAAAATCAATTTCTACAGACGACAATTGATTTATGATAGTATTAAATTCATTCAGATGTTGTGCTACTGATGCGTTCTCTGCCATCTTCAAATTAAATAATTTCTTCATCAGATGCACCTTGTTGTTGGCTAACGGCTTTTCATACATACCAGACAAAGCCTTCATCAGATCTACAGTGGTCTTCTCCTTCACAACATTGTGTGCAACAGACCTAGACAGCGTTAACCTGATAACTCCCAGTACCTGTCTGTCAAGAAGAGCCCATTCCTCATCCTTCATAGTCGTAGGTTTTGTCCCCAAAAGAGGTAGATGCAATTTCCTCCCATAGAGATAATCTTCAATCTGCATCCTCCAATACGCGAAATCTGTGCCATCGAACTTTTCTATTCCAGACGTCTTTCCTGCTTCCTCTGCCATTGCTCCCACTCAAACCTAATCCTAGGCTCTGATACCAGTTGTAGGGAATTTCCACGAATTCCTAAACCTGTGAGAAACAAAAAAAATATAGAGAAAACACACGCCAAAGAAAATAATCACACGCACAAGACAGTATTTACGTGGTTCGGTAATTTGGCTACGTCCACGGAGTTGCAGAGATTTCACTATTATCAGGAAAAAATCCAAGTTGCGGTTACAAACTATTTTTCTCCTCACAAAACCAACTACATATAGAAACCCTAATTAAAAACAATCTTTTATACTAAAAACAGGATTCACAATGGGCCAAACACAAACTAGGCTCCACAAAGCTGAACATTATATATGTCCACCAACATGTGTGAACCTGCATACATAGAACATAGAATTTCAGTGCAATCCCATTATCTTTAACTTTTGGAAACAACCGCAGGTTCCATATCTTCCCAATTTTCAATATTATAGGCTTATAGCCAATAATTTACGCGCAAAAAGACTTTTCTTTATCTTTGTTTCCTTAATTTCTACTTTGTCAATATCCTCCGTCAGCCTAATCAACTTGTCGGACAGAGATTATGGAAACAGTGAACTTCAATAGTTTGATTATTCTTTTTTCTAATATCCATTTGTATTTTTCTCAAGATTTCTAATTATATTGTTCACATCATGAACATATAGGCTTCAAGCATGACATCATATACTTTCAACATCTTTTTCAGTCATGCAATTTTTTTACTTGATTTTAGGTCATAATTAATTTGACATCACCCTGTACAGTTGTACTGCCAACAAATTGAAAATGTAAAGGCTTACATCTAAATTTGGTTTAAAAAAACGCCTCAACTGCATGAACATTGATAAAATCATCGTTATGTGAGTTATTTAAATAGTGTGTATATTATATATATATATATATATATATATATATAAATGGTTTTATTGATCTAGATTTAATGGGTTCTAAAAAAATTATCCCAAATTAATTTGGAGGAAAATTTTGTCTAACTGAAAAATGCACATTATTATTCTTTTTCTCTTTGGAGGGAAGGTGAGATAAAAGCACAATAAATTTAATAAATCACAAATATAATTAAAAATAATGTTGCTCCAATAATAACATATCACATTAACAAGTTGTGAAAATTCTCTCTCTCTCTCTCTCTCTCTCTCTCTTCTTGGTGGAAAAAAAACTTCAAATTAAACTCATTTAACAATTCAAAATTTTTCTCTCCTAGCATTGCTTATACAAGCATACAACTTCACTAACCTAATTTGATGTCACTTGCCTCTCTCAATTGTTTCTTATAAACCTTGGGGGATGGTGCAAACCTTTATTGTTATTATTATTATTATTATTATTATTATTATTCTTATAAATTGGACTTTCATTAACAGGAAAAACTAAACAACAATAGAAGAACAATAGGGCATTATCAACTCGATCAAGAGTGATAATATGTTCCATTTCGAGTTTGGGCATATTTTGCAAGACATTATTTTTCTTAGTTCTCTTTTTACTTCTGTTTCTTTTCACCATGTTAAGAGGCGAGGTAATTGTATGGCTCACAAATTAGCTAGAATAGCTATTTTTAGTCCCTTTACTGTCTGGATGGAGTCTGTTCCTCCAAAAACTTTTGATGTTTACAACTTTGATCTTCAACTGAATGCTTAATAATATTCCCGGTTCCTAGGGGGTTTCTAAAAAAAAAAAGAAAAAATTGGCTCTACAAATAATAGCAATAGCAACAAGGAGGTTGGAATAATTACCACAAAAAAAAAAAAAAAAAAAGACCTTCTAAGACTACCGGCCAGCTTAATAAAAGTATGGGCTACACCATTACAGGCTCTATTAATCCAACAAAATTTACAACTCAAAAATCCCTTACTAATTTATAAACTATTTTTTATTAAGGTGGAGATGGAGTGCACTTGCTTTCCTTTGAACTCATAGGCACTAGAGAGTAGATACAAATTTTTGCATCCCCTTCCACTATAATTCGTTCCCTTTTATTGTTATTTAAGATGTCATTTAGCCTATACTATAATATCCAAGTTTATCCATAACAATTGTAACAATAACCAAAAGATAAACTAAAGCTATATTTACTGATATCAATGTAGGGCATTGCATGAAAAAGAAATAAAAGAGGATGGCAAGAAGCCCAGTCTATCAAGAGTGAAATTTTTTATGATCGCACTAGTTTGTAGCTTTTGCTGGCAATTGTTCCCTGGATACCTCTTTCAAACCTTACAGAGCATCTCATGGGTCTGCTGGGCCTTCCCAAATTCAGTGAGTGCCCACCAAATTGGGTCAGGTTTGCATGGACTTGCGGTTGGAACCTTGACCTTGGATTGGACAACAGTGGCTTCATTCCTATTCAGCCCTCTAATAAGTCCCTTCTTTGCAATTGTCAATGTCTTCGTAGGCTTTGTATTGATTATCTATATTGTGATTCCCATTGCCTATTGGAGGATGAACTTATACAATGCTAAAACATTTCCTATTTATTCAGCTGACTTGTTTACTGCTCAAGGTCAGGATTATAATATTTCATTGATTGTCAATGATAAGTTTAAGTTAGATACTGTACAGTATAAGCAGCTAGGGAAGATCCATTTGAGCACATTCTTTTCTCTCACCTACGGGTTTGGTTTTGCTACTATTGCATCTACAATTTCTCATGTGGCTTTGTTCTATGGAAGGTAATGTTTTTCTTCATCGTTCATTCACACATGCTCTATTACATTATGTTTTGTTGCCTACGTTGTGAAAGCTTTTGAGGTAATTATAAATGGAAAATGTTAGCAACTACAGATTTTACTAAAAAAAAAAAAAAAAAAAAAAAAAAACTAACAGCTTAATGTGATAAGAATATGATCGGTTGGTGTCATTTCAATAACATAATAATGGAATAGTTTAATTACTCTTTTGTAATTTGTGACATATTAATGCTTATGTTTTAAAGTTTGTAATATTCATAACGTCACTCATTATTTTTTTTTATGAATGCATCACTCATTATAAGTATGAGCTTTAATGAAATTTTTTTTTCTAAAAGTCTGTTTGTTTTTGGCTAAAAGTTGGTTAATATATAATTGTACATTGTACCTAAAAAAATAAGTGAAATAGCTGTAAATTACCAAATAAGCTGGAAGTTCAAAGTAAAAAATGTAGGCAAATGCACACTTCTTGTTAAGCAATAATGTTCTCGATCTATATAAATTTTTTGGTACGTAAGGTTGCATTTGAGAATGAACCATTATGTTGTAGGGAGATTTATGATAGATATCGAGCTTCTTCCAAGGGTAAGGAGGATATTCACACAAGACTGATGAAGAATTACAAAGACATACCTTCATGGTGGTTTCATTTGCTTCTGATTGTTACCCTCTCAGTCTCGCTTGTACTTTGTATCTTCCTAAAAAAGGAGGTCCAAATGCCATGGTGGGGGCTTATATTTGCAGCTGCACTTGCCTTCATCTTCACCCTTCCCATCAGCATCATAACCGCCACCACAAATCAGGTAATCTAATTGCATAATGGGAGCAAATTATCGAGAAAATTTGTTATTTAAAAGATCAAATCAATATGAAGAGAGACTGCCTTATTAGTTTTCGTTTCCTTTGGTTATTCTAGGAATAAGTATCCACTAATTACCAACACTTCTTGTTTAGACACCGGGGCTAAATATCATCACAGAGTACATAATGGGAGTAATATTGCCTGGAAGGCCCATAGCCAATGTCTGTTTCAAGACATATGGGTATATGAGCATGAGTCAAGCAATCTCCTTTCTCAATGATTTTAAGCTGGGCCATTACATGAAGATCCCTCCAAGATCAAGGTTCCTAGTACAGGTATGTGCACTGTTCTCTCTCCCTATACTAGCATAATTCATTAATATCTTTAGAAATTGTTGTCATAGACAGGATACTAAAGTACTAGTGGTTGAAATTTGGGGTTAGCGGAAGCTCATTAACATGGGAAAAAAATTTAGAACATGCACATAAGACGATACAATTTAACCTCGCATTTCCAATTCTTCAAGCCTATACCGGGCATTCGGGCAACATTATTGAAAATTCATGATTAACAATATGGATTATAATCAGACTAAACCAAACTTTATAAAATAACAATTACAAACCTCACGAATACAAGCATACTCAAACTTTTACAAAAACAAACTCATATTCAAAAAAGAATCTCTCAGTAGGAATTTAAAACATTTTTAATAGAATATATATGCATACATATGTGTGTGTGTGGGTGTGTTCAAATTGTACGCAGCTACTATAAGAAATTGTTCTGAATTTTAGTAAATCTAATATACAAATTGCATGTAAAAATCTAAGAAATCGCCTGATTAAGAATTCAATGTTTTAATTTTATGCAATTTGACCATCATTATGAGAATCTTATATCATAATCAAATTGGTCCATTAACTGCATAAATTGTTGCAGGCATATGACTTTAGAACTTAATAATTTGGAACATATTCAACAAAAAAAAAAAAAAAAAACTTGGAAGAGTATAAGCAAATAATTCTTGTTTGAAATTGATATTGAAAAATAAAACAAATCACTGTTTCTATGCTCTTATCATTATGTTTATTACCCTCTTATGAGGTCATACTTTTGCATTTTTTCCAGTTCATTGGAATCATTTTAGCTGGAACAGTTAATCTTAATGTAGCATGGTGGCTTTTGAACTCTGTCGAAAACATATGCCAACAAAATCTCCTTCCACAAAATAGTCCTTGGACATGCCCCAGTGATCGAGTCTTCTTTGATGCTTCTGTTATCTGGGGTTTAGTAGGGCCTAAGCGTATTTTTGGCTCTCAAGGAAACTACTCAGCACTTAACTGGTTCTTCCTTGGAGGATTGTTAGGACCAGTTGCAGTATGGCTCTTACACAAGGCATTCCCAACTCAAACTTGGATTCCACTCATTAATCTACCGATACTCCTAGGAGCACCTGGGCCACCAGCAACAGCATTGAATTTTACTTCCTGGATTTTGGTTGGAACAATCTTCAACTTTTTCGTGTTCAGGTATCGAAGGAACTGGTGGCAGAGGTATAACTATGTCCTATCAGCAGCTTTGGATGCTGGAGTTGCATTCATGGCAGTTCTACTTTATTTCTCATTAGGCATGGAGAATAGAAACTTGCACTGGTGGGGTTCTGACCCTAATGTTGATCCTGAGCACTGTGAACTAGCAACTTGCCCCACTATGAAGGGTATATCAGTTGAGGGCTACCCTACATCCTAAGTCCAATATTAATGTTCCTAGTCCTACTTTGCTTAAGTGAGATTTGAAAGGTTTGATTACCGAACAGAATTTATATAGGAAGGCTGTAAGTGTCAAGCCCCAAACCCAAAAGAGTCCAAAGCATGAAAGACCGAGCTTTCAAGAGGTATTGTAGTGATTTTTTTTTTGTCCATTTGATAAAAGAAATAAATATATTGATCTCTCCACAATACAAGTCAGAGCTCTATGACACATTTACAAGCAATACAAACTACAAATCATGTGTCTCCAAATACACTTAACAATCCAATGTTCCAAATAAAATAAATACAAAGTCACGATCCTCTCTAAGGTATGCAACCTCAACAGAAAATCTAAGCCTACCACACCCAAGGTTAACAGACCTCAAGTATCCAACCTCCAATAGAATTAATTATGATCTCATTGAACTTTGCAAGATTGAGTCATCAACCATTAATGGCCCAAGTCTCCCAATTTAATATAGCACTCCAATCACCACCAATAAATTAAGCTCCATACCCGACGTGTAGCTAATTTATCTGAAAAACTGTTGGAGATTGGGATGAGTTAAAGCCCAGTAAGTAGCATAATTAATGGGGTGGGAGAAGTGCAAGTTTCATAATAATGAGCATTTTACAAAACATGCTATAATTTGGAAATTTTCATTTAATTTAAAATTTCATTAACAACACGACAAGAATGATAAGAATAATTTAGCACCAAGCTTTCCAAATAACTATGAAACTATATTTTATTCATTGTGAGCCATAAAAATATCCAATACCATTTCATAAACTAGAAACGTCACCCAAGGTGCCACAAAGATGGAAATGTCACTAAGACATCATACCGCCATAGACAAGTTGGAACCCAAACACACTAGCATGATATGTACCTCTTTTGGCATGTGGTCTATTGGCCCTGCCTAGCCTCACCCACACCCTTAAGGATTTATCTATCCCCCCCATGGGCAGCAAGGAAGAACGCACCTTGTAGTATCTCTTTTGCATGTGGTCTCTTGGCCCTGCCTAGCCTCACCCGCATACTCAAGGATTTACCTCTTCTCCCATGAGCAGCAGGGAATGACGCGTCACACAGTACCCCTTTTGCATGTGGTCTTTTGGACCTATGGGCAACAACCTCACCCTCACACTTAAGGATTTACCAGTGTCATGCAAAATGAGAGCCTCCAACCTGGCTTATCATCACAAAGACGGGGTAATCACACGTCACAAAGACGTTGTCACAAAGACAGGGTAATCACCAACATCATAGCACAAGGGCAAACCCACATCAAAAGCTCACAAGTTAAATGTATTCAAATACATAATTTACTTCCAAGTAGTTTCATAAGATATTTCAATAACCGATTATCCACAATATTCTCAATGTCCTTAAAACTATTTCTTGTCAAAATTGTACGTTTTTAGACCCCTTAAACACAAAACAGATTAACCTAGTTATTTAGCCAAGTGAGTAACTTAGGTAAATTATTCAAGTCTAAGTTAACACAAGCAAAACATATCATGCAAAGCAGTGCGAAAAAGTAAATAACACACGATATGATAACCTAATAAAATCAAACTGATAAAAAACCTAGGGAGGATTTAACTTAGCTATCCTCAAGGTAAAACAGATCCACTATGAAAGAATTGAAGTTTTACAATAGCAACTTAGACCACTAACATCCTATTGCTAACTCAAGTAGAAAACTTACTACCATGACCACGTGATACTCCAAGTCCATAGACTACTTCTTTCTCAGATCCACAGCATCCACAAGTATACCACCTGTTTTTCTTAAACCTCTTTATGCAACAACTAAAACGATCTCCAAACTCTCGACATCAATTTCGATCTTGATAACCCTAAATGTGTATGAAGGCAAACACATCTAGATCTCACAAGAGATTCACACACACAGCATAAACAACAACCTTAGAGAGCTTTTAGGTACAAAACACTAGATCTACGAAAGAGGCACACTCGTCTCTCTCTTAAAATCCTTATAAAAACGTGCTTAGGTTTTCCTTTATTTACTAGAAGAAGTAAATCTGAAACCCTAATTCTTAATGGGCTTGAACTGCTGTTTGAGCCGACTTAAAATTCTGAAGAAAATTCATGATCCACAATTCTCGATCGATCGAGTCTATTCTTCGATCAATCGAGCTTTGCAAAAATAGAACAGTAATTTCCTGCATTGATTCCAAACTTACATTAAACCAAACTTTGAGCAAGTCTAAACCTAGACTAAATAGAACAGTAATTTCCTGCATGGTTTGCCAACATAATACATATTGAAGTTCTAATATATTAGTCCCTAAGGTCTTAGAACCTAACAAAAATAATTTGCATCAATTTCCCAAAATAATACAATTTAAGACAAAACGTCTTTAGTATTTCCAAATAATATTATAAATCCTTGAAATCCACTATCAAATGAATTCAAGGATACTTTTCTTTTCCATGCCAAATATTCATGCATTTCCCCATATGCAAATATTAAACATGATGCATTTTTCATATATAATCACATATAGTAGGGTCACAACACAACTCTTTTTAGAAAACATAGTTTCAAGAATTATTTTCCAAAATGTATTTAACCCAAAACAACATTTATGCAACATGATTATTTTCCAAAATTCCATTAAAAGCTACTTACCTCAGTAGTCCAATCCAAATTTACCTCAATCGGGCACCGCATTCAACCAATCAAGTTACTGGTTCCATCACCAAGTACCTTGGAACCTAGAAGCATAAGTATCAAGCCTATTAATAATAAGGTCTACTACAAAATTACGCTATCAAATTTGTCCCCATAAATCGGAAAGGATTCTCTCAAAAATCAAACCTAAGGCCTCAAAGCCTAGCTTGACCATCCCAATACAAGTACCCCTACCCAAACAGGAACCAAACTAGCATCCAAGAAACTTATAGTGCTGACACAACCAAAACATTTTAAATTCATTTCCGCAATAAAGTGCATCATAAGATAATGTAGCCTACTCATGAATCTCTTTGGGTACTAAATAATATATTTAAGCTAAGATAAGATCAACCAATGTTTGGGATTAATTCCACAATTTTTCAGCATTTTAGTCTTGCTTTTAGATTTAGTACATAGCAAGGCAGCCATTTTGTAAAAATAGTTTGGTCAATGAAAAGTTATTCGATTAATTCAAAATTTTAAGGGAACATTCCCCTATATGTATACAATGTACCACATAAAATTCAGCCCACAACGATTTTTCTGTAATTTATTAGAAATCATGCATTGTGACTGACTCAAATCTGTCATGACAGCTTTAGAAAATTGCTATAGTTGTAAGATTAGCCCAAATTATTTGAGAATTTACTCACATTAAAACCACCAGATTTAAAGCATATTAAAAACAAGGAATCAAATCCAAAATCTCATATAAATAATTTATCAAACACTAGGTATGCAAAAAGCTCATTCTCAAACCACTATAGCAAATAATAGTTAACATTTCATCAACTTCTTATATATGACCAAAATCATTACAACAACTCATCTCAAAACAGAGAAATCATCATAAATCACACAAAAGTCAGCCCCTCCTTCCTCCAATAAACCAAGTGCCCAAAACCTCCATGGTTGAATACCCTAATACCAACTGTCACATACCCACACCCCAAAAATCGTAGTTAACCCTACCAAAGTGTTATCCCCATCCATTGGATCAACCCCACATGAGCATTGAGCCATAAACAAAATAATCAAGGAAGTGGGTCAATGGAAAACTCACCTTAAAATCATTGTTTGGGGCAACCAAAACTCATGGAAGATCATACTTGTTGGATTCAAGCTATTGAGGAGGTTATTTGAAGTGGTGGTAAGGATATAGGACCTTCAATGGATCAGCCATGGAGGGCGATGAGTAGAAGAAGAGAGAAAATACAAAAGAGAAGACAAGGGGGAGAGAGAGAACGTGTAGGCTTGGGGGGGTGGCTGACTTATGGGAGGAGGCTTAATTACAAGTTTGCCCCAAAAATATTTTGTGTTTAATTACCACTCCACCCTTAAGGTCCCCCCCATCTTTCATCTAGTCCCATAAATCACTTAAGTATTCATAAGTCCTCCATAAAATAATTAAACATACAAATAAAAAACTAAACTCCAATAAATTTTATTTCCTTTCAAAAGAAAATTGCTTTAAAAAAATATTTATGGTGTTACAGTAAGAAACAGAAGGTCCTCTCTTATTGTAAATTATTGATCCATGAATTGCACTTGCAAGCAGGTCTCTAAAAAACTATACTTCTACATGATATATATTTTGCTTTAATGCATGTTTGATTTGTAGAACGAAACCATTGCATAATTTCTGATTTTGCTTCTGCAACAATAAAAACTATCTAGTTCGTTTATTTTATATATATATATATATATATATATATAATGAAAGATGGAATACCACATCTAGAGCGATTGATCAAGTAATTCTTAAAGGGAAAAAACTTAGATACAGTATCGTAAGTACTGTTTTTTAGGTTATTCTCTTAAGATTCAGCCATGTGGCTACTTAGTTAAAAGATACACTTCTACCCCATGAAAAAAAAAAAAATCTGCGTGGCAGAATCTGGAAAGAATAACCTAAGGAATAGCACCTAAATATTGTACATAAGTCTTGCCCTTCTTAAAGTACTTGATAACCTACTAATTAACCAGTTGAACTCTTTTAGGTAACTATTAATCTTTGTAATAAATTCTATCATATATTTTTTGAAAAAAAAAAATACTCTCGGAATATAGTGAAATTCTAGTAATCTTTGCTAGAAAGCACGCATTAGCACATCACTTTGTCCAATGCTTGAAGAATTGTAATGACTTTCGCTTTGGATCGGTGGAAAGTGTCATTGTATTTTGCGTGCTTATTTGTTTTGGTCTTGATATTAAATTAAGTAATTGGAACCCAACGAAGGGAATTAGTCCTTTTCCATTTGACACATGGTAATTCAATTTTAAGTACTAGTTTGTTCGATGGATATATAGGGCATATTTGGTAATGTTGTTCTAATAACATTGTTTGTGTGAAAATACATGTAATGTTGTTTAAACACTAAAAACTGTTATTTAAAATGCAGTACCAAACACCCTCATAAAATATGTTGAAGGAATTATTGTTTTTTATAAAATAACACATGATAAGTTATGCGATTTCTTTTTTTTTTTTTTTTTTTTTTTGAGAATACTAAGCATTTTAACACACGCGCACACATGGGGAGAGGGGAGAAGGTTTTAAAGAAACTAACAGTAATATATATCCAAAAGGGTTTAACTCTTAGATACACAATACAGACTTTAAACCTTACGATAAGTTATGTGATTGGTGGTGCATAAAAGAAATAATAAATATAATTTTTAATTATTTTTATTTTCATTTTTATTTTTGTGTTAAATGTTGACACAAGTTTATATATGTAATAAAATTCAGTAGTACTGATCTAATATCACTCTAATGACATATTAATTGTGCTCATTTTAATAATACAAGCAAAACTTGTGTGATATGCAAAGGAAGAAATTAGCTTTTATGAAATCAAGAGGGTGATTTGCGAAGGAAAATAGTTTTGATGAAACCAATAAATAATGGGCATCCGATTTCTGAAACTTGTATCTTTTTAAATAATTTGACTTTTTTTTTTGTATGAAGTAGAAATTATTTGTTAATTTCAAGTCTTATAAAATTTCTTTTCTTTTTTTTATTAATTCACCAAAACCTCTGTGAATTGCCTTTAAGATTATAGACATTGCAAATAGCTAACAAAGTCTTTAACAAAAAAAAAAATATCCTTCTCTATTAAAATGATGAGATGGGTTCAAGTTACACCTGGTGTAACTCTTGTAAAGTTAGTTACATTTTTTTTACACCGTAGATTTGTAAGCAATTTAACGGCTAAAAAAATACCATTAAATGCTATTACTTTCATCTCATTCATAATTAATACTAGTATTTTCTCTCTCTCCTTATTTATTGTTTTTTGCTTGATTAAAGGGCACATTGCCATTTTTAACAACTTGCATTTTTATACTTGAAAAAAAAATACTATATGAAACAAAAAACTGAAGTGGTGGCTTGAGTGAAGTTAATGACTCGCTGCCGAGCCACAATCAACCAAGGAGTGAAATCTCAAGTTAAAGGAAAATGTAACTTATAAGAGCATTTGCAGCAGTGGAGCTAAATAGCTATATAGCTATTTTAGCTCTACCAAAACACAAAAAATCACCTTGCAGCAGTGGAGGCATAGCTATTTTTTTAAAACTCTCAACTACAGTGCACATGTATCTATACATGTGCACTGTAGCTGAGAGCTAAAAAAAAAGAAAAAAAAAGATTTTTTATTCTAGCCAGCTATTAAAATAATACAACTTGCTTTTTCTTTTTCTTTTTCATTATCTCCGTTGCTTCTTTTTTTTCTCTCTCATTCTCTCCAAAAAAATTCTTGCTCTCATAAAACTGATATAATTTAAACAACAAATCTAAAATCAAAACAACGACAACAGCAGATCAAGAACAGAAAAAAAAAATTAGAACAACAATAAAAGATCAAGAAAAAAAAATAGATGCTGATCTGACAAATCTAAAATCAGAAGCAACAACTAATCAAGAACAAGGAAAAAAAATAGAAGCCGATATGACCCCTGGTTGCATGCACTCCGTAGTGAGGAGGAGGAGCAGCGGTGGCAAGGCAGTGGAGCAAAGGCGATTTCTCCTTTCTCTCCATGCATGTCTGTGTGTGTTTGAAGATAATGACACCAAAAGGCAAGCAAGATTATGTGAGACGTATCACAGAAAGAGCTAGAGAATTTATGGAATCAAGTAGAAAAAGAAAAGAAAAAAAAAGAGTAAAAATGAGAGAGCTGCAGAAAGAAAGAGTGAGGAAGGTTCTGGAGAAAGGGGAAAGTAAAGAAAAAAAAAGGAGAGGATGGAATCCTATAGGTATACGTGTGTGGTGGACCAAATGCAAGAGGAAAAAAAAAAGAAAAAAAAAACGTATGGATGAAAGAAAGGCAAAGAATAAGAAATGACAATTTAAAAATATTACTACAATATTTTCACAATAAATTTTAAGTAATTAGCTAATATTCGTGAGTAAAAATATAATTTCAGTGGTGGGTTCAAATTAGAACTAGCAACAACTTTCCATATAAGATTCTGTTATGATTCTTGTGAAAGTATTACGAAAAATATTGTAGATGTTACACTTTTTGTTGAAAAATATAATTATTGAGAATGAATAGAGGAAGAAAAAATAAAGATTATTGTGGCGGTGGTGGCAACGGCAGCGATAGTGGCGGTGGTAGCAATTGCAGTGGTGATTGCGGCGGCGGTGGAAGAGTCGATGGTGGCGACGGTAGTGGCAGCGGTAGCGGTTGCGGGTGGTTGTGATTGTTGTTTATTGTAGTGGATATATTATTTTATTGTAGTAGATATATTATTTTATTGTGATGTTTATATTATTTTATTGTGTTGAAAGCTAAAATAAATCCACTGCTGTAGCATGTTTTGTAAAGTGAGTAAGTAAAATAGATAAAGTAACTTTTTGTGGAGCTAAAAAGCTAAATTTTTAGCTCCACTGCTGTGGATGCTCTAATGTAGCTTGGTTGAACAGAATTACTTTTTGCTTGAACGAGATTCTTCCAATGGAATACCATGGATCGGAGAAGCTTCAAGACAATTTTCAGGCCAAGAATTCAAATTGCAATGTCACGGATATTTGCCAATCCAAATTCTATCAATTTCAAACTAAACCATATATGGATTCAAAATTTTAAAATTAAACCCTGATGTTTATGATTGTTACAAATTAAAACTTACAGATTTTTTAGTTTCAAATTGAACTTATACTCTTAAAATTTATTAATAGGTACTTGAAAGGGCAAGAATTGGATCCTAGGCCCCAAAAGCAATAGAATTTGGGCCCAAATAGCCCAGCACAATGAATTTGTAGAGAGTGAGCTTGAAGGCTGGGCTCCCACTGAAGGATTAGAGCGCACAATAGATCAAGGATAATAGAAAAATAAAGAAAATTGAACTGTATGCAAAGAAAATCGCTCCTCGGCGAAGTTCGAGGAGAATATATTCCTTTAGACTTGATTACAATTTCTGTTTTAAGGTGCTACAGTATCTATTTTCACCATTTTTTCAGATCCCCCTTCCTCTGAAGGGTCTCTCACATTATATAGCTCCCTTTGGATGATCTTGGCCCTCCAGTTGTTGGTCGCCAAGCTACTACTTGAGTGCTTGTCCCATCCGACACCTTCCCAAACCTGTTCTGAGTCACAGCAATCAAGGCAACACTATTTAGGGGTCTTCTCCACATAAATGCCGCTAGGAGGTTTGGTGGAAAGCATTAAATGAAATGGCAGCCTCCATCCCTTCAGTCAGGGCTAGCCCCTTCCCCTCAGCGTGACTTCCTCTGATAATGTGCCACTGATGTGGCCTTATCGTCTGAGGATGTGATCTCTTTGAAGATACAGTAGACTCCTCGGCCTCAAGTATGACACATGGCATGTTCTCTTTATTGAATTTCTATTCCCTACAATAGCCCCTCAAAATTCCAATTTTTCCCTCTTGTCAAAGGAGAAAAAGTGGGGTTTTAATCCTAAATGATTGGTTCCACACGCTTCCTTGTTTTTCCCACATGAGAACATCGCTTCGCGTGTTCTATAACTATTCCTGATACTTCGAAGCCTGTAACGTCTCATTAATTGCTCCAGGCAGCACTCTGTTCCCCACGCCCTATAATGAGATGGAGATCCTATGGCTGGCATTTTTCCTCAAATTTTGGGCCAAATAACTCCCACCCAATTTTGCCTTCTATAAAAGGCACCTGGAGGGTTCATTTCTTCCACTTTTCAAAGCGTATGAATTTTCAAACTTTCAAATTCTCAAACTCTCAAGAAGCTTCTGAAGCGATCCCCAACTTTTACTTCGCAAGTTCTTTCCTTCTTAGGTTTTTTTCTCCTTGGACAGTCTCCTCGGCCATCCGTTCCCTATTTCTTTCCTCACAAAAACTCCTTTTGCTTTTTATTATTCTGCTTAGATAGGTAGGTTCGCTCACCTAGTAGATTCTCCCACTGGTATGGAAGGGTTTAGAGCTTTGTACCGCATTCCCTAGGGCGTTTACCTACAGTACTGCCCTCCGAGCAGGTGGCATACCCATAAAAGGGAAGGGGAGATTGTCATTCCTATGATTGCCTTCATAGAAGGGGAGATGAGGTTACCTATGGGGAGAGTCACTAGAGATTACTTGATAGCCCATAAGCTCTGCCCTCACTAGTGCGAGCCAACCTGTTTAGAGTCCTGGGTAGTGTAGACGCTCTCAATGAGCACATGGAGTTAAACCTCACCTAGCATGACGTCATATGGATGTACGAGTGCCATCAACTCGCAAACTCAAGGTATTACCTCAAGTCTAAGTCTTCTATCGTAAGGCTAGTCTCATGTCTCCCCAAATCCAACAAGGGCATGAAAGACAACTTCATGATTGTCTACTGACGGTCTTCACTGCCCAGTCTGGAAGGGAGAGCCAAGAGGGGTACCCTAGGTTTAGGTCTTTTAACATGGGCACTAATTCTGTAGTTTTACTGTTTTCTCATTTCTTTTAGTGTTTTGTTTCTTTCTGGTGGAGGGTTTCATTATTCTGACCACGGTTTGTGCCTCGGCTTTCTTTCCAGATAAAAGGTATGTTGCTCCTAACATCAGCTTCATCAACGTTGCCAATCTCAATAGAGTGTTAAGATCCGAGGTGTTCGTAAGCGAGGACAGACAGTTGAGAGTCTTGCATCTCATCCTCGGCTTCGAGCCCGTATCTGACATGTTCTAGGATGTGGGCCACGCGATCAGAGCCAGTGACCCTCACTTGGCCCGGATAAACGTCACTGCGCCCGGGTTCCTCGCCAGAAAAGATGTTGTTCACGTGGAACTGCCCTCCCACCGTGCTCCTCATAAGGCCGCGGTCCCGAGAAAGGAAACAGCGTCCTCTCACTTGTCACTTGAGGCAGAGATAGACCAATTTCGCTTCAAGGAACACAAGAAGGAATAAAGAGAGCCTATAATCCAGGTCTCAGACTCAGAAGACGAGCTAGACAGATCTTCCGTTGTCTGCTCCCCCAAGCTCATCGTTGCGCGCACAGACAGCAACTTCGTAGAGGAGGACAAGATGCCACTGGATAGTAAAAAGAAAAGATTGCGCGACCTCCTCAAGGCTAGAGGGATAGCCCCCAAGGATACCTCAAGGTTTCAACCCCCTCTTACCCTTCCCCCTCCTTCTCCACCTCCTCCAATCAACATTTTTGCTCCTGCCAGCCTGAAGAAGAGAAAGAAGGAGAAGAAGGGGATTAAAGAGGGGGAATTGGTCCTTCAGAAGGATGATGTTTGCCCCCCTTCCCCCCTAAGCAGCAAAAGATAACCAAGGGTTAGGGGAGGGCCTCTGTGATCAAGAGCAGGGAGGATTAGACTGTGGCCTAGGTGTGCCTTCAGAACCCTGCCTGGGACCCTCGGGTAGAGCTGGATAGGTCTACCATACCATGGAACTCCAACATTAGGGAGTTCAAGAAAGGGCACGCCCACTATCTAGCTGAAGCCCTGAAGCAGCCCCTTCTGCTGCCGAAGGATATGGATGCGCCGAAGCACGTGTGACACCCAAAGCTCTTTCTATCCTTGAAGAGGGACCTTACTTTGGTAAGTTTCTAGAAATGCCTTGCTAAGGGCGCTTTCTCTCCTTTTCTGTTTTTTTCTTTTTCTTTTTTATAACTTACTTATTGTTTCCATGCAGGCTATCCAGGAGGCTTTTATGGCCAAGAAGTGGGTCAAGGACGCCAGGAATAAGGCTAAGGTTGAGGCTAACCTTTACGTCGAGACCAGCAAGGCTTTTGGTGCAGCTAAGCAAAAGAACCCAAAGCTTACTACCAAGCTGACTGCTGAAGAGAGGGCATGGAAGAACGCTGAGGTCGGCCTGAAGAATGCCGAGGAGCAGGCTGAGCATGAATGCAAAAAGCTCTATCATACTGAGATAAAGCTGGCCACAGCGAAGCAGTAGGTCCTAGAGCTAAAGATAGAGCTAGAAAAAGCCAAGGAAGCTGTTTGGATGGCCAAGAAGGCTACGGACGCTTCGAAGCAAGCATTCTATGACCTTGGGGTGCAAGAGACCGAGGTCCATCTAGCAGAGGAGCTAGTCGAGGTTTGCAGGGACTAATTTTAGGAGGTATAGATGGAGGCTCTCAACCTAGCAAGAGTCCCTGCTGCCTCGGAGTGGAGGAAGGCTAAAAACGTCTACTACCCTCCAAACATCCATGAAGTTTCAGCTGTACTCCCACCTCCCGCTGCCCTTGCACCAATCTCCTCTGAGCAACCCCTTATTACACAAGCTTCTCTTCCTCCTCCCGAGGTCTCCAAAGGGTTTGGCCAAACCGGTGACCAAGGTCAGGGGGTTGAGGTGGCCAAGGATAAGGGCAAGGGCAAAGGCAAGGAGGTCAAGCCCCTATCAAAGGCCAAGGGTCCAGAGGCCGTTCCCAAGCTCAAGGATGCTGCTCCTAAGGCCAAGGATGCTGCTTCCAAGGCAAAGGAGGCTGAGACCAAATCCAAGGAGGCTGATCCCAAGGTCGCTAAGCTACTTGTCTCCCAGCCGGGCAACAAGGAAGACCCTCCTCCCAAGGCCAAGGCGTAGTTTAGGATCTCTTTTTTTTTTTTTTTTTTACATGTAACCTGCCTCTGTTTGAGATGTATATCCCTTCTCAATCAATGAAAAGATAAGGACTTTTGTTCTATTGTAAGTGGTATTTTGTCTTTCTTTCTTTTTTTGTTATATTCGCATCTAAGTAGCTATAATGGGTGTTCTGGATTCTGCTGTGGGGTTAGGTTAATGAGGGTTCTAAGGGTGAAAACCCATGTCTTGACAAAACGCTAATAGTAATGCATTATTTGTTAATTCAAATGAGCCAAACCTATGTAAACAATGAGGGGAATAACTAAGTGTTGGCCCTAAAAATTGTATAATCAATAGGAATGCTTAAGTCATCAGAAAAAGCAAAACACTTAGTAGAAAGAAAGGAACGTTTAAGGTCTCTTCTTTTAGGAGTTTCCTATAAGTGCATCTTCAGGGCCTTCTTCCCAAAGCCCCAGGTGAGTCCTTGTCTCCTCCTGGTGATGCATAGGCCGAGGTCCCATTCTTGGTGAAATTACAAAGTGTTATTTTTCTCAAGGCCTATGATCCGAGCAGCCAGGCAAATAACCAAGGTTCTATCTTTCACTTAAGCAAATAACTAAGAATATTAATTTACCTAAGGTATGTGGTTTGAAGAACCAGGCATGACCAATATTCTATTTAATATTCAAACAAGTGGTGGTAAGTATTAATTTACCCAAGGTATGTGGTCCGAAAGCCAGACATGACCAAGATTCTATTTAACACTCAATAAAATAAGAAGAGATATTAATTTACCCAACGTATATGGTCCAAGGAATCAGGCATGACCAAGGTTCTGTTTAACACTCAGTAAAATAATAGGAAGTATTAATTTATCCAAGGTATGTGGTTCGAGGAGTCAGGCATAACCAAGGTTCTGTTTTACACTTAGTTAAATAATAGGAAGTATTAGTTTACCTAAGGTATGTGGTCCGAGGAGCCAGGCATGACCAAGGTTCTGTTTAACACTTAGTTAAATTATAGGAAGTATTAATTTACTCAAGGTATGTGGTCTAAAGAGTCAGGCATGGCCAAGGTTCTATTTAACACTTAGGCAGGCAATCAATGCAACAAATAATATCATAAGTAAAATAGGGCAGAAATGTCTTTCATTAATAGTAATACATTTGCAGGTTATTTACATTCCAGGGGTATGATACAACTTTTTCATTTAGATCCTCCAAGAAGTATTCTCCTATACCAGCCACCAAGGTGATGCAGTATGGCCCTTCCCAGTTGAGCCCTAACTTTCCCCATGTTGGGTTCTTTGCAGTATCCAAAACCTTCCGCAATACCAAGTCTCCAGGAGTTAATGGTCTTAACTTCAAATTTAAGTCGTACCCCTACATAAGTTTCTGCTAATAGTAGGCTAATTGAACCATGGGCATTTTCTCTCTGCTCTTCAACCAAATCCAAACTCTTCTCCAACAGGTTGTCATTGTTGTTTGGAATGATCAAGCTTGTCCTCAGCATTAGGAATCTAGTCTCTAGAGGAATCACGACCTCAGCACCATAGGTCATTGAAAAAGGGGTCTCCCCTGTTGACCTACGAGGGGTGGTCTGATACATTCAGAGAAAGTGTGATAGCTCTTCCACCCATCTACCCTTAGCATCATCCAGCCTCTTCTTGAGTCCACTCACTATGACCTTGTTAACAGCCTTGGCCTACCCATTCCCCTCTAGGTAAGCCAGGGTGGAGTACCTATTCTTAATGTCCAAATCACAACAGTATCTCCTGAAAGCTTTGCTATCAAACTGAAGCTCATTGTTGGAGATAAGGGTGTGAGGAATCTTAAACCGAGTGACAATATTTCTCCACACAAATCTCTTGGCATCCACATCTCTAATAATTGATAGGGGCTCAGCTTCAACCCATTTGGTGAAGTAATTAGTGCCGACCAACAGCCACCTCCTGTTCCCTGCTGCTTTAGGAAAGGGTCCTACGATGTCCAAGCCCCACTAGGCAAAAGGCCAGGGGCTAGACAAAGGATTGAGGACACCCCCTGACTAATGAATATTTGGGGCATGTCTCTAACATTGGTCGCATTTCTTCACGTATTCATCTTCTTCCTTTTACATACTTGGCCACTAATACCCTTAGGTAAGGGCCCTGTGAGATAGTAATATGCCCCCTGTATGACTTCCACAGATCCCTTCATGTACCTCCTCTAGTAGTGGGTCCATTGCCTCGGGATGAACGCAAAGCAAATTCGATACCAAAAAAGAGCGCTTGTATAACTTTTGATCCTCGAACAACCAGAACTGAGGAGCTCTTCTCTAAACTTTATCAACTTCTCCCTTCTCCTCGGGCAAGATGTCGTCCTTGAGAAATAGTACAATAGGATCCATCCAACTTAACCCCACCCTAGTTTGGTGGATAAGGACATTCTGCTTTCTTGTCTTGGTAGGCTTGTACAGATCCTCAACCAGGATAACCCGAGGTAAACTCTACGCCGAGGAGGTTGCAAGGGTGGCGAGAGAGTCAGCATGCATATTTCTGCTCCTTGGGATTTGTTGTAGGGAGAAGGATTCAAACCCTAATTGTAAGTGCCTAACTTGATTCAAGTAGTCTCGCATTCTCGTGTCCCTGGCTTCTAGTTCTCCCTTTACTTGGCCTATAACCAACCTTGAATCTAAAAACATCTCCACCGTTCTTCCTCCCATTTTCTAAACCATAGCCATTCCAACCAACAAAGCCTCGTGCTCAGCCTTATTGTTCGTGTTCAAAAAGTCCAGCCTTAAGCATTTCTTAATGGTGATCCTTTTAGGAGATACCACAATTAGTCCCACTCCTGATCCCCTTTAATTTGCTACGTCGTCAACATACACCTTCCAAGATAGGGGTTCCTGCAAGGAGATCATCCCAATTGATTTTCCATCCATGTCCAGTCCTTCGCCATTTTCTTCTAAGGATGGCTCAGCAAACTCAGCCACTAAATCTACAAGGACCTAACCCTTATAGAAGTGTGGGGCATGTACTTAATGTCGAAAGCTCCTAGGATTGTTCCCCATTTTGCAATCCTCCCTGTGTAATCACCTTTCCGAAGCAGTGATCGAAGAGGGAGTTGGGTCAGAACCACAACAATGTGGGCCTGGAAGTAATGAGGCAGCTTCCGTGTAGCATGTACTACTACCAAGATGGCCTTCTCCAATGGTAAATAGCAAACCTCTACCTCATGTAGTGATTTGCTCACATAATAAACTAGTTTTTGTACCTCAACATCAACCCATATCAGCACCAAACTTATCGCATGTGAGGCTATAGCAATGTAGGCGAATAAAACTCGGGTTTGGACATAATAGGTGGCCAAGAAAGATATTCCTTCAACTGCTGGAAGGCAGAGGAACATTCCTCTGACCATTCAAATCCCTTCAACTTGTGCAACAACTAAAAGAAGGGTCTACACCTGTCTACCGATCAAGAAATGAATTGATTCAAAGCAGCAGTCATTCCTGTCAACTTCTGGACTTCTTTGGAATTCCGAGGAGGTTGCAGGTTGTTAATCGCCCTAATATGATTAGGGTCAACTTCAATTCTGCGGTGGGTAACCATATAACCCAGGAACTTGCCAGAGCCTACGCCAAAAGAACACTTAGTGACATCAAGGTGAAATTTGTGTTTTCTCAATATTTCGAAGATATTCCAGAGGTCACCTATATGCTCGGACTCTGCTTTACTCTTTACCACCATGTCGTCTATATACACCTCAATATTTTTGCCCAACTGAGGCTAAAACATCCTAGTTATCATCCTCTAATAGGTAGACCTTGCGTTTTTCAATCCAAATGGCATTACCTTGTAGTGGTAATTCCCAGTGGGTGTGAGGAAAGCAGTCTTTTTCTAATCGTTTAGAGCTAAAGGTATCTGGTGGTAGCCTTGAAAGGCGTCCAAAAAGCTCATCCGAGAATGGCCTACCGTTGTGTCCACCAATTGATCTATCTGAGGTAGGGAGAAAGGGTCCTTTGGGCAAGCTTTATTCAAATCTATAAAGTCAACGCATACTCACCACTTCCTAGTGTCTTTCTCACCACTACTATGTTGGCCAGCCACTCAGGTAAAATACCTCCTTTATGGCCCCAACCTGCATGAGCTTGAGTACCTCCCACTTAACAGCGTCATGAATGTTCCCTAAATGAACGACCGAGGTGGTTGCTTCTTGGAGATGACAGAGGGATCAATGTTTAAACAATGGCAAATGAAGTCCGGATCCACCCTAGGGGCTTCATAGGCACTCCATGCAAACATGTCAATATTTTTTCTGAGAAAAACTATCAATTCTTGCCTTTGCCGAGGAGGCAGCTGAACTCCGACCTTAAAGAAATTTTCCTTATCGTCACCGATGACAACTCTTTCTAATTGCTCATATTTTGCCCCTTCTCCCTTTACCTCTGTGGACAGCACTGGCCCCTTTAATTTCTATAAGTCCCGACCCATGGAGGCTGAGGACTCGCCCTCAGTCTGATGTCTAATCGAGGCCACCATGCATTACCTGAACATAGATTGGCTCCCCACCAACTCCCCAACCCGATCCCCAGAAGGTACTTCACCTTTAGGTGCAGGGTGGAAGGCACGACTCCTATGGCGTGAAGCCAAGGCCTTCCCACAATAGCAATGTAGAGGGAATAGGCATCTACCATGATAAAGTTTACCTCCATGACCTCAGCCCCTATCTGAACATGCAGTCGAATTTGGCCTTTCGATAAGACAGTCTTCCCATCAAACCCTATTAGGGGGAATCATATTAGGCTAGGTTCTTGGACCTCAGCCTCAGCCCCTTAAATAGATCGGGGTACATGATCTCCGCGCCGCTGCCTTGATTCACCAACACTCTCTTCACATCGTACCCCCCTATATTGAGGGTGACCACTAGGGCATCACCTGTTGGATAAGTACATGTTTGTATCGTATACAAAACATACGCAACGAAAAAATTAACAGATCTACTTTATTCGCAATTGATAACATGCATTATGTAAGTTTCAGAATTTAAGAATAAGAGAGTGTACCTTAGCGTGGTGAATTTCAAAAACAAAAATCAGAAGCACTTGGGAACACTTTTAATCTTCAGTCCAATTCCACTAATGCCCAATAAGTGTGGTCTCTCAATCAGTTCAAAGGAGAATAATAGAGTAGCTTTCTCTTATACATACACACCATTTCACAATAGTGTTGTTCCTTTTTTTTAAAATTTTGTATGTTTCTCCCTTTGTATCTAACTGATTATTTAATTAGGCTGACCTTTTGGGCCTTTCCAATTGGGCTTAAATGTGTGGCTTGGAGTGTGACCAAAAAGGACCAATAAAACACTAGCTCCAATAGGCTTTGGGCTTTTCTGTCAACTTTTGACAAATCCAAAATTACTATTAACTATATTTAATACCACTATATAAATAAAGTTGCATTCTAAGCCTTATTTATAAATTATATTCCAAGACTTCATTGTACATACAACCCCTTCATAAAATATTCGTAGTAATACAAAGTCATGAATATAGACTGCCGCTTTGAAGATTACTACATCTTAATTCCTTGAGTACTAGATTTAATTCTTTAAGTTATTCATCATATATTTATGAAATTCAATTCTATAAATATATACTTTAGTAACTCCTTACTAAAGTGTTAGCCCTAACACTCTGAATAACCAAACCCATTAAACTTATCTCAAAGAAATATTTTGTATCTCCGTTAAGAGATTATAAATTCTATCTTGAGAATATATGTTCCATCAACACTAAATGTGGTTGCCCAACATACTGAAATTTTGATTGTGACTTTAAACTTCAATCCTAATATATCAAAGTAACCTACACTTCATAATCAGGCCCATTATCCTCTCAAGATTAAGAGTTCATGTAAATATAAGTCGTGAGTTTATTATTCATTTGGCAGTCATTAGGAGAATAATAAATCTCACAGCAATCTAATTCAATATGTTTTAACTCTTAAAATATATCAACATACCAACTAGAAATCTCAATTTTCATGATCAAGACAAATCATCTTAGTTGACATGTTATAGTCTTTGCATATGAAATGCCCAATTTTATCACCGACTACGAACTAAATTCTGAATTTACAAAGAACTTGTGATTTATATCTTCTGTGACTAAATCACATACTATGCATCTCATGGACTATATGATAATGTCCAAATATTTATGTTACCATTATTTTTAGATAATAATAAAATAACTTTATTAATCATAACATAATGTCATACATAGCATCATACAATATGATTTAAAGGCACCAATCCTAACATCATCATGTGGCTACAAAGTTCCAGCCTTAACCTCATTGGAGAAGCTCAAAGCCGGCCTGGTCTCCATTCTACTTCTTTTCGAATCGGGGGAATAGCCCTCTATCCTACGGGTAAAAGGTGACTTAGAAATCTGAGTCAGTGCCCTACTCATAGCATTGTTGACTAGGCCTTTGTGAGATGGGCTCTTCCCTTTCCGCCTATCATGGCACTTCTCATCACATGAAAAAGACTCACTAGGGGGAGTCCTTGACCTGGGCCGATAGCTATTATCACTATTGTCACTCGCCAAATGATTAAAACTTGAAGGAGTCCCTCTGTGTTGCTTGTGGCGTAGTCTCCTTCATAAACGACCTATCTCCCGCTGCAGGCCTTTGGTACTTTATTCATAAGAGACGTGACTCCTGCCCCAAGACTGGCTGCTACTTATCCGTGTGGTGTGTACACTAACCTCCCGATCCCTTCGCCGCTCAAGATTGAGGAAATGATCTTGATGTTAGGAGCCAACAGATTCCTCCTGGTGCGGCCTTGAATCTACCATGGCTAGACGTTGATCTTGCTGAAGCTCAAGCCTTCCCACAAACGGCACCAATTGTAAGGGCGAGATTTGGATCCTAGGCCCAAAAAACAACAGGACTAGAGCCCAAACAAGCCAACACAATGAATTTGTAAAGACTGAGCTTGAAGGCTGGGCTCCCACTAAAGGATCAACGCGCACAATAGATCAAGGATAATAGAAAAATAAAGAAAATTGAGCTGTTTGCGAAGAAAATCGCTCCTCCACGAAGTCTGAGGAGAATATTTCTTGAATATATTCCTTTAGTCTCGGTTACAATTTTTGTTCTAAGGTGCTACAATATCTTTTTTCACCATTTTTTCAGATCCTTCTTCCTCTAGAAGGTCTCTCACATTATATAGCCCCCTTTGGATGATCTTGGCCCTCTAGTTGTTGATTGCCTAGGCTACTACTTAAGTGCTTATCCCATCAGACACCTTCTCAAACCTCTTCTGAGTTGCGGAAATCAAGGCAACACTGTTCAAGGGTCTTCTCCACGTAAAATGCGGTCAGGAGATTTGGTAAGAAGCATTAAATGGGGTGGCAGCCTCCGTCCCTTCAGTCAGGGCTATCCCCTTCCCCGAAGTGTGACCTCATCTGATAACATGCCACTGATGTGGCCTTAACATCCGAGGACGTGATCTCCTTGGAGCTAAAGTGGACTCTTTGGCCTCAAGTATGACACGTGACATGTTCTCTTTATTGAATTTTTGGTCCCCACAATACTTAACTCCTATAAAATCAACACTATCAAGAACTACACTCAATTTTTACTCCCTTGGCATGTCAACCTCTAGCACAGGTAACAAAAGAAATAAGGAGAGAGTTAGTTCTAGTCTAATTGAAAATGAACTTGTTCTTTTCAATCGATCAAATAAAAAATGAACTACTATTTCCAAGCACTTAGTTAAAGTTACTTGACCATTCTATTTCTCGCCGATTATCTATCTCAGATATTTTTCTTGTATATTTTATTTTTTTTCAAGTATAGAAATGTAAGTTGTTAAAAATGGCAGTATGCCCTTTAATCAAGCAAAAAATAATAAATAAGGAGAGAGAGAAAATACTAGTACTTTTTTTTTTTTAGAGAGTTAGAAAATACTAGTATTAATCATGAATGAGATGGAAAGTAATAACATTTAATGATATTTTTTTAGCCGTTAGACCACTTACAAATCTACGGTATAAAAAATGTGTAACTTTACAAGAGTTATACCAAGTATAACTTGAACCCATCTCTAAGATGATACATCTTACCACATACTAATAAACCTTATCACCCCACAATAAATATGTGATTTTTATACATTACACGAAGTACAACTATATAAGGTTACAATAAGTACTGCTCTCTCTGGATATCAAGACTAGGAAACCGAATATAACACATTATTCTAATTACAATTATATTTATATATAGATACGTATAGCCATTAGAGATCATTTGTTTTGCATTTTGTGTTCTGCTTTATGTTTTACTTTACCAATTGTAATGTGTCGTGTATGGTTTGTTTTTCTATTTTAAACCTTGATTATTTTATAACGAAAGTAAAAAATATATAACAAATTGTGATAGGTGGAGTGTAAAATAAGGACAAAACTTTGATACAATACTTTGGGTGTTGTTCCTTAAGTTCCCCTCTTAAGATTCAGCCATATGGCTACTTTATTAAAAAAATACACTTTCATCCCATGAGAAAAAATCCAAATAGCAGAATCTTAAGAGAGGAATCTAAGAAATAACACCTAAATATTGTACCTAAGTCTTACCCGTAAAATAAAATACAAAAAATGACAAATGATTTTTATATTACCAAAATTTTCACAATACATTTTTAATAAACTTTTACTCTATAGCCCATGTAAGGACACAATTTAGCCCAAACCCACAATCTGAAGGGGATGGGCCTGAAAGGCCTTTTACAATAAAATTTGTAAAGAGTGGGTTTGAAATCTAAATTCTAGTGATGTTTAGATAACGAAAATGATGGGCTTTGATCACAATGATACACATAAGGAACTATTTATATGAAAGACTCTTCTCCTCGGACACAAGCCGAGGATGAATTATATTACTTGTTCCAAGGATAGATTACAATTATGGATAGCGAGGTATACAGTCGTTTTTCTCTCCTTCTTCTGATCCCCCTTCCTGAAGATCCCTTCTTCCTTTTATATTCCCTTCTTCTTCCCCTTTTCATCCTCCACATCAGGGTTAGATTGCTGGTTTAGATACTTGTCTCATCTACCTCCCCTGAAGTCTTTGGAGACAAGAGCCAAGCTAAACTCTGATGCTCAGGTCTCACTTCCCCATTAATGCGGCCAGAATAGTAGTTGCAGAGCATTCAATGCAGGGCGGTGGTAACAGCTTTATAATAGATATTCCACCGCTCTTCTTCTTATCTTCCACGTTTACCATGTTTACCCTTACCTATAGGATTTTCTAGAACATTGCCTGTGGATATTAACCAGCCCTTTACCTACCTCGACTTTACATAGCCGAGGACATATCTTCCTCGAACCACCTTCTTGGACATACTTGCTTAGGCATTACCTCTTTACTATTTAGTATTGCTTTATGAGTTGACATTCATACATCCTCGGACCATTCAATGTCCTCAGGTTGGGCCTTTAGCCCAAAGAATACTCTTGGGCCACCCCACACATATTCCTGGGCCCAACGACCCTATAGCCCATTTATTAAATCAAGATTTAAAAATCAGATTCTTCATAAATTAATGTTCAAAACACAAGATATAATTTCAAAGTCTTGTTTGTTTTTTCTCCCAAAAAAAAAATGTTTTTTTAACATTAAAGGGAAAGTTGATTAGTCTTATGTATATGGTTGGGTTTCTAAAAACACTCCATAAAATATTTTTTTTAACTTTTAATTCATACCAAATATATATATATATATATATATATATTAAATAACAAATTTAATTCACCACTCAAAAATATAAATATAAAACATCTAAATAACATTATTGATAACTACACTTATATTTACAATCAAAATAATAGTGTAATATTTAAAGCCTTGTGATTTAAGTTTTAACTGGTATTTTGCAAGTTCAAATCCCTATTGAATTATGAACCAAAAAAAAGGAGCGCAACAATAGGAAATGTGGAGTAAATATAATTTATATACTAGTTTCCTTATAAAACTCAGGGTTTTGTTTGAAATCCTTGAGTGATAATAAGGATTTTATAAGGAATATTTATATAATTTAAACATATTTCTTAATAGGTAAAGGAAAATAGCCGATTTATAGGCTAAATATATTTAATACATTACAATATTATATCAATAATAAATGGACAATGCTATAGCCACAAATAATTTTACAAACATTTTTACAAATTGCTCATATGGTAAATGATCATTGGTAAGTAAAAAAGTAATGTTAATAGCGGGCTCACATTCATATGTGCTCTGGATATTATAATAAATATTTCAAAAATAAGGAGAATAAAAATGGAAAAATGCTAATTAAAAATCAATCAATGCATACAATGACTTTTACAATCCAAGTTAATTATTTACTGTATAGCAATAGCAAGTGGCGTCAATGCTAAAACCACAACTATTTACTCAATTTTTGTCGAGCAGTGATATGTAGGCCCACGTGAACCTACTATTTCTTTTCTTGGTAAAACCTAGAACCAGATTTGGAAGCAAAATTGACAAGTAAAAGTAAAACGAGTAATTCTTGTGCCACACCAAAAGACACAACATTGGCCACAACTCGCCCATGTGGCGAGTTGTGGTTGGTGGAGTAGTGATGGTGGGTCCATGTGGGGACACCCCTTCACCGACCACAACTCGCCACCTGGGCGAGTTATGGCCAATGTTATGCCTTTTGGGGAAAAAACTTAGGTGCTCCGGGAGCAATGCTCCCTCCTCTCACATGAGGGGTAGGCCCCACACGTGGGTCCCACCATGGGGCCCACCCCTCATGTGAAAGGAGGGAGCATTGCTCCCGGAGCATGTAAGAATTACTTGTCTTTCGGTGTGGCACCAGAATTTTTCAAGTAAAACCCAAGAAAAGATCAATAAACAAATCTTTTCTCTCTCTTCACGTAACTCCTCCCACTTTTTTTTGGATGAATATAACTTGGCGAAACTATATTGTTGGTCTCTAAAGTTTACTTAGGGAGCGTTTTTAGTCCCTGAAGTTTCAAGTGAGCATTATTGGTCCCTAAAGTTTCAATAATGAGCACTAGTGGTCGTTCTATTAACTTATGTTAGTTTTTTTTGTCTATGTGTCTAATGGAATAATGATGTGACAATTTTTTAATAATGTGTCATTTTTTTATTATTAAAAATTACATATCAAAGTACACATCAGCTTGGATCTCCCAAATCAAACCCAGTTCTATTTTGGATCATACATTGATTTTCTTAGGAACCAAACAGAACTACTGCTATTTTTTTTTTTTTTTTTTTTTTGTATCTTACATTGATTTTCTTAGCAATTTTCATCTTATAATGACCGCCTGGCTTCTCCAAGCTGTAGTACTACCTCCACTCTCTCTAAAACCAAAGGATTTAAAATCAAAACCCCAATTTGAATTAAAAAGAAAAAAAAATAACAAGAATAGGACTATTTGCGATAAAAGAAAAAGATGGAGATACCCTTTTGATTGTCCACCGGAAAATATATTCTATAGGGTAGGGAGGTGCCTTCCAAATGTGGGTGCTAGACTAACCGATCTCGAAGATACCCCTGTACTTTGGAGAAATATATGAGTTGTGGTTTTTCTTTCATTATCCTAATAATTATTGTGGTACCTATGGGCCCCAAATCACATATTGGGCCGGCCCAAAGACCCTCACAAAGAAGAAAGTCCAACTTAACAGTCCTAAATGGTCCGAGGACATAATGATTCCTTCCTGCGATGCCACGTAACAGAGGAAGTTAACATGCACGAGCGCTGCACCACAGGACACGACGTCCGAGGATGACATTGTCCTCGGCAGCTTGTTGCCGATGACAATATTAGTGGCCTGGTAGTTCGAAGACTCCCGTATTAAGGACCTTACGTACAAGTGATTAAGAGAGAGTGAGGATAAGAAACAAATTAAGTTGATGGGCAAATATCAGAGAAAAAGCTGCTGCCACCGCATTGAAGGCATTATACCTACCCCTCTGACCGCATTAATGAAGAAGTGACATCTGAACATTGAAATTATGCCCTACCATCACCGCCAGATACTTGAGTAAGGGAGAATATAGAACAGAAAAACAGAGTAAGAGAGAGAGAGAGAATTTGTAAAAGAGATATGAAGAACTTTCCTCGGCATTCGAGTATTAAACTTAATATCACACTGTTGTATAGGAACGACATAATCGAATTGAACCTTTGTGTTATCTGTCGTCCCGAAACTCAGATTAGACATCCACTCTCAATAAATTCATTGTTTAGTGCTCATTAAGCTGGTCCACTGGTTCTAACTTGGGTTAGTTTGATTTGTGCTCCTACAATTATTATGTCTATTATGTTATATCTCCAAAACTTGAGAATGTTTTCGATTTGTATTTCATTTTTGGCATGTACTACAAATCTCCAAGCAGTGGTTAATCTAATAGCTAGTAAGAAAGCAGGGAATGGTAAGTTCGGCAAGCCAGGTTTCAGCGATTAGAAGGTTTCAACGATTGGAGAATATTAGTAGTAGTTTTGTTTGGTTAGTAAGAAATCAATGGAAGATCCAAATGGAATTGGGAGACTCAAGATGATGTGTAATTTTTTAATAACAAAAAATCGTCACATCATTAAAAAAAATGCCACATCATTATTCCATTAGACACATAGACAAAAAAACTAACATAATTGAATAAAAGAACTACTAGCGCTCAATATTGAAACTTCAGGAACCAATGGCGCTCACTTGAAACTTCAGAGACTAAAAGCGCTCCATAGGTAAATTATAGGGATCAACAATGTAGTTTCGTCATATAACTTCCCATTACTCTTCACTCTAAAACACTCTACTACCAACCAATTACAATGGCTTCCAAGTCCCTGGAAATCGAGCCCACACAGAGAGGCATTGAAGACGACAACATGTCACCGATCGAGGAAGTACGACTAACCGTTTTTAACGAAGACGACCCGAGCCTTCCAGTATAGACGTTTCGAATGTGGTTTCTGGGCTACTATCATGTGTGTTGTTGTCGTTTCTGAACACTTCTTTCAGTACAGGACGGAGCCGCTAGTGATATCAATGATTTCGGTCCAGGTTGGGATGCTATCGATCGGACAGTGCATGGCGAATGTGCTTTAGACGACGAAGTTTCGGATTCTGGGGTTTGGGGAGAGGGAGTTTTCATTGTTCCGGGGCCGTTCAATATGAAGGAGCATGTGCTGATTTGATATTCGCTAATGCTGGTGCGGCATTTGGGAGGGGAGCCGCTTATGCCATTAGTATTGTGGATATTATTAGGGCATTTTATCATAGGAAAATCTCATTTTTGTCTAGTTGGATCCTTGTTATTACTACTCAGGTTTCATCAAACACTTTCTCTATTATTTATAATATGTTAACGGATGTTTGATTGCAAAAGCTGATTTGTATAACGAAACTAAATGTTGTACAATTCTTAAGAGTCTGTTTGTATACCGCTTATTTGTTGAAAACTAAAAATTTATTACTGAAAACACTGTAACAAAATATTTTTTAGTATACAAAATACTGTTCATGAACACTGATCACGCATTTTTGTGCTTTGGCTGATCTATAAACAGTGCCATGGGACCAGACAAAAAAAATGCAAACTCTTCAACGCAAACGCAATCACTAAGGGCTTGTTTGGTTTAAAATTTACCATCACTCAGTTTTCATCACTCAATTTTCATCACTCAATTTTCATCACTCAATTCTCATCACTCATCACTCATCACTCATCACTTAAAATACCTCAATTTCTCAAACACCCTTGTTTGGCACTTAACCCAGTTATACATTCCTCTATTTCAAAAAAATAAAATAAAATAAATAAATAAAAATCACACAAAAGTCAAGATATACGGCTTAGACATGCGCTGGCTTTGTTTCAAAAAAACAAAACAAAACAAAACAAAAAACCCAAAGTCAAACATTATGGCTTAAACTTAGATTTAATTACAAAAATGTCATTGAAAACTGAGTTATGAAAACTGAAAACACCTAAAATGTGTTTTCAATTTCCATAACTCATAACTCAAAAATCAGAGAATTGAGTGATGGAAACAAGATATGAAAACTAAGCCAAACAAAAAATTTTGTGTAGATCCCATGTGTTTTGATAACTCAGTTATGAGTTTTGGATCATATCACTTGAAACACTCCTAAACCAAACAGGCCCTAAGTCTTAACTAGATCCATGTGAGCTGGGAGTGATTGGTTTGGTGCTAATGAAGTCTTAAGGTGTGCATGTTAATATGTTATGTTATGTGATCATTGTGATGTACGTGGTGGGTGCAGGTATTGGGGTATGGGTGGGCTGGTATACTTAGGAAGTACTTGGTGGATCCTGCACAAATGTGGTGGCCTAGTAGTATGGTTCAGGTCTCCTTGTTCAGGTAATTTTTCATGACCAAAAACGCTGTTGTTTACATATAGAACATTCCTACCTTTTGAAGGAACAAATAACAACATTTGCATTAGTTCGTTCATAAATTATAAAGTAAACTTTTGGCAAAGTCGGGGTTTTTACTTTTGAATTACATTTCTTTTGTCAAAAAAAAATTATCGAATTATCCAAATAATTATTATTATTATTCTGCCCGAATTTCAAATGTGAACGCCTAGAATCCTAGACCCAGCACCTATCCCCTACCAATAGTTTGGCATTCCATTATGACATTATGTTCATCTTAAATCCCTAGAGTGTAGAGGCCATAACTGCATATGTATTGTAAATTAAGGCTATTCAAGGCGTAACGCTTACAGCTATGTCTATAGTTAGTAATATATTTTTGGAATTATTACACCATTGACCAGGACAGATATATTATGATTATTGTCCAACCCCGAACAACCACACCATTCATTACCAGTCACAACTTACACCTTACAACCAACCTATTGGCACTCAAATGTGTAGTATATGGTATACCATGTATACATACAATGTCCACACTCCACAGACGATGGGTTGGAAGTAAAATTGTTCTCTATATGCATGGTTTCTATCTTTGCTAGCTATTGAAGCATTGGCTTAAGGCCATGGACCTTGGGTTCAAGTTCAAATTGTGACTGAGAAAAAGATCTAAATCTGTTTAAAATTTGAACGAGAAACACGCGAATAAGCTCTAATTCAAATAGCACTAACATTATTATGAGATTTGAGATTTCCCACTAACATTATTATGATTTTACCCCCTTTCACCCAAGTCACCAGTGAAAAAGAAATCAAAGTACAAAAGCAATAAGAAGAAACAAATATAGAGAAACAAAAATACAGAGAAAAACCAAAGAATTATGTGAATTTCACTGTTCTTGATTTTTATTCAATTTGATCTACTTGATTACATACTCTGATATTTATATAATAACTACCTCCAAAGATTAGGGATCAACCCTAACAACCTATAGCTGAAATCCCTCTGATGCTTACACATGGACAGATGCATAGGATGTTGACAGGTGGACTCTTAGCTGTAACAAACTGACCTAAGCTAATACTACATGTAGTTCATAGACCTGCTATACTACTACAGGTCGTTTAGCCTCTGCTTTGGATGCCTCTGACTCATTTGGCTTTATATCCCCCCTTAAATTGAGGGGAGGAACTCCCATCAGGCTGAAAACAAGAGATTGAAACTAAGGAGAAGTAAGGGCCTTGGTGAAATGGCAGCTAGCTAATCTTGAGTTGGGATGAAGTGAACTTGCAAGTCCTTAGCCATAACCTTCTCTCGGATATAATGATAATCCACCTCAATATGCTTTGTACGAACATGAAAGATAGGATTTGAAGCCAAAGCTATAGTAGATACATTATCACACCACAGCAGGAGGCATAGATAAATAAACACACAAATCCTAAAGAATTTTCCTAATCCAAGACAACTCAACAGTTGTGGTGGCCAAAGCCCTATATTCAGCCTCAGTAGAAGATTTAGCCACTATCAATTATTTCTTGGCTGACCAGGTAATGGCAGAGTTGCCCAAAAAGACCACCATACCTGTTATGGATTTTCTGTCAAAAGGGTCACCAACCCAGTCAGCATCATAGTAAGCTGAGAGGGCCAAAGAACCAAGATGAAAGTGAATCCTTCGTTGCTACTTCTGTCAAATATGGTGAGCATGATGACAGTCAAGCTTGATTTTACCAACTATATGGTGTGGAAGCATCAGATTGTTGTGATTCTAGAAGCTTACTCTATGATTGGCTTTGTGGATGAGTCATGTGAAGCTCCTACTCCGTTTTTGAGAGATAATTCTGGAAGTTTTACAAGGGAGCCCAATCCAGAGTTCGTGAATTGGAAAAACAAAGAGCAGATCTTGTTCACTTTTATCAATTCTACTCTATCACCTTTAGTTCTTACCATCATTGTGGGCCAGAAATCTGCGAAAGAAGTTTGGAAAGTGCTTGAAAAGAGGTTTGTTTCTGTTTCTGGATCCCATGTTTTGAGTTTAAGAAATGAATTGCTTAGCATAAAGAAAGGTCCTGAGAGTATTGATACTTTCTTTCAAAGATTTAAAGAAGCTAGGGATAAATTGAGTTCTGTTGCTGTCTTTGTTGATGAAGAAGAACTGATACATTTAGTGTTAGAAACTTTACCTCGTGAATATGATGCTTTTTGCTCTGCAATACAAACTCGTAATGATGTATTTACATTAGAGGAATTAAATACCTTATTGAATGTTGAAGAGAGAGCTATTAACTACCTGTAGCAGTATAACAGGTCTATGAACTACATGTAGTATTAGCTTAGGCCAGTTTGTTACAGCTAAGAGTCCACATGTTAACATCCTATGCATCTGTCCACGTGTAAGCATCAGAGGGATTTCAACTATAGGTTGTTAAGGTTGATCCCCAATCTTTGGAGGCAGTTATTATATAAATATCAGAGTATGTAATCAAGTAGATCAGATTGAATAAAAATCAAGAACAGTGAAATTCACAAAACTCTTCGGTTTTTCTCTGTATTTTTGTTTCTCTATATTTGTTTCTTCTTCTTGCTTTTGTACTTTGATTTCCTTTTCATGGTATCAGAGCCCATTAGTGGCTTCTGCTCTGAGCTCTACATCTTCAACAACTCCTTCCACTACAACTACCTCCCTAACAACCTATAGCTGAAATCCCTCTGATGCTTACACTTGGACAGATGCATAGGATGTTGACAGGTGAACTCTTAGCTATAACAAATTGACCGAAGCTAATACTACATGTAGTTCATAGACCTGCTATACTGCTACAGGTCATTTAGCCTCTGCTTTGGATGCCTCTGACTCATCTAGCTTTACAACTAGGACTAAATATCATCATAGAATACATCATGGGTGTCATATTGCCAGGTAGACCAATAGCCAATGTCTGCTTCAAGACCTTTGGGTATATAAGCATGTCATAGGCTATTTCCTTTCTGAGTGATTTCAAGTTAAGCCTAGGCCTGTTCACGAGTCGGTCCGGGTCGAGTTTGTGCCCAACCTGGAACCAACCCAATGACGTCAGATTTTCGGTGAGAAAACCTGTCGCCGACCGTAGAAACTGACAGGCCACAAACGCGTTGACCCCTTGTGATAAATTACGTTGATTAATTAGCCAAGTTATTAATTAATCAATTTAACATGCAATATCACGTGGCAGCACAAACAAATCACCAAAACTAAGTTATGCAGCGGAAAATAAATGACACGGTGATTTGTTTACAAATGGGGAAAACCTTACGGCAAAAACCCCACCGGGTGATTTAAGGTCAACACTCCCGAAACTCCACTATTATCACAACAAGCAGTTACAAGCAAGGAATCCCAAGTACCTCACCAACCTACAGTTGAACTCTTACCCCAATACCCAATTGGACTTGTTCTGTAGTGACAGTTTCTCCTTTCAATGCACGGCTCCTAAGTACGTGACTAACCAGATGCGCAGATCCCAGTACGCGACTTCAAACACCAACTAGAGAGAGAAAGTTGGCTGCAAAGTTCTTCAAATCATCAAGGATGAACTAGGGCACGAACTTTGTCTGTCAGATCACAAATTGTATGAACAACAAGTTCTCAATGAATGTGCAACTTGTATCTTGTGATCTCCTTTCTTGACGGTCCTTAAAATAATCCTTTTATATGTCTAGGGTTAGGAGAAAAGAAGTCCCAAAGACACACTCACGGATTAGACTTGAAACAGACCTGGAAATCTGTTTTCTTTAATTCTCGACAGATAGAGGTGTCGAGAGGTGTCGAGATAACTGTCGAGGCTCGGACAAAACAGCTCCTTTAAAGCTCGATAGATGTATCTGTCGAGGTATGTGTCGAGCTTTAAAAACTTGCACTTCCTAGCTTGTTTCTTGGACAGACTTTGACGGCTTCAACACTTAAACTTGAACCACTGTTTCTTGAAGTGTTAAACTCATCCTAAATCTACCCAATTACAAGTAAAGTGCGTTTTGTCTAAGGATAAACCAATTACATAAAATAACGACATATGTTCACAGACTTGAACTACATATATCCTAACAGAAACCAACGGGTCAGGTCGGTTCGAATTGGATTGATCAGCGGTCGGATTGGTCGACGCCGACGAAGTGCTGCCGGAGGCTCCTTTTGGGCAGCGATTTGTATTTTACGCTGAATCTTCGCCGGATTTGTGCAAAACCAACTAGCTCTGAGCAAAAAAGAATCAAATTGTCGCCGGATTTGTGCTAGACTCACAAGATCTGAGTAAACAAACATCAAATAGTCACCGAATTTGTGCTAAACTTAAGAGATTTGAGCAAAAAATCCGGCATAGATCTGAGCAAAACTCACGAGATTTAAGCAAAACCCAACATATTTTCACCAGATCTGAGCCTTAGTTAAGCAAAACCCACTATATTGCAAGTGGATCTGAGCTTAAATGACGAGATCTCGCAAATCCAGTGGAGATTTCATGGATTTAGCTGAGATATCACCGGATCTATAGAATCTCACCGAAATATGTTATGAATCTCAGTCGAATCTGGTTTTTTCGGGTTTTGGGGAGAAGATCCGAGACCAACCCTCACACATCGGATTCTGGACAAAAATACCCGCTGCCGACCGCTGGAGTAGTCGGATCGGCCGGTGGTCGGTCCGGTTCCAGTCGGGTTTACTGAGTGGGTCGGGCCACCGGTTGAGTTGACACCCCTAGTTAGGCCATTACATGAATATTCCACCTCGATCCATGTTCATTGTTCAGGTAAATGTATTAAAAAGTACTGCATAGAAACATCCACATATATACTTATGAATCCTCACATACTAGGTTGGAAGAGATTAAACCAAACCGATTTGAAAGGAAACTCATCCCTAAATAAAATGCTTCATAATAACATCCTTGTGTTCAAATAATCACAATAAACTAAAATTGTTTCAAACATTATCTTATGTCATTTCCTCTTTGTTGTTCCACAAAAGTTCATAGGAACTACAATTGCTGGAACAGTGAATCTTGGAGTGGCATGGTGGCTGTTGAATACCATTGAGAACATATGCTAGGATGAACTACTACCTCCCAACAGTCCTTGGACATGCCCGGGTGACCGTGTCTTCTTCGATGCATCTGTCATATGAGGTTTGGTTGGACCAAGACGAATTTTTGGCAGGCTTGGTAACTACCCAGCACTCAACTGGTTCTTCCTTGAAGGTGCAGTTGGACCTGTAATTGCATGGCTGATGCAGAAAGCTTTTCCCAACCAGGAATGGATTTCACTAATTAACCTTCCAGTACTTCTTGGAGCTACAGCAGCAATGCCACCTGCTACAAGTGTGAACTTCAATTGCTGGATTGTGGTTGGAACAATATTCTATTACTTTGTTTTTAAGTATAGAAAGAATTGGTGGCAAAGGTACAATTATGTCCTTTCAGCAGCATTGGAAGCAGGATTGGCTTTCATGGGGGTGCTTCCCTACTTCACGCTTACCATGGAGGACATAAGCCTATCCTTGTGGGGTTCTGATGGTGGTGAACGCTGTGAACTGGCCACATGTCCAACTGCTAAGGGAATAGTTGTTGATGGCTGCCATGTTTTTTAGTTCTGATTTCAGTTTGCAATTTAGTTTCATAATCAATTTTCCACTTTCTACCAAAGTACTTCAGCAGTTTCGTTTCAATTTCTTAACATCATTGGAAAAAGGGTCTTTTTTTTGTAAATATTAAGGCTTTGATAAATTGATAGTTGGTTAAATGTCAAATTAATTAAAGTGAAGTCTCTTTAGTATGTTTGTGATTTTAGTTGTATATGTTTGTGATTTTAGTTGATTTTAGTTGTATATTTAATAACATTGTCATGGGATTTTTTTATTTGGGTTTCTTATATTTCTTTATACAAATAACTAACAGAAACTAGAACTGTGATATTATTTTATTAAGTATATTAGTTTCTTGATAATCTGAGTAAAATTTCAAATGTCAAGTAACTTGAAATGTTTACATAATTTTCTACAACAATTTAAGTGCCTAAATTATTTAGTGCCCACAATTGTACATATGACAAACTATGAGTGATGAGTTTATGTGAAATTGACATATAGTATAGTTGTGACTTTTTATGTGGTACTAAAATCACTCACCACCTTTTAATGTTGCATAATTCTGTATGCTCATCCACGTCAGCATGGCCACGTCATCATCACAGTGTCCTGCATTAAACACACATCACGCTTGCATAATGGTCGGCCACCTCATCACGACACATAATTGGGCTTGCATAAAAAACTTTGTGAATCGAGTTTCAAAAATTTATGGGCCATGGTCTTTTGTTTACCAGACTAGTCAGCTTGCCTTACAGAACCTGTGTAGTTTACAAACTGGGCTGTTCTGTACAGCACGAGTCTGCTCGAAGCTTGAAGTTTGGCCCATTTAATTTCATGTTCAAGCAAATGGAGCTGGCCTTGGTTTGAACTTGGGCTGAGCTCTAAAGCCCAATTGGGTTTGAGTTAGATTTTTCGCCATTGGCCTTGTTTTTTTCACCTCACAATCTAATCAAAACTAGTAAGTCAGTGAGCCGCTGTCCTCCTTTATTTATTTATTTTTCTGTTTACAGTGTAAAATAGGCCACAAAAATTTTTTTTTTTTTTTAAATAACTACATATTTAGAGGTAGGGGAATTTGAACCCTAAATGTCTAGTGTCACTAGATGAAGCTACAAGGCTATTGGCAATAGGCCACATAAATAGTTTGGCATGGAGAAAATGAGTAAACTACAAATTTCCATTACATTCTTAAAAAATCCTCTCCAAGCCCAATACAAGAATAACAAAACAATCCTCACACCTCTTTAATCTGCAACTCTCCCTATAACATTTGCATTGCCATTGCAGAATATAGCAAAATGGAATCTCAATAGAATATTAATTTTCTCAGGATGAGAAGGATTGATTGGTAGAGTAATGTTAGGGATTGCACGTCATTATAGGTTAACCAAACTTATGTTGATGAGTAATGTTAAAAGTATTACTAATTTTATTATATGGGCCCTACAAATTGATGTCACCAACCAAAAAAACAAACAATTTTTACTATATTGTAAAGTTCATTCAATTAAATTCATTGTTACATCAATTTTTAAAGTTTTTTTTAGTAAATTTGGTAGTAGCAGAGATTTGTGTGTTTCATCAAAATAATAAATGGTTTGAATTACTTTTTTTTTTTTTTAATTTTAGGTTATTGTAGGTTAACCAAACTTATGTTGATGAGTAATGTTAAATGTATTACTAATTTTATTATATGAGCCCTACAAATTGATGTCACCAACCAAACAAATTAATTAAACAATTCTAAAATTAATTTATTGTATTGTTAAAGTTCATCAATTAAATTCATTGTCACATCAATTTGTAAAAATTTGTTAAGTAAATTTGGCAGTAGCAATGAATGAGATTTGTGTATTTCAACAAAATAATAAATGGTTTGAATTACCTTTTTCTTAATTTCATAAATTTGATAGCTATAATGACGAAGGCAAGATTGAACCCATAAATATCTCCGTTAAAAATACCAAAATGTGTTAATTGAATTACAAAACTCTTGGTAATTACTTTTCGTAATTGGTGGTACATTAATTTGTAAAATCTATGTGCAAAAAGCTTTACAACTCAACTAGTTGGTACTCCGAAAACATCTATTATTTAAATCCCCCTCCCTAACTATCAATTTATCAAAAAAAATATTAAAAATTGTAAAACCTATATAATAAAATTGTAGCATCCTTAACACCGGTATTTCCTTATTCTTCTTCTTCTTCTTCTTCTTTTACAATTATCAATAGTTGATAAGAAAGTATACAATCACAGCAAAATCTCACGATATTTTCATAGTACCCTTAATACCATTGATTTAAGTTGCAGTGAATATATCCAGGTATAGTCTTTCTTTGTTTTGTTTTATTTTGTTCTCTTTTGAGTTACAAGTTGACACTTCGACACTATAGTTTCTTGTGAAAATATTGATGTTGCTTAGCCCCATAATTTCTCATTACTCAATGGTGGGTCCACGTGGACCCACCATTCATGTGAGAGGATTGATTTATAGGTATAATTTTTCCATAATTTCTCATTACTCAACGTTGATTGAGGGTATTACTTGCGTGCCCCGTGCCAGAGCAAAACTAGAGAAGCATTAGGGCATATGCTACGAGGAGATACCATAAATTCATCGATATTTTGCAGCCTGGTCCACCCTTGTAAACTCATTAGTCATGATTAGTATAATAATTATAGTTCTTGGTAAAAGGTCCCTTCATGCCATAGGGCTCACCATCACCATCTAGTACAGGAAGAAATGAACATTACTCTCAGTGCGCTCACCAAACGGTCCCAAAGAAAATTGATCTCAGAATATCTGGGCTTTGTGAATCACAGCCTCACAGAACCTCAATTAAATGAAAAATGAAAACTAGACAAAACTCAAAAAGACAAACCAGATCTTTGCCTAATAGTTGTAACACATATAGTATTAAAGAAATTAAGATCGATCAATATATATGATGGTACTAACTAAGAAACATCATTAACGCATGTACTTAACATGATTGGAACGCAAACCAGAATGTAATCATAAACATAACTGTATTGCATTTTTCATTTGTCAATTTGTCCGCACAAAAATAGAGTTACAAATTTCATCCAAGCGAGCACCTTTGATGCTTCATTCAGCAATCAACATCAACATGGCACCTATCAGGTTTTACATACTCCTATATATGTATATATATCAACCAGCTCTCAAAGAAACTTGTTGCTTGTCTCCAGGTGATTTTGATGAAGGGGCAGCAAATCTAGCGGAGAACCCACGTTGAGCAAATTCCTCATCATCGTCATCCCAACCCTCATCAAAGTTCTGAGCATAACTTAAAGGGTCATAGTTAAATCCACCACCAAGTTTATCCACACTTCTCATCCTCATATGAGTACTTTTTCTTGCTCTTTGATGTGCCCATGGAAGCTTCAACTTGAGACATCCCCAGCAAGAAAGTAACCCTGCGTTGATTCTAGGACTTGAAGTTCTCTCCATAGCTTTTAGAAAGGAAACTTTTTAAGCTTGGAAAAGAATATGAATTATCATTTCAAAAAGAGTTGTGGCCTTTAGGGACTTTTCCTTTCTGTTTCTCTTGTTTTGTTCTGGATTTAGAGTGTGTGGCAGAGAGTGGGTGGTATGGTATATAAATCATATGGACTAGTCTTTTCGATTTTAAGAAAAAGAGGTCAGTAAAAGAGAATAAATTAGAAAAGAATCGACGGTATATAAGAGAGGGAGAGAAAAGGCGATAAATTTTTCATGTGGGGTTGATTTTGGATTTGACGAGAGAATCTCAAAGCGTACAGCAACTTGCTTTTTGCACCATTAGGCTGTGTCAACATCTACTGGAACAAACCAGCTTTACAGGACAAATGCATGTATCTATTGCCATTCAAATACACAGAAAAGAAAGATATTATCAAGAATACAAAATCCTCTGATCTTTTTTTAGGTTCGACCGGTGTGAAAAATACATTGCTTAATGTTAAGTTTTTCATTGCAATCCGATTCTCTATAATCTGATTCTTTATTAATATATATTAATAATTTAATATTATATGAAGTAATAAGGCCAGCCCAGTGTTGGTGGGTCCAATTTCTCATTAAAGTCAGCTTTCTTTTGGTTAAATACAAAATTAAAAGTTCAAAACTCCATTCACTTCTTCATCTCAAACTCTTACTCTTCTCGCTAATTCCCTCTCACTCTCTGTGTCTCTCAAGTCTCACCCACTCATCATACAATTGATGATGAAATTGACAATTGAGAAAGAAGATTGAGTAAAGAGTTGGAGTGTGAGCTACAACGTACAGTTGGGTGGGGGAGAGGTATAGCATTGGATGGATGAACTTTTTTTATTGCACTCATATTTATTTAAACAATTTTATGTCATTGGGTTTATAATTTTTTTTCATGTTTTGCTTTAGACTTGTTTCCATCGTGATTGTGATAATTGAAACTTGAAATTAGTAGGCATGACTAGCAGTGTGTATGGTACACGGTTATGGACCTTATGGATTTTTGCTTGTTAAGCATTTTTGCTTGTTAGTGCATTGGCAAGTCAAATTCCCAGCTATTTTTGCCCTACAGTTTGTGTGGTGTCAGGTGTGGGGGGAGCGAACTCGGTTTGCTCACGAAAAAAAAGTAATTGTTTGATGATCACGGTGGTGGACTTGACTAGCAGTTGTGGAAATTTGGGGGTTAGTAAAGGGTATATCCGTGGAATGAATTGTCCCACCAATTCACTATTAGTTGTGTCCATTCTTTGTCAAGTTGTGTGTGATTGTGAAGGCTCATCAGTACGAAGTTTTAATCATTTTGTACTGGGGTGTCATTCTTTTGACAGGGTGCTTTCACTTTTACCTAACCTTTGCTTGTTGTCACCGTTAGTTTTTCCAAAGAAAAGATCCAACATCACAGCATTTTGTATGCAACTTTGTCACAACTCAAATACTAGAGATTATGAGTTTACATAAAAGTGACAAGTGGAGAATGTCTCATACAAAAATTGAAAAAAAAGAGCGGTAAAAGACATGCTCCTGAAACTACTCTTTTCCCAAAGCTCGGTCATTTTCTTTTTCTCACTAAATCCGTTAGTTTTCCTCGAGAAAAGATCTAACATCATATCATTTTGTATTGCAACTTTGTCACAAGAGAAATGCTGGTACATACACTTTTGCACAATTTTGTGTGACAACTCGTTATATGGCGAGTTGTGATTGATTAGAGTGTATCTTTATATGACCTATTAACATACTAACTAATCACAATTCACCACATGACTAGTTGTAATACAAAATTATGTAAAAATGTGTATTTCCTAACATTTCTCTTGTCACAGTTCAAATATAAGAGACTATGAATAGACGTAAAAGCAACAAGTTCCTGGATCAAAAAAAAAAAAAAAAAAGCAACAAGTCCCATAAAAAAATTGTACAAAAAGAGTGGTAAAAGACATGCTTCTGAAATTACTCTTTTCCCAAAGCTCGGTCATTTTCTTTTTCTCACTAAATTGTTGCTTTCCTCTCTACTTTTTGGTACAAATGTATTTTTGGGTGGGTTTCAATTAACTCAATTGATAAAGAATTTTTGTTAACTTAATTAATAAAGTCTTAAACAATTATATAAAAGATCTGGAATTCATTTTCCATCTACACCAAAAATTGATTGGTATCTTAATCTGATGATAAAAAATTATCATCAAGAACAGACGCGTTAAGCTAAAACTCTTTTTAAAAAAATAAATAAAATAAAAATAAAAGCCCTTCCCCACATGTTTATAATGTCACCATTTCGGTGGTACCAAGCGTACCAGCCGCTGTCATCTTTGTTTGCTAGATTTTCTTCGTTTGTCTTTCAAATGAAAAAGAATCATTTCATGGTAAATTTTTAATTTTATTTGAACATAGAAGGTATATGTATCCGGGTGTTATATTGACCTGTTGCTCGGGGGTTCAAGCTCCCGCACTTACCAAGCCAAAAAACAAAAAAAAGAAGGTATATGTATCGCATGATTAAAAGTGTATACGATGAAATTGATTAGGAATTAATGTATTGTTTAGATGGCATAGCTGTATACATTTTTCATTACGTAAAAAAAATAATAATAATGTTTTTCCCATGATTTGGACCATCTCCATTTCAAAACAAATGAAGAGGACCCTAATTCTACACTTATAGTGCGTTCTTGGATTCAATTTTTTTTTTTTTTTTTTAAATGTGTGCTCTTGGATTTAATTCTTTGGTGCAATTTAGCTTAATGGGTTAAAAGCATGACTAGAATTACAAATAACAACATAAAAAATCTTATTAAAAAAAAAAAAAAAAGCAACATAAAAGGAACCTTTTCTAAAGTTAACTTTACACCTTTTAAGTTTGGAATCACTTTTTAATTAGTCCCTCAACTTCGAAAATTTGCAATTTACACATTCGACTATTACATCTTGCCGTTAATTCACCAAAAACAATGTCATTTTGGATAGAAAGTTGGCATCATTTGTTGTAATCATCATATTCAAATAAGATAAATCCGACCTCTTAATTAGAGCTGGTTGATGGTGTAAATTATAAGTTTTGAAATTAAGGAACCAACTTAGAAATGGTCCCAAACTTACAGTACGTAAAATGTATTTAAACCTTCTTTTTGTTATAGCCAATATGTCTCACACAACTAATTACCAATATGTTTGTCGTCTTTTACATATTTAGGGGTCATTTAATAATGTTATTTGTATTTTTTTTAAATACATATAAATAAAAAAAAATGTATAAAAAATTAAAACTACGTATAATATTTTTTAAAAACTGAAAATACGTTGTTAAATTACTGTACAAAATGACGTAGTTTAGAAGATAAAATGGGAACTAAAACTAGTAACCACTACTGCGGCCCACGGTAATTAGCAAAACAGCTATTGCAAAAGTAGATGTAGGGGACAAAACCTAATTCCACTAGTTGTCATAGCAACCACAGCTATTACAAAACTAGATGTAGGGGACAAAACCTAATTCCACTAGTTGTCATAGCAACCACAGCTATTACAAAACTAGATGTAGACGACAAAACCTAATCCCATCTTTGTTGTCAATTCTCCGCATCAGAGATGTATCACATATAACATGATAAGATGCAATACTTTTACTCATTTTACCCAAAGGAGCAGTGTAAACGAGACAGAAATGTAGAGTTTGGGAACAGGAAAAGACATGCACTTGGCTTCTACCTCAATTAACAATGCCGACCAGCAATAGTTAACCACTACATGATAGGTAACAAAGAACTAGACAAAAGGCAAAAACCATGAAGCTATTGAAATTAGAAAAAGAAGCATGCCAAGAAACCATGGTGATGCATAGTTTTTAAACTCCAAAAACAGTAGTAGCAGTTATTATAAAAATCAGTTTATTATCACACAATAACTAAACAAAAACAAAGAAACAAAAATGAGCACAGCATATGTCCTTTGGCAACATGATATAATTAGGCAAGGGTAGGTTGAATTTCCAAAAAAAAATGACCAACTCAAATGGGACAAAGTGTAGTGCCAAGATGATTGCATAACTTATATTTTTAATGTAAACGGCATAACTTAATCTTAGACAAATTATTTCCAGTGTTATTGGTAGGAAATGGTTGGCAACGTGATATAATTAGGCAAGGGTAGGTTGAATGTCCAAAAATAACCAACTCAAGTGAAACCAAGTGTAGTGCCAAAATACCGCCGCACACCCTTGGTGAGATAGTCACTTCACAAGTACAAGTGTTTGTGAGGTGTGGAATGTAGGGGATAAGGGCCAAGGTTCAAGCCTGCAGAAGAGAGCTTCACAAACATATACACTTAGATTATAATAGAATAGATTTTCTATCTTATATATGAATAAAATCAAATAAAAAAGCATGGTGCCAAAATTATTACATTACTGATATTTTTAATGTAACTAGCATGAGTTTAATCTGAGACAAATTATGTCAAGCTTAAGTTCTTAACATTAGAAGTTTTATTAGTATGGAATGTTAGCCAACCATGTGCAGTATAGAGACAACAGACAAAGAACTCATGTTGCTAATATTATTGGAGTAAATTTCAACATTGAACCCCATTGGTACAATGTAAAAGGAATAGTGGAGAGGGGTAAGTTTGCTGTTGCAGCTAACTTTTTTCACTCACTATTTTATCATTACACACATAGCCCAAAAACGCATTTTGAGAATAACTTGATTCAAAGGCTTAACCACATATATTAAGCTATTTCAAAATTCAACAAACACTAACAAACTCTGCTAAACTTGGATAAAAATTAACATGGGCAGTAAACAATATCATCTTTAAATTTGAAACTACAAAAGCGAAAACAGACATTCCTAAACTTCAAGTAAACTAATCAAACACTCCTCATAACAAGAGAACGGAATATATTTGTAACATGTCTCTAATTAAAATCAATAAAAAAATTCCATGAAAAGGTATGACATGCTTCATACCTTATACAGAGTATTTTCATGTTAAATTGCCAAACACTGCTCTAAAATTAGATGGGAACTTATTAATCAGGAAAACATGAGAAGTTATGATATGTTTCAGCAACAACCATCTTAATAAATGTATCAAGTTATTCCATATAACATGGGTATAGCTGTATAGGTGTATGGTCTCGTATGGAATATATTGAGGTAAACCAATTAATCACTCTGCTCTATGAAAAAAACATGGAAAAACTATAACATTCCTTGAATAAAATATAATCACAATACCATCAGAAGCAATGAATATTGTAACAACAATTCATAGGAATTAGTTGCACTATAGATAATTACTGCATCAATAGCAACTAAAATGACACAACTTTCTGTATACATAGAATCATAGATGAAAAAGAGAGACTTGTATATAAATTTTCATGGGGTAGAAAGTATAAACCCAAAATCAAACATAGAGGATAAAATTACATGACTAACTAACAAAACTGATTTTGGATTTCACTCCTTCCGAGCTCCAACAAAGTAAATAAGAAAGACATTGGAGTCTCAAGGAGTCTTTAACATTGAGGCTATGAAATCCAAAGGCATAAGTTATCAGTGACCAGCCATCCAAGAGCAAAAGGATGAAATTCATTACAGATTACATCCTGACTGCCACCTGTTCTGCTGAACTTTTCTTCACAACGCCTCTGGAGCACAACTGATTTAACAACTCCAAAGCCTCCTTAGCTAAGCCTTCATTAGCTATGCCTTCAATGAGAATGGTGTATGTAGCTTCAGTAGGTTTACATCCTCTAGATACCATATAAGCCAGGAAATCAATTGCACGACTGGTTTTCCGAGCTTTACAAAGTCCCAACATGAGTGAGTTGTAGGTAACAGCATTGGGCCTGACACCCAATCCTTCCAAGTCATGAAGAAACTTGATCGCTTCATCAATCTTTCCTTCTCTACTTAGCCCTCCCACAAGAGAAGAGTATGTAATTATATCAGGTTTAAGACCCTTTCCACGCATCTCATTCAAAAGTCCTACAGCTCGTTCTGTTTGCCCCATCTTCGAAAGCCCATCAATCACTGTATTATAAGTGATCAAAACAGGAGAGCAACCCTTGCTACTCAGCTGATTAAGTATCTCAACTGCAACATCAACCTTCCCATCTTTGCATAATGCTGTGAGCAAAGTATTGTAGGTCACAATATCAGGGTAACAGCCTCTAGACACCATAACATCCAAATACTCAATTGCTCTGTCCATTTTTTTTTCTTTGCAAAACCCATGAAGCAACGGGTTGTAACTCAAGGAATTTGGGGTGCAACCATGCTTAGGCATCTTCTCCAAAATGTCAATTGCTCGGCCCAATAAACCCTTTCGGCATAAGAAGTTTATCAAGATATTGAAAGTAACAACACTAGGAGAACATCCTTTGCGAAGCATTTCAGTTAATAGTCTTTCGGCATCCATCCACCTCCCAGTGCTACACATGCTCCGCAATACAATATTATGGGTAATTACATTGGGTTGGCAACCATACGATGGCATGTTATTCAAAAACTTGATTGCTTCATCCAATCTCCCTTCCTTGCAAATCCCATTGATAAGAACATTGTACGTAACCACATCAGGTTTGCATCCTTTGTTCCTCATCTCATCTAAGAGTTTCATTGCTTGCCCAACCCCGCTCTCCTTGCAAGTTGCCTCAATCAATATAGTATACGTAATCACATCCGGATAACACTCCCTTTGCAGCTGCCGATGAAGAACTTCCATCGCCTGCTTCAATTTCCCACTATCACACAAAGTACGCAAAATCGTATTATATGTGACAACATCTGGAGCAACGCTCATGCGCTCCAGGACCTGTAAGGCATTGTCGATCTCCCCAGACTTGCAATACCCACTAATCAGGACATTGTAAGTTATAACATCAGGAACAGCCCCAGAATCTTCAAGAACGTCCATAACCCGAGTTGCCTTCCTAGTCTTACCAATCTTACAAAACCCACGAATCAGGCTCGTACAGGCAATTATATCCGGGATATCCCCTCGATTAACCATGCTCTCAAGATACTTAAACCCTTCCTCTAGTTCCCCATTTCTAACCAACTTTCTTAGATGATTATTACTCTCAAATTCCTCAAAATTACGAGAAGAATGAGCATTGACAGGCACGGACTCTACGTCATCCAAATGCCCATGTGAGATTTGTTCAATATGTTGCAACCTACCATTTGAACTAAAATTTTCAACCCTTGAAACAGCAAAAACACAATTTCTCCTTTGTTTCCGAGGCCAGAGCCCAGAGAGAACAAGAAGGCGATGTTTGCAGCTCAAATGGATTATCATTGCCCTAGATTTGTAACCAACTTTACCCCTAAACCTAGCTCCAAAACTAATAACATTCCCAGTGCCCTTCACATGAAAATCTGGAAATGAGCAAAACCCTTCAGGGGCGTGCTTTGTGTGTACCATAAGATCCATAGTTTTTAATCTAATCGTATAGAACCAAAGCTCAACAATCAAAAAAGCATGCTCCGAAGAGAATATATGTAATGTAAACAGAAAGTACACACTTTTTAAGAATGAAGTGCGAACTGTATTAAAACAGAGTAGTACAAGGTTATTCCAAATGGGTTTTGGAGAGAGAGACAGAGAGAGCTTACTCAAAGAGTGACTTTCATTTTTTTGAGGTGGGAGTGCCCGCAGGTTGTTTGCTTATCCGGTTTGTGTTTTTTTCTGGTTTGCTGCAAAATATGAGCAGGTGGCGTATAGTGTGTATAGGGGAGGGGATGTGGGACTTCGTCTCTTTGGACTTCGGACTTTGGACATGGGTGTTGGGAGGCTAAGGCTAAAACGGAGTGGACCCATTTATGGATGGATGGGCAGACTCAAGGCTCACTTTTGGGAGCCTACAATGGAGGTCTTTGGCCCATGATTTGGATAACTGAAATGTTGGCATGAGCCAGATTTGGCCCATCAACTCTTATGTGGTTGTGGATATGGGTTGTCTGTTTTATGAATCGAAGGTGGAGTAAAATGTAAAACCAAGACCAAACTACACTTTTGGCCCTCCAACAGTGGAAAATTTCAATTTCTCCTTATACAATTTTTTTTTTTTGAATAATTCAAAATAAGGGATGAAAGATTTGAACACTGTTTCCATTGAAAATAATATAAGATACCAGTTAAGTTACAAAACTTTTGACATTTCTCCTTATACATTTCATTGCTAATATGCCCCAAATATTAAATATTAAATGTGTCTCACATATTTCAAAATCAACTCAAATGTGTCCTCGATTAAGTCACATTTAGAGTAAAATTGACCTGATTTTATAACCAGAGACACAAATTTGATTTAATTTTGACAAATTTTGGGGGGGGGGGTACAAATTAATAGTTATGTGAGCATAATTTTGAAGTTTGGATGACGAAATTGACATAATTAAATTAATGTGGACGAAACTTGAAATGTGACAAATATATGGGAACCAAAATTATAGTTTCACCTTAAACATATGTTATTGGAATACTTCATAATTTTTTTTTATATACAAGATAGAAATTCTATTATAGCTTAATCTAAGTATGTATGTGTGTGAAGCTCTCTCTTAGAGACTTAATTCCCGATCTCACCCCCAACACTCTACAAGCACTTATACTTATAGGGTGATCATTACACCAAGGGTATTTAATTTTATATGCCATAATTGTGGTTTTTAATTTTTTTTTTTTTTTTTTAAAGGCCTGGTCATTGTAATTTAGTTTAACTAGCTTGTAACTCATGCATATGCATGGATGTATTTAATAATAAACATATTTTTTATCATAAAAAAATAAATAATTAATCAAATTATTAGAAAAAATAAATATAATTAGATGCATGTTAAAATTTATGCACAAGTTTTGTAGTGGGGCGAATGTAAAACAATTCTTGGGCCTAATTATAATAAATTTAAACACTGGGCCCAACAAGATTATCAGCCCAAGAAATCAAGTTAAACCCCATGATGGCCAACCCATTTCTTAATCAACGCACGCAGAACCTCAGATCCTCGGTTAGGCCCAACATCCACCCTGGCAGCATGCAGAGGTCACCTCTAAGGTCTACCCAAGCTAACAAGATAAGTAGCAGAAAGACCAAACTTCTACAAGATAGTCTTCTAGAGGTTCCTGGTGATTCCACAACTGCCTCCGCATTTAGTTAGGTCACCAACTTGAGATCATTGTATTCAATGCAAAGGAACAAGTCTAAACAGTAGGATAAGCCCTAAAAGTCTTTGTCCATGATGAAAAGCCTACAAAAAAAGGGTAGAATAAGACAAGAAGTTATACAAGTGGACGTCTGAACAATAAAAAATACCTCAAAAGTCTCCATTCATGATGAGAAGCCATGAAAAGAAGAGCCCGGTAAGACTAGAGACAATCTAGGTGGCAATTTAGGTGGACTGGTATCAAAGATGAAGAAGAAGAAGATGGCTCATATAAAAGAAAGAAAATAAGACTCAAATGGGACATGTAACATATGATACTGAAATTAATAAAGGAGATTATGGTTTTTTACGTATTCTTGTCCAAACTTCCCATTGTGGATCAATATCAACCCATATCATAAATTAATTGTAACATGTGTTTTGCTTAGTATCTTAATCCAAAAGAATTAGGGCAACGCACCTACAAGTTTAATATTACTTATAATCAATTTATTATAATTTTTAATAAGATGAAACATGTGGTGATAATTGGTTTTTTTTTTTTTTATAGTTAATTAATATTGAACTCTTTGTATTTTGCACTCGTTAACTCACTTGGCACAAAGATTTAAAAAATTAAGTGGACATATGACAAAATTAGCTCACAATTGAAATCTAATTTAGAACCAAATTGAATTTTCTCTCAGCTTTTACTTTATACACATATGTATAGATAAATAGATAGATAGATCACCACCTCCTTGCGCTCAATCACCACCAAAGTATTCAACAAGCAAGAACATAAAATTTTAGTATAATAAAATAAAAGGCCAACTATGTCCAACGAACCCCCCTGCCCCCCAAACAAAAAAAGAGTACAACATCAAAGCATGTGCCCTCATTAGGCAAAATAAATGTTTGCTATGGTGCTTCTCTAAAAAAAAATAACAATGTAGCTTGTCCAAATGGATATTTTATTAATTCTTTCCCTTGTGTTGGTCATTTCTCAAAACTCCATCTCTCTCACTCTCTCTCAGCTTCCTAATACAGTGTCATTTCCCTCTTCTGAATCTCACACTGACAAATTTTCTCATCCACGACAATTGATTCGTCCTCCTTGTTTTTGTGTCTCTACCATGCGATAATCTCCCTATCATCTTTGTCATTTCCCTCTGTCTTCCATCATAACACTCTTATTTTACTATATTTAATTAAAATAGCTCATCTAAAAAAATTTCCAACTCAAAATAACCACATGTTTATCATATAGAAAGATTTTCCAAATTTCAAGTAGATGGCACCCACCTTTCCCTCTCATTTGTGTGTTTGTTTCTCAAAAAAAAGAAAAAAAAAAGAAGATAATTGTTCCACATTGCTTAAGAGAGTATGTTGTGTGTAGTATAATTTGCTCCACCCTTTTTTAAAAGTTACTATGACTTTTGAGTAGAGTTATGGTGTGCCTTTATGTTAGAACCCCTTTTCTTTTTTCTTGTGTGTTTGTTTCTCAAAAAAAAGAAAAAAAGAAGAAGAGAGTAGATGACACCCACTACTTGAAAATCAATTTGAAGGGAAATTATTTTAATCCATATGTAATTATTAAAATGACCATAGAAATGCACCTTTAACCTCACAACATATATATATATATATATATATATATATATCTATACTATTATTTAAAGGGCTTCTCCTGTTTGGATTCCACATTTTTTAGTTCAAAAATATCCTTACATCCCTATATTTAAGTAGAGACAAAATTAAAGGACAATTTGGTAAAAATGCAACTCTAACTCCCACTAAAACATTGCCTAAAAAATAGGACTACTCTCCTATTAATTTTTAAATTGATTTATTCACTTATAAATTTAATTTTCAATATAAAAATTATAGATACATATAAAATAAAAAAATATAGTTTTTTTTATACAAAATAAGACCACTTAAAAAAAAAAGCCTCACCTGCCCAAAGTACCTTTATCCTATTCACTTACAGGTTTTAAATCAGTGAAAATAAATATGTAAAAAAAGGGCCAACTATTGTCATGTTCAATTTAAGATAATTGTGAATTAGATTATGGAAAAAAAAAAAAAGAAGAAGAAGAGATAACCGTGAATTTCTATCTTAACTCCCATAAACAAAAATGCCCAGAAAAAAGGAGCCCACTCTCCCGAACATAAACACAAATTCAAAGAATAGTGCACTCTCCTAATTCTTCTGTTTTCTTCTGGAAAAAAAAAAAAAAATCTTCACTTTTGACAAAAAATTCCTCATTCTCTCCCATGGTGGCTGTCCTTATTTCCTCTTCATTAGATTAATGGCCACTACAATGGTGGTGAGTGTTTTGATTCAGTTTTTTTCTACATATTTTGTAGACGTTGTCATTGGCATTACTGTTTTTCGGATTTTCGCATAACAAGAGATCAATGTGACGAGGGTGTGTTATATTTTGTCAAGTTTCTCAAGAGTGGTGGGTCTCTTATCCTATTAATACATATATCTCCTTTGCACATCCAGTCCATTGGTGAGGTGTTGGTTGTGTAACCATGATTCTATTGTTTGGAATTGTTTGATAGTTGCCCTAATTATTACTACATTTTTTGATGTAGCCACGCAGAACACACTTGATGATACATGAAGTAGGGAATTATTAGGGCTACTGAGGTAATTTACTACTTATTGTATGAATTGGCCTTATTTACAATGTTGTTTGATGTTGAATGTTATGCTTGCCTGATGGTAAAATAATATTATTTTGTGAATTTGGAATCTATTTTTTTCTGTCTTTTATTTTTGTTAAATGAAAAGCATCCAAGATCCATGTTTGTTTTTGTTTGGGTGTTTTTTTTTTTTTTTAATTTTATTTTATTTAAAATCTCCTTGCTGCTATTCTGCTTCTGCTGCTCACAGCCATACAAACTCTATGGCCTTTAAAGTCCATATTAGACGTTACGTACCTTATAAAATATAATATAAGTATTGATAATAATAAATGCTCTAAATTAACCCTTATCTAAAAAATAGAATAGCGTGAGCGTGTGCTCAGAGGTTAGTATATATTTAATGTTATGTTATTTGTTTAAATAATTGAATGGGTCATACGATTCAAAACACATGTACGGTTTTATGGGATGCATCCTGTTAATAGATACACAGTATCTTAGCCAAGCGTGTGTTTAAACAATAATCCATAGAAGAAACCAGAAACCATCGTGTGCCAATGAGAAAGAAGGAAAAAGTTGGTTCCCTGTGAAGTGAGAAGTGTATCTATCCAAATCTAAAGCCCACATGAGAAAAAAAAAATACTAAAAAACAAGAGCAAGTACACGTGTATACACGCAGGAGTACTAAGTTGTATTACAACATTACGATACAGAGCGATTTTAAAAAAATTTCCTCCTAGCTAGGTGACATTCTTATGTTTCCATTATCTTGATTTTATTGGTAGAACTTGATAGCGACAAAACCATCTTTCCGACCTCGTTTAAATTGACTTCTTTTTCACCGAACATTAGGTTAAATTGACTTTTTTTTCACCTAACATAAGAATAAATAATAACTCTGGAAAGCTCGTTGTAAGGCATTTATTGGCAATAAGTGTGGTTTAGTATCTTGTTCTAGGAATATTATTTGCGTTTTTTAAAAGTAGGGTTAAAAAATATGTAAAAATATATATAATATTATTTAAATACTTAAAACTGTTATTTAAAATACACTACTAAACAATCATAAAGGTGCTGCATTTGCGTTTCTCGCATGTCATGCCTTTTTTTTTTTTGAGCCGTGATTTTTTACTTTTTTGCATTCTAGTGGATCCCGTGCAATGTTCACGAGACCCATAAACTTTACTTTTTAATAATTTTTTTATTAAAAATAAGTCTTATAATATTATTTACACATTTAAAAATAATTTTATTACAATATTTTTAATTTTCAATTACATCCAAACCGCCCTAATTCTCATGTTAAAATAGGTGTTCTAGTTTTCATTCTCTCTTCAAAAAAATATCTTGGTTACAGTGTCACTGTTGAGACAAATATCTTCGTCCTTTTTATAATTTTTTTAGTATCGGAATCATCGAAGTACATGATGCGGTACAGTAGATGATTAGAATCAAAGTCCAAATAATCAAGGAAAATAATAAACACCACCCAAAAATCGACACGTATCAATGGCTGGTTACTTTTGGGTACTTTTTAATAATTTTGTGTGACTTTAATTATTGTTCTTTTAGTTTAGAACTTTCTTTGTGTGATGCCTCTAGAAACGAATGGAAATGAGGCTGGTCTCCCATTTGAGAATTAACAATTTAAAAAATTTCCCATCAAAAAAAAAAAAAAATTTAAAATTTTTTTTAATTCGGCGCATAGGCTACGTGTTCAACTTGAATTTGGTCACCATTGTGCCACGTTATAAAAACCTAATTATATATTGAGTGGCTTAGGCTAGTTTACGTGCTCCTTCGTATGATCGACACGTACACAAGCGGCGATTGGTTCGCCTACCGTGTCAGCCACACGGCGCAGCTGAACAGAGATACCCACGGCTCAACTTAAAGCCGCTTGGCTATTTCACATGCGCATGCTACATGTTGCTTTGTGTGGGTGTATATATATATATATATTTGTACTAGTTTTTTCTTTTTTGAATCATACAATGAGTCATCTCCCCAATTAAAACCTTTGCCTTTGATGAATTAAAGTTAAATACCTCTTCTACTTGAAATTGTCCAATGTTGCTCATCAAAAAAAAAAAAAAAATTGTCCAATGTTATCAATTTTACTAAGGATAAAGTTTGACTTCAAATATATTTTTAGCTATTATTTCAAATTTATTATGTTGTAAATGTAGGGGCACAAATCAAGCTTTGTGTAGAGTCAGACCTCCAGACCAAGCCTATGAGCCCTAAAAAATGAATTTATAGAGAGCAGGCTTCTAATCTAGGTTTTTGGACGGTAGATAACACAAAAGTTAGGTTCAATCACAGAACACATGCGTACTTCTCATACATGGATGAAATATTGCTTCATATATTAATGCCGAGGACAATGTTTTTTATTTCCTTCCAAGTTCTCCCCCCGCCGGATTTTTGGTATTACCGATTACCTTCCTCAGCACTAAGTCTCCAAGGGCGAGTGGCCTCGAGTTTACATTCGAATCATATCCCTGCTTCAGTTTTTGTTGATAGTGAGCCAAATGAATCATGGCAATCTCTCTCCTTTCTTCAACCAAATCTAGGCCCCTTTCTAGTAGTCTATCATTACTTTCCGGAGTGAAATAACTAGTTCTCATTGTTGGAAAACCAGTTTCCAAATGGATAACAGCCTCGGCGCCATAAGTCATTGAGAATGGCGTCTCTCCTGTTGATCGGTGGGGGGTGGTCCGATATGTCCACAAAACATGAGGTAATTCCTCCACCCATCTCCCTTTGGCGTCATCCAACCTCTTCTTAAGACCGTTGACTATAACTTTGTTGACCGCCTCGGCCTGCCCATTTCCTTGTGGATAAGCTGGGGTGGAATACCTGCTGGTTATGCTGAGGTCACAGCAATATCTCCTGAACGCTTTACTATCAAATTGTAGACCATTATCCGAAATAAGAGTACGTGGAACTCCAAATCGAGTGACAATGCTCTTCCATACAAATTTCTTCACATCGACATCCCTAATGTTTGCCAGGGGCTTAGTTTCCACCCATTTGGTAAAGTAGTTGGTGCCGACAACCAACCACCTTCTATTTCCAGGTGCCTTTGGGAAGGGACCCACAATATCCAGTCCCCATTATGCAAAGGGCCAGGGGCTCGTCAGAGGATTGAGCACACCCCCAGGTTGATGAATATTTGGTGCGAACCTTTGACACTGATCACACTTCTGCACATAGCTTTGAGCTTCTTGTTACATATTGAGCCACCAATATTGTGCTAAAGCTCTGTGAGCTAATGACCTTCCCCCCGTATGACTTCCACAGATTCCTTCATGTAATTCTTCAAGAAGCAGCTCTGTCGCCTCAGGATGTATGCACAACAGGTATGGGCCAGAGAAGGATCGTTTATAAAGTTTGTGATCCTCGGCCAGCCAAAATCTAGAGGCTTTCCTACGTATTTTATCCGCTTCGGCCTTTTCCTCGGGCAGAACATCATCCTTGAGGAAGGATATAATGGGGTCCATCCAACTAGGCCCTACCCTGGTCTGGTGAACGTGGATAACATTTCCAGTCATTCTCGAGGGTTTGGGTAAGTCCTCAACTAGGATAATTCGAGGTAGTCCTTGTGCCGACGATGTGGCAGGAGTTGCTAGGGAGTCAGCATGTGCATTACTACTCCTAGGGATATGAGATAAAGTAAAGGATTCGAATTTGCGTTGCACAACTTTGACTTGACTCAAGTAGTCCTGCATCCTCGGATCTCTGGCCTCCACTTTTCCATCCACTTGACCCACAACAAGTTGCAAGTCCGAGAATACTTGCACGGTCTATCCTCCCAATTTATGGACCATATCCATCCCTTTTAGCAAAGCCTCATACTCGGCCTCATTGTTAGTAGCCGAGAATCCCAGTCTTAAGGACTTTTCCAGTGTGAGGCCTTCTGGGGTTGTAATTACCAAACCCACCCCGGATCCCCGTTGATTGGCAGCCCCATCAACGTAAACGGTCCACCCTGCAAGATCTTTACATGCAATCATACCAACTGATTTTTCATCAATGTCCCTTTTCATGGCACTATCTTCTATTGTGGGCTCAGCAAATTCCGCAACCAGATCAGCTAATACTTAACCCTTTATTGATGTGCGTGGCATGTACTTGATATCAAAGGAGCCCAAGATGGTTCCCCACTTTGCAATCCTACTTGTATAATCCGCACTCCCGAGTATAGCTTTGAGGGGAAGCTGAGTCAGAATAACCACCGCATAAGACTGAAAATAATGGGGGAGCTTACGTGTACCATGCACTACGGCCAGGATTGCCTTCTCTAATGGTGGATAACGCACCTCGGCTTCATGCAAGGACTTACTCACATAGTAAACCGACTTTTGTACATCCCCGTCGACCCTTATCAACACCAAACTAACGGCATGGCTGCGACTGCAATATATGCAAATAGGACTTCGTCAACTTCGGGCCGAGACATGATAGGAGGATATGAAAGATATTCTTTAAGTTGCTGAAAGGCAACGGCACACTCCTCTGTCCATTCAAACCCTTTCCACTTGTTTAATAATTGAAAAAATGGTCTGCACCGATCAGCTGATCTTGAGGTAAATCAGTTGAGGGCAGCGGTCATCCCAGTCAACCTCTGCACCTCCTTTGGATTCCGAGGCGGCTGTAAGTTATTGATGGCCTTGACCTGAGCGGGGTTGACCTCAATTCCTCTATGCGTCACCATGTAACCCAAAAACTTACCAGATCCTACTCCAAAGGAACATTTGGATGCGTTAAGGCGCAACTTATGTTTTTTCAGTGTTTGGAAGGTGTCATCCAGGTCTGGTATGTGAGCCGAGATAGTCTTACTTTTGACCACCATATCATCTACGTACACCTCAATCGTCTTTCCCATTTGCGGTTCAAACATCCGCGTCATCATTCTTTGATAGGTAGCCCCCGAATTTTTCAAGCCAAAGGGCATCACCTTATAATGGTAGTTTCCCGTGGGTGTGACAAAGGCTGTCTTCTCCTGGTCTTCTGGAACTAAGGGTATTTGATGGTATCCTTGGAAAGCATCTAAAAAACTCATCCGAGGATGACCCACAGTAGAATCCACCAACTGGTCTATGCGGGGCATTGGGAATGAGTCATTGGGACAAGCCTTATTCAAGTCTGTAAAGTCTACACACATTCTCCACTTCCCATTCTTCTTTTTCACTACCACTGTGTGCGCCAACCATTCTGGGTAGAATACTTCTTTGATCGCCCCTGCCTTCTTAAGTTTCTGGACCTCCTCCTTAACTGCGTCGGCATGTTCCTGTGACGAACGCCGAGGTGGTTGTCTCCGCGGCACTGCTGCTGGGTTAACATTGAGGTGATGACAAATGAAACTTGGGTCGACTCCAGGAGCCTCGTAGGCATCCCACGCGAATACATCAATATTTCGTTTTAAAAATATAACCAGTTCTTCTTTTTCTCGGGGAGGCAGTTGACTTCCTACCTGGAAAAATTTCTCCATATCATCTACAATAATTACCTTCTCTAAATCCTCACATCTAGGCTCTTCAACCTCAACCAACTCTAGTTTGGCCGAGGATGTTAGTTGCTATGAACTTTTCTTGGCTAAAGTCTGGGTTTCTTACCTCGTCTGACGCATAATTGCTGCGGTTATGCATTGCCTCGCCATGGACTGGCTACCAACTATCTCCTCAACTCCATCCTCATACAAGAACTTCACCTTAACATGTAGAGTTGACGATACTGCCCCTAGGGCGTGCAACCACGGCCTTGCCACTATGGCTGTATAAGGGGAGTAGGCGTCCACTACGATAAAATCCACATCTACGACTATTAGCCCTGACTGTACAGGTAGTCGGATCAACCCCTTCAAAATGACAGCCTTCCCTTCAAAACTTATCAACGGGGAGTCATAGGCTGTAAGATCTTCAGGTTTCAAATTAAGCCCCTTAAATAAATCCGGGTACATAATATCAGCCCCACTCCCTTGGTCAACCATCACTCTCTTTACGTCATATCCTCCTATCCTTAGCGTGATGACTAGCGCGTCATCATGTGGTTGAATAGTGCCAAGCTTATCCTCCTCAGAGAATCCCAAAATGGGCGAAGGATTCTTCTTAATTCTCTTCGGCTCCGAGCTGAGGTCTTCGGCAGAGGGACGCGATACTGACATTACCCTGGTGGGGCAAGACCTCGTCCGACCTGGCGCGGCAAAAATGACATTGATAGTGCCCAATGGGGGCCTCATAGTGTTGCTGCTTTGATTCACAGAACCAGATTGTGTTCCTTGTTCGTTAGGCCGATTCATGAATTGCCTTAATTTTCCTTCTTTCACCAGTTGATCCAAGTAAATCCATAAGTTCCTGCAGTTTTCTGTGTTGTGACCCTTATCTTGATGGTAATTACAGTAGAGGTTCTGATTACGTTTCACAGGGTCTCTTATCATTCTATTGGGCCACCTGAAGTACGGTTCTCGGCAAATCTTCTTCAACACTTGCTGTACCAACTCGCAAAACACAGCGTTTACTGTCTAGGGTGGGGCCGACCTAGTCTGGCTAGTAAAATCCCTCTGTGGCCATTTGCTACTGTATCTTTCTGCCTTAAAATCCCTACTCTCTTGAGGGACAATCTTCATTTTCCCCTTACTTTGCTGTTGATCCTCCTCAACTCGCTCATATTCGTCAATACGATCCATAAGTCGACGAACAGTTTTTACAGGTTTCTTGGTCAGGGATTTTCTTAAATCATGTTCGACTGGAAGGCCAACTTTAAAAGTATTAACGGCTACTTCATCAAAGTCACCGTCAATCTCATTGAACGCTTCCCAGTATCTATCCGAATAGGTTTTCAATGTCTCGCCCTCCCTCATAGTCATGGCTAATAACGAATCCAACGGCCGAAGTACCCTGCTGCATGTAACGAAGCGAGACCCAAACGCCATCGTAAGGTCCATGTAGGAATTGATGGAGTCTGCTTTCAAGCCGTTAAACCATCTCATCGCAACGGGCCCTAAGCTCAAGGGAAACACTTTGCACATCAAAGTTTCATTCTGTGAATAAACCGCTATGCGTTGGTTAAAATGACTCACGTGCTCCACTGGGTCTGTTCTGCCGTTATAAATGGTGAAGTTTGGTTGAGTGAATTGACGAGGAAGCTTCCCTTTCTCAATCCGACGCGTGAAAGGTGATTTAGAAAGCTGGTGCAACGCCTTTCCCATGGCGTCGCTGCCTAAGCCCCTGGGAGTCGTCCCTCTGCTCTTCCTATCATGAATACTTTCCTCTTGGTACGAGGAAGTTTCACTAAGAGGGGTTCTAGACCTGCGCTTATAACCACTGCTCTGGGAGTCGTCCGAGGAAGGATCAGACACAGATGGAGTTCGTTTCCGCTTAGCGCGGCGCAGCTTTCTTTTCAGTTGATCAATCTCCCTCTGCATGGTCTTAATATTTCCTTCATCAAAGCCCCTGCTTCTGCCCTGCGGATGATTACCGACAGTTCGCCCCGAATGCACACTGCCTTCTCGATCTCCCAACTGCTCTAACTGTTGAAAAGGATCTTTGTGCTGAGATCCTAGAGATTCTGCATGGTATGGATTCAAACCCGCCATCAAGTTATTTGCGCCAAAACACAAGGATTTCCCACAGACGGCGCCAATTGTAGGGGCACAAATCAAGCTTTGTGTAGAGTCAGACCTCCGGACCAAGCCTATGAGCCCTAAACAATGAATTTATAGAGAGCAAGCTTCTAATCTAGGTTTTTGGACGGTAGATAACACAAAAGTTAGGTTCAATCACAAAACACATGTGTACTTTTCATACATGGATGAAATATTGCTTCATATATTAATGCCGAGGACAATATTTTTTATTTCCTTCCAAGTTCTCCCCCCCTATTTCTTCTTCCTTCTCCCTTTTATAGGCCTGACTCCCTCCTCCTTTCCTCCACGTGTAGTCTGGATCTTCTCTCCTTGATACTTGTTCCATCACCCCTTCTTCCTAAGGCCTCTGGCGATTAGGATAAGGTTGAATTCTAATGTTCAGGCGTCACTTCCTCATTAATGCGGCCAGAGAGGTAGGTATAATGCATTCAATGCGGTGGTAGCAGCTTTTTCTCTGATATTTGTCTATCAACTCCCTTTATCCCTTATCTTCCTTCTCTCAGTTATTGCATATAGGGTCCTTAGTATGAGAGTCCTTGAACTGCCAGATCACTAATATTATCCTCGGCAGCATGCTGCCGAGGACAAGATCATCCTCGGACGTCATGTCTTGTGGTGTTCTGCTCATGTATGGCACCTTCCTTTGTCACGTGGCATCGTAGGCTAGAGTTATTATGTCCTCGGACCATTTCATGTTGTCGGGTTGGACTTTCCTCTTTATGGGAGTCTTTGGGCTGGCCCAATACGCGCTTGTGGGCCCATGGGCACTACAGTAAATTATAAGATTATTTATATATATTATTTAATAAGTTATGAAAATTTTTAAAAAAATGTGACTAAATCTACAAATAGTTGATCCATTCAATTACCACATAATTGGTCAGAACAAGATAACTCAAAAAATATTTGGAGCCAAGCTTTTTCCTTCTACTAAAAAGCTTTAAGAGGTTAAGGGTCTTTTAGGGTCCGTTTGGATACAGCTTATTTTGCTGAAAACTGAAAATTGAAAACACTGTAGCAATGAAAACACTGTAGCAATTAAGTGAAAAAACGTGGGTTGATTATTTTTGGGTCTGGTACTGTAGCTCAGCCGAAAACGCGTTTTTGCTCCCTTTTTTTTTTTTTTTTTTTTTTCTTCTATTAATTCCTCAGTCCTCACCCACATTAGCTAACACCCGTGTCTTCGACTCCGGCGAAGTTCCACGCCCGCCAGAGAAAGGAAGAGAGGAAGACCTATATCGGTCCAACGCCGGCAAAGTTTGATCGGCGCTGGGTTTGATGGGTTTTCGTAGATCCGTTTGATCCGTTTGATGGGTTTTCTTAGATCTGTTTGATCGGTGGTGGATGGGTTTGATCGGCGCTCCATTTGATGGGTTTTCGTAGATCCGTTTGATCCGTTTGATGGGTTATCGTAGATCCGTTTGATCGGTGGTGGATGGGTTTGATCGGCGGTGGATGGGTTTGATCGGCGCTCCGTTTAATGGGTTTTCGTTGATCCGTTTAATGGGTTTTCATAGATCCGTTTGATCTGTTTGATGGGTTTTCATAGATCCGTTTGATTGGTGGTGGATGGGTTTGATCGGCGCTGGGTTTGACCGATTTGATTTTTTTTTTTTCACATGGGTTTGATTCATATGGTTTTGGTTTTACTATTTTGATCTTCTGTTTGCTAGGTTGATCATATTCTGGGTTTGAGAATGGGTTTGCTGGGTTCGTTGAAGTTCTGGGTTTGATCGGTGAAGAACACGAAGAATGGGTTTGCTGGGTTGATCATGTTCTGGGTTTGAGGAAAAAAAAACGCAATGAAATTCAGTTCAGTCTTGCGTTTCAGCTGGAGTTTGCGTGTTTCTTGTGGTTGGCACTGTAGCTGTGGGACCCACGCTGTTTTGGACGTAAACACTGGAAACGCTGGCTTCAAACGCTATCCAAACGCCACCTTAATTTAACAACAACTTAATGCCAAAGCTAAACTTGGAAGCTTTAGGGGAAAAAAATCCACAATTCACCTATCATATTGTATAAACCCATAACTTTAAAGTACTGCTATTTATCATTATAGAGATAAAGGGCCTAGAAAAGTATATTGTGCTGTGGGCCATGTCCGAGGACATTAAGTTGTCCGAGGACAAGTGGACATTAATAAGGGCATACAAATTAGTTAGCTATGGAGGAAGTCTGGTAGTGAAAGATTGAGAATGAAGTCCGAGGAGAAATATCTTTTCATCTTAGTAGAGTAGGGGTTAACGATCCGACCTTTCATCAAGGATGAGGCACCAGGCGATTACGTTGGTAAGGATAATTCTCAGATGAGGATAAGACAAAGGACAAGTAAGAAATATCCAAGAGGAAAGTTGCAACCACCACATTGAATACTCTACAACTAACTCTCTGGCTGTATTAATGTGGAGGTGATACCTGAACAATAATCTTCAGCCTTATAGCTACTCATGAAAACTTGAAAGGTGCTGATGGGACAAGTATTAAAGTCGGCAATTTGGTCTACACGTGGAGGGTTGAGATGAAATGGTGAGGGTAAATATAAAAAAGAAAATCTACATTACAAGGGGATTATCAAATAATTTAGAGAGATAGAAACCTTTATATACTTAAGAACTGTAATTGTGTTTAAGTCTGAAAGAAATATATAAGAACTACCATCCTTGGACTTTGCCGAGGAGGATTTTCTTTGCATTGAACTGCTTATTTTTGCTTTCAAATATCATTTAGCCTATTGTGATTACCGTCTAACACCTTGGAGTTCAGTTTTTAGCCTATTCTTTATAAATTCATTGTTTTGGGCTCTTTGGGTCTTAGTCCTTTTCACTTTTGAGCTATCCAAGCAAAACGTGTCCTTATAATTGGCGTCATCTATGGGAAATTGAACATTCTTGTGTTCATCACATAACCATGGTGGGTTTAGGGCTAAACCGTGAAAAGCCTGCGGGGTCTTAACGTTAAGATCATTTCCTTAATATTGAACGAAGGAGAGACCATGAGGTAAGTGTACATATCACTCATACAAGTAGGAGTCATTCTAGAAGAAGGAGTCATGTGTCCTAGGGGGAAAGTACCGAGAACATGCAATTGGAAATTGATCACTTACGGAGGAAGTTACGCCGTAGACGACGGAAAGGGACTCCTTCGAGCTCAAAACCTTCCTCTGGTAATGATAATGATGCTAGCTATAGGCCCAGATTAAGGACTCTCCTTAATGAGTCTTTTTTGTGTGATGAGGAGCACCATTATAGGCCGAGAAATAAAAGTTCATCTCACAGAGGCTTGGGAATTGATGCTATGAGCCATGCCTTGCGCCAGATTTCTAAATCACCTTTTACGCGAAGGATTGAGAAAGGGAAACTTCCTCGACGGTTTACGTAGCCAACATTTACCATGTATAACGGTAAGACGGACCCTGTGGAGCACGTTAGCCATTTCAATCAAAGAATAACTGTTCACTCCAAGAATGAGGCGTTAATGTGTAAAGTATTCCCATCCAACTTGGGACCTGTGGTGATGAGATAGTTTGACAGTTTGAAGGAAGGTTCGATCAACTCTTTTCAAGAGCTTACCAAGGCTTTTGGGACCCATTTTGTTACTAGTAGCAGGGTTCCTTGCCCCTTGAATTCTCTGTTGTCCATGGCCATGTGAGAGGGAGAGACCTTGAAAACGTACTTAGATAGGTACTAGGAGATGTTCAATGAGATAGACAGAAATTTTGATGATGTGGCAATAAGAACTTTCAAGGTCGGTTTGCTTACTGATCATGATTTGAGGAAGTTTTTGACTAGAAAGCCTGCGAGGAGTGTAAGCCAGTTTATGGATCGTATTGATAAGTATAAGCAAGTCGAGAAGGACCAAAAACAAGGAAAGGGTAAGGCCAAGGTGGTTCCCCAGGGCCAAGGGGATTTCAGGTTGGAGAGGTACAATAACAGTTGACTCAAAAGGGATTTCACCGGGCATACAGGATTTGCTACTGTCCAGGTAGTTAGCATGATGTTCAGGGAGCCTGTGCATCCAATTTTGGAGAAAATAAAAAATGAGCCGTACTTTAAGTGGCCAAATAAGATGGGTGGAAACCTTATGAAGCGCAACCAAAGTCTTCCTTTTTAGTACCATCAGGACTGATGACACAATACAGAGAAGTGTAGGACCTTGCGGGACCATCTGGAGCAGCTAGTTAGAATTGGGAAGTTAAAGCAATTCATGTATCAGCTCAATGGGCGAGGGAGCCAAGCAGGATCGGGATATCAGAGAGATGCTTCTTCGAGACTGCCTTTGGGGACAATTAGTATTATTCTTACTGCCTTAGGAAGGACTGGTTCTCATCAGTCCAACGTGATGTCTATAGCTTGACCATTTGTAGAAGACCTGACCCATGACCCCAAAAGGAGTAGAATTGGGGTTTGGCCAGCTTTAATCTTTTTCGATAAGGATAAAGTTAGAACCTTGTAGCCACATTATGATACTTTGGTAGTTACCCTCAGGATTAGAGGGTATGATGTGAAAAGAATGTTAGTAGACCAAGACAGTGGGGCTGAGATTATGTATCCTAATCTGTACAAAGGGCTCAAGTTAAAACCTGAAGGCTAGTTATGATTCTCATTTGGTAGGATTTGATGGGAAAACGGTCATCCCAAAGGGTCAAATTAGATTGCCCGTTCAGGTATGGTCAGAAATTGTGGAGGTGGACTTCATTGTGGTATATGCGTATTCCCCCTACACTACTATTATGGTAAGACCTTGGTTTCATACCATAGGGGCTGTTTCTTCCACCTTGCACATAAAGGTGAAGTATCTAGTAGGAGATCAGGTTGAAGAGTTGATCTGGAGCTATTCTATGGCCAGATAGTGTTTAGTGGCTGCGATTAGGCATCAGACTGAAGGTAAGTCCTCGGCCCATGCTGAGGAGAATTTGTAACAATCAAAGAGAATAGTGTTGTCCACGAATGTGGTGGTAGAAGGGGAAAAATGTGAAGGTTTGGAATGAATTGTCATTAGTGATGATGAGAAGAAGTTCTTCTAGGTAGGAGTACAGTTACTTATTCGGGAGAAGGAAAAACTGATTGTTTTCCTCAAGAAGAATGTTGATGTTTTTGCATGGAGTGCTTATGAAGCTCCTGGGGTAAATCCAAATTTTATTTGCCATAACCTGAATGTTAATTCATCTGTTACTCTTAAGAAGCAACCACCTCGGCGCTCTTCTAAAGAACATTCTGATGCTGTTAAGAAGGAGGTGATCAAACTTAAGCAGGCAGGGGCAATAAAAGAAGTGTTTTATCTTGAATGGTTGGTTAATATAGTGGTGGTGAGGAAGAAGAATGGGAAGTAGTGAGTGTGTGTGGACTTCACTGATTCAAGCAAAGCTTGTCCAAAAGACCGCTTCCTAATGCCTCAGATTGACCAATTGATGGATGCAACAGTTGGACATCCTCGAATGAGCTTTTTAGATACCTTGCAAGGATACTATCAAATACCTTTGGCTTTGGATGACCAAGAGAAGATCACTTTTTTTACACTCACTAGGAAATTATCACTACAAAGTGAAGCCCTTTGGACTGAAGAACGTAAAATTAACTTATCAGAGGATGATGACTAGGACGTTTGAGCCACAACTTGGCAAAAACATTAAAGTCTACATAGACAATATGGTGGTGAAGAGCAAGGTAGAGTCTAAGGTAGAGTTTGAGCATTTGAAGGACCTCGGGAATAATTTTGAAATATTAAGAAAGCATAAACTACGCCTTAACGCTTCTAAGTGTTCTTTTAACATTGGTTTGGGCAAATTTCTTGGTTATATTGTCATTCACCATGGAATTGAAATCAACTCTGATCAAATTAAGGCAATTAATAATCTGCAGTTTCTTCGAAATCCCAAAGAAGTATAAAAGTTGAAGGGAATGACTACTGCCTTGAACCGATTCATTTCTTGGTCAATAGACAGGTGCAGGCCTTTCTTCCAGGTCAATAGAAATGTGACCAATGTCAGAGATTTATTCCAAATATTCATTAACTAGGGGGTGTTCTTAATCCTTTGTCTAGCTCATGGCCTTTTACTCGATAGGGCTTGGACATTGTAGGGCCATTCCCTAGGGCAGCAGGGAATAGAAGATGGCTTCTGGTCAATATTGATTACTTTACCAAGTGGGTTGAAACTAAACCATTAGCTAACATTAGAGATGTGGATGCGAAAAGGTTTGTGTGAAAAAATATTGTTACTTGATTTGGGATTCCTCGCACCCTTATCTCGGACAATGGGCTTTAGTTTGATGGTAAAGCTTTCAAAAGATACTGCTGTGATTTGGGCATTAGGAACAGATATTCAACTTTAGCCTATCCACAGGAGAATGGGCAAGCCGAGGTTGTTAATAAAGTTATAGTGAATGGGCTTAAAGAGAGGTTGGATGATGCAAAGGGTAAATGGGTGGAAGAGTTACCATATGTCTTTTGGACATATTGGACTACCCGTCGTCGGTCAACGGGGGAAACACCCTTTTCAATAACTTATGGGTCCAAGGCTATGATCCCTCTAGAGACTGGATTCCCAACGATGAGGACAAGCTTGTTCACTCTAAAAGACAATGATAACCTATTAGAAAAGAGCCTGGATTTGATTGAGGAATAAAGAGGAACTGCCATGGTTCAGCTGGCATATTATTAACGGAAGCTCAAACAAGGTACGACACAGTGAAGCTAAAGCCATTAGCACCTGGAGACTTGGTACTTAGAAAAGTTATGGGCACAGTGAAGAATCCTTCTTTGGGAAAGCTAGGACCCAATTGGGATGGACCATATCGCATTACTTCAGTAGTTGGTATAGGGGTTTATTTTCTAGAAGTTCTAGATGAAAATATTGTACCACGCTCATGGAATGTAAATAACCTACAGATGTATTACTATTAATGAAAGGAATCTCTGTTGCATTTTTGTTTAACATATTATGTGTTGTGTTCATTATTTCTTCAAGTATTAAACAGAACCTCGGACATGTCTGACTTCTTGGACCACATACCTTGGATAAATTAATACTTTTCATTGCTTCTTCAAATATTAAACAGAATTTTGGTCATCCTTGGCTTCTCGGACCACATACCTTGGGTAAATTAATACTTCTTAATATGTACCTAGGTATTAAGCAGAATCTCAATTATGTCTAGCTCCTTGAACTACATACTTTGGGTAAATTAATACTCTTCATTATTTGTTTAAGTGTTAAATAGAACCTTGGTTATGCTTGGTTTCTCGGGCCACATGCCTTGGGTAAATTAGAACTGCTCAGCATTTATTTTAGTGTTAAACAAACTCATGGTTATGCCTGATTCATCGGACCACATGGCTTAGGTAAATTAATATTTCTTTGGCTTTCTGAATACTAAACAGAACCTCGGTTATGTCTGATTCCTTGAATCATATACCTTGGGTAAATTAGTAATCAACCTAGCTATGGCGGATAACCAAGACTCTAATTGCAATAACTTAATTGAAAATACGCTCTTGAGCATCACATAAAGCATTTGCAAGTATATCCATGATATATTTGGGAGTAAGTTGACATCTACAACTACTTAGATCTACTATTAAGTGGAAGGCTATGTGGAGCCTTGAATGGATAGATGCTTCACCATTATTTAAAGTTGAAAAGTGAATCCAACAGTATACATGGTCTCTTAAGTTACTTGTTTCAGATATTCAAGGTATGTCTTGAAGTTAAATTATACTTTGTTGAACATTATGGGCTGAGAAAGATTAGTCCAATGTATTGCCATTTGCATGAAATGTATCAGCCAAACTGCCACTTTCATAAGTTGTTAGGACTTATGTGAATTATGTTAAGAACATATGTCATTTAGAATTAGTTAATCCTTTGACAAAATGCATTTTACTTGTAATTGGGTAGATCTAGGATGGTTTAAGTCTTCAAGAAACATGTTGTTCAAGTCAAGAGTTGAAACCATGCAAATCTGTTCAAGAAACAAGTGAAGAAGTGTTGTATTTTAAAGCTCGACAGCTAGCTCGACAAATGACATCTATTGAGGTTTAAAAGGCAGTTTTAGCCCGATGCTCAACAGCTGCTCGATAGATAACCCATCTATCATGATTTACAAAAATCAGTTTTTTAGATTTGATTTCACGCATATCCATGTATATGTGTTTAGAACGCTTATTCTCTCTGAAAGAAGCTACTGCAAAAAGTGACCGAACGCTTATTCTCTCTGAAAGAAGCTACTGCGTCTTTGCGCCTTAGGGTTTTATAACTAAGTGCTTCTTGATCTTCATTGTTGATGAAGTGAAGAACGTTGTAGCCAACATCTTCTTCAAGTTGGTAAGTTAGTCACATATTGGGAGTCGTGCATCATTGGTTAGTCGCGTACTGGGATCCGTGCAAAATGGTGGTGTTCGTATATTGAAGAGTTTAGAGGTTCTAGAATGGTAGAAGGTTTCTACTATGAGTTCATCTACGGGGATTGTAGAGTCTAGGGACAAAAATTTTGTACTAGATCTAAAACTTCTCTTGACTATAGTGAATTGCTTTTTAGGAAGGTTTCCCCCCCCAAGTTTTTTTACTGTGAAACTAGTTTGTTTCATATCTTGTCTTATTTAACGTTTCACTGTGCATGATATTGATGTTTGTTTGTTTTAATAAGGTTCATTCATAATAAATCTAATTAACAACTTGGGTTCAAAACTTGTTAATTTTATTAACCGGAGTCTGAATTCCCCAACATAAGTAACTGTTAAAGTTAAGAAGTTAAATATATTTCGAAGTATATTATGCTCATATCAGTTTAGTGTTGAATGGAAAAGGCATCATATTTAACTTTGCACAAACACAGTGAAATATAAAAGAGTTTAATATTTTTAGGACCCCTATATGCTCCTTAGCGACAACTAGCTCATCCTCAGTTTGACGGACTTGTTTGCTCTGACTCTCCGTCTGCCTCTCGACCCCTTGTAATGCAACTTCAACGCTCTTCTTCTCCCTGTCGGTCTCAGTCAACTTTGTGTTCAGGTCCTGGATCCTTTTCTCAGCCAGGGTAAAGGCTTCTTGTAGACATTCGATTTTGCACCCATAATTTAATCAAGGAAGATGACTAGAATGACCATCCATGTACCCAAAAATCATTCTTGTATTACATGCATTAATCCGTTCTTGCATTATATGCATTAATTCGTTCTTGCATTACATGCATTAATTCGTTCTTGCATTATATGCATTCATTTGTTCTTACATTACATGTATCAATTTGTTCTTGCATTGCATACATCAATCTATTCATTGCATATCATAAAAATGATCTTGAGATTCTAACGGTCGCAATGGTGTGTTTGGTTTCTAAATTGGACCGTCGGATTGAAAGATATCACATGATCAAGTTTGCACGGTCCATATGCATTGTGCCTAGGAAGAGTTGACCACACACAATTAATTTAAATTAATTATGATTGGCTAAACAATTAAAATTAATTTAAATAATTTTGTGATTGGTTGATAATTAGTGTTTAAAATAGGGATGCATGCATAGGAATAAAAATGATGATTGGATAACAATAAAATTGTGGATAATCTGAACTTTATCAAGATTTATTTTAGGATATTTATCTACGAGATAATTGTTCTTAAAAAGCCTGAATTATCTAAAAAAGAGATAAAAAAAAAAAACATGGACGGAGGATGAAAATACATTTAGATATAAGGACCGGATCAAAAAACCCTAAAAGAAGAGTCCAAATGGCACCCGAATACGAAAGAGCGTTTAACATTCAAAAGCACCATTGAGCACTTTTGGAGTGCCGAATGAGCATCTTTTGGGCTTTGGCCCAACGGCCTTCAGGTGACGATAAGACACACCATTTTCAATCTTTTCACAAAAGGATGCGTCCGAATTCACATCCTAATCGTCTGTGCCTATTTTTTAGAGTCTTTTGGTCTCTATAAATAGAGGCTGGGTCTCATAATTCAGCACATTTTTTTTACGCTCTGAGAGGCATGTGTTTTAAGACTCAAATTGGTGATACTTGCTGATCCTCTCTAAGATTGCTGCTTAAATTAGGGTTTTTAGGTTTCAAAGATAACTGAGTAAGCTTCTTTGAACCCTAAAACATCCTCTCAAGAACAAAGAGTGTTCATGCAAGAGGTTGTTTCTATCACCTTATCCTTTTTATGCTTCTTTTATTGATGAATTTTTTTTATTCATAATATGGATGATTCACCCTTGTTTTGTTTAAAGTATGATTATTTTTCTATATGATTGTTATAATCTCTTTTTTGAATATCAATAATATGCATGTGAACGACTCTTTTTCTTAGAATAAAAACGGATATGCATATTCATTAGATGTAGGTCTGACTTTTTCTTAAAATAAAAATGGATCTACATCTTCATTTGATGCAGATCTGAAATTTTCTCAATTAAAAAATAGATCTGCATCTTCATTAGATGTAGATCTGACTTTTTCTTAAAATAAAAATGTATCTGCATCTTCATTAGATGCAGATTTGAATTTTTCTCAATTACAAACTGATTTGTATCTTCCTTAGATACATATATGATTTTTCATTAACATATGCAGATTTTTGAAATAAAGAAAAAGATAAAAACATGTTTGTGTTTGTTTATTCATTTAGCATAATTTTAAATTATGAGTGAAACTCTCTTCTTAAAAAATTCTTTTCATTTTTTTAACATATAAAAAACAAATTTGATATTTTTCAAACCAAAAGACTTTATTTTATGTGATAAAAACAGATCTGAATTTTTATCTCCAAATACCATTTTTTTTCTAAATACTACAAAACAAATCTGGTATTTTGACAAATCAAAAATCAATTTTTCTTACCAACTAAAACAGATCTGAAACTCTCTTCTTAAAAAATCCTTTTTATTTTTTTTTAACATATAAAAAACAGATTTGATATTTTTAAATCAAAAGACTTTATTTTATGTGATAAAAATTGAATTTTTATCTCCAAAAACCACTTTTTTCTAAATACTACAAAACAAATCTGGTATCTTGACAAATTAAAAATCAAATTTTCTTACTAACCAAAACAAATTTGATTCTTTTCAAAAATAGAGACTTCATTCATAAATAAATTTGTGTGATTTAGTTTTTTTGTTTTTTTTTTTTTTTGTTTCACATGTTCAACATATCATTCATGTCATGCATAAAAATGGTACATTGGTCACAAGAGTCGAGAAGATCAGACTCTGTCTGGGTGGAATGGGGGCTTAACACATTTCCATTCCGTAACTTAGCCTCCAAATTAGTTTCTTTGGATAGGTAGGCCTAGACTTTATCTTCGTTTTTATTTTTGGGTAAATTGTAACTAGGACAAAAAGCCATGTATTTTTGGATAGCTTGTAACTAGGACCCAAAGTCATGTAATTTTCCATTTATCAAATATGTACCTTTTTATTCAATCAATGATAGAGAAACTATTCAGCCATGTATTTTATAATTAGTATTTTTTCTTATTTTTTTGTATTAAAAATAAATGGCGACTCCATACCATTTACCCAAAAAGAGAGGTCCCCTAAAAAGCATACCACAAAAATATCTCTTTTTTTAGAGCAACCTAACTACAAGGTCTTTCACACTTCCATAGCTGCTATACGCCTTGTCTCTTCATCCTTCATTTGCCTATGGGAGTTGGTCACCAACTCCTAGGCCATGTGCTCAAATTGAACAGCCTTTTAAAAAAAAAAAAAACACAAACAACAACAGCAATGATGTAATGAGAGAAAGTAATTGGAATACTAAGTAAAAGAAAAGAAAAAAGAAAAAGCTTACAAGTGCAAGGTCTTTCTTCATGCTTAGAAAAACTTTGTGTTTCCTCATAACCCTTGGGTTGGCCATGTCACCAGGTAGCAATAGGGCCTGTTCCACGGCATCTCCCACGTATCCAGCCTTTCCCTGCTAGAAATCCCTTATAAAGGTATCCGAGGGGAGAGGAGATCCATTTAGCACCAAAGGGGGATTCCAGGCTTGAACTTTGGTGCACTATCCACGTTCTCTCTCCACAACTGATCATTCGTTGAAAGACCTCGTCTACGCTATCCTAATCGCTTTGGTTCGTCCTCAAAGTCTGAGACATCAATTATGTTTATTGCTTCCTCGAGAGCTAGTTGGGAAGGGGTTGCTTCTTCCTCGGCGGTACTTTGGGAAGGTAATTCCACTTTTAGTACATCTCCTGGAGTAGGGTCAGCAATGAAGCCCGGTACCGCGATGTTAATTTGGTGTATCGCGATGTACTTGGGCCCTTGGAAGCTGGATGAGATGGGGTTGTAGCCTAGGATGAGGTGGGCCACTCTTAGCTGTTCGTTAGTATGGACGAAGATCTCAGATTGAAGTATTTTTGTTAGGTCGGGCTTGTTGACAAGGTTCAGGTTCAGAATTGCAGAGTACTTATCTGCAAATTTGCCAAAAACAAAAACGTAGTTAGTAAATATTACAAGTAAAATAAGAATAAAATTATAAGCAAAAATAGAAGAGGTGAGTGCAGAAAATGGGGATATAGTTAGAGTAATAACCCTAAATCTAAGCACCCCACCAGGCGTCCCATCTCGTGCTGGGCAATAAAGTCCATCATGCCACTCTCTTAAAACGATTAAGGAATCTTTGTCCAGACCTTTATTGGACTCAGGGAGACACAATATGAGTCTGACCTCAGGGACTCTAGTCTTTAGAGAGTACCATTGGCCTGTTAGTTTGTAACGATTGTAAACCCAGTTAACGTCGTGGTGGGTAAGATTTACATTCATCCTTTCATTGAAGACATCTACACTACCTAGAATCCTCTACATGTTAGGGGCATACTGGGTAGGGGAAAGCTTTTGGGCAATAAGGTAGTCCCTGGTCACTCTACCCATGGGGATTCTCATCCCTCCCTCTATGAAGACAATAATTTGGATTGCCACTTCTCCCTCTTGCCTCAGTGTATACCAATCCCCCTGGTGGCAGTACCTAATGGAAACCTTATGAGGAATATGGTAATGAGCTTTGAAGCTCTCTATACCTTCAAGGGTGTCTACTAGATGAACAAATCTACCCTATTGGGAAGACAAGGTAAAGTTAGAAGGGCCGAGAAGAAAAAGGTTTTAAATTTAAAGAATTAAAGGCTAAGGGTAACATACAGACAAGAAGAAGAGCTCCTTGGACTAGTTCTTGAGAATGAGATGTAAAAAGTAGAGCAACTGAAGTTTTCAAGCAATTTATATGACTGGAAAAGGGAAGCGGGATGGTTCCCGCCCAAATCTCTATAAAAATTTTCCATCGTAGGATTTCCATCACACTGTAGAACGTGAGGAACATAGCGCCGTAAGAAATAAATGTAGACGTACCTTGGATGCCAAAGAGTCAGCAGCGTACTTTTAAGCAGATAAAAAGACACCTGCATAGAATGAAAGGACGTAAGGGTAGAGCAGAATAATTGTTGAAATATTGAAACCCCCTTTTTTTCTCGAGGAGCAAAAGAATGAAATTTCGAGGGATTATTGTAGAGATAAAGGGCCCAGAAAAGTATATTGGACCGTGGGCCGTGTTAGAGGACATTAAGTTGTCTGAAGACAGGTCAACACTGATGAGGATGTACAAATTAGTAAGTTGTGGAGGAAATCTGGTCGTGAAGGAGTGAGAATGCAGTCCAAGGAGAAATACCTTCTCGGCTTAGCAAAGTAGGGATCAACAATCCGACCTTTCATCAAGGATGAGGCAACAGACGATTATGTTGGTAAAGATAATCCTCAAATGGGGATAAGACAAAGGATAGGTGAGAAATATCCAAGAGGAAAGCTACTACCACTATATTGAATGCTTTGTAGCTAACTCTCTAGCCGCATTAATGTGGAGGTGATACCTAAATAATAATCTCTAGCCTTACAGCTACCCATGAGGACTTCAGGAAGGTGCTGATGAGACAAGTATCAAAACCAGCAATTTCTCTACATGTGGAGGGTTGAGATGAAGTGGTGAGGGTAAATATAAAGAAGAAAATCTCCATTGCAAGGGGATCATCAGATAATTTAGAAAGATAGAAATCACTGTACACTCAAGAACTGTAATTATGTACACTCAAGACCTTTCATCGAGGACGAGGCATCAAACGATTACATTGGTAAGGATAATCCTCAGATGGGGATAAGACAAAGGATAGGTGAGAAATATCCAAGAGGAAAGCTGCTACCACCATATTGAATGCTCTGCAGCTAACTCTCTAGCCGCATTAATGTGGAGGTCATATCTAAATAGTAATCTCCAGCCTTACAGCTACCTATGAGGACTTCAGGAAGGTGTTGATGAGACAAGTATCAAAGCTAACAATCTTGTCTACACGTGGAGGGTTGAGATGAAGTGGTGAGGGTAAATGTAAAGAAGAAAGTCCCTATTACAAGGGGATCATTAGACAATTTAAAGAGATAGAAATCATTGTACACTCAAGAACTGTAATCGTGTTTAAGTCTGAAAGAAATATATAAGAACTACCATTCTCGGACTTTGCCGATGAGGATTTTCTTTGCATTGAACTGTTTATTTTTGCTTTCAAATATCATTTAGCCTACTGTGATTATTGTCCAACACCTTGAAGTTTGGTTTTTAGCCCACTCTCTATAAATCCATTGTTTTGGGCTCTTTGGGCCTTAGTCCTTTTCACTTTTGGGCTATCCAAGCAAAACATGTCCTTACAATCATAATTTGCTAAACATTTAAAACGTTAAACGTATTTTCAATTAGGTCCATCTTGTTTGATTTGGTTTTATGTTTAATTTTTTATGTTTTAATCAATTTTTTGTTTCGCCCTTCATGAAAATAAAAAAAAATTGAAACATAACACGTCAATAAGAAAATTAAATCAAACCTAAAAGGTCAAAACAAACATTTTGAAATATAAAAAATGCCAAAATAAGAGCAACCCTTAACTTTAAGGGTCAAAAGTGTAATTTAGTATTTATTAGTCATTAATTCCCTTTATTTAAAGATAATATTTTTAAGTGTGTTGGATTGAAAGATATTAGTAAGAGGAAATTTGTGATTTATGTGTTTTTAATGGTACACATGTAAAACTTCAAAAATTATTCTATTTCTAAAAACTTAAAACTTACTCGATTCTTCAAAACTTTGAATAATGCCTCAAACATTTATACCCATCCAAATACCTGAAAAAATTACAAGAACAATATTTCATTGATACAAACAACGATTTTGGGATATAAATAAGAGGTTTAGGGATTGAGATAGGTTGCATTTTTTTAGCATGTGTAAGGTTTACATAATACAACTTATACAAATTTCTCATATGAGCTGACAAAAGTGAAATGATTAGTCATTAAAAAGTGAAAAGTACTAAATAGTAATGAACAGTACTAAACACCGATAGATGAACAATGCTGAACAACGACTGTTGACAGTAGTCTTTGATACGTCCAAAGTGCTTTTGATGAACTATAACTTGAATGTCTTCAATAATTTATGATACTGCCAAGAATCATATCGGGGATGAAATAATAGGTCTTCAATAATTCTACTCCTCACCAAGATATGTATCATTTGACATGCGCATGCTATATTGCTTTGTATATATTTGTACTAGTTTTTTTTATTTTTTATTTTTTATTTTTTAAATCAAACAATAATGCGTTGCAAAGGGACAAGGGCAAGAGTCATCTCCCCAATTAAAATCTTTGCCTTTTTGATAAATCAAAGTTAAATACCTCTTCTAGTTGAAATTGCCCAATGTTAACAATTTGGCTAAGGATAAAGTTTGACTTCAAATATATTTTGAGCTATTGTTTCCAACTTATTACATGCTATATTGTAAGATTACTCATATATTATTTAAATAAGTTATATGAATTTTTAAAAAAATGTGACTAAAACTACAGATAGTTGATCCATTCAATTACCACATAGTTGGTCAGAGCAAGTTAGCTCAAAAAATATTTGGAGCCAAACTTTTTCCTTCAACTAAAGAGTTTTAAGAGGTCTTTTAAGTTAACAACAACTTAATGCTAAAGCTAAACTTGGAGCTTTAAAGCATTCAAATTAAAGATGTGAAAAATGCTAAAAAGTTATTTTAGCACCAAACCACCAAAAAACCCTTCTACACCAATGTTGCTAAACCTAAAAATTTTTAGCAACTTGCTACAGTAAATTGCTACTTCTAGCAGTTTACTGTAGCAAGGTGCTAAGTTTTTTTAATTATTTTCTTTCCCTTTCTTTTTTAGACCCGTGCATCTCACAATTCACTTATCATGTTCTATAAACCCATAACTTTAAAGCACTGCTATTAATTGTAATTTGCTAAACATTTAAAATGTTAAACACATTTTCACTTGGGTCCTTCTTGTTTGATTTAGGTTTATGTTTGAATTTTCATGTTTTATTCAACTTTTTTGTTTCACCCTTTATGAAAATAAAAAATTTGAAACATAAAGAGTCAATTCGAAAATTAAATCAAACATGAAAGGCCAAAACAAAAATTTTGAAATATAAAAAGGCCAAAATAAAAACAACCCTTAATTTTAAGAGTCAAAAGTGTAATTTATTATTTATTAGTCATTAATTCCCTTTATTTAAAGTTAATATTTTTAAGTATCTGGATTTGAAAGATATTAGTAAGAGGTAATTTGTGATTTATGTGTTTTTAATAAATACAAAATTGGACCAATCTCAAATTACGTAATAACTTTAGAGTATGTGTATGTAAAAGAAACATAATGATAGTACACATGTAAAACTTTGAAAATTAATCTATTTATAAAAACTAAAAACTTACCTAATTCTTCAAAACTTTGAATAATACCTCAAACATTAATACTCATCCAAATACTTTAAAATATTACAAGGACAATATTTTATCGATACAACGATTTTGGGATATAAATAAAAGGTTTGGGGACTGAGATAGGTTGTGTGGGGTACTAGAATTTCGAGTAAGGCAATCACGCCACGTGTCATGACATGGCCGTAAAGGTCACCTACTGCCCCGAGGAGTCCACGTCCTTGGACTCTATGGTCGCGTCATCAACACGTTATCAGAGAAGGCCTTGCTGTGCGGAAAGATCCTTGGGAAGGGAGTTAGCATTAACATGACTGAAGAGTTGGAGGCTGCCACTATATTTAATGCATTCTACCAAATCTCCTGGCCGCATTTATATGGAGGAGACCCTTGAACAGTGTTGCCTTGGTTGCCGCATCTCACAGGGGTACAAAGAAGGTGGCTGATGGGACTGGCACTTGAGTGGTGACCTGCATGATCCACAAATGGAAGGACATGATCATGATCATCCAAAAGGGCTTATATAAGATAAAAGGCCCTCTGGAGGGAAAGGGATGAAAACGGTAGAGAAACATATTGTAGCACGAAGAGAGCAAATTGTAAACAAGTCTGATAGAGATATATTCAAGAACAAAACCTCCTCGAACTTATCTGAGGAGAATTATCCCTCTCAATTTGGTGATGGCCTTCTACTTTTCCTCATCTCATTGTTATTCCTGACCTGTGGTAAACACTATCTCGTCTATGAAAACTTAGTTTATGTGTAAAGTTTACCTAATATGACTTATATAAAATTCTCATATAAGCTAACAAAAGTGAAATGAAAAATGACATAAACATTAAAAAGTGAAAAGTATCGAATAAAAATGAACAATACTGAATAGTGATAGATGAACAACGCTGAACAACTACTATTGATAGTAATCTCTTGATATGCCCAAAGTACTTTTGATGAACTGTAACTTAAATGTCTTCAATAATTTATGATACTGCCAAGAATCATATCAGAGATGAATTAATCAGTCTTCAATAATTATGCTCCTCACCAAGATATGTATTACTCTTAATTGCAAAGTTAAATATTAAATATGTAAGAACACGAATTTGGAACGGCCTAAGCCCACAAAAATAATGAGGTTGGAGTTCCTAAACCCGGCCCAAAGTAATAGAGATTTGTGTAGAGAGTGGGATGAACAAGTGTGGGCTTCGCCCGATGACACAAATAGAGTAGAAAAAGACGTAAAGCCCGAGTTTTAATAGATGAAGGGATCTTTACAATATTGCCTGAGGACAATGTTCTTGGTGGTTACAGATAATGTTCACTCGCTATCTCAGTTGCAATTCTTTCTGTGACTTTTTCTCCCTTAATTCTTGCTGACCTTCTCTATCTGAGAGCCTCTTTCCTTTATATATTCCTTAGTCTCTTGCATCCCAATTCTCCATTTGTAATTTGCTCCTTAATACACTTGTCACTTTAGACTCCTTATGAAGGTGGTGGAAGAAGTTGTTGAGCTGTGAATCCATTGTTCATGTCACTTCTTCATTAATGCAGTTGATAAAACTGTTACTCACTATTTAATGCGGAGGAACAGACGAGACTTTTCTAGAAACTTCTTTCAAAGTTTCCATTCAACCCTTGAGGCATCCTTCTGCACCCCTGATATCTCCTAAGGATGTTCTGTCACTCCCCATTTCATTCTTAGACCACCTCACTCCTCGGATCACAAATGCTATTTCTAGAGGAATAATTGAAGGTTACAATGACGCTTTCCATCTTCGGTCCTCAGATCCCCACAAAATAGATGCAAAATTTTTGAATTCAAAGTCAATATATATTTTACAAAATAAATACATTTAAAGTTAGAAACATTGTCTTAATCATTTTTTTTTTTCTGACAATGAAAATAAAAATAAAAAAAGAGCCGTTTGATAATTTATTAGAACAAATCCTAAATAAGAGCAATCATTCATAAGTCGCGGCTCAAGAGTGAAGCCGACTAAAAAGATCAAATTGAAGAATTATTACTACTACCACTCAAGTACTTTCCTATTTCGTTTTGTTGGAAAACGATCAAAATTACTTGTTTGCTACGATGAAACAGCATCGACCTAAAAAGCAAAACCGAATAAAACCAAAAGCAACCTAAAAAGCAATAAAAAAATAAAATAAAAAAAAAGACCCCCCCGATTACGTGTTAGATCTAGTGGGGGCATCCCCAGTCATTAGTCTGTATCCCTCTCCCCCACAACTCCTTATTTAAATCTCTCTCTCTCCCAGATATTTTTCCGTCTCTCTTCACTCTCTCTCTCTCCATCAATCTTTCTCAACTTTTCTCAGCTTTCTCACAGGTACGATTCGCTCGGCTCTCACTCTATAACAGATTCCCTTTCTAGGTTTCTATATTCTATTTCTACGCCTCAATTTTCGAATTTTCTTCACCTAGTCTAGGGTTTCCGTTTCTGCTTTTTTTTTTTTGCTATGTCGTTTGCTCTGGCTGTTCGTTCACTTTGATTCTGCTTTCCTTGAAGGTTTTTACAAGGTCTCAATTGCGCTATTGTTTTCTCTCTTTTTTTGTACGTTGGGAACTAATTAGGATCCGTTTGGCTGCCGAGAAACCGAGGGAAAATGACAGCATATAAAACACGTTGCTGGCCCGCCCTAGCTTAAGCTGTTTCGTAAGATTCCTTAATGTTTCAGCTAAACACAGTAACGCATATATACATAATCCCCTAGGGTCTACATTTACATATGTGTTTCGTTTTGGAACTTTTTTCTTCAGATATTGATTGGAAGAGAAGCGGAGTGTGTTGGAAAGGAAAGCAGATATGTATATCTTCAGCAATCAGGTTAGAACTACGAGTCTTCTCTCTCTCCCTCTCTCTCTTTCTCTCGTGTTGGAGAGGTATCTTTATACATAATTCTTTTGCTGGTTTCTATATGGTTGAATAGTACTTGCTGTCCATTGTTATTATGGCTTTTTAAGTCTTTAACTTGAAAAACTTTACCTTATTGGATGCACTCACTTTTTTGTTTTCCCTTTTCACCGAGATGTGAAATCTTATGTCACGGGATAAACGTTTTGCTCCTAGTTAGTAGTTACTAAGGTTAAATAAACTATAGTATTCTGTTATAATTGTACGAATGCTATATTTTATGGTGTGGGGAATCTTTTATAATCGTACGAATGATTCATGGTTAGTTCAATTAAGTTTATCAAGTTAAACTGCATAAAATATTGTGGTTACTGTATTTTTTTTTTTTTACCCCACTACTGGTTGTTTTAGTTAAACACAAATACTTGGTTACCATGTTGATTAGTTGCATTATTTGGTAACTGTTTTAGTTATTAGATTTACTGATTAGTTTTGAACATAAAAAATAGAACAGTTGCACACTGTCCATCTTAGTAGTTGATAATTATATACAGTATGTTTTTTCCCCTTATTATCATGATTGTAGTGCTGCCATATTATTAGCAAAAAGAAGTAGTAGTTCTACCATCATCATTTTGTGTCTTTGTTTTTGGTGAGCTATGGGGTGTAAAATTTTTCATTTTGGTGTTTGATTTCGGAAAGGGGGAGGGATTACAAAGCACAAACATTTAAGAATAAAATAATACCATAACGTTTGTAAAAATATATAATAGCAAAACAAAGAGTAATGATAGTTATACCCGGTGTGAATGAGACACATAGCTGAAATCGTGTTTTTTTTTTTTTTGATAGGTAATAAAGATATATATTCAAGAACACTACCTTATGCAGAAAAACACAAGGCAGAGAAAAATACAAAGGAAGAGCGAGAGTAAAAAGATAAAAAAGAAAAAGAAACTAAGTACGCAGGAGAGAGCTAAGAAACATAGGGAGAGAATCACTAGAGGTGAGTCCCCAAGCCCTAGACCAGTCAAACAAAGTGCCATTGAAAGAGGCCAAAAGCTGCTCATCTGAACTTTCTATGTGCTCGAATGTCCTCCTATTTCGCTCCCTCCAAAGACCCACATCAAGCATAATGCAGCTAAATTCCAAATGCTAGATAAATGCTTTCCAGGCCAATTCCACCAACCGAATGGCATATCTGCAGCCGAAATCCCTCCAAACACTGAAATCGTGTTTTAAAAACGCGATTTCACCATTTCATAATTATAACTGAAATCATGATTTCAATGCAATACCAAGAATATTTCTAATGGAATGTCTTTCACAGTCCTTGGAGAGATGGTTCGCTAATAGATTGAGGGATAAGCAATTTGACTCATTAACATCTAAATCATGAATGTTTGGACTTTGGAATCCATATTATGCAAGGAGACATTGTTTTTGCTAATTCGAATAAGGGTTATATAAAATCGGTCAATTTCCAACATCATATCCATAGTTAGCGCATTCGTCATAGTTAGAAGCTCTAGCTCCATATCAAGATCATGATCGATTTTGTTACTATCATCAATAAGAAAGCCTCCTGGCTTGTTATATAGGAACTTGTTCAAAAATACTGTAATGAAAGGAACATAGGAGTTTTCCGCTAGGTTTTTGACCTAATAGGATTGCCTAGTAACCGCAATGTCTAACTCAACCCGTGTAACAATAATTAGCACAAAATAAAAATATTAAAGAAGAAATCAAATTGTTTATTTTGGGTATGTGATCTAGTAAAATAGTTTGTTGTTTCAAAAAGTAAAATGTTTTACTTAAGCTCATATCTTTATTTTATTTTATTCTTTTGAAATGTGTCTCTCCCAATCTCCCTTAACTTTTTGTTTACCCCTACCTCTCTCTCTCTCTCTCTCTAAACCCCTTTTTATGAAGTTGTCACATACTTTCTAGTAGTAGTTCTTGAATCCAATTGGGTTCAAGTCTATCATATTTTGCCTTGGTTCATCTCATTTGTGCTTGAATCAAAGTGCGTTGGTGGTTCATTTACAACTAGACCTTTGGTGGAGCAGCCAGTCTATTCATCACTCACTGGCACCTAATGAAATCAACTTGCCTAACCATTAATCCAAAACCTCGCTGCCCGTCAATTATCTGATGCATATCAATCGGCTGTTTTGAACCCAATCATGCTTGAGTCAAGTGATGGGTTTACCCTCAACGTGAACCCAACCAACCTGTGAGCACCCTAAAGCCCTATGTTGAGCATTTACTAGGTTGATATAAACTATATAAGCGGACATGAAAAGTTCTAATTGTAACTGCTCATTTTAAGGTATTACGCATATATTACTAACAAAAAACTAGTTCTCAACTATAACACCAAAAAATAATGTCATGTCTCACTCTTTAAATTGTTAAAACCATAAAACATACCATGGTTACTGGACTCTTTAACCCCATTGGAATAATGTTCTAGAACACACGGCCCCGATCATGGTAGATTAACATTCTCATTCAACAAATTTATTGACTTCGAATGTAAAGAATAAACAATGAATTTGATTTTAACGAAAGAAGAAAATAGAAATATGTGATCCGTTTTCTATATTTTTTACAATTTTTTTTTAATAAAAAAATAGCAAGATATGAATTTATAATGTCTGCTCCATGATGATTGTGTTTTACCATCAGGCCAAGATATCTATTTGTTTTTGGTTTAGGTGAGATGCAGACTCATGTACCCTATTCATCGATGAGAGGGTTGAGATCTTATGCACTTAATGAGACCGAGTTACATTCACAGCGAGTAAGGCTAAAAGGATCGGTTGGGTACAGTTATTTGGTTCACATTGCTCACTATTCTCTATTCTAGATAAGAATGGCCATAGTCGTTAAATCTTCTATTTGTTTGCAGTTGTTTGGATGTTGGGTTGGCCTTCCCAATTACTTGCGGGCCTGCTTTATTTGTTGATTGTCTTGCCCATATTAAGCTTGTTTAGTCATTGTTGCTTGGCCTTGGGCTTAAGTAAGTAAATAGAGCATATTTTGGTTGGTTCAAGTGGTTTTTTTTGGGGCCAAAATAGAGCTTATTTAGGCCATTTTAGTGACATTCTTTGTTGTTTTTAGCTGGTTCAACTATTATTCATCTCATTCAAAGACTTTTAAGGCCATTTCTTAATCCTTTTTTACTTTCTTGCTTGGATTTTTGAATTCTCCACCTGTTTATTTGCACTATGACTACTAGACTTGAGCTTCCACTAAGAGTTCCCTTATGAGATCTATTGAGTTTGATGGAAAGAATTTCAACTATTAGGTCTGATCAGTACAGATATTCTTAAAGAGGAAGGGGATTATTTGATCATCTATTATATGACAATTCATCATCTTTTAAGATTTGTGAGTGATGCTACTATTTTAGACGGCTCAACTATCTTTCTCACCGCCACTGCAGCATTTGAAATCAAGAGGACAATCTTATCATGTTTCTCATGCTGTTTAGCAGAGAACCCAATAGTGGGGCATTTTGTTGCATCTTTGATCTTCGAAGGTCATTTAGGAGTATTTGCAACACAACTATTATGTAACTGAGAATATTATTCGTTTGTATGGTGTCTTTAAGTAGTACTTCAATCTTGAGCAAGGCAATTAGTGATTTAGGACAAGAAATGGGATTTAATTTTTTTATCTTTGGTTAATTTTTGAATTTTTATGTGATTTTCGTTATTTTAGCATTTAGGATTTTATTTCCTTAATTTTAGTTGTTTTAAAGGTTTTTCTAGTCAAATTAGGGCCCTATTATGGTAGGTGTCAAATAGAATCTCTATAGAAATTTTTTACTTGGAAAATAAGTTTCCTGGAGCCTTTAAATAGGTGTGCAATATGTAGACTGAAAATTGAACTTTAAAATTTCATATATAAAATTTCAAAGAAGTTTTTTTCTTTTTCTGGTGGAGTCTAGGTTTTCCTTATGGATTCAAGTAATCCCTTACGGATTTAAGGGCTTCATTAAGCTATAATGATATCTAGCCCTATCACACCTTTCGTTTTGTGTCAATTGGTATCAAAGCTCATTAGTATCCTGATATGGCAAAATGTGATGACCAAAATAACCACCTTATTCACGGTGATCATGGGGTGAAAGCTCTCACGGCAGCAATTGAAGTTCATGATGAGAGGATGACCGGTGGATTCCTTGAGATTCTCAACATGCTCATTGATATTGGTTTTGAAGGCAAAAGAGATCATGATGATGGTAGAGTGATACGCATCAAAGACCTTGCTTATAATCGATCTATCAACCGACATGTTTGCAATGTTAATGATGTTCCATACTTTGATGTAGTGTTATACAATGAAGACTTCATGGATTGGATCTTGGACCTTGAGGATTATTTTTCTTACGCAAAGATCCTTGAAGATTTCAAGGTGCTTTTTGTATCTAGAAACTTTTGAATGATGCAGAGGATTGGTGAAACGATATACAATACTTTTAGAATGCGAAGAGGTAAGATTAGAATTTCCTTATGGCCAAGAATGAAAAGATTTATGGTTAGTTTTATCTTTCCCCGTAATTATGATGAGATATTGTTCTATACAAGTTATAGTCAATTAGTCATAGAAAATCAAATTTATTTGAAAAGGATTGTAGTGAGAATCTCAAAATCTATTCATTTAGGGAAAATAAAAATTTAGATGTCATTTATGAAATGACAATTTCAATCAAAGAAGTAGGGTTAGAAGACCAACAATTTGAAGAGAGATCATCTATTAAAGATGATATTTTAGAAGAAGTTTTCTAAGAGGCTCAAGAAGAAGATATGGAGTTGATTGAGGAGTGACAAAAATTATGAGTTGATATAATACCATAACCCCCTACTCTTAGGATCCTATTGACAATGCATCAAAACCTATTGAGATGTTGTGAGAGTAGAAAATTTTGATTTAGTATTCAATCCGTTGTTAATTGATGTTGTAAATCAATTGAAGGAAAATCAAAAGAAATTTAATACTACAATATCTCAAGGATACAATTTCCAAAGCTGGATCAAGTTATCGAAATATTCAAAATATCTATTTATTTGTAGTGAAAGATTTTAATTTCCAGACAAAACCTTGAGTTCAAAGTTTCATTTAAATGGAGTCTTTCCTCCTTACCTACTTATTTCCTTTCCATACTCCCTATACCTAGGAAGGTTGCTAATCGCATGGAGAAATTACACAGAGATTTTCTTTGGAGTGGTATTAGTGGTGATTCTAAGTTACACTTGATGAGATGGGTTAAGGTTTGTAAGTCAATGCAGGTTGGAGGGTTAGGTATAAGATGATTGAGAAGCTTTAGCTTTGCCTTGTTGGGCAAATGGTTGTGGAGGTATGGGTTATAGAAGCGAAATATGGGAATGATTGGAGTGGTTGGTACATGAAAAAGGTAATAAGTGCATATGGTGTTAGCCTTTGGAGGTTTACTAAAAGCAGCTGGTTGAACTTCTGTACACACTTACAATATGATGTAGGTGATGATACTAGAGTGAAGTTTTGGAAGCATGTGTGGTGTGGGGATTGTGCCCTTAAAAAGGCTTTTCTAGGTCTTTTTTGCCTTAGTAGGGCAAGGGACTTCAGTGGCAGAGGTTGTGTGTTGGATTGGTGGGAGGATTCATTGGAATTTTCAATTTCGTTGTGCATCATAGGATTGGGAAGAAGACTCTTTGATCGGTTTATGGCCATTGTTTACCCTTTGAAAGTGCGGGGGGTTGGCTCTGATAAGGTTTGTTGGAAGCCAGCAAGGAGTCGAGGTTTTGAGGTTAGAAGTTTCTATCTTTCTTTCTATCCTCCTACTCTCTCCTTCCCTTGGAGGTTGGTGTGGCAATCAAAGGCCCCTCCAAGGGTGGCTTTCTTTTTCTTTTAATGGTCAACCTCTTTAGGTAAGATTCTTACAACTAATAACCTTTGCAGAAGGAGTATTATTGTTCTTGATTGGTGCTCTATGTGTAAGAGGTGTGGGGAATTGGTGGATCATCTTCTGCTTCATTGCCTAATAGCTTATGAGTTGTGGTCTTTGGTGTTTTGTTTATTTGGACTCTGCTGGGTTATGCTGCTTAAGGTAGTTGAGTTGTTTGAGTCTTGGCAGGGTAATTTCGGGCAACTTCGCAATATTGTTTTTTGGAGACGTGCCGCATTGCTTGATGTGTTGTATTTGGAGAGAAAAGAATGCTAGATGCTTTGAGGGATGTGAGTGGTCCTTGCTAGGGATTTAGTCTTTTTTCTTGCATACTCTCCTTGTTTGGAGTGTGGCTTTATAGCATTTTTCTTGTTTTTTCCTTCCCGCTTTACTTGATCATTGTAATTTTGGTTCTTGATTTTTGCCCCCATGGTACATCCCTAATGTACTTGGGTCGGTTAGTTTTTTCTTAATAATTTTTTTTTTCATTACCTATCAAACAAAAAAAATTTAATTGTTTGTTAAGTTTTGAAATTTTATGTAATTTTCATTATTTTAGCATTAAAAATTTTATTTCTTGATTTTTGGTGTTTTTAAGGTTTTTTTTTTCCCCCCCCCTAGTCAAATCAGGGTCTTATTATGGTAGGGTGTCAATTAAGATCTCTTTTAGAATTTTTTTACTTGAAAAATAAGTTTTTTGGAGCCTTGAAATAGGCCTGCAATATGTAAAACGAAAATTGAACTTTAGAATGTCATTAATAAAATTCAGAGAGGTTTCTCTCTTTTTTTGGGTGGATTCTAGGTTTTTTTTTTTCGTGGATTCAAGGAATCACTTATAGATTAAAGTGTTTCGTTTCGCTAGAATGATATCTAGCCCTATCATGCTTTCCATTTTGCTTCAAGTAGAGTTTAGCATGCTAGTATTCTCAAGTCATGGGATTGTTTGGAGAAGCGTTGCCAGGATATGGATGTAGTTTGATTTCTTAGCGGACTGATATGAATTTGAGCTGATTCATGCGCTGATTCTATGTAGCTTTGCCCTCTATTCATGAAGTTCACTTCTGACGTTGGCATTCCATTATTTCTAAATTTGCCACCGTTTTTAGTGAGCACCCTGTACTTGTCGCCTTTTGTGGTAGTTTTGATGGATCATTAGGAGGCCACATGGTGCGCTCATGGTGGATTAAAGGGAGGTGGATGTTCTGGAAATTGGGAAGCTAAGAAGTGCATGCATTATGGGAGCTACAATAATACCATCGGCTATGGTTGAGACCTCCATGGCAAGCCCTCTGAGTCTACCAATCAGGCATTCACCCAAGATGAATCCACTCCTGGATCAGGATCTTCCATTACTGTCAAGTAGACATATTTGATCTCTATATTTAAGGATGAGCATGCGCAATTCCTAGCTCATCATTATTGAAATGCTTCTTCATTTGGTTCCACTTTAGGCCAATCAGGTATGACATCCCGTTGTCTTTTGTCTTCTACTTTCAATCCATGTTTCATCAATTACAGTATTACTAAGCAGTGAGTATAGGACCGGCATAGTTGTCCAAACTTGAATTGCATCATGAATTGAATTTCATTTTTTTCATATCGTGTATGGTAAGATACACAAACACCAAATAAAATTTATTAAAAAACTTATAGATACACATATATAAAAATTATATTCATTTAATTCATAACACGTTGACCTAATGACTAATTTAATATCACTTATGTAATAATATTTAGCCAAGCTAACTAAGTGTGTATTTGGGATTAGCTTATAAGCTTGATTTTGCTTTTTAGCTTTTATGCACAACTTGTTAAAACCTCAATTTTTAAAAACTTTTCCTCACTTTTTGAAAGTAAAAGTATGCTTTAGCACACTTTCAGCAAAAAGCTAAATAAGTTGTTTTTAAATAGACGCTAAATAGATCAAATTAACATGTGTTTATATTGTCATTTTTTCTTCATAATATCGAAAATAAATTTGTAATTATGAAAGTAAAGTGCCAAGTGTATTTTATTGGGCTTAAATCAGGTGGCCCAATCATCGTGTTAAAAATAAGCCTAATGACTTTTTAAGCCTTTTGAGTTTGGATTGCGATTCTTTTGGAACTTATAAAAAAAAAGATTGTAATTCTTTTGGAGCAGGCCAATAAATATTGTGTGTTTACTCTAGTTTCTGTTCTTGAATAAAATTTATTTTACTTTTAAAAGATTTATATTTTATGGGAAGAAATGGAAGAGGGTAAGAAGAGTTGGGCAACAGCGTGGTGTTTGGGTGGCTTTAATGTAGTAGCGTTCCCATTAGTAAGCTGGGGTTGTGAGAGATTCTCTTCGACAATGCTTAATTTCTCAGATTTCATTAATGTGTCAGAATTATTGGATATTCCTCTTGAAAAGGGTTTTTTCACCTAGGGTAAGGTTAGGAGTTTACTTCCATTTCTTGTATTTTTCATTTTCAAGCTTCAATGTTGTAGAAAAGGATTTTCATGCAGTTCATTGGTTGCTACCTGGCCTTGTTTCATATTATCATTATATTTTTCTAGGCTGTGGCAGTTTTTGAAGGGGAAGAAGTTCATTTAAATTTGAGAACATGTGACTAAGAGAACCAAAATTTGTAGAAATTTCAAGGATTGGTAGGCTTGGCTAGCTATATACTTGCTAGGAAGCTCCAAGCTTTGGACGGTGATTTAAAAAGTGAAATAAAGAGTTAATTGGGGATATAAGAGTGCCAAAAAAAAAAAAAAAAATTTTTTTTGCTTGAGTTAATTAGGCTGGATTTGAAGTAGCGGAAGAGTTGCCTTACCAATAAAAGAAGTTGATGGTGACAACATATTGTGGAGCCAACCTGGGGGTAATTTTAGCATTACCTGGGGGTAATTTTAGCATTGTAGCATTGATAGTGGCAGTGATGAAAACCTGTCATGAAGCGGAATGTCGGTGAACATCTTTTGGTGTTGTTGGTTCCAATAATTTCAGTGGGAGTACTGGAAATGGTAGTGGTGATGGCGTGTGGCATGTGGCATGTGGCATGTGGGCATGGTCTGTAATTGTGATGGTAGATAGTATGTGATAATAGTAATGGAGATTTTAAAGATATTGTTGATAATTTTTGGTGTTGGCAGAGGAGCAATGGTTTCATAGTGTAGCACTAGTGTAGGTGGTTATGTTGGTGAAGGTGGTGATAATAATGGCGACATGGTAACCCTAAATTTCGTGATATTAATGATGTTGTAAAGGATGGTTATGGAGATGTGGTTCTTATGATAAATAAGGTGGTGGTGGTGGTGGTGGTGGTGACATTTTTCATTATCATTCTTAAAGAATGCATTATTTTTAAATTTCTAATTAGCTTATCAAATAGAACTTTTTCATAACTTATCTGCAAATACGAACTATTTGCTTTACTATAAATTTCAAATGAAAAATAAAAAAAACCTGAGTTGTTTGGTTAATTGTTTACTGCTATAGTTAGCATTAATTTTGCTAATAGTAGAATAGTACTCTACTGTGTCTAATAAATGGAGATCACTGGCTTGACTCTCCCTATACCCCTCCCTTGGGGCCACAACTTACAAAACAGAAAGAAAGTAATATTTAGAAAGTTAAGGATGTCCTTTTTGGTTGTTGAAGATTTCAAAAGGTTAAATAAAATGAATTGCTTAATCGGTTCTATTTAGTTGATTGGTGTTATCTGTGCGGTGGACTGGGGTAATCCGGAATCATCTATTGCTCTATTGTGATGTTGCATATGCTTTGTGGAGTGCATTTTCTGAAAATGTTGAGATTTAGTGGGTGATGCCATTGATTGAGCAACTCTGCTATTTGGTTGGAGAAACTGGTTTGGTAAATATGCCTCGGATGTATGGAATCTTGTGCTGGCCTGTTTGAGATTGTTATTGTGGAAGGAGTGGAATACGCGGGGTTTTGAGGTGGCTGAGAGCTCTTTAGATCAATGCAGTCCTAGCTGATTGGTCTAGGGCTTTGGGGTTTTACTCATTGTACTTCCATTCTTGAGTTTCAAAACTCCCTTAGATTTTCTGTAATTTTTTTTAGATGCTTTGTGAGTATGAAGTTTTCAGTTCTTCAATAAATTTCATTATTACTTATAAAATAATGTAATGAATTCAAGATCTAATTGTATCTTCTTGTGCATAAATTTCAGTTGGTTAGGTAATTTAAAATTAATCACAAAGAAGGTTGTAGCCAACCTCTTGGGCTAGTTTCTGGTAGAGACCAATGGCCTATAAATGATTGCATACTTGGTTATGATTTTGAAGTTATCAAAAAAAAAAAAAAAAAAAAGAATTTTGAAGTGTCTCCTTTGCGTCCAAACTGTCTAGTACTTGAACTTGTGGTCCTTGTTTTCTCTCCATTTAATTTGGCTTGGGCAGAATTTAAGGGGCTGCGAAGTGAGTTGAAGTTATTTTAAATCGATTTCAAGGTTGGAATAACTTGAAATTTATTTAGACAAGTCTTCATTTGTTTAATGTTTGGATAAAGGTTACTTGTTCTAGACATGAACATATTTTTCATAATGCTGGTTAAGGGTATCTTACTGCCTGTAGCTGTTTAGGCATAGGTCAAGTTTAGTATGCCTTGATTGGTCCAAGTCTTTGCCTTGGCTAACTAGTTTGCTTCAGTTTCAAGTACATAAAATGAATGAAGCATCCATCTTCTCTCTTGAGTTAGTTTGACATCAATGTTTCTGTGGCAAGAAGCCACATGAACAAGAAAACCTTTGGAGATTTGGAATCAGATAAGAAAGTCTTCACTTGAAGTAGGACATGATCTACAATTGAAAGGATCATTGACTGTTAACATCTCAATTCACCTCTTCTTTGTATGTGTGACTCCTTGATGCCTAGTTGCATTAGATAGCTTTCAATCTCCTGAATACTTAGATTCCATGAAATGTATGTGTACCATTGTAGCCTTAAAAGTGGTAACTAAAAAGGGATGCTATGGGGCTTTGATATACACACTCTCAAAGCAAATTATGATCTTCAAACCCTTCTAGCCTAATGAGTCAGTCTTATTAGCTCCTAGGTCTGCTATGACAATACCATCACTAGCACTTACATTATCCTCGTATCAAAAACGAAAAAAAGAGGAAGAAAGAAAAATAAAATACACTTAGCATCCATTTTACTCTAATTATGCAGCCCTGGAGAAATCTTCCTAGTTCATATGTGTACATCTAGTGTCTTCTTAGGCTAGTACCTTGGTGCATATTTGTGGGAATCCTGCTATCTGATGAAGGTTCCTTTGAAAATCTTGCTGTCTTCTCATAGATAATCGTGGAATATGTTGCTGAGTTGAGGTTTTTTGCAGATCTGATAGGATACTTCATGATATTTTTTTCATTCATCCTACAGGTATTTTAAAAGATATGAATTGTATGCCTATTCAGGGCAAACAACACAGTTTATTCAAGCTGAATCTATAATTGTGCAGAACAATTCCAAAATTTCTTGAGAGATCAATGAGCTCCAGCTCACATGGCACCTTCTCCCCTTCTAAGAGCAAGGTGGAGGATGAGGTTGTGGGTTCAAAACCCACCCAGTGCATGTGTAAAAAAGATTTTCTTAAGAGTTTTTTAATTTTCTTAAAGGAACTGCAATGACAGCATATCCCTTAAATATAAAATGCAGTGTCATTCTCCTATCAATACTCTTCTTAAATTTTATTTCTTATAATCATTTTTAAAGTTCTTGCCAAGTTCTACTTTTATAGACACTCTTTCCAAGGGAAGTTGAGTGCATATAGTTTTCTTCTCTTTTTTTATTTTTTAGAAATAACTTTTCCCTTGTGCTTTAAATAATCCTTCTGGAGAAATGTACAAAATTCTTGCCAAATTTGCCAGTCACTGGTCTTTTATCTCTTTATGTGGCTAGATATGATTTTGTTTTAAAGCTCAAGCTTGCATCATTGTTTTGTCAAGCATCTCAAGCACTGCTGCCAGAATCAGTCATATTCTTGTAGATGTTAACTTCTTCTTTAAGAAATTTAATATTGCAAATGGTTCAGAGGCATTTTAATATCCTTGTTTTTTAAAAAGATCTTTTTTATGCATGTAATCTTGGTTGAGAGCTGTTGGGACCCTTTATTGGGAAGCTATACCTGTGTAGGCCTTAGTAATTAAACTCAGTTCCTATATTTGTCTTAATTCTGGGTTTTTTCTGTTCCCCAACTCATCTCGAGTTCCAAAAATGTTTCTTATGTGACCTTGCCTTGGTTGATGGGGAAACCTCTTTTCTGTTTTGCTAGAGAATTATGATACTGGATTGCATGCCATTGTCTTTATCCTTGACGAGTGGTTGCTTGTATCCTAGTGATGTATCTTGTTTTTTTAACTTAAATCTTTTTATGTGCAGTTCAAATTTGGTCCACCAAGCTATAGTTTGGACCTTGACATTTTGAATGAGTGGCCAATGGTGACCAATAATGCTGTGTCGTTATAAATAAACCAGCACTGATCACTGTAGCAATTAAAGCTCTGGATGCTCGTCTGATTTTTGGATTGCGCTAACATTGAACTTCTGCCAGGTAAATGGAATATTATGTTAAAAACTGGTCCATGCTTGTTTATTATGCCAGTAATTATTATTGAATATTACCAACTTTAATGTTAACGACTCTAGGGTTTTTGCTTCCTCATAGGTTAATGATTTTTTAGGGGGCTAAGTAGTTTAGTCAGGTTCTAGAGCTGCATTTGTATCATTAGACAGAGTAGTGTTGCATATTCTCAAGTATCTGTACCTTTTACCCAATGCAATTCAAGGTTTCTTCCATGGAGCCAAAGTTTGTTCTGATTATCCCAGCCTCTGTGCATATTGTTTTATCACTATTATTTTGAATTGCAGTATTCTCTGTCTCCTAATGAAAAGAAGACCATATCTCTATAATTTAATGATCTTGGTGTGCTATAACCTTCTTTTTTGCAACAGAGATCATGCAATCACTTTTTACAATTGTTTGTTTAAAATTTTTCAAGGGAACAAGAAGGTAGGTGCTACATTACCTCATTTTTGAACTTCTTAACTGAGTTGAAATATGCAGTTTTGTTTCAAGAGTATTTTGTTTGAGACACTAATATAGTTACGCTTACTTGTCTCTAAGTTACATTCTTACTTTAGTACCTGCTAGTGTTGGTTCTTTTTGTTCATCCAGATGGCGATTAATTCATAACCTCTTTATAAACTAGGTAACTGGTATAAACTTTTTAGCTGGTTTGTCTGTTTCAAGGGTAACGACTTGAAGATTGCTAAAAAAATGCGTCGCACAAGCAGTGCATTTCAACTACTCTTTATTACAGTTAATCTTATCGTTACATAAGTAGCTGGTTTAATTGCTCATCACACACATGCTAAATTTGGTGTCATTGATCATTTCAAAGTATCTTCTTACTGAATTGTTGGTTGCTCTTATACCTTACCTCACAGATAGAAACGTAAATCTATAGCCACAGGCCATTTTATTGGTAGAGACCAAGTAGCATCCAACGTGAGTTGAATCTTCTTCTTTATTGCAGTTGTAGCCTGCTGCAGTTATTGAGGAAACAAGTTTGGGATCATGATTTTAGAAAAGTACATTGGTATACATGATTGAAATATTTAATTTATAGGATAATATACCCCAGTTTTGTAGCTCTTGTTGGTGTCTCATAGTTTTGTTGCTGTGGCTGGCTAAGTTGGAGATGGACAGGTTCATGTGGGTCCTCTCCAATGCCAAGACCATCTAAGAGAAGGGAAGTCCTGTTTGCTCCATTTGCATCCCTTGTTCCATAGACCTGGGATCCGAAACTTTTCTGTTGAGGGTTACTATAGAAAATCTCAAATTTGGCGTAAGTTCAAGCAATGAATTAATTTCATATTATAAGATATATTTGAAGTTCATATTACTTTTATAATTGATACCTTCTTATATAATTCCATGTTTTCTTGACGGATTAAGTTTACCTTCTTATACAGTTCCATATTTTCTTGGTGAATTTGGTTTCCCTGAAACAAGGAGGGTGAAATTTAGCCATGTGAATAGTAACAAAAATGAAAATGAAAATGATAATAAGCAGCCATTGTTTTCAGTGTTGACCTTTCGATTTAATTCTTCTATTTCATCCATTAAAATTTGGTCCTACAAAAGCAAAATAATTATTGTGAGTAACATGCATGAGCTTTATATTCAAGTAGTGGAATTATAGAGAATGAGCTTTGCATATGGGAAGAGGCCTTCAAACCTTTTTCATACGAACACCCCGAAGACTCATTTCCAATTGATTCTCCAAATTTTGCAAATCTTTGACACTCATCCCAGAGAGCTCTTCACCCATCATTTGCCTGTTATTTTAATAGACGTTTAAGCCTTCAAATTTGCATCTTGAACATATCAAATTCATTTGTGTGGTGCACTTAATGATATTCAAGAGACTGTATCTTCCAATTATAAAATTACTAGCACTGTTGATAAATACTAAGCTTTGAGCTCTGATGATCTTATGATTTACCCTTAGATCACACTTGTCTTGTTATTGATGGCTTTTACTTGCACATGCAGAAAATCTTTTGTGAGTGTCTAATTTGTCCATTCTTCTTTCCCTGCAATGCAAGTTCTCTTGCTAATATGTATGAAAATTTGTTGCATTCTTTCTTGACTTTTTATGTACCAAAAGACTTTGTATGATGATGCCATGTAAAATCTATTTCCAAAATTGTCTATATTACTTTCTGTATTGCAGAGTATTCTGGATCTCAATTTTTGTCTCATGATATTCAGCTTGGTTGAAGCTTGAGATCATGGAACATGTCAACTAGGCCTCACATATTGTATCCTCTGGGGAGTAATACAGTCCACTTGCCTGATCCATTAATCTTAGAGAATCTAACTACTTATTAAAGTCCTTGATGTTTTCAATTGCTGGGGCATTTGATAAGGTGTATATTGTTTAACCATGGTTTGGGAAAGGTCTTTGGGGCTTCTGTATTGAGCTAGCCTCAAGGCAAGACAAATTAATATGGCCTTTTTCAGCAGACTTGTGTGCTAGAACGCCTTGAAACTTCTTGATCTGAAAATTGAACTCTTTCTACAAACAATGCTAGGTAGAAATAAAATCACGTTACTTTAAAAATCATAATTTATCTTCTTTTTCTTGTTTGTAAAAGTTTTTAAATATGAAATTCAGTCAGAAATTCCCAAGAACTAAATAACGTGGCTTTTATGCTAGTACTTTACTTTCTCCCTTTTCAACAGAAAAACCTTGAATTCATTTCTCTTTATAAAGTAGCATGTACATATGTTTAAGTCCAATTTAATGACAAGAAGATAATTCAGAATGTAAATCCCAGCTTGACCAATCTGATATTGACTTCTTCAGAAGATAGAACTAATTTTTACTATCTATTTATCTTTCTTTGTATTGTTTTTTATTTTGCTTCTTTTATTGCTTATTTTACTACTCGGCTTGAAAAGAAATTTTATCAAGCTAAGTTAGAAATTGATATCTGGTGCTATGTGACTTATGTGGACACAGTTAACATTTTTTTAGTTCTAGTATATGGCTATCTACAAAAAACTAGAGAAGGGGACATGAGAAAAAACGTATCCTTTGCCAATGTACTATAAGAAATAGATGTATGTTTCAATCTAGGAAAGAGCAATATCATGCAGTAGATCTCCTATTTGTGGGTTATTCTACCTAGCTTGAGTCTGTAAAAGCCTTCACAAACAAATGACAATGCACCATATAAGAGTCCACATGTTGGGTGAGCCAGGCATCAGCTGCCATGTATTGACTCACCACACTATCATCAAATGGTTTATTAGGTTGGGTAATGGTGAGGAAGTTTATTTTATGTACTAACCAGGGGTATGTCTTTAAGTTAGGTAGCAACTCCCTCTAATTCATTATACAAGTTGACATAAAGACCCATAGAAGTTGATCTCTTCCAATATATCTAACACATTGATGCCAGAGCATCTAATCCCAAAGCAGAAAAGAACAAATAGTTTATTTTGTCTAGCCCGTAGTGTTTATATTACTAGTCTCTTTTTTCTCTATTCTATGTTTTATTTTATTTTTTTTGTCTTTAGTATTTTAAAAGGTCATGTGACTAGCATGTGTGATAAAGGACATAACTGGCTGCATGTGTGATAAACAACATAACTGGTTGTCAGGGTTGAAGACTTATAAGAGGCAAGGGAAAGCTGGTTTTAGTGCTTAGGCATTAATTTGGGATGTTTTCTCCTGGGACTTTTCTTAGATAGTATAAGTTAGATTGAGTCTTATTTTATTAATTATTTTCTATTGGATCAGTTTTAGTTAAATAAGGGCAGTTTGGCATTTCAGATTCTGGCATGGGCTGTTCTTGGCCGTACCAAAGGTCCACCGGTCTCATTTTAAGTTTCGAGTCATTTTCCTATTTGGTTTAGAAGTTCTAAAGTATTTTTTGTTTGTTATTAGTAAGCCTAGTAATTCTAGGAATAGGTTATTTAGAGTCCTTGTCCTTTTAGGAAAGGATTTAACAATAGCCTATATGAAGGCTTTATTGTAGTTAATATTCATAGAGAGATTGATTTTAATAAAATTCTAGAAACTTATTTTAAGTTTTGAAGGTGTGATTGCCTTCTCCTACCTAAGTCTAATTGCTTAGGAAAGTTGAGGTGTGGTTGTCTAGTATTTGCCTTTCTTCATTTCTTGGTCTATTCTCTGTTATAACACCAACTATCTATCAACATATTCAAGATTCAATCTTTTCTTGTCTTCTTGACCTAAACCCTATTTCAAGAACCCTTTAACATCTCAAGGAACCTAATTTAGTGCTGAATTCCTAAAAATCCTATATCAACGTGACTTTTAATGAAGCTGAATGGTGTTATTGTTATATGTAAGTTGGAGGGCTAGGATTCTAAGATTACTGAAGGCTATTGTAACTAGCCTCTCTTGAGTCATTATAAGCAGCATTTTCTTGTCTATTTACGAAGTTTCATATTTGAATATTTCTTGAGCTTTTAGATCCTAGAAATTGATATTTGATTGTTCCAGACTTCCAGTTTTAATCCTATTATCTTTTTCTTTGCTTTAATCTTCTTTGCTGTTGTAATTTCTTATTAAACCCTTATTCTACACTATAACTAAGTAGTCTTCACTGCATCAAGTGGTATGAGAGAAGAAGATTTTAGATCTAAGCCACAAAATTTAGATCTGAGTTAGTTCCAACTTTATGCTATCGTTGGTTGTGGGGGTAGAGCAAATCAGGGTCAGCAGATAGAGATGGTTGAGATGAGTCATATGATTGAAGATTTGTTGTGAGCTATCCTAGTTCTTCATTGACATGAATCAATGGGAGCTTGAATGGTGATTTTAGAAGGCAACTACAAACCCTGGCACATATTGAAAGGTGGTCTGGAGGATGAGAATGATGAAATGGAAGAAAAAAACCTCTTCCATGATGTTAGACCCATAGAACATGCGACACGAGGCCAGATTAGAGGATTGGTTGGTGCATACCCTTGAATTGAATGGTGAGGGAATCAAGATAGTAGTTGCTGATTTTTTTGGAAAGATGCATGTGGAGGACTATTTAGACTAGGAAGCTAATTTAGAGATGTACTTTGAGTGGAAGCCCACGAATGACAATTGAAAGGTGTTGTTACTGTGCTTCAATGGTTGAAAAGCAGCATTCTTGACAAGGCAAGCCAAAAATCTGCACACCCCATGCACAAAAGTGACGGAAGCAATTTTTGCGAGCTGATTATGCAATGAATTGTATGAAAGATTCTATTCATTGAAGCAAAGAGGGAATCTTGTGGAGGAGCATTGCGGAGTTCAATAACTTTTTTGACATATAGCTAAAACAACGGCCAACCAAGCTTAGCAGCTAGCTATATATTTAAATTTTTTCCAAGGAAATCTTTGCAACAAAGGAGTTTTTTTTGGAATAATTAACATCATAGGTTTGGTTATTTACCTGATGCAGGAAGCAAAAGAATGAAAGAGAGAATTTATTCCAAGTTAGTTTTATTTATGTTTGGACATCAATTTTATTTTATTTATTTGGCCCTAGTATTTAATTAGGTTAATTAGTATTTTATTTATACTTATAAAAAAAAGTATTTTATTTATTTATTTGAAGTATAGGGTATTTTTGTCATTCAATAAGTTGGTTTCCTACGCCAATTAGAATTAGGGTGTAGTATTCCTATATAAGCATGCTATGTACTCCTATCAAATGGGGATGATTTTGATGAATGAAAAATGCTTTTAGATTTTTTTGGTCTGGTGCCAACTCTAGCCAACCATAGGTGTTGACTTCTATTGGTTTATCTTGCTTGGTGCTGACTCCTAAGTTCCTATCATTATTTCCTATCTTTTAATTTTATTGTCAATCGTTTGGGTTGTCTTGCATCAATACCCTTTTGCAACAAGCTAATCTTTCAAGCGGTCAATTGATCTATTAGGTAAATAATTTATTGTATACACCCATCAACAGCAGATCCATCACTTCTTCCTCTAATATGGATAACCCTTCTGCTTGCCTTCCTCAATTGACACCACTTACTATACCAACCACAAATCCATTGACACCCTTTACAGGTAAAGGTGATCGCATTCTTCCTCATGAGTAAAGATTACTCTGGTGGCTGAAGTAGATGTACAAGATTGTGAGATATTTTCTAATTCCTACAGATTGATGTGATGAGCTGTAAGTTTCATGTAGATATCCCAATAAAAATTTACAGTGTGATTATCACCCCCACAATGAGTACATTAATGAGGAGATTCCCTGCCTCTACCTCGATGTACCCCATGATCACAACCCATGGCCTTTCTTACCATTATCTCTATGACCTTTATTACCCCAGCGTCCAGCGGTAGTAACTAAAGTAGATTGATCAAAAGAATGTGTAGTAAGATCAAAGCTAGAGTTAGATTTTGAGGCTTGACGAAGAAGATTAAAGACATCACTCAAAGAAGGAAGCTCTTTATTAGCCAAAATTTGGGAGTTGACAAAATCAAATGATTGAGGAATGCCCTAGAGAAACCGAGCTATGTGCACTCACATATATCTGCAAAAATGGGTTGACAGATATTAAGCTACTTCCATGTAGTTTTGAACTGAGCATGATAAACTTCCAAAGATTTTTCGGTCAACAAAATGGAGAAATAATTTTAGTGAAGCTGGCTAATTTGGGGAAGATTGCTCACACCATAATATATCTCTCGTGTTTGTTCCCCACAAGTTTTGGCAAATATCTAAGAAAACTAGGGTACAAGTGATGCAAGGATCCATACTATTCCTCAAAAAACTACATATTTGAGCATCCTCTACCATCAATCAGCATGTTTGGGATCAGAAGAGGCAAGGAGATCTGTCACCAAATACTGAAATTTCTTCTTACCTAGCAAAATCACTCCACTAACTTTTCCCATTGAGCATGATTATTGTTATTCAATTTAATTGAAGCCATTGAAAAGAATTTTGGATGAGGGTGAGAGATTGATGTTAATTTGTGGTTGGCAGTGGTTGAATGTGATGTATGGGTTGTCCGTGTTGTCTGTAGTGGTTTATTATGATTGGTAGTGGTTGATTGTGGAGTATAGGTAGTCAGCTATGTTCAATTGTGGGTGGTGATAGTTTTATTGTTTGCATAGCTGAGCTGGTGCCATGTAAACTGAGACTTCAAGCTTAGGGTTAAAAATTGATTAACCATAATACACATGGATTATTTATAGGTTAACCCCACAATACATTTTGACCCAATTACCCTTACAACCTAAACGATAGTACTTAACAATAAACATGTCGAAGCTTGTACTTTAAGGCAAGTAGAGAATTGTATAGTTTGATGTTATACATTAACTACATTGAAAAGATATAACTTGTGCCCTTCAGTATAAAAAAATTTACAAAGTATAAGATGGAGAACGAAAAGGCGTCATGATAGATCTCAAAAAAAGATGTCAATGCAAATGTTCTTCGCATGTTTTTTCAATCGAAAATGAAAATGAAAATGGTGGACTTGTATATTTCTAAATAGGGTCAAACACTAGGATTATGGCATCTTGTTTACAAGTGTCAGATACATTAAATCTCAATAACGCAAAATTACATGTAAAGGACTTTTTGATTAAGAATTTCTCGTGTCTTGTTTCTGCATTAACATGTATTATAATATATTCATGTATTCGGGAAAAGGATTGTACCGATGGTTTTCTTGCAAGTTTTGCAATTGTTGCCTTAACATTGCCGTCTCCCTTTGCCAAAACTAGCAAGTAAAAAAGGAAGAATTGATTAATATGACTGTACTATAATAAAAAGTTATTTGTTCAAATATTACCATAAAAACATATCTGAGTGAATAGAAATAAATAAATCTTCATAGTAATTCTAGAATTAGCAATGCATTTAGAGAATGAATTTAATAAGCATGTTATATTACCATTCACCTTATATTACCATTCACTACTAGCAGCTTTACATACATAAAAATACGTAGTGTGTGTGTGTGTGTGAGAGAGAGAGAGGAGAGACAGTATATGTATGAATGTATGCTTATTTATCTACATATATCTAGTTGATTCTAGGGGATTTGTTAGAAGTTTATGGGGTTGTCACTAAGTGGATTGGGTGTACTTGGGATCTTTGGGTGCCTTAGGAGGGATTTTGGTTATGTGGGATAGAAGGGTAGTGGGGTACTTAAAAGAAGCTGTGAGGCCTTAGTTTCTTGCAGATTCAAGAATGTGGGTGATAATTTTGAATGGGCCTTCATTGGTGTTTATGGTCCTAATGTGGACAGGGCGTGTAGATTGTTGTTGGAGGAATTGTCGGGTCTGCATAGTTGGTGGAACGTGCCTAGGTGTGTATCAGGGGATTTCAATGTTGTTCGTTTCCCAACTGAGCGATTAGGGGCTGATAATTTTTCTCAAGCAATGCATAACTTCTCAGATCTCATTTCTATGCATGGTTTTTTGGATATCCCTATGGCAGGTGGTAGGTATACATGGTCCAATTCCATCTCTGGATCCAGGATAGATTGTTTTCTTTTTTCTCCTGATTGGGAAGATCATTATCCCAATATGTCATAGAGGAGGTTGGTTAGAGTCTTATCTGATCACTTTCCAATTATCTTGGAATGTGGTGCAATTCATAAGGGACAAAGACCTTTTCGTTTTGAGAATATGTGGCTCTAGGTGGAAGGTTTTGTGGGGAACGTGAAAGATTGGTGGGATACGTATCAATTCCAAGGTACACCTAGCTATAGAATGGCCATGAAATTAAAAGTCCTGAAGGCAGACTTGAAGAAGTGGAACAAATTGGAGTTCGGAAATGTGGCCGTAAAAAAAATACAACTGTGGAGTGATTTGAACGCTTTGGATGCAAAAGAGGAAGTTGTAGTTTTATCAGAAGAGGAGAAGATAGAGAAGGCAAGGCTTCAAATAGAATTTAAAAAAATCAGCCTATTAGAAGAGATTAGTTGGAGGTAAAAATAATAAATGCTCTACTTGAAGGAGGGGGATAGCAACACAAAGTTCTTTCATTAGATGGCTAACTCACATAGAAGGAACAATGCAATTACAAATTTCAATGTTGATAGGGTCCTGAATTTTGATAAAAAAAGTATAGAGAATTGTAATTTTCAGTTTTGTAAAAATTTATTTATGGAATAGAGTCTATCGCCCACATCGAGATGTGTTGAATTTTCCTTAAATCTTTGATGACAAGGCTGGCTGGTTGGTGAGGTCTTTTGATGAAGTAGAAGTTTTTGGGGTAGTTAAAGATTTTGAGGGGGATAAAGTTCGTGGCCCAGATGGTTTCCCTTGACTATTTTCCAAAATTGCTGGGATGTTATCAAATCAGATCTCCTGGATATTTTTCAGGTCTTGTTTAAGAGGTCAATTTGAGAAAAGTTTTAAGTGCAACCTTTGTCTCCTTGATTCCCAAAAAGTCAGATGCAATAGAGGTGAAAGATTTTCGCTCTATTAGTCTGATTGGGCGGGGGGGGGGGGGGGGGATGTTTACAAAATTATTGCTGAAGTATTGGCTAATAGGTTGAAAAAGGTGATTGGGGATGTTATTTTGGAGTCTTAGAATGCCTTTGTTAAAGAATAGGCAGATTCTAGACTCATGTCTCATTGCAAATTAGTGCTTGGATAGTAGGTCGAGATCAGGAGTCTCGAGGGTGTTGTGCAAGTTGGATGTGGGGAAGGCTTATGATCATGTGAACTGGAGTTTCTTAATGTATGTGCTTAAGCGGTTTGGTTTCCTAGAAAAATGGAGAAATGGATTTTTTACTGTATATCCAATGTCAAATTCTTAGTTGCGATTAATGGACCTCCATGTGGTTTCTTTGAGAATTATAGTGTCTTCATTGCCTTGACATTGCTGCCCCCCTTTGCCAAAACTAGCAAGTAAAAAAGGAAGAATTTATTAATATGATTGTACTATATTAAAAAGTTACTTGTTCAAATATTGCCATAAAAGTTATTTTTTACTGTATATCCGGGGTCAAATTCTCAGATTTTAGACTCATGTCTCATTGCAAAAGAGTGCTTGGACAATAGGCTGAGATTAGGAATTCTGAGGGTGTTGTGCAAGTTGGATGTGGAGAAGGCTTATGATCACGTGAACTGGGGTTTCCTAATGTATATGCTTGAGTGGTTTGGTTTCCTAGAAAAATGGAGAAAATGGATTTTTTACTGTATATGCATGGTCAAATTCTTAGTTTCGATTAATGGAGATCCATGTGGTTTCTTTGAGAATTATAGTGTCTTCATTGTCGTTTGTTGTTGTTATGGAGGCAGTTAGCAAAATGATGGATAAGGCGGTGACGGAAGGTCAATTGTTTGGATTTAGTGCGGGTACCTCCACTGGTGATCACTTACAGGTAACTCATCTTTTCTTTGTAGATGATACATTGGTTATGTGCGATGCTGAAATCGACTAGATGTTTTTGCGCTTGATTTTGTCGTGTTTTGAGATTGTATCTGGATTGAAAATTAATTTGGAAAAGTCTAAACTAGTCCCAATGGTAGTGGTTCCAAATTTTGATATGCTAGTAGATGCGTTGGGTTGTAAGCAGGGCTCACTTCCTAAAAAAAATATTTAGGCCTTCCATTGGGTGCAAAATGGAAAGATAGAGCAATTTGGAATCCCATCATTGAGAAGGTGGAAAGGAGGTTAGCGGGATGGAAAAGATTGTATCTCCTCTCCTTTTTTCCAATTCCGGCAAATATAGCATACCGTATAGAAAAACTTCAACGAAATTTTATTTGGGGTGGTTTGGGAGATGATTCTAAACGTCACTTGGTGAATTGGTCCAAGGTATGCTCTCCTATCCAGTTTGGGGGTCTAGTAATTTGAAATTTGAGATACTTTAATGAAGTGCTGTGGAGATTTGGGTATGACAGAGAAGCGTTATGGAGAAGGGTTATAAGGCTTAAAATGGAGTTGAGGAGAGAGATTGGTGCTCTAACTCTGTTCTAGGCTCCTATGGGGTGAGTTTATGGAACTATTAGTAGCGGTTGGTCTACTTTATCTTGCTACGTTCAATTTCAGATTGGAGATGGGACTAGAGTGAAATTTTGGCATGATGTCTACTGTGGGGATAATCCTTGGAGTACGTGTTTTCTAGATTTGTTTAGAATGAGTAATGATAAGGAGGCTTATGTGGTTGATCTCAGGTAGTTTCCTAACGGGGTTCTTTTTTGGGACTTGGAATTCTTGCGAGAAATTCATGATAGGGAATCAGATTTTTTGTCTATTTTTTGGGATGTTATATATGGAGTCTTGTTGAGAGGTATTAGTGAGGATAAGATGTGTTGGATACCTGCGAAAAGCAAGGGCTTTGGGGTAAGCGGTTATTATCAAGCTTTGTTGGGTGTATGTTCTCAATCCTTCCCTTGGGGAAGTATTTGGAAGTAGAAGGTTCTTTCTAGAGTCGCAATTTTTGTCTGGATTGCAGCTTTAGGAGCTATTTGACTATTGATAATTTACATAAGAAGATAGTGTTGATTCTAGATTGGTGTTACATGTGCAAAAGTAGTGGAGAATTGGTAGACCATCTTTTACTACATTGTCCTATTGTTTATGAGTTGTGGTGGTGTTCAACTTGTTTAATATTTATTGGGTGATGCCAAAGACTGTGGTTGAGCTCCTTGCATGTTGACAAGTAAATTTTGGTTATCATCGTAATGGTGTTATTTGGATAGCTGTCCCTCATTGTTTGATGTGGTGCATTCGGTGGGAGAAACAACTGGTGTTATGAAGATTCTAAAAGGACTATAGCTGATTTAAAACTTTTCTTCTTTAAAACTCTATCGGATTGGATGTCTATCATAGGAAGCTATTTTATTTTTTTCGTCTATGACTTGATGGATGCTTGTAGTTTATGTTTTTGATTATTTTGGTCCCTTGCTGTATACTTTCTGTATATTTGGGTGACTCATTATTACGTCTTTGAATAAAATTTTTTGTACTTCAAAAAAAAAAAAAAAAAAAAAAAAAATTCTACGTGTCTTTACATATGCACAACACACACACACACACACACACAAATTTGTGGCTTTATTTATGTATTAAATTAGGATGCTTGGTTGATTAGACTATTGGGATCTTGGAAATGTTAACTTGTTTTTATTGCTATAGTTGTGGGATGCGGTGCTTGTTTCATAAGCTAGATGATAAATTTTTTTTTAGGTCCTTGGATTGATTGCCATTCTCTATATGGGGGCAATTATATTTAACTTTTGGAGTGGTTGCTTTGTCATTGAATCCCTGGAACGGTAATGAGAAGGAATTGGGAACTAGGGTGTAGGTGAGATTCTGGCCAGCAGCTAAGATGGTTCTGTAGGACTGATTTGAAGGGTGGTTCAAAGGCTATTGGTTAAGGGAAAATATGCGTTGTTGTAGGGTTTTGATAGGGTAAGGAGAAGGACTTGATTATTAAATTCTGAATTTGGGGTCGTAAAGAGAGGAGAAAAGAGAAATTTGTGGCTGTTTAGTACCCAGAAACAATACCAGCCAATGCAGAAGAGGAAAGAATGAAGATAGTGAGAGAACACTTTAAGCATACATCCTTCAATAATAAAATACTCAGTACTTCAAATCTGAATTTCTTAAGAGAAGCATAGATATACTGGCACACTAGGACTAGGGCTCCTAATTTAACCAGTAAACAAAACACTTAATACAACCCTATAAAACATGCTTAAATATATTAGGAATGCTAGAAACTCTAGATCAAAGAGAATCAGAAAAATAACCCTAGAATAAAGTTATGCTTTGGAATTTTATTAAATCCATTTGTGGCACAATTTTTTTTAAAACGTTCATGGTACTGTAGCAATACTGTTCATGGGACTGTAGGTATGGTTCTGTTCATGACACTGTAAGAGGTACTTTGAAGTATTGTTTGTGTTAGTACAGCTAGAATTTTAAAGGCTATTTTACCATTTTTAAAAAAAATTAAGTTAAAGGTGATGTGTATAGTTATGATTAGATTTTACTAGGGGCTATATTTATAGTTAATAAGGCTTTGAGGTTTATCCTCTTAAGGATAGAGGTTATGATAGCTTCGTGAAATGGCTATTTGTAATCCATAACGGTGCCTTTGGCTGGTTAGTTCCTTAAAGAATTCTAGGGTTTTGTTTATTTCAGCACCCTAAAGAGGTCTCTCTGTAAGGAACTTTGAATTTGAATTTTATTGAAGTAAATCCCTGTGCCATTGCCCATGCATGTAAATATCTTAAGCTACCAAATCCAAAAGTCAGTCGAAAGATGGCAAGCTCTCTCTTTGGACTCTCTAGGATATCCATCTATTTTTGATAAATAACAAACTTTATTAAAAATATGAACATCACCCAGCACACAAGAAAATACATTTTCTATACATTCTTTTTTTATTTTACTCCATTCCATTTTTTTTGTCCACTATTTCATTTTGAAATGTACCAAAATATTGTCCACTTATAAAAGTCAACAGTCACTATTTTCATAGCTTACCTGTACTTCATTTGAAAAATAAATTATCATTTTCTATTTTTTTTATTCAAATTTGAATTAAAGAGGTGATTTGGAAACTTCTTACTTTTTATCTCAAAAGCAATGCATTAAATAATGTCTCCTTAAAAATATTTTCAAAATGGAAAAACAATTTGGATTTGAGGGAGCATTTTCCTTTTGATATGGTACACAGCATATATTGTGCAGCTATGAAAAGAGTTCAGACCTATATCCTAATAATTCACTAAACTGCAAAAGAAGACTTCCTTAGGTTTGTATGAGCAAGGTGGAGGTTGAGTTCATGGGTTTAAGACCCACTGGGTGCATGTGTAATTACCGATTGAAAAAAAGATCAAATATCTGTGCTTGCTTAGTTATATTTTGTATTAATATTTATGTAGCTCTTTAATTGTAATCAGATGTTAATTGCTGGAAAACTCTAATGACATCAAGATTTGTACAGGAATTCCAGATAAGTATTTGAATTGGAGGTATATTATTGGTGATAGGAAACCAGATATAAATGTTAGTAGGAAATGTTTGCTTCCCCGACGAAATGAAGAAAAGAAAGAAAATGATTGCAGTAGTGAATCATTCTACTGCGTGCACACTTCAACTTTGGTAGGAATGTGTTATGATCCTAGTGTCCCACATTGTTTAAGTATAAGCTTAAACGTGTGTTCATAAGCTCTTGAGCACCCTCCCCTTGCAAGCCGGTTTTCAAGGGTGAGTTCTACTCATGGGTTTGTAATAGAATGACCTCTGATAGTTTAGAATTTCATGTTCTTTCCAACCATAGTTCCACTTCCTTTTGGACTTCAATAATCCCTGTTATGCACTGCTTAAATGGAAGGAAAATTTTAAAGAAAATGATGATCCTTCCAAGAAAGTTTTGGTACTTCCCTTAGGCTGTCTCTCACCAGTGACTATAGTTTGAGCCTTATTCAGAGCTCCATGCTTCCGCTGAAACAACTCTTTTGCTCCTTTTCTTCATCAAGAAGGAACTCAGTTTCAGAAGCAATTGAAACGGGAAGCAGATTTATACATTTTGGGATTAACTTCCATGCATATGGGAAGTGAATAATTTGACTGTTTGTTTCGGCCGTGTATTCTACTTTCTTAGTTTTTGAACTTGGGAGGTTATCCATATGTCTTGCTACTTCACTTTCATAATTCTCTATTAAAGTTATGCCTGAAATTCTGATATTCTTGCTCTACTGATCTGTCAAGACAAACGAACCATCTTTTAATGGAATTATTTTGAAACACTGATGCAGCTATCAGGAGCTTCTTCATGTCAAATGCAGTGGTTTTTAGGCTGCGTTTCCTTCTGCAATTGTGAATATTAGCACCCTAGATCATGGCCTCAGCTTATGCAAACAATACTCTGACCTAGGTTACAAAAATTGACTTCTTTTGGGCTGACTACTCTGTCCATTATGCTCCTATTATCCTAAATGGGTCTTACATGCTTATCCTTGAAGAAATGTGAAAAATGAAAAGGGAAAAGTAAAGGGGAGAGATAAGTTCCTAACTAATTTCTGTCTGAACTGAGAGCAACTCATTTTGATGTGAGTTCTCCACAACCGTGGTTTCGCCTATCAGGTCATGTAGAAGTCCTAGATATCACATTATTTATGATATCCTTGGATATCCTGTGTTACTGTAGTTTATCTTTCTTGAACTAACCTAAAATTTATTTGGGTTTCTAAAGACTTTATTGCTCAAGGAAAAGGTGACATTAGGTCAATAAATTGGAAAGTACACATGGCAGGGAAATGTTTATTTGAGACAATCAATCAGTGGTATCCTGTTGAGATCATTTCTCTGGTTGAATAGCAGGAACTTTTGAGGGATGCTAGAGAAAATAAACGGATATGCATAATCATGGAACTGGCATACTAAAAGGAAATATTTAATTACTCATGATATCTTACATGTGCATCTCATCTTTAGGATTCTTGAGCAAAGAGACTTTTGTAGGATTTACAAAGTTTTTACTTTATGGAGTGAAAGCTGTTCGGTACTTTGAATTTGCAGTATATTTCCTTCTTCCTTCCTCATGTACTTTTCCTGTTATGTTTTGGTAGAAAATCTATGTACTTCTGTAAGCAATATGTCTATGTTTCTAGATATTGTCGTAGTTAATGGATAGGTGGCCACGCCAATCTATATATTTCAGTAAGCAATATATCTACGTTTCTGTCAAGTGAGCAGCAGTGGATGATTTTATTTTAAAAATCATTAGTCAATACTTCTGCTTGGTCGCATGTTTCCTTAAATTTGGAGAAATGCATATTGAAACTTTAATAGATTTATGTGACTTGTCTGATGTAGCACCTCTCCTGTTTAGTATGTTATTCCATCAACTATGTATGTTTAATTTAATATGCGCATCTATGCTTTCTTTCATGTTTTTGACTAAGGATGCATTTTCATTGAAGTTCTAAATGATAATGTACAAGGGCCCTAAATGAAGAACTAATCTGACAATGACTGAACTGAGAGTGAAATTCATCAATTGGTCCATATAAGAAAACCAATAGGGATGACATGATGGGGCCTCACTTTCTTGAAATACTATGAGATGTCTCTTTTCAACTTTGCCAGAAGTTTTAGATGATACGAGATGGAGGCAAGCAAAGTAACAAAGCAGGGGATCTGTATTTCCCCTTCGAATTTGTCTACTATCTTAAGTTTGGAAGTGGGGTGTAAGGAACCCAATTAGGGTTAGGGTTGCTGAGATGATTCAAGTAGCTTATTGGTAAGAAATGCTAGGGTTTGGGAGTTTAGGGTCACCTGGGATTTCGGGTATATAGCGTTTTCAAGAGGATTCTTGATGATGTGGATGCTAGTATAGGTCTTTGGGAAGTTCTAGGATTTTGGTATGTGAGAGTTTGTATGAATGATTGATGATTGCATGGGATGTGACATTATTTGAGGGAGTCACCACCTCCAAGAAAATCAGAGTGAGCAAAAGAATGAGACTATTTCAAGGGAGTTTCCACCTCCAAGAGAAATAGAAAGAATAGAGAGAATTAACAAGAAACAAATGCAACAATTGGATTCTTCTTCATTATCATTAGTGATGATTACATTGCCCTTTTAATACTACTAATGCCCTATTCTCATTGGTTACACATGGCGTATTCCTATTGGATCATTAATTGGGCATGTGCTTTTAAGAATATACACTTGTTCAATGTGTTATATGTGCATTAACTGTAACTAATTGTTACCGTTTTCTTTAACAATCCAAGCATGTGATTCAATTACAACGGAGCTCATGTCTGGCTAGTCAAGGCTTCCCCACATGCAGGACAGTTAGTAGGAGCTTCCCACAAGATTTGGGAACCAATGGACAAGCAAATGCTGATCTGCATTTCAAGGCAGAACTAGATTTGATGGGAGCAGTCTGTTTCCCGATGTCAGTCCATTTTTGCTATGGAATTTTTACTCATTTCTGCTTTTCTGGTGTTCCTAACTTGGGTTAGAGTGTAATGCCTGGAGTTAGACTTGTGGATTAGGTAGCTTCTGAATGTGTCGCCAAATAGAAGCCACCGTCACTTGTTTAAGAAGTGGCTGAATCTATTGATAGATCAATATCTATGCAACTTTGCTAGTTGAATTCTTCTACTAGAAGGTAATGCTGGCGGTCTCCTGTCTGCAATCCATTCTTAAAACTTGTGCAAGACAGCTAGAGTCTCCTTTACTCCATTGTTTTCTGTATGCCACTGTTTTGTTCCATGCCCAACTATCATGTTTCTTGTATTATCTACCATAGTGTTTTCATTTATATAGTGTGAATTGTCCTATGGACCTATCTATTTTCCATTTTTCCAGCATACTTGGTTATACATATCTAAACGCACATGTTTCTTGCTGCCTAGTACAGAAATGAAATATCTGGAAGATTTTTATTTTTATATTAGTTTTTCGTCAATGTCAAAGCTTCATGATATTCTATGTGAAGTAGTGGTAACTCCGCCTGTGTCTAATGTCATATCTTTGCACAGCTGGTCCCAAGCCCAGATGAAGGAGGAGGGTTATTGTAGGTAGAATGTCAACCAAAGATTATCTCAATTCTCATCATAGCTTATGAACATGGTTCCCATTATGCATAAGGCTATGTTTTTCATGCTTATGACATTGTATTGACTAGATGTTTCAGTAGCTACTGGGATATATTTAGTGCTTGTTCTAAGTCTGTTTGGAAAGCCTGGTAGTAGATGTATATTTGACTTCTAGATGCATCTAGAGTGAATTTGATGATAAGCATTCTTAAGACAACTTGCACATAAGGTTCTTGATGTTGATAACAATGAAAAGAAAGTTAATAAGCTTTACACTAAACGTTTTAGCTAATATTGTGGTGTGTTTGTTTTGGACTTTCTTTTTTTCCCCCAAAGCTGAGATAGGGTTCAATTGTAATAAGCTTGACAATGAGTTCTTTTTCCCCCTCTGAAAGATATCATACGCAGTTTTTTGTAAAACCAATAAATAATGGGTTATAAGTTGATTGCTGCACATTTCTGTAGCTTGTTTTATTCTGTTTTCTTTAAGAAATCCTAGGTTTTTTACATTGTATATTCTTCATTTACTCTCTGTATTTTCAGAACTTATTTATTCAATTAACCTCATTAAGAAAGGGATAAATTTTGTTTATAATGGTTCTACTAATTCCAAGTTCTAGATAGCTAATAATGTATTATCCTGACGCTGATGACAGCATTGTTACTGATTATATCAGCAGTAACACTGATTCCAAACTCTAGATTCTTTTCTACCATATTGATTGCTATGCTTTAGAGTGTCAGCAATGCTACAAAGTATGGTGACTGGCAATTTGTAAAATTTGTCGTATTTAAAGTATACAAATGTATTAGAACGTAATCTGTATCCCTTGAATTTAAATTCATAGGGAAAAAAATATCTACTGTAAAAGTGAATACCTTGACTTCTGAGGTTGGGTTCCCTGGCTGATGTTCCTCTTTTGATTTGTTGTACCTTTCAATTACTGACTTCATGCTGGTAAAGCAGATTCCAATTGTATCAGACATGGCAGGTTTGTAACATATTTTTACAAAATGGTTGTTGCACATTTTCAAGAATCACACACACACACATAATCTATCACTTTATCCTGCTCAACAGATGAAATTTAACTCTATATGCTCTGAAGTGTCTGGCTAAATTAGGTTAAATAACATCTTACAAGGAAATTCAGCTGCAAGCAGGGACATATAATTGAGGCAGAAACCTGAGATGAGTTTTCTTCTATATGCTTTCCTCATTTTTTGGACAGTTGAATCTAGATAGGCCTAAGGCTTATAGTTGTTTATATACTGGCCTAAATTTTAGATGTGATTCATTTTGCAGAAATAAAATATAATCTGAGAACTGCACTGGTTTAATTTAAGGATGGTTCACCACATTTTTAGTAATCTGCCTGCTCTCCCATCTTAAATTAGCTGTCTCATGATTCTATAATTTCCCTATGAATTAAAGAAAACAAATCAAGTAACTGATTAAAGTGATTCTTAAAAAGAATCTTTGTATGACCCTGTGTATTGCATATAGATGCTGTTTAATGCAATTTATAATGAAAGTTTCAATTCCGTGATCAATAAAACGAAATTCAGACAAAATTTTTGCATCAATGAGAAAGTTTCCACTCTGGTGCGATACCAGCACTCTTAAAAGTTCTAGCATTGTGTTTATGTTGCACCTGCTTTTAGTGTGGGATGGTGGTTATTCTTACAATCATGCGCCAATTAGAGTAAAGCTAGATATCTGTATCACTGTTTTGTTCTCTACAAAAATATGGGGAATAGTGTTGTTAAAAATGTACTTCCAAAGTTTGTAAGCTAATTATGTAAAGGTTGAGCTTGAGTTAGGTGGGTGGATGCACCGGAGTTTAGAGTGCATGCATGAAAAGTAGCTCAATGTAATCAAGAAAAATTTCATCATTGGTAAACGAAGGAAATGTCTTAAAGCCAGATGGTTTTCTGTTAGAAATCTGCTGCTGATATGTGGCTGGTCTAATTTTATGACACTATCTAAAAGAATTCAAACTTTTGATAATGAAGGATTAGTAAATGCATATCTAGTAGAATAGAGTTTGTCTCAAAAATGCATCTTATGGACAAGTCAAGATCTGTCCTACAGGAAAATACATAGTTATGATTGTCACACCTTTCCTAATGGAACAGCTTCCCTAGTGTGTTCTTAATCTATTTCCGGTCAAGAGTTGACCCATTCATATTTGTACACTGCAAGACAGCCAAATTATGGAAAATCCTTGGTGGAGATCCATTTTGGGATGCAAGGATTGATTACGGGCCGTCTTTGCCAACTATTAAGTCTACAGAGCTAGTTCTCCCAGAGATAACTGATGTGAATAGGGGTGTTCGCAGTGCGGTGCGATTTTGGGCCATTTTTAGTACTGCATTTTGCGGTGCGGTTTAGCCAAAATTATAATCGCACTGCATCTTATTTTTGCGGTTACATGTGCGGTATGGTGTGGTTTAGAGTTTAGCCAAAAATATAACCGCACCGCACCTCATATTTGCGATCACATATGCAGTGCACTGTATAAGATGCGGTTTGAACGGTTTGTAACCAGTATATATTTCAAATTTTGGGCTTTTCCTGCCCAGCCCAAAATTGATTTTTCTTTTGGTTTTGGGCCAAGTTTTAAACTATTCAGCTAGTTTTTCTTTATTTTGGGTTGGCTTTCCTAATCAACACTTGCTACTTGCTAGGATTATTGAACTTTTTTTTATAAAAAACTAGGGTTATTAAACTATCAATAATATATATAATATTAAAAAAATAAATATATTAATATATAGAGAGGGTGCGGTTTGTACGGTTTTCTTATTATAAAACCGCAACTTCACTGCACCGCATGGTGTGGTGTAGTGCATTGTTACATGCAGTGCAGTTATGCCATTTTGGGGGTGGTTTGGTGCGGTTTTCGCAGTTTGTACGGTTTGGTGAACACTCCTAGTTGTAAAGTTCCATTCAGGAACATATATGAGAAAATGGAGAAATTTTCTGCCGCCTACATGTCATTGACATTTCTACCGATTGTTGATGCAAATTTAACTCTCTTTAATATTTGTGTGCTTGACCAGGATCAGGTTGGCTTCAGTTATGTTTTTGTCACTGACCATGTCAGATCTGTTAGCAGGGCTAGATTCGTGTAGCTGATCCAAAAATATCCAGGATGTGGGTAGGATGATTATAGTGGCAATGATGTGGAAGGAACATTTTTGGGATATGCTTCAAATTGTCATGCAGTAACGATGACGACTGCAATAAAGAAGACATTTTATGGCCAAGTATGTCATTTATGCTGGCATTCAGTTAGAGAGCTTGGTACTATTCTTACGCATTATTCCTTATCTATTACTGTAGAAACATCCCAGCAATATCTACATTGGTTCCACTGGAGCTTGTAAGATTGAAGTGGATTGTTTATAACGATTTGCACCGTGAATAGCAATGAAATATCAAGATTTCATTTTGTCAATCACCTAAGGGATCTGATTTTCACTGGAACAAAGTCACTGTTCTAGTTCAGAGAGCCCACATCTGAGAGGCATTTCTTCTAGAGGGAGTCAATACCCTTAGAAGTAAGGATTGTTCTCTACCATAGCCATCCTAGGATTATTCAGTACAATGTGATGGCAAGGGGGTATGAAAACTTTGTTTAATGGAATTAAGTATAATCTAGGTCCTCTGGATCTAATCAGCTGAGCTGATACGCTCAGGTCAGCTGCCTTAGGGATGGGCTTGGTCTGTCATTTTACTCTTGGATTGCTCAACAATCATTCTTGTTTTTTGTCCGTTTTGAATTGCAGGATTGGACTTGGGCTGTGCAGATTTGGATTTGAGGGTATCTAATTGCTTTGTTCTGATAGTTTGATAGGGTTAGTACTTCGATTTAGGCCAAATACACCAGGGATTCTAAAACCCAAAATCCTCAAATTTGACATAACATCCAGCCCTTAAGAATTTTTGAAATCCTTAACCACATTTTAAAATTACCAAAACATCTCCAAAACCTCAAAGATGACCAATATATCCCCAAACGTAAAACATAACTAGAATATCCCCAAAACCTAGGAAATGGCCGAAAGGCCCAGAAACTTTAAGTGACAAATACCCTTAAATCTCTAAGATAATCAAAATACCTTTTAAAACTTCCAAAATGACCCAAAAAGCCTTGAAAGCTCCAAAGTGATTGAAATACTCTGAACCTCTAACATAACCAAAATATTCCTCAATACCTTCAAAAGAGTAAAATACTCCCAAACATCCAAAATGATCATAATACTCTCGAACCTCCAAAATGAGAAATAATATCCCCAAAGCCTTGAAAATGTTTGAAAGGCCCCCAAAAGATCCAACATGACCAAATTACCACTAAACTTATAAAATAACCAAAATACTCGCTCAAAACCTTCAAACAACTAAAATACCCCCAAAAACTTATTAAATGATAGAATATCCGCCTAAACCTCCAAAATGACTAAATAACCCCTAAATCTCCAAAATGATTGAAATACTCTCGAAATCTCTAAAATGATCAAATATCTCTAAACCTCTAAAATGGCCAAAATACCCCTTGAAAGCTCCAAAATGATCCAAATACCCTTGAAAGCTCCAAAATGAATGAAATACCTCCTAACATCCTAAACAAATTACATTTCCAAAATGACCTGAATGCTTCCTAAACCTCCAAAATAACCTTTAAAATGACATAAAGATGCCTAAATCTCCAATAAGAGTTGTAACTGTTATCATGTTTCTCGAAACTAAAAAATGAGAAGAACTTAGATTAAATGATCACCAATGAAATAAATCAAACGAAAAGGAGAGGAGTAGATGAAGGTCTTAAATACATCATATAGACCTTGAAGAAGGAAAACCAAACCAACTAAATATCTTAGACTCTATAAAAATAAATACACCTTTGGAATAATGAAGTTGCACTTATCACAAGAAACAATTGATATTTTTATGGAACCTTGAATCTTTTTCAAATTCAAGAACTCTGTTGAGAATGAGAATTAGAACAATTGATTAAAACTTTATGAACAAATAGTTATAAGTAGACAACAATCAAAATTGCAAATAAATTAAATTTATCAAAATGGCTGAATTGCCATTCAATTGTCCAAAAGTATAAAAATTAAGGAAATACTGTAGAAATAACATGATCCAACATGATGAGTACATTATAAGTGACATTCTTGGGTAAATCTGTGTTTCTTGTGTAATTTTTTGTTATATTTTTCTTAAAACTTTATTGCATTCGCAACAATGGAATTAGATTAGTGGACTCTTTGTTTAGACTTGGGGTTATTTTCACTTTCACTTTTGGGCTTTTTAATTTTTTATTTATTTATTTTTTGTTTATTGAACACTTTTGGGTTCTTTGGTTAAACAGCTTATTATTCCAATTATGTTCAATTCTATTTGAGTTACAATTATTGGTTAAATTGGGTTTTTTGAGATGGCAGCAAGGCTAAAGAAATTTGATGAGATGAATGTTTTCAGATATGGTGTTGTACCCATAGTATACTCCATAGTTGGGCTACCCTTTTCCATTAATAAAGTTATGTTATTTATTAAAAATAAATAAAAATTGTTTCATTTATAGTGCATGTCAAGATACGTGCTTTGTTAAGAATTATAGATTTTATACCAATCTTTTTCTTGACTAGTCCATTTGGTTGCCCTATTTTTCATGCTGTTTTTGTGATTGTCTTATTGAAAGCACTAAAGGGTAATGTACACCTCACCAATAAAATTGTAATGAATAATTACGAGGAAAAAGACCTCTTTGGAACATATCTAGCGCGACTCACTTGTCTCTAACATACTGGGTTCTAAGAAAAGTTGTAAAGGAAATGTCAAGTGCAGGATTGTGACTTTGGTTGGAAAGCTGGTTTATGATTGGAATCTCTCATTCTCATAATCCATTTGTACCTAAAGTACTGGCTACGCTCTTCGGCTGAAAGAAGGAATACCTGTATCAAATCATTTTGATGGATTTGATAGAATTATTTTTGCTCTAAAAATTATTGATTATAAAGTCAATGATGAGGGTTATGTATTAATTTTCTTGTGCTTGTTACCTCCTCCTTTGAGCACTTTATTGATACTATGTTGTACTATCTCTATTGAGTTTGTAAAACATGTTAGGAGTTGAGAAGAAGAAATCTGAAGATTGGGGTAAGAATCAAGTTCCAAGTGTTGATGTTGTTAGTGTTGGGTTTGCTAGAGGAATTGTGAACTCAAAGCATAAAGGGCTTAGAGAACAAAGGTTTAATTTCTTCTATTAATTATGATGGGGTAGCATCTAAGGGGAGGAACAGAGACTTCTCAGAAGGTACGGGGGCGATTACCAGTTTTAAATGAGTTTATGGCTGCTATTTTGGAATGTTAGGAGATTAAATAATCCTCAAAAGCGAGAGCTATGCAAAAATCTTCTCAAGGATTGGAAGTGTGATATAGTTTGCTTTCAAGAAACGAAGTTGTCTTGCTTAAACTCTTCTGTTGTTCGAAGTCTTTGGGTAGTTTGTTCCTTGATTGGGTTGCTCTAGATGTAGTCAATATTGCAGGGGGGAGTTATTGGTTTGGGACAAGAGAGTTCTTGAAAAAGTTGATAGTGGTGTTGGTCTATTTCTATTAATGTTTTATTGAAGGGGGTTGTTGATGATTTTGTGTGGGCTGGTTCAGGAGTGTATGGGCCCAATGATGATAATCAGCGGGGTGCTCTGTGGGAGGAGCTTACAAGGATGCATTCTAGGTGGAATACGGCTTGGTGTGTTTTTGGGGACTTCAATATCATTCGATGTTCAAGTGAGAGACTTGGTTGTGAGACTTTTAGTTCGGCTATGTTTGCTTTTTCAGACTTAATTACGGCTTATTACCTTGCGGACTTACCTCTTGAAGGGGCTTCGTTTACTTGGTTTAGAGAATTGATAGAACCTTGGCATCGGTGGATTGGGGAGATCACTTTGGAAACGTGTTTCAAAGGGTCCTCCTTCGTGTAGTTTCAGATCATTGCCCTCTTTTGGTGGTGGCTGGTAGTGTTAGTAAAGGTCAGAGTGCCTTTAAGTTTGAGGATATGTGGTTGAAGAGGGTTTTGTAGAGAGGGTTCAACAATGGTGGAATGGGTATTGCTTTTTGGGCTCCCCTAGCTTTGTTCTGGCTCGTAAATTAAAAACTCTTAAAGAAGACTTGAAAAAGTGGAATAAGGAGGAATTTAGGGATTTGGCCTTTAGGAAGAAATGGTTTTATCTGAATTGTTGGGTTTGGATGTTAGGGAGGACTTGTTAGGTCTTTCTTAGGAAGACCAAACTTCTTGTATTCAGATTAAAGGTGAGATTGCACATCGTGCCTCTTTGGAGGAGATTTATTGGAGAGAAAAGTCCCGGATGTTATTTGTGAAGGAGAGGGACAATAATACTCACTTTTTTCATCAGGTTGCAAACTCCTATAGAAGAACTAATCATATTAGGGGTATAGAGGTGGATGGTGTCCTCTGTGAGGATGAAGAAGAGGTATGGTCGAAGGTGGTCCATTTTTATCAGAGTTTGTACACTGAGTCAGACACTTGGCACCCTTCTATGGATGGATTAGAGTTTGCTAGTATTGAGAAGGATGAAAGGCTTGAATTTGAGAGGGATTTTTCTAAGGAGGAAGTGATGAAGGTTCTTCATGAGATGGAGAGGGATAAAGCCCTAGGTCTTGATGGTTTCACTATGACATTTTTTCAAAAATGCTGGAGTGTAGTGGAAATAGATGTCATGGTCTTTTTTTATCATTTCCATAGGAGCTCAGAGTTTGAACGGTCTCTAAATACTTTTATTCTATCCTTGATTCCCAAGATAAATAATGCTTTGAATATCAAAGATTTTAGGCCTATCAACTTAGTGGGCAGTGTGTAAAAGCTTTTGTCTAAGGTTTGGGCAAACAGATTGAGGCGGGTGCTGGATAAACTTATCTTGGAGTCACAGAATGCTTTTGTTGGTGGCAGACATTTTGGATTCAGTGTTTATTGCTAATGAATGTTTAGGCAGTAGACTGAAGTATCGTACTCTAGGGGTGGTGTGTAAGTTAGACATTGAGAAAGCGTATGATCATGTGAATTGGGACACTTTATTTAATTTGTTGGAGAGGATGGGCTTTGGGGATAGATGGAGGAGATGGCTAAAGACTTGTATCTCTATTGTTCGCTTCTTAGTTCTGGTTAATGGATCTCCTGTTGGTTTCTTTGGTAGCTTTAGAGGTCTCAGATAAGGTGATTCTTTGTCTCTCCTTCTCTTTCTTTTGATCATGGAGGTTCTAAGTCGTATCTTGAAGAACACTGAGGAAGGGGCCTTTCAAGCGAGTCCTATTAATTCTACTGGTATTCGTGTTTCTCACCTTTAATTTGTTGATGGTACCATTCTTTTCTGTGAGGCCTCTAGAGAGCAGATTCTTACTATTAGGCTGGTTTTAACTTGTTTTCAAGTTTTTACTGGTTTGAAGGTGAATGTGGGGAAAAGTGAATTTGTCTCTATTGGGGAGGTGTGTAACATTCAAACCTTTGGCCAATATTCTTCAACGTAGGGTGGGCAGTTTGCCTATGACTTACTTGGGTATGCCGTCGAGAACTTCGTACAAAACAGCATGTATTTGGAATCCGATCTTTGAGAAGATGGAAAAGAAGCTCTCAGGCTGGAAGCGACTTTATTTGTCAAAGGGCGGTAGACTCACCTTGTTGAAAAGTACCATTTTAAGCCTTCTAACTTATTACCTTTCCCTTTTTACTATCCCTAAAGTTGCAGTGACTAGATTGGAACGTATTCAGAGGAAATTTTTGTGGGGTTCATTAGTTGAGTGTTTCAAATATTCTTTGGTGTCTTGGGAAATTTTTGCTTACTACATGAGTTTGGTGGTTTAGGAATTCGGAATTTTGCATCTTTTAATCTGGCCCTATTAGGGAAATGGCTTTGGAGGTATGGCCATGAAACCACTCATCTGTGGCGAAGGGTCATTGCCATGAAATATGGGGAGGGAAATGGGGGTTGCTGCACTAAAGCTTGTCGTAGGGCTCATGGCTGCGAGTTATGGCAGAGTATTAGTGAAAGGTGGGAAACTTTCGCAAAGCATGTCTCTTTTGTGGTGGGGGATGGTCCTCATATCCTTATGTGGCATGATAAGTGGATCGGAGATGTTTCTCTTAAATTTCTTTGTCCTCTGTTTTTTCTGTGTTTAGCCAATAAGGAGGCCTATATTTAGGAGGTGTTAAGCTTCTTATGAATGATAATGACAGAGTGTGGAGTTTAAAATTTTACAGAGAATTCAATGATTAGGAGTTCACGACTTCCTACTCCCTTCTTCGTTTCATCCAAACCCGAACTCCTAGGGGTGGAGGGTGTGACAGGCTTAGTTGGGATCTTAATGGAAATGAGAAGTTTGATACTTGGTCTTTTTATCATAAGATTCGAAATGTAGCTCATTTCACTTTTCCTTGGAAGGACATTTGGAAAGTTAAAGTTCCTAAAAGGGTGGCTTTTTTCACGTAGACAATCGCTCATAGTCAAATTCTAACCTTGGATAATCTTATATTTCGTGGTCGTTCTTCGGCAAATCATTGTTGCATGTGCTGTTGTAATGCGAAATCTGTGAATTACCTGCTACTTTCTTGTTTGATAGCTCATTCTTTGTGGATGTATATGCTTCGGTTGTTTGGGATAGATTGGGTCGTGCCAGGTTCAGTTGTGGACTTTTTTTAGTTGGTATCATTGGCTTGGGAAGCATAGTTTTGATATTTGGAATTTGGTCCCAAGTTTAATTTGAACTATTTGGACTGAACGAAATTGGCGATCTTTTGAGGATGAGGGGAAAACTGTGGTTCAGTTATTAGAGGCTTGCCAACGGACCCTCTTCGATTGGTCTCGATGTTGGGGTTTCTTGGATTGTTCTACCCTTATGGATTTTTTTTCTTCTATTAGAATAAATTAGGGGCTGCTTATGTCTTTTTGTTTCGTTTTTCCTCTGTTCACTACCGTGAACTCTTTGTATTGTTCTCGCTTTTCTCTTATTAATAATATTCTCTTCTTACTTATAAAAAAAAAAAAAAGTAGGTTTGTATATATAGAACCTACTGTTCACTTGGTTGTAAAAATAATAATATTATTTTAATAGAAAATATCTACACTCTCTCTCCTCATTCACTCTACACGGTGTACAGACTATACTCCAATTCTCACTCATTCTCTTCGGTCACTCTTCTCCCTCTCTCTCCCTAACTGCAGAAGCTCCACTACTCACTACTCCAATCACTCTCTTTCCCTCTTCCTTTTTTTTTTCCTCTTCAATCACTCCAATCATTATATCCTTCTATCCCCAAATTGAAGATTTAAGGGTTGTGGGTTTCGTTTGGAAATTATGGGTTTCTCGGTAGAGCGTGCTTCCTCTCGTTTTTGGGTTTGTAGTTTATCGATGGTTGGATCGGTGATGGAACAAGTTGGTGTTTTTTTTCCTCTTCATTTTTGGGTTTGTTGGTTGGTTTAATTTTGAGTTTTGTTTGGAATTTTTGGGTTTCTCGGTGGAGCGTGCATTTGGTCGTTTTTGGGTTTGTGATTTCGGTGATGGTTGTTGGTGTTTGTTTGAATCGGTGATGGTTGTTGTTGTTGGTGATGGTTTCAGTTGGGTTTGTTGTTGTTGTTGGTGTTTGTTTGAATCGGTGGCTGTTTGAGATGGTATAAATAAAGAAAGAATAAAGAAAGGATAAAAATGAATATTTAACTGAGATGGTATAAATATAGAAACTGGAATGTTGGGTGTATTGTAAAGTGAGTTGATATAATAAATAAAGTAACTTTTGAGGTTGTAAAATAGAACATTTTTACAAACCTGACTGTTAATGCTCTAAGATACTCAACATGAAAAAAAAAAAAAAACAGTTATATTAGTGATACAACTAATATTATCGGGGATAGTTATGTTATAGAGGAAATTTTCCTATTATCTTTTGGATACTCTAGTGAAACATGAATTAGTGTATGTTGGTCTAGTGTTAGAGCATTTACATCAAGCTAGGCATGGTTTTAGTCAAATTTGGTCTAAAAAGCTATTTTAACCAATTCAATGTTAGATACTCTTATATCAAGCTCAATACTGAACATCTAAAAAGATTAATTTAATTTATTTATTACTCTCTCTCTCTCTGTGAAAAGAAAAAAAAAAAAAAAATCAAACCCCCACTCTTTCTTCCTCCGTTGACAAAGTCCTCCACAGCTATCACCGTACGACTCGATCACGGGACCACCATTGATAGCACATCCTCCATAGCTAGCTTTGTAGTCCTCTTAAATCTCCAAACCACTATCAATGTCGTACTCCACCAGATCTACTCTGATTTATGGCTGACGATGGGATGATGATGGTGAACGAGAGAAAGGTACCATGGAGGGAGAGAGAGGAAAGATGTGAGAGGGAGTTGGGAAAAAAAAAAAAATCTTTTAGCTGTTCATTGTTAAATCTTTTTTGCTAGTTTGTTGAGCTTGATATGGGGTGTTTTATGCTTAATTATGTAAATTGTTTTGCTAAATCTAGCATCTAGTGACTAGATGTGAATGCTCTTAAATGGGTTATTGACTTAGCTTGCTCCTAACTCCCAAAAATTATATATTTGCTACTCGTCGATTACATAATGGATGGAAAATATGACTTACATTGAAAAATAATTGTGTGAATGTGAACAATTTAAATTAAGTGACACAATGGTATTATTACTCATATTTGCCACATGTCAGATTTAAGGGTAAATATTGTGTCTTTGGGTACCTTTTATTTGGATGTGGAAAAAAAAAAGTTTCTTTAGTAATGGCATCCTCCTACATATACGATCTACGTGTGTCAAATTGGTAAAAAATTAGGCGATGCTCAAAATGGTGTTCTTTCAAAGTTACAAAGATATATTTGAACTTTCCTTAATGGAAAAGGTAGAACAACTTAGGCTGCGTTTGTTTCGGGTGTAAATAGAATTCGAAAAATATTTTCCACCACCAGAAGTGTTTGGTCTGGTCGGAAAATTAAGTTAAATGGCAAATCATTTCTGTTGACTGTAAATTATGAAGGCTTGAAGTGTAAAATAGATTACATTTCTATTTTACCTTCAAATCATTTCCAGAAAAAAAAAAAAAAGAATCGAATCGAGAGAGAGAGAGAGAGAGAGAGAGTCGCCCACTGTCAGAGAGAGAGAGGTCGGTCATCTAAACTTGAGATCGACTCCACCGCTGTCTGGTTCGTGCCTCTCACCGCCGATCATGCGAAGCTCGCTTCCACCGTTGATCTGCCCTATTTCTCTCTTCCTTCCTCGCTCGACTCCACTGTTAATCTACCCTTTTTCTCTCTACCAATGTCGAGCAGACCAAGATTGTCAAAATCGGGATCCTACGTAGGATCGTGGGAGGTAGGTAGGATCGAAAATCGTAGGATCGGATCGTGAATCGTAAGATCCTACCTATTTTCATATTTTAAGCAAAAAACCTATTGATAGTGACTTTGTATGTTATATAATCACTTAAAATATGAATCCATCCATTAAAACAAAAAAAAAAAAAAAATTGCATCATAAAATATAATTTGCACGCACTACATCATTATTATGTCATTTTAACGAAGCAAAATATATTTAACTTTTGACATAATGTATCTAAAAATCACACAGAGAATTTATCAAACAGGTTGTGTGCAATTCTAAACTACTAATTATGTTTACTAATATTTCTCAAAGATTCAAATACTGAAGATCCTGTTTCATAATTTTTCAAATTTTACTTAATTTAGTTAACAAAGTAGAAAAATAAAAACCTTAAAAGCTTTGTCAAAATCATACACAACACAACAATACGGAATCAAACTATCAAAGTACAAATATATGATAAACTACTAAGTACTATCTACCAAAACAAATTACTAGAAAGCTTAAAGGCAGCGATGGCTCACGGCAACATCATTGAGAGGGCTGAGAGGTGTTGGGTTTTTGATAGAGAAGTGAGGAGGTGTGGGGCTGAGGTGTTGGGTTTTTGACTAATTTAAAAAAAAAAACAACGTTAAACTTAAGTTAATAAAGCTTAAAGGCAGTGATGGTTCACCATTAACAAGGCTGAGAGGTGCTGGGTTTTTGACAGAGGGTTGAAGAGGCGTGGGACAAAGGTGCATGCTGGAGTTTTGTTTTTCTAAATAGTTTAGGTTTTGTTTTTGAAAACGTTAGACTTATACCATAGGTTTTTTTTTGAGATTTTATGTTAACATATGGGTAAATTTAGGACTTCAATTTATTATTGGGCTTCTAAAACCTGTTGGGCTTGTGGGTTTAGGTTTACCCAAATGAATCCCACTTCAAAAAAAAAAAAAAAAAAAAAAAAATTCAAGCCAAATGGTAGGATCGGTAGGATCCCATACGATCCTACGATCCTATACGATCCTACACGATCCTACCTACGATCCTAACATTTTTGCGATCCTGGTACGATTTTAAACTTTTTGGTGAGGTAAGATCGTAAAATCGTGCGATTTTACGATCCGGATCGCGATTTTGACAACCATGGAGCAGACCACTGCAAGACGAGGGACCCACCGTGCGATCTTGCCTCCGCCGCCTCTAGGTTGAACCTAGTGCCTTTCTCTCTTCCTTCTTCTCTCTAAATTCGACCAGATTTGATGAATTTTTTGGTTTGGTTTTGTTTCTTTTGTGTTTATTTGTTGAGAAATGATATTATATATTTGTTTGGAAGTTGAGAAAATGTGAGCATTAAGTAGAAAATGTGTTTTTTATAGTATTTTCAAGAACACAACCAAACACTAAAAAATATTTTTCAAAATATTTTTTAAAATGCCACCAAACATCTGAAAATATTTTCTTTTTCAAAAAATAGCTTCACTTGAAAATATTTTACACTTGGAAAACATTTTACATAGAACCAAACACAGCCTTAGAAGGAAAATTTACAACCAAATGACCAATCCCTTATGGAGTTTTTAACATTGTGGTAAAATGACAACCATTATTGATAGGTTCTCTTATATATCTATAAAGAAACAAGATGAGATCCTCTTTCATTGAATCTTCCAATTTCCTCCAATTGCTATTTAGATGCAAAACGCGTGACAATTAAAAATCAAACAAATGTTAGCTAGCTCTTTGTTTTCTCCCTAACTTGTAACCTTTAGAGAGAGAGAGAGAGAGAGAGAGAGAGAGAGAGAGAGAGAGAGAGAGAGAGAGAGAGAGAGAGAGAGCCTTGTGCTATCTTTGTAATCTCTTTATTTTCTTCGTGAAATTTTCTCTTCAATGCCGCTTGTGAATGTAAGCTTAAGTTTGAACCATGTAATTGTTTATGTTTCCTATTTTATTTTGTTCTATTTTTCTTTTTCTATTTCTATTTTGTATTAACCCACCATAATTATAGGAAGAATGACGTCAATTTGTGGCGTGTAAAGATGCATGCTTTGTTAGTAGAATAAGGATTATTAAGAACACTGAAAGGTAAGGAAGCCTTGCCAGCAATGTTATTTGATGAGGGAAAAAAAGATCTCTTGGAGTGGATAGAGTGCAATTTAGTTGTCTCTAGCAGATAATGTTCTAAGAGTGGTTGTAGAGGAAATGTCAATCGTAGGATTGCAGGTTTAGGTATGTCAGTATATGACTAAGTCTTCCACAAACCGTTTGTGCATGAAACAATAATTATACACCATTCGAATGAAAGAAAGTACGCGCACATTTGACCATTTAGATGATATTGAGTTATTCATTAAAAAATATAGGTTGTAAAGTTTATGATGAGGATCAAGATATAATTTTGTTACTTTTTTTTCCTCATTCTTTTGATTTTTTTTTTTTTTGGTTGTAAATTCTATGTTGTATGGATCTAGAAGATAAGAGAGAATCTCTATTGATCATGTAAAAGATGTTTTGAACTCTTAAGAAATTAATGGATGAACATTGGGCCAAAGGTCATGTTCTTAGAGTTATAGCCAATGAAAAAGGTCTAATAGGAATAGGGATAAATTAAGATCAAAGTTTTGAACTAGAAAGAATTTTATTTTATTTTCCGTTCTTTAAAAAAAGAAAAAAGAAAAAAAGTAAGTTACACATGTGCCTATGGGTCTTGAGTTCACGCCCTCACTCTCCACCTAACACTTGCAAGGAGAGAAGGAGTCAATTGAGCAAGAGCTTATTAGCAAAGAAGGTAAATGTCATTGGTAGTGGCTCTTGAACTAGAAAGGGTAAATGTCATCATTGTAAAAAAGAACGAGCAGGAAAATGAATGTAAGTTACTCAAAAGTGAAAAAGGCAAAAGAAAAGGACTCTTGATACTAATGATATAACTAACCTATTAGTATATTGATTGCTTTGGTGCTTTGTTTCTTGATTTGATTTTCTTATATCATTCGACTCTCAAAAGGTATTGGTTTGGTACCTAATGATCAACTAATAATTGTGAATTTTGATTGAAAATAATATGACCGATAAGGTTGTAGGGATAGGAACTATGTGAACTAAGATGTGGAATGGTATTCTTCGGATTTTTATTTGTCATGTACTTGATTGAATAATAACCTTCTGCCTATAGTTTTAAAAACCAGATTGGACTGGCTGGTTCAATTGGGTACCAAACCCTAATCGGGTCTGGTAAAAACCATAAAAATGGGCGATTTAACTGGTAAAAATCAAGAATAAGACCCCTTTTCGATTCTTTGACTGTTTTGGTTTGAAAACCATGCCTATATCCTCAGGTATAATTGACTATCAAGAAAAGTACACTAGTAAATGGGAGAGTTTTGAGATTTTGTGAAAGTGAGTGGTCATCAAGGGAAAATTTTTGAATGACCTCTATTTGCTTCAGGAAATCAAAATTTTTTGTGTTGTAATAGTATTGCAAATCCATAATTGATAATACTTGTTTGTGGAAAATGTTATTAGAGCATAAAAATGAGATTAACATGTCAAGAAACCAAATAAGGTTTGTTAGATGGTCAAAAAATTGAAAACCAAGAGTTTTGTGAGTCTTGCGCTTGTGGTAAGCAGTGCAAAGTTAAGTTCAGCACAATGAAACTCAAGACTAAGGGCATATTGGATTATATCTATTCAAATCTTTAGCCTTTGTTTAAGAGTTCATAAGAAAATGGAATGAAATAGAAAGAAATAATTATAAAGGAATGAAATGGAATATATTTAAGTAAAGAAAACGAATGGAAAAGAAAATAATGAAATGAAATTAAGTAACCTTATTTGAATGTTTTAAAATAAAGAAATGAAAATGAATAGAATGTAAGTAGCCTTGTTTGAGAGTAATATAGAGGGAAATGAATGGAATCATTTTATGACAATATTATTATTAGACCCTTAGTTTAAAATAAAAGGCTAAATACATAAGGGTATTTTGAGAGTTTTAGTAAAAAGTTTATTAAATCTAATTTCATTCTCTCAAATTTCTCCTAAATTTGGGAGGAATGAAAATTTGAGATTTTAAGGGATTAGAGAGGAATGAGTGTTCCTTCCTAGCCATTTCATTCCCTCCCACTTAAACTCTCAAATAAGTGAATGAATTTTTTATTTTCTCTATTAGAACTCCTAAACAAGGGGAAGTAAGAGCACTCTAAAATTATTCTTTTCATTCTTTTCCATTCCATTCCCTCTTCCCAAATGAGGGCTTAAGGTATTTCTTTTGTATAAGAGTAATGTGTTTGGAAGGTTCTTAATTAGAAGTAGAATGGCAAAACATTTCAAGCATTTCAGAATTGATAATGGTTTGGAATATTTGTTCAGGTGAATCTAATAATTTTTCTGGCAATGAAGGCGTAGAGAGTCTTGATATTGTTAGAAGAAAACCACAATAGGATGAGGTGGTAGGATGTATGAAGATAACTCTTTTGGAAAGAACTCCTTGTATGCATTCCAATGTCGGCTTGTCAAAAGATTTTTTGGTTGAAGCAATAAATATGGCGTACTATTTGGTGGATATGTCTTCATTAACCATAGGTACGGATTTTGTTATGTTCTAGTCGGAACGGCCAAAAAATAATATACTGGTACGTAAACTGAAATGAGAAACCCTCTCTTGAACTAAAATTTTTAATTTGATTCTTATTATTTCATTGATGATGAGTAAATGTGAATATTAAACACGTCATTTAGTTATTCCAAGCAATTTCAGCCAATCTTAAAATGGTATGCTAGAATTAACCAGTACCAAAATATTACATTTCAATAGATAAACTGAAAGAAAACTAAAATCAAATTCACCAATATTTCCATTAGTTGTCATTGAATGTAGGACTCATTTTAAGTATAGCCTAGTACTCCTATTGATTACTTTAGTTCTAGAGTACTTCATTGCTTTTAACATGATGGTAAACTCAAGCCAAGGGTAAAAATAAGTACTTATTTTTATACTTGGAATCGAGAGTAAAAGATTTAGGTTATGGTGTACATATCCAAACTTCCTAGGAACAATTATTAATAGAGATGTGAAATTCAATGAATCTACTATTTTGATCAATGAAAAAGAGATCATTGAGACCTTAAAAGACTATGGTGTTAGTAAGCAGGTGAAACTTGAAGTTAAAGTTTCATATAAAGTTCATGAAAGAACTACAGTTTAACATAATCCAGATAAGGTGTAGGATTATAAAGATGGGATAGTGTCGCTACTAGTAGGGAGAGGAGATAGACTAGGCCATTGTAGAGATATAGCTCTTATAGATTTGGTAGTTTTTGCTTTGCCTATCGCTAAGAATATTAAGGATCAAGAATTTTCAAATTATGACATTGTCTCGGGTAAGGTTTTGCTTAGTGGATTGTCACTATAAGGGAGGAGTTTGAATCTCTTCACAAGAAGATTGTTGATTGTAAATGGGTCTTCAAGAAAAAGGAAGTAACTCCAAGTATTGAATCCAATTCAAGACACTATTGGTTGCAAAGGACTATTGTCAAAGAGAAGGTATAGACTTCAACAAAGCGTTCTCTTATGTTGTTAAACGTAGCTCGATTAATGTGTTGTTTTGCTATGGTTTTTTTGCTTGACTTAGCTACTTTCCTTAGTTGTAACTTGTAAGCCAATCATTAGTACTTCTATTTTGATTTTATGCAAACTTTTACAAACACCCCCCCCCCCCCCCCCCCCAAAAAAAAAAAAACCCGCGCCCCCACCTAAAAAAAAAAAAAAACCTATAAACTTTTGCTTTCCCCATCAGAAGGGTAACAGCTTTCATTGTTCAATTGTTAGCTCGAGCATTTATAAGCTTAAGCATTTTTTAGGAACTTAATAATAATAATAATAATAATAATAATAATAATAATAATAATAAGCTTAAGCTAAGAGCTGATCTTGGACTTTTTTTTATCATGTCATTTAAAGTTGAGACTACATAATATAATTTTTTTATTATTTAATTTTTATAAACACAGGAAAGCATCTAGCGGAATCATCAATCATTATCAACTCTATGAGTGATTTGAAACCACCATCCTTTTAAATTTTAATTTTATTATAGGTTTTACTAAAGTGATTTGAAACTACTATCTTTTCAAATTTCGATTTCATTATAAGTTTTACTAAGGTATGCCCTTAAAATATACTTTAATAAACTATTTTAGAAAAAAATTTATACACACTTTTTGGTAAATTCAGTACTTAGCAAACTAGTAGTGGTCCGTTTAAAACGTTTGAATAAAAGTGATAAAGTAACTTAATTTTGTTTTAAAATTTACAGCATCACACCAAGGCATAGGGATAATGCCTTACCCATCATTTTAGAAACTGATGAACCTTTTAAACACATTTACCCAAAAATTCCTCGACATCCAAAGTATTTAACATAATCAAATGCAGACCAAAACAGAACAATAAATAATTAATGTTTCAAACTTGTCCTATTATCCTAGATATACTTATCTATCGCCACTTCATTCGATTAACATTTCTTAAGTAGTGGTAATCATGTTTTATGGCTTTAATAGATCATTACTCTAGGTTCACGCAAAAGACTTTTTTGGCTAGCTATAGAAGATTGATTTACAACTTTTGATAAAGTGTTATAAAAAGTAAGACGACGACACTATAGAAGGAAATAGATGTTGGATCTTAAACCTGTCAATGTCAGCTCCAAATACCTAAGGGTTGGCCCTGTATATATAATTAGAACTCGAGCATGCATGATTATTGGATGGAATTCTTTATGTCATAAAAATTATTAGATCTTTTAGGTTGATATACACCGTGGTCTAAAAACAATCCTATCGGTTCATCCACGCAGCCAATACATGCACTCGACTGGTTTAGTTGCTTACAAGTTTTGTCAACTTTCATTGTTTAACTTCACTGAAGCAACCTAAACCTTCCTTTCAAACTGCCCATCACTTCAACTTTTTAGGTAGCTACTAGATTCTTATAACTACTTTTCTAAAAGGTTATATTAATTGGAACAAACGTATGGTTTACATAAAATTCCTTCTTTTACTCCAATAAATAATCACCCTTTGACCAACTACCACTCTTAAAAGGACGTATTGGAGGCTTTGATCTAATTCACCACACTACCCGCTCAATGGGAAATGCCTTCATTGTCTAAAGGTGGCAGAGAATATTGCCTAATCTACTGTTTGAAAGGAATCCATATTGCCTAAAATAATATTTATAAAATCGATTAGAAAAAAGATTATTCTTTTATAGTTTTGCTTTATGGAAATCATAAAAAAAAAATCAACAAACTAGTTATGGAATAAGCTCAATCTATTTCAAATAATGCAAGCCTCTTCTTATAGAATTAGGCAAAGGGTGAGGTTATGAGTTTAATACCTACCAAATATATGTATATTTTACATACATAAAGAAAAAAAATCATATAGGACAATTTTCATAATTTTTTTGTTATATAGTAAATTAATTTATTAGTTTGCATATGTATTTTATCATGCAAAGGAAATTAAGTAAAAAGTTAAAAACCCTAAATTTAAAACAAAAAAATAAGAAAAAGAAAGAAAATGTTAAAATCCTAAATTTAGCAAGCATTTCCATCACAACTCTAATTAAGGGTGTTCACCAAACTGCACAAACCACAGTAAAATCGCCCGCAAAATGGCATAACCGCACCGCATCACACCACACCCTTTCTATATATTAATATATTTAATTATTTTTAATATTAAATATATTATTAATAGTTTAATAATCCTAGTTTTCAAAAAAAAAAAAAGTTTGATAACTCTAACAAGTGTTGATTAGGAAAGTCAGTCCAAAATTTGAAAAATATACCAGTTTCAAATCACTCAAACTGCATTTAATACACCACACCGCATATATAGCTTTAAAAATGAGGTGTGGTGTGATTATGATTTTTAACTAAACTTTAAACCGTACCACATCACACCGCACCATACATGTGACCGCAAAAATAAAGCTTGATGTAGTTATGGTTTTAGCTAAACCGCACCACACCGCATCGCAAACACCCCTAGCTCCAACTGCATAAATATTAACCGTTTATCTCTCTAATTAAACTCAATACCTAATAAAAGGGAAAAGGAAAAGCATATTCTTGCACATGCATGCAAGTATCATTTACGTTCGTGGGCTAGACTAACTACAAAGCAATTCACTTAACAATCCGTGAATTAATCCAGCAGAATGCAATTACTTAGAGTGGCGAGAAGTACGAATTTCGACACATATGGCCTCTATCCAAACTCCATTAATCCTCCACTAGTCCACTGTACTGCTACCATTTTCATCGTTTCTCCAACCTTACCAGTCACCAATGATCATCACCGTTAGGCAAACCTATGTTGGTACCTTCAACTGCTTCTCCTATTTATGAATTGATCAATACACGGCCATATATATATACACCATGCCCTATACCACCACTTGCCATGTCTTACTTTGTATGGTAACCCTATCATCATCATCATCATTTTCTTACCACTTGCCAAGTGATGCCACTTAAATGCTCACCAAGCTCTCACAAGGTTGAGCCACCAAAGAGAACATATTTATCAACTTTGAACAATGAAACAAAGTTGAATTTTTTTCCCCTTATCAAAATATTAACAAAGTTGTCAACTTTGCATCAGTTGACAACTAGCATAAATGCTAACCCGATTCCTAATAAATCAAAATAACATTTGTATAATATTGACAACATTAAAGGATTAAAAAATGGAATTCATAGTCACTTGGATAATTTCCAATATGTTCTAGAAAGTTTAGGAATATCATGCAACAATTAAGTACAAGGATTTCATAATATATATATATAGAGAGAGAGAGAGAGAGAGAGAGAGAGAGAGAGAGAGAGAGAGCATTCCTATTGGTAAGTAGTTGCGTGCTGCTGGCAAAGCAAAAGTAGTACTGATTTTCTTTTGATATCTTCTAACAAAAGAAAACCACATTCCTTTAGAGCTCAAATTTGAGCTTATACTTGAAGGTAAAGAGCATCAGTGTATCACTCTAAGTAGCATAACTGGCATTCCAAACCGTAGGTCACCAAACACTGTAGCACTCCTCCACCTATATTACCCGAACACTTGCAATGAAGTTCCTTGTTCCTCTTGTTGCTCTAACCCAACACCTCTCTTGATCAAAGTCGTAGAGCATACCATACCATACCACCCAAAAAGATCTCCTAATTACCTATTAAAGCTATTGATGTGATAACGAATTCCTAGAGATTAGACCCCATGTCTATCTCAATGAACAAAAAAGTAAATGACCATGTTGCATTATTAATATATTAAGCATTTTAGTACGTTAACAAATAAATATATTAAGCATTTTAGTACGTTAACAAGTAAATAAATGACATTACATCTCAATGATGGGAAAAAAGAAAAGGAGACTAAGTGAAAGTGTTATCTTACTATTTTTTTGGTTAAGTAAAACAATACTACATTACGCCAATAATAATTTCAAGTATTTTAATACATGCATGATCTTGTGCTAGTTCTCCATCATAAAATCATAATCCAACTTTAAACTTAGCTCCCTGCTAACCATTTAAAACGTCTCTAATCTTATAATAAATCAAATTTCCCATATCCTTCTAAAATTACTACACAACATATTTGTTTATATATAATTACCAATTATGGAAAATCGAATTATAATTACCAATTATCGACAAAAACGTGTCACATTCGAGTAAAAAAATTCAAGAAATACACAAATATCAAGCTACGGTACTAATGCCATTATCAACAACAATAACAATAATAATAAATAAAAGAATCAAACATATAAATTTAAATAAATAAATAAATTTACTAAACGCAAAAAGAAGAAGAAGAAGAAGAAGAAGAAGATCTTAGAAGAGCTAGGACCTGGTGCTGGAGAATTCATAGAGCTTGCCAGTGCTTGAGAAGATCACGACTCCAACCTCGGCGTCGCAAAGAATCGCCAGCTCCTTCGCCTTCTTCAACAGCCCGTTCCTCCGCTTCGAAAACGTCACTTGCCTGCTCGTCGAATTGTCGATCCTCCTTATCACAATCTTCCCCCTCCCCATCCCTCCTCTCTCTCTCTCTCTCTCTCTCTAACCCTAGCTTTTCCTCTCTTTTTTTTTCTTTTTCTTCTCTATAAGAACAAAAACAAAAACAAAAACATAAATATGTAAGCAAGAAATTCAAATTATTAGTCAAGCACTCAGCTAGAGAGGGAGTGAGAGAGAGTTATATATATATATATGTACTTTTCTCTCTATTCTTAGTTGTGGTTCTAGATCGGATGACAAGTGAAAAAATGAACACAAATAAAAAAAATAAAAAAAAAAAACCAAAAACAAGCAGAGAAATTTTCTGAGAAAGTGTGAGAATCTAAATTCAAAGAAAGAAAGAAACAAAAAATTTTCCTAGAAAAGAATGAGAACAAAAAAAGAAACGAAGAGAGAGAGAGGAAGAGAGAGACATTAGAGGAAAGAATAAATAGTAATAAAAAAGAGCTTACTTGGTGAAGGTATGAACTAGTCGAGACAAACCGAGGTTTCAAATACCGTTTCAGAGTTTTGGTCGTACTGAGAATAACATCATCAGCAGCTAGCTATATAAGGAAAGTGTGAGCGAAACTACTGGTTTTTTTAATTTGCGGGTGTACAAAACTACTAGTGGTTTTATCTGATTGGGACACGTGGACCAATCAGGTGGCTCGGTGATGGAATTTAATTTAATTCAATTCTGTCCAATTAGCCGCCCACCTTGTAGATCGCTGACGCGTGGGTCTTTGGATACGAAGACCGTAATTCCTATTTTTGGGAACTTTTTGCTTTTTGAAAATTTTTATGTTCAGACAACATTGCCCCTTTTGTTTTGAGAATGACTTGTGTGTCCGTGAAGTGGTGAAGTTTGGGGGAGTGGGGATAAAGTGACAGGAGGCTGTCATTTTCAGGAAACGACGACCAAATCAAATTCTTGATTCTTGTGGCTGCTTTTCATGTCTGATATACTGCCGACCATGGATTTGTGGTCCATACCATTTTTGGTTTTCCCATAAAATTACCATCTGCACAAAAGAAAGGCCGAAGATGGGTTTGTCTTTAGGCAGAAGTAATGGCAATGCCTAATCCAACTTGGGTTAGTTTATACCTTTGAGTAGTTGCCTCGTGGACTGGACTGGTCAATATAACCAATTCACGGATAAATTCCTTACCATTTTTGGGTGTAGGATTCAATACACTTGTTGTACTCGTTATCAATACACGGAGGTTTTTAACTTTTAAGTTTCATTTAACGCAGTTAGCTTCATTGATTTTTTTTTTTTTAAGAAACAAACACACACACGCATATATTTAGAAAAAGAAAGATGAGATAAGAGAATACATTTGTTGAGTTGTCTCACATCGAAAAGGTGTGATATTAAGAATGAGTTTATCACTTGCTTCGCGACACTAACTGCCGCATGCAGTTTTGGTGTTGGCGTGTAAGTATATTTCCTTATCTCATCCTCATTCTCCTATATATGTGTGTGTGTGTTTCTCCAAAAAATAAAAAAAAGCTTCATTGATATAATTTTTAATAGTTGAATTATAAATTTGGGGTTCAATCTTCACTTATTTGGTATCTTGATTTATAAGATTTTTGGGCTGCCTTATGAATAATGAACAGAAAAGTCTAACCAAAAGGTAGAATGCCATTTTCTTATATATATAAAGTCTAAAGATAATATTTTCCATAATTGTTGAAGTGATAGGCTATGATTGATTAATTTACATTAGAACTGATGGTGATGGTTTTAATGAAAAGAATGTTTCACTAATTGATTAGTGTCTTGGTCTATAGGATTTTTGGGATGCCTTATGAATAATGAATAGAAAAGTCTGACCAAAAGGTAGAACACCATTTATATATATATATATATATATATATATATATATAAAGTCTAAAGATAATATTTTTCATAATTGTTAAGGTGATAAGTTGTGACTGATTAATTTACATTAGAAGTGATCGTGGTAGTTTTAATGAAAAGAATGTTTTACTAATCACAATCTATCACCTCAACAAGTTGTGAAATTTGTTGTGTTTTTATGAAAAAAAAAAAAAAAAAAGGTGGAGTGAGTACTTCATTACTCCTAGAGTCTTCTTTAATTTTCCTCATTTGGAAAAAAATTATTTTCATTGACTTATTGGGCTTAATACATACGCCCAACAAAAATAAAATTGTACATTTTAAAAAAGTATATATTTTTAAAAGTTATAGGTTAAATAAGTTGAATAAAGTATAAAAATTAAATAAAAAAAAATTACGGCAAACAAGCTTTAACGACAATCACATAATTTTAGTTTAATATTAACAAAAAAGTGTGAGATTAGAGAGAATTGTTGAATATCCCAGGAATACTATAAATACATACTCCATCATTTAACATGAATAGTAGATTCCACTATAAATTTAATTAGTGGAACCCACAGTAATGTGAGAGGCTAGAGTACACATATATTTATGGTACTCTAAGAGTACTCAATAATTACCCTGAGATAAGTTGTTTCTTTAATCATTACAGCTTTTGTTAATTAGATAATTTAGTGCGCATGTTAAGGAATAAAGATGTGGTGTCTTAGTCTGTGGTTAAACTATTCCATTCTTTACTCATGAGATACCTTGAAAATCTCATTGGCCAATAGTGTGGTAAATCAAACCTGAAACCTTTAGGTTTATGGGATAAATATGTTCTTCACCTTTTCAAAAAGTGTAAATGTTAACTCATAATTGAGTATTTATTATCATTTAACATGTGGCTTGAGCGTCTCGTTAACCAGACCTATTATTATATATCAAAGTTACTATCATTTTGGTCTGGTTTAAGTAATGGCTTTAGTCCATTATAAGAAATAATGACTTTGATGTGGATTCATCCGCTTGTAATTTTTATGGGACTGATTATTTGATGGCTAGTACACCCTTTGATACATTTGGCACACTTTTAGTTGATGGTAATGTCAAGAGTTCGCGTATTTTATTGTGTTTCTTATATATTATAATGGTGAATTTTCTTGTTTAATAACAATATTAAAATTTTAATTTATCAAGATTATTTCCTTTATTTTAAAATGTAAAGTACTCGAGTAACAAGATTTAAAAAAAAAAACTCTTGATGTGATTTCTCAAAATGATTCTTAATATATTGTTACAAACTTAAAATCAAGTGCTAAAAAAGAATAATGATTAATTTTCTCAACATCTTACTAAAAATTATATCTCTAAAAAAAGAGAGACAAAGTTTAGCTACAAAATTTGTTGTAACTTTATGTTACAATCTTACTCAATTTATTTTTATTAGAAGTGAATTTTGACAAATAACCATTAGATTACATCTTCTTCTTACATTCTCCATACTTGCAAAAGTTCTAGAAAATTAAAGATCAATAGCTATATATTCAATAAATTGTTTAAATTGCAAGTTTTTGTAAATTAAAATTTGACACAAAATTTGGCATTTGTATTAAGAACTTAAAGAATATGTAATTTAACGGCTAGATTTTCAAAATATATAGTAATGTTTATTTTATTAAGTAAGGTTGTAGCATAATGTTACAACTAATTTTATAGTTAAATTTTATCCAAAAGATAAATACTTAAGATTAATACGTTACATATAAAATGACAAAATTTAGTTACAAAATTGGTTGTAGTATAAGACTACAATTTTACTCAATAAAATAAATATTACTACATATTTTAAAAATCTAACTGTTAAATTGTATGTTTTTTATACTCTTAATATACATGTCCATTTTTTTGTCAATCAGATATTATATACTATACGATCTATAAACTTATATTTTATACATAATTTTAAATTATAAAAACTTATAATTTAAACAATTTATTAATGATATATATATATTTATCTTTAATTTTCTAGAAATTTCGCAAGTATGGAAGATATAAAAATAAGATATAATGCAATAGTTGATTTGTCAAAATTCACTTCTAATAAAATGATATTGAATAAGGTTGTAGTTTAAGGTTACAATCAATTTTATAATTAAATTTTGTCCATTCATATATAGTAATAGTAGTATATGACAAATTTATAATCTCTATACATAAAATATATTTATAGAATGTTTTACTGAAGATAATAACATGATTTCATGACTCGTAAATCGCAATATAAAATTGTATTAGTGTCTATTTAGATACCGCTTATTATTGAAAACTGAAACCTTATTGCTGAAAATATTGTAACAAAATAATTTTTAAATATAAATAATGTTGTGTGAGACCCAAAAAATTCCTTGATTGGCCGTATGTATAGTTACCATGGGACTCACTGTAGCCATCGGTCTCACTGTAGCCGTTTTAGTGCAATCTAAACTCACACTTAATCAATCTTATCCTTTGTTTCATGATGATAACATAAATTAAGGAAAGAAGAGAGAATAATTAACGGTGAAGATTGAGGACTAGAGTCTAGAGGTGAAGAAAGCAATGGCGAGTAAGTACAAAATCAATACAAGTGGCTACATATACTAGGCTTCGCATTTTATCTTTAATCTCGTTCGGTCAAATTGGGCTAATCTAGTATCCACGACTATAATTAACCTTCATGGTCTGTGTCACATCCAACTATGACTAAAAAAAAAAAAAACAACTACGTACTATGTTAACAAAAGTACTATGCTATCAAGGATGTTCTAGTCATTTCGTACGTTACAACAACTTAAAAAGGGCGATTTGGTACTTTGTTTGTCTGACCAATAAGAACGGCACGAGCGTCACTCGAGCCAAGTTCGTGTATTGCCTACCCACTAAGCTAAGGGACAGTGCCACGTGTCAATTCAAACGAGGAGAAAATGGAAAGTGAGAGATTGGTTGCTTTTCCGTTCCCTAATAAGGTTTCCAAATTAGGAAATCTGATGACCGTGCCTGCAAAAATAAATGTCCACAGACCAAAAATAGTACCTAAACTTTTTTTTTTTTCTTTTTTTCTTTTAGCAATAAGAACCACATATGAAGCACCTGAGTATCTCTGACTCCTTTGTGCGTGTGTTCGCTTCTTCTGACAAAAACAAGTTATGTTGGCACAGTGACACGGTAGCTCTACATATCTCAATTCTTTAAACCCACCATGTCAATCAACTAGTAGTACTATATTATTTTGCATAATTTTTCTGTTCTAAATTCAGTGAAAAGGACTGCCTACCCAAAGAACCTTTAGGTGGTGGCTGGCATGACTTTGTGGTCCAAAACAACAGATGTTGCAAGACAGAATATGATCAATGTTTATCTTTTTTTTTTTTTTTTTAATTTTTAATTTAATTTTCAGAAAATTGAAATCTTAGGGACTTATTTCTTTATTTTAAGTTAGTCAAAATATATAGCATCCTTATATAGGAGTCCTCTATATTTCATTTTAGAAAAGATCATTAAAAAAAAAAAAATAATGAATACAATATTTTATATACTGTATTTTTTAAAATTATTGTTTATTTTATTTACAAATTCTATACTCATTTTTCATTTTATTTTATTTTTTTTAAGAATCCTTATTCATTTTTCATTAGAGTTCTAATTAAGAATGCCAATTTTCAAAATTTTTATTTTTATTTTTATTTATTTGAAAGACAATATATATTAAATAATGTTCACTTTAAAATTTTAATTTCTTAGACAAGACCAACTTTGTTTTGACCAAAAAACAAGACCAACTTAAGAGCATCCGTAGCAGCTGTGGCAAAAAAAATGCCATTTTACAACACCAAAACCCTACTTTATTATTTTACTACATCATTTTACAACATCCTATTTATCAGATGTTCTATCCTCCAATTCTATACATTAAAATAATATTTACTATACATTAAAATAATATATTATCTACTCCCTGCCGCAAAACACCGACCAGCCACCACCGGCACAACCACCACTTCGCCACCACGCATGCCCAGCAAGGTAGCAACTTAACAACCACCAACAAAAAAAATACCAATCACCGATCACCAAGCACAAGGATGACAGTACCGATCCAAACCATTCACCGAAAAATACCAATCACCGATCATTCACCATCAATCACCGTCACCATCACCGATCCAAACCATCACCGATTAGCACCAATTCAGCACCGATCAACACCCATTCAACACCGATCCACCTCGCACCGATCCAAACCACACCGACCCACCTCGCAACGACCCAGGTTGCCGCGACCCACCTCGCAATGACCCACCTCACCGCGACCCACCACGCCGCCATACCCACGACCCACACCGTCACCTGGCCCATGCTGGAGCCCACGCCAGATATACCCATGTCGGAACCCATCCTTCACCAGAGAGAGAGAGCGATTAGACAGAGAGGGAGGAGAGAGAGAAGAATCCGGAGAAGTGATGGAGTGGGATGAGAGAGAATGAATAAAAAACTATTTTTTAATTTTGCCATTTTCGTCTGTACCGTTGCATATTTGCAATGGTACTGTTCGATGTGGGATAAATTATAGGATTTGCATCATCTGATAAAAGCAAATTTTTGAGGTTTGGTGTGGTAAATGTGGCAAATTTTGCCATTTGCCACATTTACCACATCTACTGTGGGTGCTCTAATAAGGGTATCTAGGGTTTTCTTCTTCTTTGGAATTAAGTTTTATAGAGCCTTTAAATTGATCTATATGTCAACAATAAAATTTCAATAAGTTTTTATTTTTTCTTTCATCTAGTTTATTCAAAATTATTTATCATGGATTCAAGGAACTCATTCGTTATAGATTTAAGGGTTTGTATCTAATTAGAATGAGTCTAGACTCTAGACACTTCTTGATTTTACAAATACTAAAAGCAGAAAACAAAGGAAAAGCCTACACCCCGATGCATCTCTGCAAAAAAGCTATTGTCTTAGAGCATCTATAGCAAATTCTCTAAATTTTTATACTGTTTAGAGAATAAATAGTGTCTTTTACCTTTTAACTACTTATTTTTTTAAATACACTTTCCGACAAATTTTCTATTTCATTTAAATATTATTTCTTTATTCATTTTTTATTCTTTTTTTATCATCATTTATTCTTCCTATATTCATTCTCAACAATTATATTTTTCAATAAAAAGTGTTATATTCACAACATTTTTCACAACAAAATTTATGTGAAAAGTTGTTACTAGTTCTAATTTGAACCCACTACTGAAACTATTTTTTTACTCACCAATATTAACTAATTACAATATGTTACTTAAAATTTATTGTGAAAATATTGTGCTAACATTTCTCAATTAGGATTTTTTTTATACTATTTCTCCTTTCCCTCGTTTCATTTCATCCATGCATTTTTTTTTCTTTTTTGTTTTCCTTGTTTTTCTCCTCCACACATGTTTTCCTATCTCTATCCGGCCCCCTCTTTTATTTTCTTTTTCTCCTTCATTCATCAAGAACATTCCAACAAGTCTTCACTCTATTTTTTCTCCAGCTCTCTTGCTTTTTTTTTTTTACTTGATTCCAGAACATTTATCCCCAACACAGTCTAGATGGGTCATCTTCGTCCCAAAGCAGTTGGCCTAGCCTGGAGCTGTCGCTTATCTTCGTCCCGAACACAGTCCAGATGGGTCAGATGACTTCTGTCTTCTGTCTTTTTTTTTTTTTTTTTTTTTTTTTTTTGCTTTTATTGTTATGATTTGATTAATTTTAAAATTGTGTTTTTGAGTTTGTATTCTGATAATCTAATTATGCTTGAGTTTAGAGGTTTTTGAGAGAAAGATTGTTGTGTTTGTAGCTGTTGAGTTTGTAGTAGTGAAAGGAGAGAGAATTTTTTTTTAATTTTATTATTGAGATGTATGAATTTTTTAAGTATAAAAATTCATTTGGAGTTGCTACGGTGCTTCTCTGTATCTAGAGAAGCACTGTAGTAACTTCAAAAAAAATTTGGAAAAGTTCTGTGTTTAGAGAACTTGTTGGAGTGTGAACAGTAGGTGAACAGTAGCATTTTTTCTCCAAAAAATAGAGATAGAGCATTTGTTGGAGATGCTCTTATGCTATCATTTTTGTAGTACTCTTAAAAATTAAAATGAAGGAAACGGTTGAAAGCAAATATTGAATGCTTTTATTATCGATTTACATATAGGCTTGGTATGGATGATAAAATTCCTAGAACTCAAAAGTATAGCAAAATACCATCACATCCTAATAATGATGCATAATTACATGCAATATCTTCGCCATATTCTTTATTTAATTATTTTTACTTATTATTCTTATTATTATTTTAAAATATTTTTGAAGCTCGAGAATACATTTTTTTATTTTTTTAAACATACATATAAAATAGATTTCTACTTTGAGTGGTGCGATGTGACAAGGTTTATTGACCCAAGTTTCCTGTGTGGAATACTGGAATTGCAACTTGAATCTCACATTATGACAAAATGGCAAGTGATCCATCACAATCTGCTTACCAACTTGTTAAAAAGCCAATAATTCTTTATAGCCATATAATTCTTTTCTTTATAATCTTCGCTCCACCATTATGATAATTGACCCTAAATGATAGTTCTAAAGCATACTTTGGCGGACTTATAATTCACTAAAAGGCTGAATATTGGAAGGAGGGCCAATGGTATGTTGAAGCCAATTATTAAATTCAAATTAAATCAATAAAAAAATATACCTGTAACAGAGAACTCATAATCATACTTGCTTCTTTCAGGCATTCAATCTTTTTTAAACAACTTTAACTATTCTTTTGATATATTCAAATTAATCTATTCTTTTGATTGGCAAATAAGCTTACACCGGCATATTTTGCAGATGAACTTGCACTAGATATTTACTAAAAGATAAATAAGATATGATATATTCCACTCATTGACCTAACAAGATTACATTCTAATGAAACCTTATCGATCGGTGATTATACAGTCACAACTTGCTGAGAGGTCCACTGGTTTTTTTAATAGTTTATAAGCTCTTCCACTATTTTATAATTTATATAATCAAAATAATTACCAATTAGGCAATTATCTTAGAACTTTTTTTTTGGTTGTCTCAAAAATAAAAAAGAAAGCTACTCTTTACGGATCATTATCTAGTTAAGACAGAAAGGGATGTTCCACCCCCACGATTAGTCAATTAGCCCAATGCCCTATGGCATGAAAAAGGCAACCTATAGGTTGCGTTGGTTCACATAAACCTTAATAAAAAGGGGTAATTAATGTAATAACCATATAATTTAATCTAGGAATAACTAAATCTTGAAGGTTCATTAATATATATACCATAGTTTTGAAGATATTGTAATATATATGGACTTTCATTGAGTTTCAATTAACTAAAGTAACAAAAACTGCGTAAATTGTTTCTCAAAAAAAAAAAGAAAAAAACTACGTAAATTAACTACAAATGATGCTTGTCTAAAAAGTAAAAAATTTATTCGCATTATTTCAAATTGGCATTTTAATTACAAAACAGAAACAAAAGTAAAAAACCTCCCACAAAATTACATTTTTTGCTATGTTTGATTATTAGAGGTTTGGTTTGGTTTGGTTTTGTTTTTATATTTATATTTATTTTTATAAGTTTTTAAGTCAAGAGTTTGTAGCTTAATTGGTTTGCACATATAAGTATTTTCAACAAAAATATCCAAGGTTCAAATTCCCTTTCTCCCATTATAATTACCAAATTTAAAAAGAAAAAAAAAATTAAAGTGCAGTGCATAAGAGTTTGCACACTTTTAATTAATAAAGAGTCACTAAATATTCCATTGCAACTATGTCAAAATTATAGGACGAATGTTGATGCAATTGGAACTTCAAGGTTTAATTTTAAGTTAATGTTGAGTTATGGGGTTTATTTTTGTAATTACACTAGCTTAATTAAAATAAGATATTCAATATTTAAGTTTTTTTATTTTTATTTTTTATTTTTTTGATAGGTAGATAGCGATGGAAGAAAATGTATGATTCAAACCACAAGTATTAAACACCACAAAAGAATATCATTGAGGGAACCATACAGGTATGTAATGAATTTTGAAATCAATGACACACTCTACTCATTTTCTTAGAAGAAACAAATGACATTTGTATTAACTAACGATATCTATAATGATTGTGCAATATATAGGTTTTTTTTTTTTTTTTTTCCTTCAATAGTTCGATAATTGAAGGTATAAAAATTTAAATCTTGAATATTTTTATTAAAATTTCTTTTATTTTTTGAGAAATTTATTGAAAATATTTGTCGAACTTCGAGATATATATATATATATATATATAGTTAATTAATGTGATAATATAATGCAAGTGAAAGATGCATCAACTTATAAAAGCAGCCAAGTACATGTGTAAGAAGCGCACAAAACACAATTCTAGGATTCCTCAAAACAAGGAAACCTTACTTCCTCAGACAAATTTTATGTTAATTGTTATTATATGTGAAGGTCAGTAACTACCAATTACTCGATATTGATGTTCATAAATTTCAACGGCTGTAATTTGCAAATATGTGGTTTTTATTTAAGGATTAGTTCTAGTAATATATAAACTGCTATAACTTTTGTCACACTTATCTTACGTGGTAGATTGTAATTGGCTGTTCATTATTTTCACATAAATTACTTTTTTTTTTTTTATCACTCACAATCAGTTTATGTGTCAATTTGACAATTATTATTTTTGTCAATTTATTTTACTATTTAGTTTATTTTTATTATTATTTATGAGTCTTATTACATTTTTTGATACTATTTATAGGTCCTATTATATTATTTTAACTAACTTTTATCTTTACTTATAATAATTTTCAACAATTTTTTTTTAGCAAAATAATCAGATCTCAAAAGAACCTTAAGTAAACAATTGTAAACAATTGTTGCGTTGTGATTAAAATTTTTTTTCTTACGGGTTCACAACACATGGGAACACTACGGTACACGTTAAGATACGACAGACTGACAATCACGTGAAGAGACGTCAATAGCCGCTCGAGGGTGCTCTTTAGCTGGCGAACAACTTTAGACAAGACCTACACACCTGTGAGAAGAACCTCACCATAAAACTAGGGACTAAGTTAAAAGGGGATTCACTACTATTTTTAGGAATAATAGCCTTACGGTTTTAGGAAACTTTTGCTTTACTTTAAAAACATCTTGTTATTCCATTACTGCTTGTATGCTTTAATTTTAGACTTTTTAGTTTTTCGATTAAAAAACGAATCGTTTTAGTAACCTAGTTTTTAATACTACAACTGTCGTATATAATGTGCTGTAATTGAATATTTATCGTTATGACATAAATTTACTCTTTCTTTTTTAATTATTTATCGTCTATTATGTAATACAGTTGTGATAAAATGTGTTTAAAAGGTACGGTACTAGAATTATTCATCAAAAAAATGGCATGCTTTGTAAGGCTTGATGGCCAGACCCACGCATCACATTATCTAGGGTTTGGTGGGACTGTTAATTTACCTCTGGCTTTTCGATTAGCATAAAGCCATAAACCCACGTGAAATGCATTGGCTGGACCAATATTTATCGATCTTGTTGGAGAATCATCTAATGGGAAGCGTTCGAGATTAGCAAGGCGAAAATCAAGGCACAGACTAATATAAAAGGGCGTCCCACGTCTCCAACTTGAAAAGCATGGACAAGTGTCAATCATCAGCCAAATGATATGAGTGCTTGGACCAAGAAAGAGAAAAAAAAAAGTCGGTTTCCCATTACTATAACTTCCATTACTTTAATATGCAAATAGTGGAACGGTCTATTCATGGGTCTTTTTATATTCGAAAGTTTGCTTCTTTGTGGGTTCTTGTGTTAATGCCATTTGTGGTTTAGAATAATCTAGAAGCAAATGACCTTTCTGGTGGCTAGGTCCAACCACATTAGCATTTCGTAAACGAAGTTGTTACTTTTATGAGATAATAAAACATAGTCCTTATAGCTTGTGCATTGATAATTTTTACAAGGAACTTGTAAAGCAAAAGAATTTGGGTTTTTCCTTTTTTTAAGACCCATGATAAGTAGTGCAAATCATATATCTCATTGTTTAAAGGCTTGTCAATTTTAAAAGAAGATATAAGGCATTTGTGCTACAACTTGAACCAATGTTATTTCTAAGTGTGTTACATAGTATAAATTATATTAATAAAAATTATGTATTGAGACCCTTTGAATTAATTATGTGTTCCAAATTCATAGGAATTTAATATTTGGATTTTCATCTTGATATTCATAAAAAAAAAAAAATCATCCTGAAAACCCCTCTTGTATATTGTTTCTGAGAACCCCACTAGCACATTTCTTGAAGTGTGTATAGTATGTTAATTTACCATCAATAAACCATTGTCAAACTGCAGTTAAACCACCATTTTGATTATTTATGATGACGATGATTTCCAACAAACTATTACTTAATTAAAAAGTTGAGTTAAAGTATAATACAAACTTTAGTCAATTGTGAGTTGCGATCATTCTGCGGATATGAAAAAAGTTTAGATTAAGTAATATCCTTCTATAATTTGCATTCCGGTATTGACCTCCATCAAATTTGAAGCTTTGATTGAACTAATAATTTATCTTTTTTTATTTTTATTTTTTTTATATATAAAATGCGTACATTGTTTACCTAGCAAAGAGTAGCTTTTTTTTGCGATGAAACTAGCAAAGAGTATTTTATATATATATATATATATACACACACACACACACTTCAATTTTCATTCTCAAAAGTTTGGAAACACAGTTCGTCCAAGAGAGAGTTCCTTATTAAGAGACTTAAGGTTAAGGCATGCAATTGTTTATTAAAAGAAGTATGGACAACTTGAACCTTGTGCTCTCTCTCTCTCTCCATATGGGGTGTAATGAACATATTTAACACCCCCTCATATTTTTAAGATTCCAATATACTTAAAAAATAAGTAAAAACTCTCCGCTTTAATTTAAAATTAGAACATGAAAGTGAGTTAAGTTCATCACATGGCTTAAAGCAATTATGGACCACAACAAAGTGGACCTTTTTAAATCTTCTTTTTCTTTTTCTTTTCTTCTTTTTTTTTTTTTTTTTCCCGAAAGTATTGTTACTTAGGTCTTGAAGTTTGAAAACAGAGCTCACCCAAGATAGAATTCCTTAAGAGGCATAAGGTTAAGGCATGCAAGTGTTTGTCATGAAAATGATGGACGAATTGAATCTTGTATATCTCATGCCCCTTGTCAAATGTTGTATATTCAATCTTGAAGGTCTCTCTTTGGTTAGTATATATGACGTAACACCCCCTTATATTTCCAAGATTCTAATACATCTTTTTCTCCCTAATGATTCTTCATTTTATTTAAAAATAGACAATAAAAGGGAATTAGCTGTCTTAAAAATTATGGACTACAACGGAGTGGACTTTTTGAAACTTTTTTTTTTTTGTTTAAAACTTTAGTTTTGTTTTGTTACCGTAAATACTTTTATAATAGTACCTATATAAAAACCATTTATAAAAGCATAATATTTCATGGTCAAAGACGTGCATTGATTTAAAGGAAAAATACATTTGAGTAGTGTAATAGAATTGTCAATTTGGCTCCCATAAAAAAAAAAAAAAAAAAAATTGTCAATTTGGCACACATTTGGAACTTTTATTGTACATTTCATAATTCAAAATTTATTTTTTGTACTGTCATCTCATTTTTAAATCTTTATAATATAGTACCCTCCTTAAAATTGCAATATTTACTTCGATCTATGAAATTAGATTCATTTAAAATAAAAAGAACCTAGTCTTCTTCCTATAGTCCAAAACAATAGATGATAATTGCGAAAACAACCAAAACATGACAATTAAACTTTATAGTGGATCTTTATTATTAATTAGATGATGACACTTGAAAAGGAAATCTAACAACATAGAATATTGAATCCAACCAATTAAGCAAATAGAAATTGGTAGGTATAGTAAAGACTAAAGAAAAAATACCTGGCTTGACGTTTAAGCATCCACTATAGTGGCAAGCTTATGTGTAACTTGCTGGATTTCTGTTTCCATTCTAATGGGGAATTGAAGAGGACGAATAAATCAAAAGGAGAATCTCTTTCCAGATCTCTTGGTTGACTGGAATTTTGTTCTGATCATTAACAAAACAATTCCAAAACTCATTCATATAGAGCCACGACTCTTACAATGTACATGTGTCATGCTGGAATATTGGGCATTCTAAAAGTGGGCATAAAAAATAACCATCTCATTTTTTTTTACCTTTCATTTTCAATTTTCTACTATAGTAAATAAGGGGAAAAAAATTATCAAACTATCTTCTATTTTATCTTTTTCAGGGGTCTGCATCTATTAGCAAAAAAAGGAAAAAAAAGGGGAGAGGAGGTCACTGCAGGTGATTTCATAGCATAGCAAAATTCATTCTTAGGGTCCGTTTGGATAGGATTTATTGCTGAAAACTGAAAACTAAAAATACTGTAGCAAAATAATTTTTAAATGTGTGAATAGTACCGTAAGACCCATTTTTAATTAAAAAATTGCTGAAAAGTGAAGTTTGTGGGTCTTGTGAACAGTACACGAGACCCACAGATGTGATAAAAAGGCTAAAAAGTCAACAAAATACGGCTACTATTCATGCTACTGTTCATGAAAAGTATCATGAACAGTAGAATTTGTCCCCCCTGAGGCGTGCAGTAGCAGAAGAAAAAAAAAAGGAAAACGCGAAACACAGCCAACTTAATTTGTATCCAAACGGATACTTAAGGAAATTTTTATAGTGTATTGAAAACTACTTTGAGAATTTCACACTAAAAGTTCGTTTGGTTTGCACATCCATGTCTCACGTTTGAGAAATGGTTATATTTTGATCGACATTTTGTAGTGTTTTCAACTGAGACATCTAGAGATCAAATCTCTCGTTTCCCGTTGTAATTATCGAATTATAAAAAAAAAAAAAAACCTTTTCAGGAAAGTTTAGGTTCCAAACCTACTATTATTTCTAGAGCAAGAATTTACAAGAGGAAAAAAGAAGATGATGAAAAAAAAATTTGGGCTCATGAATACACTACAAGCCCAGCTGAATATATGGATCAGCCCAAAGTCCAGCGGATTTCATTTGATAAATAGTCATTCAAACCTCAAACCTTAACCCTCTCTAGATTCTAGAAGTCTAAATTAGATTAGTTGTTGACTCCCAAAGTCCAAACGCGTGGGTTTTTAAACTGAAAAAAACAAATGGGCCTCGCTGTAGCGAAAGTCTAGAGAGTGAGTGCAGCTCAATCTCCTGAACACGCGCGTGGGGAAAAAAGCAACCATAAGGGCAAAACAATCAATATAGAGTGACTCTCTCTCTGGTCGCGGGTCCCAAAAGTCTTTCACCTAATAAAGTCGCTCTACAAAAAACTAATCATCATAGCTCGAAATCGCTCGGAGAAATCAAGAAACACAGAGATATAGACACAGAGAGAGAGAGAGAGAGAGAGAGTCCTAAATCCGAGGCTGCTTTTCTTAATTCTGGTACGAGTTCGCTCAAATCCTAATAAGTCTTTTGTTGTTGTTATTATAGAGTGTATCTTAATTATTAATTATTGTTGGTCTTATCTTTATTAATTGCTAAACTCCCCTTTAATTACTTTTTTTTATATTTTTCCCAGAATTTTGATCGCGGAAACGACGTCGTGCTTGCGTGTTGTGTTTTTTTTTTCTTACACTCTCTGCATCATCACCATGGCAATTGTGTTTGATGAATCCACCAAAATTTGCAATCACTGGTAAATTATTTTTATTGTTTTTTTTTTCGTTTTTAAATTTATATATGAAATCTGTGTATGGGTCTGATTATATTTGTTTAGGATTGTTTTTTTATTTTTTGGTGTGTGTAATATTCAGAAGAGGGTGTGTGGGTATGAACACAATTTTCAAAATGAAGATTATTTGTCAAAATTATGGGAAATTGGGTATTTAAATACTGCTATGATATGAAGGGTTTTAATCCTTTTGCATTGATGAGTGTTTTCAATGCATGCTTACTCATTTTGACAAACTTTACACAAGATAATGCAAAAAAAAGAAAGAAAGATGGGTTTGGTGTGGATTTAATATGATTTTAAAATTGTTTTTTTCTTTCACGTTTACATTTTCTTAGTCACATTAGCTTCAGATTATTTATTTATTTATTTTTGTAAATATTTTCTTTTTCCTCGATAGCTGGAAGTTTCCAATGAATTAGGCTGTGCTGAGTGGTGCCCTTGGGGCACCCACTTTGTGCATTGAGTTACAAATGTTTGTATTCCAAGGTATTTCAATTCATGGTAGTGGGTTCAATTCCATCATAATAATTATCTGATGGGCAGTTGGGCTGACATTTGTGTGATAGATTGATCAATCAAGCTATACTTGTAGACCAAACTACTTTGGTTATTTTTTTGGTTGGCGAAATTTCTCCCTAATGTAAAATTCCCGTCACGATGTCAATCTCTTGTGGCGATCCTGAATGTTCTTACGTCTTGATCTTTCAAATCACTATTGCTTTTGCCGTTGATTTGAACTAGATTGTTAAGTATCGCCCAGTGACGTGCTTGGGTAAGGAATTATTTCAATTGAATGTGAACTTTCTGTCCACTTTGACTAGATTAGTTTAGATGTTTCTAAATGCTTAACATAAAATATCCTAAGTTGAAACTTTATGCTAATACTATTTTTGTTACTATTCTGTTGAGCGATTTCATTTATTTTTCCAGTGACAGAGCCATCCCATCGTCAAATATTGATTTGCATTACGCTCATTGCTCCCGGAATCTAGAAAAATGTAAAGTTTGTGGTGAGATGGTTCCAAGAAAACATGCAGAGGAACACTTCTTAAACACCCATGCTCCGGTATGTGACTTTATTTTTTTATTTTTATTTATTTTTATTTTTTCTAGAGGCCTGAAAAAAAAAAAACTTGGGACGTATAGCTCAAATCATCGGTCCGGTACTGGATGTAACTTCCCCCCCCCCCCCCCTCCCCCGGGAATGTCAATGTAATTTGCTGGAAAGTTTTCTTTCCTGTTTCGCTCTGCTGGAAGGATTATTTTCTTTTCTAATTCTGGTGTGAAGGATTTTCTTAACTACTTGAGCACAATATTTCTCTGAAAAAAGATAATAATAATAATACTGAATTATTTCCACCTATGAAATGTATGTATGTGGTTGGTCACACAATCCTATGAATGTACTTTATGTGTATATTCCTATTATCTTCTTGATAAGTGTGTCTTGCCCTAGTTTCTTACTTGTTATTTCAGATTTTTGCTTTTGTGGAGGCTTGTACAAAACAAGTAAACAATAAATTATTATAATGATGCCTTGGACATGTGTTGGAGTAGAGGTAATGAGAGAGAATGAGAAAGTAATAAGATTCTTATATTTGTGCTCTTATTAAAAGTGATGTCCAGGTGTCACTCTTCTTTGTGATGTCCATGGATAAATGGTGAAAGAAGATTCATATAATAGTGATGCAGGACAATCAGAACAAAACTAAAATAACAATAAAAAATAAAGGGATGTAACCTAGGAGTCAGTACCTAGGCCCTACTTTGAGTCAGCACTAAGCGGAGAAACCATTAGAAATCAGCACCTAGGGTAGATCTGGAGTCAGCACCAGACCAAAGAAAGACCAGGCGGCCATTTTTTCATCCATAAAAAATATCAATTATCTCATCAAGGAATACAATAGGTTGCTTATTAAGGACTGCTAAATCTTAGTTCTAATTGGCTAGGAAACCCTAATTGTCTTATTACAAAAATAACCTTGCTTCCAAATTAAAATACTAATAGCCTAATAAACTACTAGGACTTACAATATAAAAATACAATTGACTTGTAAACATAAATAATATTAAATAATAATTTTTTTGCATCTCCCACATCATTCTCCTCTGGTTGGAGAAAACTCGATCTCGAGTTCTAAAGCATTGAAGGATTAGGATGTTGACGAGTAACACTTGCTTCCAATTTTGAATCACCTTAGGGAGCATAGAGAAAAGAAAAACCTTGAATTCCACCGTGTCAAGCTCTTCTGGAATAACAAAATCAATGTGTGGAATCAACATAATCTTATCTTGAACCATTGGAAGCAATATGTTATCTACTTCCTCCACTTAAGCAAACTGTTTGTCTTCATGCACCATGGAAGGCTGATTAAAAGCAGATTCATCAGCTTCTAATATCACATCATGTGTACCCTTTAACATAAGACTCTCTGTAGAAACCATCTCTTCACCTTGCTGCTCTTCAATAGATTCATTTCCTTGCATGCATGTTAAAGCAACACTTGTCAAGGCATGTGCATTTGTGTCAACATTAGGCTTTGGTGTTGCTTAAAGATTCTTCACAACCAAGATATCATCATCAATGTTATCTTCTATGGGGGCAGCAATAAGTTCATTGTGATCAATTATTATTGGTTTCCCAATTGAATCGGTTTGAGTCTTCATTTGCTTCATTTGAGCAATCTTGTCTTGAACATCTTTTATGAGCTTTACAGATAATTCCTTTAATTCTTTGGTAGATAATTCCTTTGATAGATTGTTTAAAAATGCGCTAAGGATATAAAATGGAATGAGAATTCATCCTATTTGCTTCAACTTGAGAAGTACCACACTGAGTTTGGGGTAGATTATTAGCTCGAAAGTATGGTGACAAATACTCGTCACAAAGGTTTTCTTTTATATCTTCCCACACACTAATGGCAGGTTTATAGTTTAGATAGCAGAAATATTCAAGCTTTTCCCAAAACCTTTGTGCTCCACTTTTAACTTCAACTTTGCATACCTAACCTTTTTGTTATCTACCCAATTTGCTTGCTCAAAGAATTGCTCCATCCCATTCATTCAGTTGACAAAATCCCGTGAATTAGTTTTACAAACATCAAAATAAGGTGCTTCTGATATTACCATGATTCTCTAAAATAGTTGGAAGTTGGAACAAGAACCTGGGTTGCTGTGATGTTCTTTGGACAGATCGTTGGAATAGGCTTTTGACTTGGACAGATTGGACCTGTGGAGAACAATTCAAGGCCCAACAGCAACAATAATATCTTTCTTTTCCTTACTCTTTTTTTTTTTTTTTTGTGTAAAATAATAAAGTACACGATGGACTTTAAAAGAAAAGAAAATACACTACTCTTGCTTAAAAGGAACTACAGACGCTAACAGAAAGTCAGAAACTAGAAGAGACACAGAATCTTAAAATGAAAAAAAAAAAGTGCTCAGCGGTGGACTTGCGGTGCTCTGACCGATGACTTGTGGCGGTGCGAAGATAGGGGAGACTGCGCTCAGCGGTGGATTTGCGATGCTCTGACCGATGACTGTGGCGGTGCAAAGATAGGGGAGACTGCGGCGGCACGAAATGGAGGAGTGGCTGCTGCTTGTCTCGGGTCTTGCATTGGCGGTGGTGTCGGCCGCAGGTGGTTGACGGGTCTGCAGCAAGTGGCTGATGGATCGGTGGCGGCTGAGAGTGGATTTGTGGGTCTCGGCGACTAGTGGCTAATGGGCTTGCGTGGTTTTTTTTTTTTTTTTTTCCTTAATGGGATACACAACTGTATTACAACTTTCTTGCGCCAAGTAGAAGTAGAAAATGACAGAGACAACTCTGTGGTGGAGAAAAACACGATGGTGAGGGATTTTTTTTTTTTTTGGGTAAAATATTCTGGCTCTTTCTTGCGGTGATGCTTCAACAGATTGGTGTTTGCTCTGATACCAAAACTGATGCAGGATAACCAGAACAAAACTAAAGCAACAATAAAATAAAGGGATATAACTTAGGAGTTAGTGCCTAGGCCTTACTTGGAGTCAGCGCCTAGGCCTTACTTGGAGTCAGCGCCAAGCGGAGAAACCACTAGAAGTCAGCATCTAGGGTAGATCTGGAGTCAGTACCAGACCAAAGAAAGACAAGATGGCCATTTTTTCATTCATACAAAATATCAACTATCTCCTCAAGGAATACAATAAGTTGTTCATAAAGAATTGCTAAACCCTAGTTCTAATTGGCTAGAAAACCCTAATTGCCTTATTACAAAAATAACCTTGTTTCCAAATTAAAATACTAATAGCCTAATAGACTACTAAGACCTAAAATATAAAAATACAATTGACTTGCAATCATAAATAATATTAAATAATAATTTTCTTGCATCTCCTGCATCAAATAGATTCCAAATGTTTGGAATGTAGGCTTTGTCGAGGTAAGTTTTCTAGTATGCTAGCTAATGAGATTAGGAGGGGAACAGTGGAGTGCCAATGCATTTAGGAGCCTAGGAGGCTAGGACCTGGTTGACTATTTGCTTTTATCTAAACGAGCTGCTTTATGTCATTAATTTAATCTCTTAGATTAATGAACCAATTAAAACATATAATGATCCATCATCAAGAAGCCAAAAATGGTATGCTGTTTTACTTCCTGAATATCTGGTAGCAGATTTGGACTTATATTGATGGACAATTTAAACAAAAGTTTCTAGTTAGAATGAATTTATTCATCAATTTACTAAGCCTATTTCCATCTGAAAGTACATTTTCATGTCTGTTGGATGTCAGATGCATAAGCTTAAGTTGCTTTCTATAGATGCTATGAATTATTTGTATTTGCTATGCATAACAAAGAATAAAGGAATGCTAGATGTGTATTTGTATTTTCAAATGCAGAATGAAGATTAAAAGAACACTAGGCGTGTGAAGTTTATTGTGATAATGGTTTCAGTAGAGGTTCTTTGGATTTAGAAAGACACAGTCAACTTCTTAATGATTATTGATTAGGATGAACAGACTAGTGAAGTGAGCCTGATTTTTTTGGTTAGGGTTTTTTTTTTTTTTTTTAATTGAGTATTGATGTTATATGATTTCCATGTCATTGGCATATCTGTGTTGGATCAGGTATCCTGTTCACTTTGCAGTGAGACAATGGAACGTGAGATTTTAGCAATCCACAGAGGTGAAAATTGCCCACAGAGGATTGTCACCTGTGAGTTCTGCGAGTTTCCATTGCCTGCAGTTGATCTAGCCGAGCATCAGGTACTCATTGTCAGTTATTTTTTGAAAATTTAAACGTAAACACAGGTGGTATACTTTAGCACCAATTTTCATATAACATCTCTGTGTCTTTTTACTTCTAGGAAGTATGTGGAAATCGGACAGAGCTGTGTCAGCTGTGTAACAAATATATTAGACTGCGAGAAAGATATAACCATGATAGTAGCTGCAATGGCAATGGCATATTAGATAATACTGTGGGGTCTTCCAGGTAAATATACTATCATTTACCTCCATAATGAATGAATAAATGCATTATGGTCACTTCTTGTAAAGTTTTGAGTATATTCATGTTTTATGAACTTGCTTTAGGATTTCTATTTCATGGAGATGATACATTCACCAGGAAACCTTAATATAACTTGAATGGAAAATGCTCATTATAAGTTTTTTTTTTTTTAATAGTAACTTTTGGCCCCAAGGGGAGGGGGAAGGAGATATTCAAACCAGTGACCTCTGTTTCATGAGGCATGGTTTTGGTTCCTAGCCAAAAAAATGTTCATTATAAAATATATTGAAATCTGTGCTTTAAAATTTCAATAATCTTAGTGAATGGATAAACCTAAAAGCATTGTTAGGTATTTAAAATCACAAGTTATACTGAACCTTTAAGTGTTTTCAATTTCTCTAACATGATGGATAAGCCTTAGCATCTCTGTACTTTTATAAATCAGATAATTTGAATTTAAACCATGGTTTAAATCCTCATTGGATTTGAGAACTTTGTGTAACTGTTTTTTATTGCTGCTAAGATTCGTTAGTATTGTTAAGGTTCAGAGAAAACATATTTGGTTCTTGATCATCTTCTTCTGTTTTTCTCTTGGGTCATACAGAACTATGATTAGAGAAGGTGTGCAGTGATTGTAAGAACAGACTATATGTCTCTGCTTTTGATCAAATTTTTTATGAGTACTTCTGCATTATTTGTGTGGTACACTATATTGTGCGTCCATAGATTTTTAAGTGTTTGATAATTAAGTTAGTAGATTGGGGGATAGTTTGGTCTCCTTTGAAGAAGGAAGGACTAGAGATTTGGAAGTTTGAACACTTTTTATCAAGCACTAATAGGTAATTGGCCATGGAGGTTTGGCGTATAATGGCATCATCTATGGAGGGTATTATCTGTAAAAAAAAAAAAATCGTGAATCCTGGGGGGTGGTGCAATGAATGGGTTTTAGAGGTTCATATGCGGTATTTGAAATGCTGCATTAGAGAAGGTTGGGATACTTTTGTGAGATATGTAATGTGTTCTGTGGGGAATGGCACATTGATTCATTTTTGACATGTCATTTAGTGTGAGGACACTTGTCTGAAAGATTCATTTCCTGAATTATTTCGGATTGCGGTTGATAAGAATGCTTCAATTGCTTCCTATTTGTGTGGTGAACACAGCTGGAATCCTGAATTTAAATGGTTACCTCAGGATAGAGAATTGCAGTTTATAGATAATTTCATAAATATATTGTATTCTAATTTCACTTTTAGATAGAGGATCAAATATCTTAGAAACCATCAAAAGAAGGAAAGTTGAATGTTCACTCTACTATTAAGTTTTGAGGGGTTAAGGTGATTCCTTAGATGAACAGCAGTGTTGGATAGAATTATGAGAATGGATAATCTTCAGAAGTCTAACGTTATTATTGATTAGGGTCGTATGTGCCTCAATTGAGCTCATTTACTTCACTGTAGGGTTGCAAGAGATTTGATCATTTGCGTTTACTTTATTTGGAGTATCATGGGTTACCAAATATGGTGGATCAGATGCTAAGCTGTTTGAATGGGATTGTCACAAAAGCTCTAAAACTTGGAATGGGGGGTTGCATTGTGGACAATTAGCATAAGTGAAATAGTAAAACTTTTGATGGCATCAAACATCCAAACAACATCATCAAACATTGCTAAGATGTTTGTATGATTGAATGGTTATTTTTTCAAATATTCTCTCATCTTCTATTTTAGAATTCGTAGATAGCTTAAGCTTTGAGAATTTAACTTTCAGGAGTGGGATTTTTGATATTAAATCTGCCTAAAATAGTTTTATATTTTGAAATGGTTTAGAGGACAATGAAAAAGATTTCACATCTTTAAATGAGAGCTATTTGATATAATAGAATGAGGGAGGACTGTTTTGGCATTATTTTTTGTTAGGAAAAAAAGTAGTAAAAGAACCTTGAGCCTTTTTGACTTTCTTATATCTTAATGAGAACCATGTTCTTTATATCTATCCACATTTTTATGGAATAGACAAATAGAAAATGTACAAAAACATTAGTTTGTAAGTATATAGAGTTTGCATTTTGCATTGAGTAAAGAGCTGTTTTTCCTAAGCTTCTAGATTGCAGTTAGCTATCAATTTAAGTTTATGACAGTAATGGTTTAGCAAAAATGGCAGCAATTAATTAGCATCTAATGTTTGTACTATATGACATGGTCATTAATCATTGAACCTTGTCATGTATGCGTTTTTTTAAACAACCTATATTTACCATGTGTGAATAAGTCAGGAAATTATGGTCATGTCTTTTTTTTTTTTTTTTTTTAATTTAAATTTAAAATTTTATTTTAAAAAGAAAATGTTTTACAATGCCACCTTTTAGTAAACTCTCTCATGTACACCATGACTGGAGATAGTGCTGCTGCATAAAAGGTATTCTCATGTGCTGACCACGAGCCTTTCCTTTGTTGCATATGCATGCTAGCTGTAGCACATACCTGATCAATTGGTGAGAGCATGCATGGGTTGCAAATTGTAGTTCCACATGCAATTGCACAAGTTTACATGTTTTGATGATTTTTCTTTAGTGGGCTATTTGCTTCCAAGTTCTCCCCATCAGGCAATTCCATTAAGCTACAAGGCAATGGGGATTGCTTCTTTGTACCCTTGTATTATTAATGTCTCCACTGTCTGCCCTTTTTTCCCCGTTTATTATTATGATCACAATCTTGGAATGTGGCTCCAGCATTCCTTGTAATCACAATATGAATTTCATTTACTTTATTTTTTTTTCAACTCACACGTGTGATATATATATATATATTTTGGATAAGTGCAAGTTTCCATGTATCTTTGTAGGTTCTAGGGTGTTGTTGTTCAGTACAACTGCAGGACTTCTGCATTTTCTTTAATGCTCTTTACAATTTTAATGGAAATTTTTTGTTGTCCTGAATTTTTAAATTTTCATGGAGAGTAATTCTTATGGATTTTGTCTGAAGGGATGTGAGGGCAACTGAAAGGGACCAAGGTGCGCAAAGAAGGCAGCCACCTGACTTTTCACGGAAACGTCTTATATTCACCATAGCAATAACTGGCATTGCTGTTCTATTAGGATCTCTTTTTTTCCAGAGAAAGACAGAGAGCAATTCAGTGCATTAGCAGCAGAGAGGATACTTTTTGTAAATCTGCTCGAGAGCATCCTGTTCCATTTATCTGTATCTGAAACCATCTGAGAACATACTGTTATAATTGAACTTCAATGGGTTTGTGACAATATACTGACAGGTTATGCAATACTGGTTTACTTGTTTTAGGTATGCTTCGTGATTCAATCGTGACATATATAGGCTACATAAATAAAACTTAGAACAGTTGGTACTTTGTCAAATTCTACTCTTAGTTCTGTAATATTTGTTGAGCATCAGATTCATAAATGGCAATTGCATGAAAAATTGTAAAGAGGAGATGAGGGTGATATTTACTTGAAGCAACGCTAGGGGCACACCTCTTTTACAACTTGCTAAGGTGACGAGTTGTAATTGGAGCAACATAACTTTGACATGAGACCATTGATGACACCACTTTTTTTTTATGTACCAATCATAACAAGCCACGTCAAGAGTTGTATGCCTAGATTGGTAAGGGTAGGGATAGAACAAATTTTATTATAAAATGTTTATAATTGTCAAAGTTTTATAAACTAGACTGGTAAGGGTAGGGATGCAACAAATTTTTATTATTAAAAGTTTATAATTATAAATTTTTATAAACTAATGTGTCACTAATCACAAATAATTTAAATATTTATTTATTTATTATGTTGTTGAAGTGATATCAATTACATTCATTATCATGTGAGCTTGTAAGTCTTCAGTAGTAGTTTAAAAATTTTTCCTAATGGAAATACTGAGAATCATCTAGAACCAACTGATCTGTTTGATTGTCAGTCTGCATTAGGATTATGAACGAGTCTATTTGTCACTCTTATTCATCTTCTTCTTATTGTTTTTCCCCCCAACTAAAAATGAGATTAGATGCATGATGCTATCAAAATGGTAGCGGTTGTTGCTCTTTATTTATTTATTTTCTTTCCTTCATTAACTTGCATCCAATTTTCACCGTCTACAAATCTTCTGGTGTATCATAGTTTTTCCCAGTGTACATTGTACCTTCTTTGCAATAATCTTTTTCTCAATTCGCCACCACACCGGGCATCATTAGGATTAGCTTTAAGTGTATCTACCTAGTTCTATTTACAGTGGTGTGTTGATCAGAGTCCCCTTTTAAGTACAGAGAATGTCATATTACATATAATGCCCATACTCAATACCTTGTGCTCGAAGCCCTATATCACTAGTGGGTGTAGGTCACTTTGCAATTACACCAGTTGTTTCTGTTGGTTGATGGTCAGTACTTCACTTGTTCTCCGAGTAGTTCATCTTTCCATTACACCAGTGATGGTTAGGGCAATCACTTTGCAATTACACCAGATGTTTTAATTTTGCTTTCGTTCATTTCAGCCTTCTAAGTTCCAATTTTATTCAATTAATACCTCTCTGTTAACTTAGTTAAAAACTTTTTTGAAAATAAATTCTCGAAAATATTTTTTCAATCATTAATTAGAATTTTCAATTATTAAAGTAAAAAAATTAAAAATTTGAATTATTAACTACAATATTTAATAAATGTTGATGGAGAGACTTAACTGAATAAACTTGAAAATTGAGGAACGAAATAAATAAAACAAGGAAAAATTACAGTAAACCTACCTGTGGTTTGACCTGTTTACACTTTGTTTACCTGTAGTTTAAAACTTAACACTTTGTTCACTTGGGATTACCTCTGTTAGGACTTTGTTGTCTACCTCTGTTAAAAATAAGGGTTAGTATGTAATTTTGCTATCTTTTTATGTCTCTTTCCTAAAACAAAAAAAAATTATACTAAAAAACAAGAAAAAGAAGATCTAAAAGTTAGAGTTTGTTATAAAAATTTTGGCCAGGACACAAAACCCACTGGACAGTCGACCACAAAGCCTATTATAACTTAGGATTTTTTTTCTTCAAAATAACATTAATTTGCAAACAATTTTGTTAGTTAGTATTGTTTCCAAACTATTTAGGAAACTAACATCTCGAGTATATGATACTCAAGTTTATAGTAGCAAATTGAGTATCACAGACTCGATTTCTATGAAAATTCACGTGGAAATTGAGTCTATGAGACTTAAGTTCCATAAGAAAACCTAGAAATCAAACTTAGAACACACAAATGTACAAAGACAAACCACGAAACCCAAGAAGACAAAAAAAAAAAAATAGAGAAAGATCAAACATAAACCCAAAACACGAATTCAAAAAATAGAGAAAGATAAAAAAAACAGAGAAATCAAACCAAAGAGAGAGATCAAACCCAGAAACCCATGAAGACAAAAAATAGAGAGATCAAACCAAAAAGATCTTTCTAATGAAACCCAAACCATGAAGATCAAAACTAGGTGACGACGGTGGCGATTGAAATCAAGCTCTCGGAGTCTTTGGGTGGGTTTTTTCATTCTTCTTGTTGATTTTCTCTTTGGGTCTTGCTGTGTTCTTGTTATTGATTTTCTCTCTGGGTCTTGCTGTGTTAAGTTCTGATTTTTGGGTTCTATGGAACTTGAGTCTGTAAGACATGAAATCCAAAATGGGCAATTAACCCCAATTTCTTAACAATATAGTTAGTAGGCACCGTTTTGAAAGTATATAGCTTAGTAACATCTCGACTCTCAGAGAGTCGATTTTAGGCCTACAAATCGAGTCTTTAAGGGTCGATTTACAAGGTCTGATCTGTCTGATGTGGTATTTTTTCTACGTGGCGATTGCTTGGAAATCGAGTCTTTAAGACTCAATTTATAAGCAACCCCTCTCAAATAAAATTTTTCACAAATCCTGTCCTTTCTTCCTGCTCTCTCTGTTTTTTTTCTTTCCTTTTCACCGTTCTCCCTCTCTCTTCGCTCTCACCGATTTGCAATCCATTTTTTTTTTTTTTAAATCTGGGTTTGCTGGCTGGGCTTGGATGAAATCGGTGGTTCGGTGAAGAAGCAGAACTGTGGGTTTCGATTTGGGTCTTCACCGATCTAGTGGTTAAGGGGTGAGTCGGATCTGGTAGCGGCGGGGTGGTGGTTTGTGAATCTGGGTCGTAGTGGGTCTGGGGCGTGGTGGGTCGCGGTGGTTGGTGCAGTAGATCGTCGTTGTGGTTGGTGCAGTAGATCGGCGCGGTGGGTCGCGGTGGTTGGTGTAGTAGGTCGGCGCGGTGGGTTTGCTGTTGTGGAGGTTTGCCATGGTGGGTTGAATTTGGGTTGGACGGTTGCTGTGGGGGGGGGGGGGTGAGCAGTAGATCGGCGGCTGGTGTGTCGTTGTGGCTGTGGAGCTTCAATCTTCACCATTTCTGTCACTCCGTCTTCTTCCTTTCTTTTTTTATTTTTTTGACAGGTAAATCGAGTATCAGAGACTCGATTTTCAGGTAGACGCCACGGGAAAAAAATGCCAGATCAGACGCGATTTAGATCATGAAAATCGACCCTAAAAAACTCGATTTTTAGACCAAAATTGACCCTCTTACAGTCGAGATGTTAGTAAAAAATATAGTTTTGTAACAGTATCTACTAACTATATTGTTTAGAAATTGGTGCTAAATTCCCATTTTGGCCCACAATTTCCACTTGAATTTTGATGGAAATCGAGTTTGTGATACTCGAGTTGTTACAGTAAACTCAACTCTTACATACTTAGAGATATTAGTTTCCTAAATAGTTTGGAAATAATGCTAACTAACAAAATTGTTTGAAAATTGATGTTATTTTGAAAAAAAATACTTATAACTCACGTACTGCAAATTTAGTTCGGTCAACTCCGCAGGAAGACCTCCATAGATCTTGTTATGGTTAAGATCCAAAGAAGTCAATCTCTTGGGTAACACCACCTTTGACAGATTAAACTTCAACAAGTTCCTCAACAAGTCCACGAAATGTACGGTCTTGTTCGATCCGAAAACCACAGATGCATCGCCTTCAAGTTTGTTACGCGACAAATTAATATAGCCGAAGTCCATGTGGGCGAACGAGGATGGGGTTGAACCAGTTAGTTGGTTGTGAGAGAGGAACAGGTATAGTTCCTAGGGAAAATTACCAAGAGAGGAAGGGATTGGTCCACTGAGTTTGTTACGGTCCAAGTGAAGTCCATTGAGGTTTGGAAGCTGTGACAGTGAGGGTGGGATAGAGCCAAAGAGTTGATGGAATGAGAATTCAATGAAAGTGAGGTTTTTGAGTTTGCTGAGGAAATTAGGAATTGGGCCAGTGGGATTAAGCCAGCTGAGTATGAGAAAGTTGAGGTGTGTAGACGTGGCAAAACGAGCGGGTCGAGTCGATTTAGTTTGCCGGTCAAAGGGGCCGCGGGTCAAAATAGGTCATTTTTAAATAGTTCAATCGGGTTGCGGGTCGGGTCGGGTTGAGTTGAGTTGACCCATATTTTTCAAATAAGTTTTTTTTTTTTTTTTTTTTTTTTTTTTTTTTTTTTTTTTCAATTACAAAAACAAATCAATGACAACCTGTTTAGAGAGAATGAATAAAATTAATTAAGCAAATGAATTGCACTTAATGCCACTTGTTAATACCCTTCCAATTCTTATAGTTTTGAGCATGATAAAATTATTTATAGTCATAAATTCATGATGGAAAAAATCTTCAATGTTAATAGTTCACTGTCAAAATGCATATATAGAGTATAAACATATCTTTCATTCATAGTATTTTTCATACTTTATTGAAATGATAAGTTGTGAGTGGTGGATAATCATTTTTCCATGCATTTGTTACTAACATCACTTATTTTCTATCACTCACAAATTGTCACCTCAACAAGTTGTGGAAAAAATTGTATTCCTAAACTTATTCAAATATTTTTACTGAATTTTTTAGTTATCCCTTAGAGATATACTAAGGGATAAGGATAAATAACATTTTGAAATTTCTTGGATGTGGATTAAAAAAATGTTTAAATATATATTAGGGATTTGAGCCATGAGCATTTTTATTGAAAATTACAAAAGTTGTCAATTAAGCTAAAAGACTTTTAACATTTGGAAACTATAGTTATTGACATCAAAAGGGATCAAGCAAGCTTGAAGAGGGCTTTGGAAAAAAGCTAAAATTTCATTTAAATTGTTTCTTTTTTTTAAATAGATATAATAAAATTTCAATCTGCAATATTTGGTCCATGTCTCCTAAATTGTTTGAGTTATACATTGGTTTGAATGTAAACAAAATTTGTAATAAATTGATAAAATTGCATTGCGGTTTAATCCTTTGAATGAATTTGTGAGTGTATCATGTAGTTGACTCAAGCTAACAATAAATAAATATAAAAGCTACTTTTAGGTACCACAAAAGAAATAGTAACTCTTTCAAAACTATAATGGTCATATCAAAAAGAGCAAAATTTAAGTATAGTACTTAAGTGCTGTTCCTTAGATTCTCCTTTTAAGATTCTACCATGTGGATTTTTTTTTTATGGGATGAAAGTGTATTTTCTAGTTAAGTAGGTACATGACTGAATGTTAAAAGGAGAACCTAAAGAAAAGCACTTAAGGTAATGTATCTGAGCTTTTTCCTATCAATAAATGGGCCAAGGGGTTCAACCATTCAAGCGACACTGTTGTTTGGATTGAGGGGTATAGAGAGGACTGAGGAGTAGAGTAGTACTGTTAGCTGAAAATTACTAATTTTCAGCTAACACTACTTTACTCCTCTACCCCTCAATCCAAATTAGCGCTTTAATGAACATAAGACTTATTTTATGCACCATTGAATAGTAGTTCTTTAGAAACAAAACTTAGTCACATCAATGACGGGACCAACAAGACTTAAAGGTGGCCATTGGCCGACTACAACTAGGCCTAGTATTGAATGAGAAATTTTTTTTTTTTTTTAAATGGTTGTCTTGAGTCTTGAAAGCCTTGTGTAATGTGTTGTTTTGTCTCATGTCTCATGTGATGTTTGTGAAGCACTGAAGCTTAATTGTTTATAATTTTATTTCTATAATATATTGATTAGTAGTTTTGGTGCTTTGAGCTTTATACACCTAGTATCAAGATATAGCTTAAATATTTTTTTTAGCGAATTTTTTTAACGGGTCGGGTCACGGGTTATTCGGGTTAGGTCAAGTTGACCCGCAAAAAAATTTGGTTGGGTCATGGGTCAACCCGTTTTTGTTTCGGGTTAAAAAAATCGGGTTCGGATCAGATATTTTTTGGGTCGGGTCAGGCCGAGTTAGAAAATTCTGACCCGTATTGCCATGTCTAGAGGTGTGTGAGCTTGACAATGGCACGTTGGATATGACTAGTGACATTGGAAAGTTTGTGGAATTCTAGGTTTGTGAGGTATGCGAGATCACCAACTTCAGGTGGGATTTGGCTAGAGAGGTTGCCTGCAAAGATGGTGAGGGAGTTGATGTTTGTCCATAATTTTTACAACAAAACTCTGACTTTTAGATCTTATTTATTTTGCTTTTTAGTACAATTTCTTGTTTCCAAAGGGAATCGGTAAAAAGAGAGCAAAATTACATATTTTCCCTTATTTTTAACATAGGTATGTAACGGAGTTGTAATAGAGGGAATCTCAAATGGGTAAAGTGTTAAGTTTAAATCACTGGCAGGTAAAGTGCAAACGAGTCAAACTACATATGAGTTTACTATAATTTCCTTGGAAAACAAAGTTAAAAAAACATAGATAATGACTTTTGCATTTTAGCCCAAAAAAAAAAAAAAAAATGCAATGTGCAAAAACTTGAAAAGAAAAACAAATCATATAATAACAAGAGGTTATATTCATAATATTTTTACAACAAATTATAGATGGTTAGTTATTATTGGTTTAAATTTGAATCTAATACTAAGATTACTTTTTTGCCCCAACAATAACAATCAGTAACAACTTACTACTTAGAATTTATTGTAAAAATATTGTAGACATTATTTTCTGGTAATAATAATCCAGTTAGGCCCTATTTGGCAAGTAAGTTTTAACACATTTTATATTTTAAATAACATTACACATATTTTCGCGTATTTTTTTACCTACACATATATTAAAAATACCCGAACAATATCAATTAAACTTCTCTCCAAACGAACGCTTAATCACTGATCAGATAGTTGAGAATATTTAAATATAGGTTGTATTAAATTCTGGGTTTGTTCCTCTCTCCCCCAGATATTATTTGTATCTACTTCGTGTCACAAGATCCTATTTAGCAGGTCTGTAACTGTAACTGTATAACACAATCCAAATAGTCAAATCAGAATATCTTTCTCCACTTATCAAAAAAAGAATATATCTTTCTCTAACTCCACAACCTTCCTTCCACCAACGATCGCTAGCGTTTTAAATCGCTGGAAAATGTACTTATCCACTCTGCCTCAGCAATCGCACCCAACGGCCTCAACGATTATCACGCCTTCCTATCTCTCTCCGGTCGGTGAAAGCAACCAATTTCCCAGGTTAGTCTAAAATTCAATATCATTTTCCAGGTTATTTTTATAGGATTTTATTATTAGTATTAATTAGAGACCATTACATATTTGGCATAATTCGGTTACATGTGCTATTTCCTATTCAGAAATAAATATCACATATCCGTCACAAATTTATTGTCTGATGATCAATCAAAATTAACTAATTACGGTTCTTAAAAAAAAAAAAAAAATAGTTCTACTATTTTAATTCATACACGGGAGAACGTCGTAAAGAAACTGATAGTAGTATATATTCAAAAAAAAAACTCAATACAAAAAAAATTGAACAATCTTTTTAGCACGTTGTGATTAGAGCAATATCACTTTAACTTCTCCCCGTTAAAAATTTATAACATGTCACCTGACAATTCTGAAAAATTTTGTGGCCTAAAACTAATTGCATAATTAATTTTGCATTCTTTAATTAAATTGACCGATAACCTTATTGCAGACAACATGTTATTTTCAAGTTCATTATCGAATTTATTTAGAAGAAGCTTATCATTAATCATTCCTGACATTTTTCATTATTTCATGATGTGTGCTTTGGCTTCTCCAGCAAGCAACTCTTGCACTTGCATGTGTAAGGACTAAGGACTTTTAGCTTTTGTTATAAAACTATTGTCTATCTATGGACATCATCAAACATCCAAGAACTGCGTTGAGATCTTTGTTTTCTCCTAAAAAAGTTCCTGAAGGTGGTGACAAAGGTTTCAACATGTCGAATGTAGGAGTGAGGTTGCATATTCAAGATCGTTATGTAAGCCCGTGTTCTATTTCCTTTTTTTCTTGGGTATTTTCTTTGGTTCAATTGGCTAGAATCTGTTAAAAAGTGAGTTCTAGATTGTGTTTGAATGTTTCCGGTTTAACTTGGTGCTCTATGCAGGTGACGATGGATAATGGCATAGTCCAAGTGACACTATCAAATCCTGGTGGAATAGTTACTGGGATACGATATAACCGTATTGACAATTTGCTTGAAGTTCTTAATAAGGAAACTAATAGAGGGTATACTGTTATACAATTGCTTTTGTTACTTCAGTTTCTCTTTCCATTATTTTGTTTCAAAATGGTTTTGTGTTGCAATACAATGTTGGATTAATAGTCCTGTAACTCGTTGGAATTACTTGTTCTTCTTTATGAGGAGAACCAGGGTTCAAATCCCCCCTCCCCTATTGTTGTAACAATCGATTTATAAAAAAAGAAAAAGAAGAAGTGAGTTGGATAGGTATCTCTCAAAAATCTCTCAAACTATTTATGTAATAGGCTTTATATAGAAAACCTGTTTGGACAGCTAACTTAAAATTTTGTTCTCTAGTCTTTTGCTTCTTTAAACTAATTTAAGTGGACAATTGAAGGCGTTTTCTGACTTAGGATTTGAAATTGACTATGTTTTTCAATTGAATATGTAGGTATTGGGACCTTGTTTGGAGTGCACCAGGGAGCAAGGGAATATTTGATGTGTATGCCCATCTCAACTTCTCTCTCTCTCTCTCTCAGCAACTACTATGTAACTCTTAAAATAATCTAATTGAAAAAAATATCTCACTTAAGAATCCTCTATCTTGTAACTAGCAATCAAACTGTGTCCAAACTGATTTAGGAGTATGATTACTTAATCAGTGTCAATCCTGCAGTGAATCTCAACCCCCCATCCCCCTCCCTCCTTCCTCTCTCTTCCATCCCGAAATTTTTGTTATTTAGAACTTTGGTTATTATGCTTAGGCCAATATGCAAATCATGAACTGGTTATTATGCAGGATTTATGGAACAAGTTTTAGGGTTGTAGTGGAAAATGAGGACCAGGTCGAGCTCTCATTTACAAGAATGTGGGATCCATCCCTCGAGGGAAAGTCTGTTCCCTTGAATATAGACAAAAGGTCATTCTCAAATCACATATAGTTTTTATTGCTACTTATCAATATATATATATAATGTTTATTTCTAGGAGAATGTTCATTTCATGTTGCTTTTGGCGATTCTCTTCCAGGTTTATATTGCTTCGTGGTTCTTCAGGCTTCTACTCTTATGCTATTTATGAACACTTGAAGGATTGGCCCGATTTTGACATTGGTGAAACGAGGATCACTTTCAAACTCAGAAAAGACAAGTATACATATTTTATTCATTATATATATATATATATATCATATAAGATTTCCTGTATATATATTTGATAAGTAGTTGGCAATTATTATACTGTTTAAATTATTTCAAAGACTGATATCATCTGAAAATTTGAAGACCTTAGGCCTTGGCCTCTAAGAAGAAATTTTATAAGAATTTTTTTTAAAAACTATAATGATTTGAAGAAGAAGTTGGGTGTTCTTTATCTTTAATTTTTTTATTCTGTTAATTGACTGGACTATATTGTGAGCATCCCAATGACAAGTGGTAATGTTCTATTCTAAAAATTGTGCGTTTGTCATCCTCAACACTCTAGTTTGGTAATATTTATATTTTTCTATGAAAAGTCAAGAAACATTCTATTGAAGAAAACTGTGATCAGTAGAAAACTGGTGAGGATGTAAATAGAACTATAGAAATTCTGCAAAATATAAAATATGGAAATTACATGTAAACTAATGAGATGTACTGTTCCCTTTCTTTTCGCAATAGTCAAATTTTTTTCATTAGTTAAATAAATAAATAACCGTTTAACAATGGGGTATTTAGGTTTCGCTACATGGCTGTAGCAGACAATAGGCAAAGAAGCATGCCTCTTCCTGATGACCGATGTCAAGGAAGATGCCAAGTCCTGTCCTATGCTGAAGCTGTTCTACTTGTCAACCCAACTAATCCAGAGCACAAGGGAGAGGTGCTTCTTCCATACTTGTCTTTTAGGCTATTAAATGATTATTTATCATTTAAAAAAATGTAAGGGTAGGTTATCCATAGCTGTAAATGAACTTTTATTTTGTTTATTGGAAGATAGCAGTCGTATTTGTCCCAACACTTTCAAGTTGACTTGGCAATGATTTGAGTGCCTTGTGGCTTGTAAAACAAAGTTTCAGGATGGAGCTTGCTGGAGTGGAATTAGAGATACTTCTCTTTAGATATAAATAGGTGCATATACCTGCATTTTTATTTATTTATTTATTGTTTTGATATATGTTCTTGATGTGCAGGTGGATGACAAGTACCAGTACTCTTCTGAGAATAAAGATATTAAAGTACATGGGTGGATATCTAATAGCCCACCTGTTGGATTCTGGCAAATCACACCTAGTGATGAGTTCCGATCTGGTGGACCTCTCAAACAAAGTCTAACCTCCCATGTGGGCCCCACCACCCTTGCGGTAATGATGGATAGTCTGTGTACATTTTGCAATAAGGGTGGCTTGCTTATTATAAATTCTTAAGGTAATTACGTATAAACTTTAGAATTTGATTTTGGTGTCAAATTAAACCATGAAGTTTCAATTGGTATCGATAACCACCCCATAGTTTGAACACCATTGCAATATAAAACCTCAAAATGCACTGAATCATTGGAAATTGTGAAACAAAGTGTGTATAACAAACACTGCTAGTATTTCTGAACACGTGGCTTTTTATTGGTGGAGTATAGAGTGGAGCTCTGAGACAGAAGATCTCTCTCTCTCTCTCTCTCTCTCTCTATATATATATATATATATATATATATATATATATCTTTCACTAGTATCTTAGTGCCACACACACCAAAAAAATACCTGCAAGATGATTAAATCTTCATTAAACTGTGTTTATTAATTACTGACTTTACACATAAGTAAGCCATTTTGTATTCTTTTTTGGGTACCAAAATACTGCTTGCAATTCATAATAGGTAATAAATTTCATTAAAAATATGCAATAAGGAGCCAATGAGCTCTAACACAAAGGCACTGCCCTTGTAAGAGTAAGGTAGTTGGTGAGTTTTGGGGTCCAAGACCTTACAGGTGTGTGTATAACTTACCGGTAGAAAAAGGTGTAATAAGGGGTGCAACCCTATTTAAATTCCTATGAACAAAAGCTTCAATCTCATAACAAGTGATTCACATCCCTAGATTTGGAAACTACATGTTTGACCTTAATGCAATTCTTCCTTCATGGTTTAATTTGAAACTAAGTTCAAACATGGAGTTTATTATGTGATTACCCTTGACTGTAAACAAAAATTTGTATCATTGGTTTTCTTGATAATTCTAATTAGATTAGACTATTAAAATGGTATCATCAGATGTTTCTTAGTGCTCATTATGCGGGACAAGACCTGGTGCCGAAATTTAGAGCTGGTGAGCCATGGAAGAAGGTCTTTGGCCCAATATTTATTTATCTTAATTCTGCATCTGATGGAGATGATCCACTTTTGCTATGGGAGGATGCTAAAATACAGGTCTAACTTAGAAAATCTGCATCCTTTTCTTGTTGTAAACAATTAGTACAATTGGATTCTGATCTTTTGATGGAGAATAGCTGATAAAAATAAATATTCAGATGATGAATGAAGTCCAGAAGTGGCCATATAGTTTTCCAGCATCTGAGGATTTCCAAAAGTCAGATCAACGTGGCAATGTTGGTGGTAGACTACTTGTCCTAGATAGGTATGTGCGTGAGATAAGCTTAGTGCACTTTTAGGAAAGTTCTTCAGGTTTTTATTTGTATCAGTGGTCATATCATTATTCTATTGTTATTATCATGGTTTATCTACAAGTGTTCTTATAGATCACATGCTTGTATTTCAATTTTTATATAATAAAAGGTTACCTGGTTATTTTGTTTTGTATTGTCGCATTTTGAAAGATTAGGAAATAAAGAATTATCTGGTTACACTGCTCTTGATTTGTAGCATTTTGAAGGATCAAGTGTAAAACTGCCAGGTCTTGATAATCTTTTAACTTTAGTGGATGTACTATTTTTTGTCTTTTTGTGAGAGTAGATGCATCTCATTGAAGTTTTTGCTGTTTTAATGTCTAGGTATACTAGCAAAGATTATATGCCAGCAAATGGTGCTTATGTTGGCTTGGCTGCACCAGGAGACGTTGGATCATGGCAAAGAGAATGCAAGGTGATTTTTCTAACCTTTTTTTTTTGTTGTAAAATAAGTAAGTTTTATTCAAAAGTAAAAATAATACCATACAGTATATGGGGTATATACTGTTGGTGCATCAGTGAACATGAAAATTACAACTATCCACGAAATCCAACAGACAAACAGCTGGATGACTAGTTAGTCATAGCCATCACCCAACCAAATAAGGTACATAGAAACAAGAGCTTCAAATCTGCTCCAGATCGTTCCGAGCCTTCAAAGGTCCTTGCATTCCTCTCCTTCCATGAAGTCCACGTAACATAAGGAGGGGGTAGCATTTCAAGCAGCCCCAACACCAAGCCTACTACATCACCTCTTCCTACAAGCCAGCATATCTAACACCCCTTCCCACTCCGCTCCAAACAAACACAGTACAAACGACCATAATTCACTAGCCATTTGGCAGTGTAATAATAATGATTGATTGACCCTCCATCTTTCTTGCACACACAGCACCAGTTCACAATTAACAACCTCCATTTTTATAAATTATCAATTGTAAGAATCTTTCTCAAGGCTGCAGACCAAGCAAAAAATGCCACCTTAGAAGGTACTTTTGCTTTCCAAATACTCTTCCAAGGAAACGTAGTTGCTGTCCCCATTATCTAACCTCTTAAAATGTTCCTTTCCATTATGTATAGCAATAGTATGGCCAATCATTATGGGTATAATGGTGAGACTCAAGCTGACTCTATTTTTTGTCCCAATGACTGCAAAAGTTGTCCTTCCTTTTTTTTTTTTTTCCTTATTCATTTTTTAGAATATATGTCTCCTTATTGTTTATGAAATAGGTAGCCTTGTAACCTTTACTTTGTTATCATCATGACCATCTATATAATTTTCTATTTTTTAAAAGAATGAAAAGGGAAGGCTTGACATTGTATTGGTACTGTTGTATACATTTTAGTTAATTTATGTTACCATGTTAAAAATTAAAATACTGTTTTACTTCTTTGAGTTTAATTGGAAAACCAATGACTGACACAGGTACAGAGGGGAAAACTGGGAATTTTAATTTAAGGCTGTTTTTTAAATGTTTTTGGCCTGAAAAGATTAAGATTTAAATTAAGATTCAAATAAATTATGTAATTTATTGAGCAAAAAATTTTGGTAGTTTAAGCAGACTAAATTGAAGAGTGTTTAGGGTTAAAATCAATTAATTCTAATACACGTCTTATGTATAAGGTTAAGCACAAATGATGTAGGCCTAAAAGGATACTATTACTTAATTTACTTTAAAAGTGATTTAGAGCTTTGTTTCAAATTTGTTACATCAAGAGTTCCTTGAGATGAATTGAAGACAATTAAGATGCATGATCTCTCGAATGCTTGAATATAACAATTGCAAAGTTGAATTATTAACAACATTTCCTAGAGATCTACTAGTGCTTGTTAGCATGCGCTCAGGATACATCATTAAGTAATATTATTGAGTGAAATTTGTATGATATAACTAAATGGGTCAGAAATCACATTTCTAAATATATGTTTCAACAAAGTCAGGTTTCAATGAAGAGACAATATGAGATGTCCTTACGGAGTACCTTTTCTTCTCCTTTTATTAGGACTATCAGTTTTGGACGAGAGCAGATGAGGGAGGCTATTTTTCCATCAATAATATCCGTACTGGTGACTATAACCTCTATGCGTGGGTCCCTGGTTTTATAGGAGATTACCGATATGATGTTTCCATTACCATAGCCTCAGGTATTGCTTCTATGAATATTTTAGATTCTTCAAAGGTACCATAAATTATATATGGCTTCAACAACTTGTATTGCAGGTTCTTATGTTGAAATGGGTGATCTTGTGTATGAACCTCCTAGAGATGGACCTACATTGTGGGAAATAGGCATCCCTGATCGTTCTGCTGCAGAATTCTATGTTCCTGATCCCAATCCAGAGTACATTAACAAACTGTTTGTCAATCATCCAGACAGGTTAGCTCACTTCATTGCATTTGTTTTCCCTGAAGGAGATTACTGTTTTCTGTCCTAAACATCTTGATAAAAAAACATCCCTCAATTACTCTCTTTACAAATTGTATGATGAAATCCTTCCAAATAATATTTTAACAAAGAAGGTTCCAAAGAAGATAAGCTAATCTTCATACAAATAAGCTTAGTTTTCAAAGTGGCTATGTACTTATTCTTATATGTGCCATGATGATGTCCTTTTGCCAGGTTCAGGCAGTATGGGTTATGGGGTAGGTATGCAGAATTATATCCTGATACAGACTTAGTCTATACAGTCGGTGTTAGTGATTATACTAAAGATTGGTTCTTTGCTCAGGTTCCCAGGTATGGTTTTTAGCATTGGTTTTTTTTTTTTTCATGGTTGTTCCATGTTAGGAACTATACATTGCATTCCATCTTTCTTGCATTGCAGGAAGAAAGACGATAACACACATCAGGGAACAACCTGGCAAATAAAGTTCATACTTAATGGTGTGGATCGCAGAAGTACCTACAAACTGAGGGTTGCACTGGCATCTGCAACTCTGGCTGAATTACAGGTATGATATATCCAGATAGCTTCCTTTTTCCTGGCCAAAGACAATGTCCAGATTGACTAATTACTGATCATGCAGTGAGAGATTCCATTTACTCAAACTGGACCTAATGAAGTTTCATTTTGTTTTATTTTCAAGGTACGGATTAACGATCCAAATGCAAAGCGGCCTCTATTTACAAGTGGATTAATAGGGAGGGACAACTCAATTGCTAGACATGGAATTCATGGGCTCTACTGGCTATACAACGTGAATGTACCAGGTGCTCAGCTTGTTGAAGGAGAAAATACTATCTTTTTGACGCAACCAAGAAGCACCAGCCCTTTCCAGGGTCTTATGTACGATTACATTCGTTTAGAAGGCCCCCCTTCTTTTAATGTCAAAGATGAACTCTGAGTTCATTTTAGTGGAGTTGCAGTAGTATTTATCACATCTTAGAGTGTTAATTTATGCCCCTATGTATATATAAAGCATATCTTCCACTCTTATCAATTTGTATCTAAATAAAGAACTTGACAAAGACTGATATGTAAGTTGATGCATTTTCTCTTTAACGAGCAGTATGTCATCTGTCCCTGTAATTCTAATGGCCATCGGTATTAAACTTTGGAAGTATGCAGAATTTTTATTTGAAACAAGCATCACCAGCAATTTTCTTAGCCCGGTGTCTGTCCCACTTTCTTAAGAGGAGGTTTTAGGCTCAACTCTCTGTGTGTGGAGACTGGAGACTTTTACAAGTAATGGGATAAGCTGAATTGTTGTAGAAAGCGAGTAACCTAGCCTCAGGCAATATTAGTCTGAGTTCAAAGTTGGTTCACAAAGGACAACCAAGTAGACCTAGCCTCTGATAGCCCTTTGTCTGAGTTGCAGCTTGGTCCTAGAAGGGAAATAGCGGGTTTGTTGTGGTGTTGTGCTGGTGCTATTTGATATTCTCCATCATAGTTTAATGAAAGGTGAGGATGCAGCACTGCAGCTTATAGAGTCTCTATTATACAAATAACAAAAATATTAAAGGTATTACAAATTTTAATACGTAAAAATTACCAATTAATGTAATAATGAATGTGATTGGTAGACTTCAACAATTTAATAATTGAATGTTTGAATTACTTGTTTGTGATTAAGGATAGATCAATTAGTAAGTTTATGTAGTAAATCCTTAGTATCACTCTGTTGCTTGTCAAATATCAAGACAATTGAAGATTAAAAATAATTTTTTTAGAAATTGTTTAAAATGTTAGATTTTTTTGACTGTTTTAAATTAAATTTAATGTATGACTTTCTAAATTGGATAATAAATGACATTAGATTGATATAAAATTGTTCATGCATGATAAATATCTAGAGAATACATGATGTAGTACAATTGACAAAACATTTATTTAATATAAAATTACATTGGGTGTAACTTGAAAGTTGAAACCGGATATGATTTATCCAAGGAAAAAAAAAACTTGAAACGAGGTATATAAATAATGCCATGTCAGCAAAATTGCATGCTTATTTCCAAAAAAGCAGTAACCGAAAATTATGAAGCAATTCTTAAAACTTAGATGACAATCTAAGTTACCTGTGTGCTCTGAATTGAAATTGCAATCTGTCCAAAACCTTCAAGTTGCTTTCAAAATTAAAGCCTCTTCTGCAGAGGATTATAACGACTGCATGGCGTGGCAAACAATGCTTGGAGGGGTTTCATCTCATTGGACATGCCGTAGGTCCTTGTTGATCACCGCCATCAAATAAATTTAACAGAAATCTTATCCATGTCATACATTCCATTATGTTTTAATGATGATATTGTAGAATATTGGCTGCTTAATTCACATAGCGACTCTTGTACGCTATATTATCTAATGCACCAGACAGTGGTGGCGCCTAAGGAAAGAGATTAAGACATGAGAAAAGTGGAGAAAGAATCTATATTGCTTTATCTCTAGTTCAAAGAAAAACTGGGCCAAACATAATCTTCTATATAAACCTTCAAATTTCATGACATTTCTATGCAGAGATCTTGGTAAGAAGTAGACAGAATTTTCTTCACAAACTCATTATGGGTTTTGAGTAAAATATTCTTTGTTGATACCATTTGACATATTTTCGTTGTCCTCAAGAAGTTCCAAGGAAGACTAGTGAGAGGATCACCATGCCACTTCTGGGGGTGCAATTACGTATTGGAGATCGTCATGTAAATCATGTGTACCTTTTAATTAATATTTCTGTGCGCTAAGTGTTTTATCGAGGCCACAAATTGTCATAGATAAGATATAGCTTTGATTTATTATTGTTATACTCTTCTTGAGCTACGGATTGGTCTGAACTTAGCTTCATGGTTATTTGAAACTGGCAGAAACTATCACGTAACAGAGCCTTGTTTCAACTTCATGTGCAGGTGGTAATGGACAATGGCCTACTCCAAGTCACACTATCGAATCCTGACGGAATTGTTACTGGAGTTCAATATAATGGCATTGACAACTTGCTTGAAGTCCTTAATGATGAATCAAATAGAGGGTACAGAACTATATATAAGATCAGCCTGCAAATTGTTGACTTGGGAAGATGTTTTCTTTTATTTGATTCATTTGAACTATAAACTTTTTTCTTTTTCTTTCTGAGAACTATTTGAATTATGAACTTAAATTAAGCATTCAATTGCTTTCATTTGGCGTATTTATAGAACTGACCCTTATTTCCCAAATGGAATGTTTAGGTATTGGGACCTTGTTTGGAGCTCACAAGGAAGTGCAGGAACAACTGGTGCATTTGATGTGTAAGTTCTTATAATTCTGGATATCTTAGTCCTGCCCTCTCTCTGTAATTTCATTTTAAAGGTTCTAATGATATATATATATGTACATTTGCTCTCCTTTAAAAACTTCAACTAGATTTGATATAAAAGAGCTGTTAAAGTCTTTTTCTTTTAAGCGAGGTTAGGGGGAACATGATTAATTTGTTCCACAGTGGAATACTACAAAATTTATTACATCCGCCTTTTATTATATTGATGACGTGACACAATTATATTTATTGCCTCGTCCATTTGACAAGTGTGATTAGACATGGCAAAACGGGCGGGTCGGGTCGGGTTCGGGTCGGGTCAATCGGGTTGCGGGTCAAACGGGTCACGGGTCAAAAACGGGTCATCTTAAGCGGGTTAAAAACGGGTTCGGGTTAATCGGGTTGCGGGTCGGGTCGGGTTGACCCGTATTGACCCGTATTTTTCACATGATTTTTTTTTAATTTTTTTAATTTTAATTTTTAATTTTTAATTTTTTTATAAATAAAACAACATGTATTTGTCATTTGAAAAGTTATGCAACAAATTATTTTATGTAAAATGCATTATTTTGACTTTACCACTTATATCAAAAATGAATTCAGTTAAACTTATTAATACTTATTCAATAATTTCAAAATTATACAAATCCTAACATTGCTATTTAAAACAAAATAACACAAATATAAGTAAAACAAATACACATGTTTTATTTCTACACAATATTAACATTCCAAAATATAAAACAAAATTACAAATGACTTATTGGATAACTCATTTGATAAAGAATAAAAACATATAAGAAATTTACAATCTTGAAAATTAATTTTATATTCTATTATCAATTGTGGTTGGCACTCTATTTCAGTTTGAGATATATATTAAAATTGGATTGCTTACTTATTTATACATGGTCTCTTTTATGAATATCATATCATTGTTAAGCAACACACACTCTAGAAAATATCATAATTTATTTTGAAAAGCCATTTATTTTGGACATAAATTGTTAAAAAATGAGTCTAATCATTCATAATTTATGCTAATTTGATACTTTGGCTTCACTATTTTTACACTTGTAAATGTTTCTCACGCATGTCTACAATTTTAAATCTATATTTTTAACTCTACTGTAATCATAGTATCTTGGCATGTACTTTGTTATTTAATATTAAAATTTTTTTACTCATTACAGAATACTCAACGTTTTATCTTTCAATTAATTTGCATATGTAAATGTATCAATTGTTTCTTTAAAGTTCATAATAAACAATTAAACTACTATTGTCTTAATTTTAATTTTTTTTACCAAAAAAAAAAGTTTTAAAAAAGTTATTCGGGTTCGGGTCGGGTCGCGGGTCGGGTCGGGTTGACCCGCAAAAAATACGAAAAACTCGGGTCGGGTCACGGGTCAACCCGTTTTTGTTTCGGGTCAAAAAAATCGGGTTTGGGTCGAGTATTTTTCGGGTCGGGTCGGGTCGGGTCAAAAAATTTTGACCCGTTTTGCCATGTCTAAGTGTGATGGCTAAAAAAACCTCAAATTTATCCCCATTAGACTACCTTTAATAACTATGAATATCTGCTTAAATACGTACTAACAAATGCATATTACCATGCAGAATCAAAGGAACAAGTTTCAAGGTTATAGTTCAAACTGAGGAACAAGTTGAGCTCTCATTCACAAGGACGTGGGATCCCTCTCTGGGGAGCAAGCTTGTCCCATTAAATATCGACAAAAGGTCCATGTTCATGCATTAAAAACTATTTATTTCAAGGGAAATGCTAACGAATGCCCTTAGGGCATTGGTTAACAATCCATTTAAAGAAAGTTTTTATAGAAAAATGAAATAAAGCAATTAATATTTTGATAGCTTTTTTCATTTCCCATAAAAGTGGTGTTAAAACTTTCCTAAAATTGATTGTTAACCAATACCCTAAGGGCATTCGTTAGCATGACCCTTATTTCAATAACAACGATATTGAAAACAACATTGATATTGGCTGTACTGATAATGTATCAAGTAGGTTTATACTGCTTCGAGGTTCGTCGGGCTTCTACTCTTATGCCATTTACGAGCACCTCAAGGATTGGCCTGCTTTCAACCTCGCCGAAACTAGGATTGCTTTCAAGCTCAGAAAAGACAAGTACACAATTCCTTTTATTATATCTTCCATTTTCTTCTATTATGAAATTAATTGTCCATTTTTTATTATCACATTGGAGCTTTCCTGGGTTTGAGTCTGATCAGGAATAATGCCAAATTAATTAGTGAGATTCTGGAAGTACTTCAGATTCTGGAAGTACTTCAAATATTAATTGTTCATTTTTTATTCCTATATCTAAACACAAATAAGACAAACAATTTTATTTTCTCTTTCATTTTCCTTCTTCTTCCCTTGCAATTTTCCTTTCTCTTTCCTTCCCCGACTATAACCCAACAAAGTATTACACAAAAGATGTTTAAAAAAAATGTAGGTTCCATTATATGGCGGTAGCGGACAATAGGCAAAGATTCATGCCCCTTCCGGATGATCGATTACCTTCAAGAGGCCAAGCCCTGGCCTATCCAGAGGCAGTCCTTCTAGTCAACCCTGTGGAGCCAGAGTTAAAAGGAGAGGTATTGCCTTGCACTTGTTTCATCTACAATAATAATCTCATTAATCATATTTGGCACATAAATTGAATTGGTAAAGTACATAAAAACTAGCATTATCCATGTGATTGATGCATATGAATACGTGCATATATTATGGTCTAGTTTTACAAGAGACACTATCAGATAGGGTGAAGCTTTGGTCTAGTGCTTTAGTGCACTAGACTAAATACGAAATTCACACATGATCTCTTTTGGACGTGTCATGTTCGTGTTTCTGAGTTGTATTCAGTATATTGAGGCATTAGAGGGATGACAATAGGGTTGAGTGGGGTTAGATTAGGGGTGCCTCGTCCCCTCTTCGAGGTAAGAAACACTATCGCATGGTAGGTTGGTAAATTGGAGGTATTTTACCATCTCTAATGAGATAGAGATGAAACAGAAAGGGGTGGGGCAGTCGTGAGTGTTCTAAGAGAGAGAAAAAAGTAAGTTTTTTAGGGAATGATAATAGAATATGTAAATGAAATAAAGTATACACATTCAGGATTCATCACCATTTTAGCGTAGGAAAAACCCTCACAGGTAGTGAAGGTAGGATGGAGAATTTTTGCCATCTCTACATTGGATGCAAGCTAAATCTCTATTAAATATATGTAGTTCTGATTGGGTGGTTGTTGTATAGGTGGATGATAAGTACCAGTATTCATGTAACAACGAAAATAATCAAGTACATGGGTGGATCTCCATGAACCCAGGTGTGGGATTCTGGCAAATCACACCTAGCAATGAATTTCGATCAGGTGGTCCTCTCAAACAAAACCTAACCTCACATGTGGGCCCCACGACCCTCGCTGTAAGTAATTTTTTTTTTTTTTTTTGTTAGCCTTCTTCATCACTTGTTAAGGAGACAAGTTGTTATTGGTATTCACATATGTCCATCATTAATACCACTTTATTATTTATTATTAATAATTTGTTATCTCATTCTCTTCAATTACGAAAATATTTATGAAAAAAGTTGTGTCGTTGGCTTCTTGTTTTCTTTTGCATGCAGTACAATAGTATTGAGAAAAGTTTTCATTTTGCAATGTCGAGTGATTTTAAGAACACAAAATTTTTTATTAAGCATAACTTACAAATTGATGTCAGTATCTAAGGAAAAAAAAAAGAAATTTATTTATTACATTATTTATATGATATTAACCACATTTATTGTCAAATTTGTTTGTAAGAGTTTTGCCTATATTTTTTTTTTGAGGAAAAGTTTTGTATAAAATTGATAATAGTTTAAACATTTTCAAAAACCAAAAAAAAAAAAAAAAAATCACCACAATGTATTTCCATTAATGCCTATGACTATGATTTAGCCTAGCCCAAAAGACAAAGTCTATATGTCTACTATGATTGCTAACTATGTGTAAATTATAATTAAAGCAATCTTAATTATCAGATGTTTCTTAGTGCACATTACTCCGGAGAGGATCTAGTGCCAAAATTTGATGCAGGTGAGCAATGGAAGAAAGTTTTCGGCCCAGTTTTTATGTACGTTAATTCTGTATATGATGGAGACGACCCACTTCAGCTATGGGAGGATGCTAAAACACAGGTTTACCACCAAAATGTTGCATTTTCTTTTTGTTGTAAAATACATAGTCACAATTAATTAGCCTATAAACAAAACATCAACACAAACTTATCTTCATTCTTTTAGATGATGATTGAAGTCCAAAGCTGGCCCTATAGCTTCCCTGCTTCGGAGGATTTTCCCAATTCAGACCAACGTGGTAACGTTAGTGGTAGATTTCTAGTCCAAGACAGGTGGGCATACATACTAAACACCTACGTTTGAACTAAAAATTTTCAAAAATAAACACACTTATTTCTTTTCTTAATTTTGTTGTCTGAGAACTCAAGCTGAAAGTCCTTTTAATTTTCAATAATATTCGTCACCTTTTGTTGGTCATTTTGTGTAATTACTGCAATTTTTAGGTATCTTAGCAATGACTATATATCTGCTAATGGCGCTTATGTTGGCTTGGCTCCTCAAGGTGACATTGGATCATGGCAAAGAGAATGCAAGGTGTCAGATTAATTTTTTGTGTTCTACATCTATTTTGGGGCTATATAATTTTTGTCCTTTCTTTTTTGTTCACAATTTAAGCTACCTTGTATGTTTAAAAACCACCCATTACCAATGTAATTGATTTGATCATTAGTCATATGGTGTTCACAATTTAAGCTACCTTGTCAACTCGCAATTATTAGAACTACCAATTCTGGAGCAAAGCAGATGAGGATGGCTATTTTTCAATTAACGATATACGTATTGGGGACTATAATCTCTATGCTTGGGTCCCAGGTTTTATCGGGGATTACAGATATGATGTTGTCATTAGCATAACTGCAGGTACTTTTTTTTATTAATTTTATTGTTCCTCTTTCTCCTAATCTCCTATTAAGTTGTACTGTTAAAATGTGAACTTTGATAGTTTGAGTGACATGTAATGCAGATAGTGATATTGACATGGGTGATCTTGTTTATGAGCCTCCAAGAGATGGACCTACGTTATGGGAAATTGGCATCCCTGATCGTTCTGCAGCTGAATTTTATGTTCCCGATCCTAATCCAAAGTATATCAACAAACTCTATGTCAATCATCCTGACAGGTTGAACAGCTTTCTTTTTCCCTTTTTCCCCTATGAATTAGTTAAAAAATTTAACACATATTCAGTCCCAGTTAACAATTTAGTACTACTTAACTCTCAATGAATGAATAACCAACCCTTTGAAATGATTTGATTTTATTTCCTATATATATATATATATATATATATTATTCTTATATAATCTAGGCATATAAGTTGTTGTGGTTTTTACATAATTACATAATTTCAGTCAGATTATGATTACACATTTTAATTGGCAGGTTTAGACAGTATGGCTTGTGGGAAAGATATGCAGAACTCTATCCTGATAATGACTTAGTTTACACAGTTGGTGTGAGTGATTACACTAAAGATTGGTTCTATGCTCAGTGTACCAGGTGCAATTCTTTTTATTTTTTTGGCTTGATCAAACTTTTGTTCAAATCTTCGCTTTAGCTACAATACTGTTTGAGTTCATTTTAGATAACTTTTAAGTAATTTTTTAGCCCCCCCCCCCCCCAACAAAAAAAAAAAATCTTCAAATGTATGCGAATTTCTATGTACAATTATATATCATCTTTAATGCTAAAGTTCGGATTATTAGAGTGTAGCTATCAACTAGTTCAATTAACAAGCTAGCTTTCTTGCATCACAGGAAAAAAGAAAATAATACGTATCAAGGAACTACATGGCAGATCAAATTTAATCTCGACAATGTGAATCGTAATGCTACTTATAAGTTGCGAGTGGCACTGGCGTCTGCCACTCTTTCTGAATTGCAGGTATAAAACTTCGTTTCTGATTATTAGCTTAACGCTAATGACATGGAGAGAAAGATCATTACTTGTTAGTAGCATCGATTTCGAATGCATATTGACACCATTAATTCTAAATGAATTGCAATTGAAGGTTCGGGTTAACGATCCAATAGCAAATCCTCTGTTTTCAAGTGGACTAATAGGGAAGGACAATTCAATTGCTAGACATGGAATCCACGGGCTTTATTGGCTTTACAATGTGGACGTACCAGGTGGCCGGCTTGTTGAAGGGGATAATACAATTTTTTTGACACAACCAAGAAGTGCCAGCCCTTTCCAAGGGATTATGTATGATTATATCCGTTTAGAAGGTCCCCCATCTTCTACTTCCGGGAAATTAAAGTTGAGTTCCTCAAAGAGTATACAAAATTAATTAATGTTTATCTATATTTCTATTAGATTGATGGGGATCGTTTTTGGTTTATAATGTTGAATTTGTTGATGAAGAAATTCAGTCACCTTTAAGTATGATGAGGTTGTTGTGAAACTACACTTGAACAAAGCTTCAAATTAATCTTGTTTCTGTGTCTCCTTTCGAAAACATCAAGTAAAACAAGTGGGAAGAAAATTCAATCAAGATAAGGTAGAAGGGAACTACTGATAATAATAATTTTGTATACTAATGATAAGATATGCAACCAAGTCTTTTGGCAATTTATTAGTGTACAATAAATAAATAAACTGATTGTAATTTGTAATTTTACAAAAAAAAAAAAAAAAATAGAGAATTAGGGAACATTGTTGAATTTAGGGCCTCTGATGTGTAGACTTAATAAAATTGAACTTGAATCCAATGGGAAATTATGGATATTAAGATATGGATAGAGATTTTGGAACTCATAAAAAAAGAACTCATATCCAACTTACTGAAATGGCGGGATTTTTGTTTTTTACTTTTTGACTTTGTGTAAATATGTTTCACACTTTCGAAGTTATGGTTCACTTAGCTCCCACAGAAATTCATCAAATCATTTCCGAGAGAGAGAGAGAGAGAGAGAGAGAAGGTGAATAAAAAATGCTTTCAATGATATAGAAGAGCTACAATGCTCCTCTGTTTTTAGAGGATAATCTCTATTTTTTTTTAAATGGTTTCTTTTGAATGGTGAATTAAAAAAAGAAAAAGAAAAAAAAAGCTATGACCCTTTTAGATGCAATTTTTTTTTTTTTTTTTTTTTTTGAATTTTGGCTATGGTAATGACCATTTTAGAGAAAACTTTATTTCAAAGAACCCAATGTGAAAGCTCTAAGTTGCTTGATGTTATAATATGGTTATGTAGTTAGGATAATGCGCATTTTGTTGAAATTAACAAGAAAATGTTGTAGAGAATTATGTAGGGAGAGAGAAAGCTACAAAAAGAGCGAAGGATTTCTCAAAAAAGAAAAAAAGAAAAGCAACACAAGAGAATTGTGTGGTTTGGCCAAGGAAATTATGTAGATTGGGATGACAATGATAGAAAAATGCTAGAAGATGGTTGTGAAGACTCAAGAAATGGCTGCATCAGTGACTGACAAGAGGCTGTTATGGCCAAAAAATGGCTACATTAATGGCTTAGAGCATCAACATTAGTGGTGCCAAAATTTTAGCAAGTTGGCACTACAAAAGTTATTTGATCTATTTTATCACATCATTTTATAAAACATCCAACATTAGTAGTTTTACTTTAGCATTCAACAATCAACACAATAAAATAATATAAATAACATAATAAAGTAATATATCTACTACAATTGAGATATCAACTACAATTAACAACAACAACCACTACCAACGCAAAAAATTAATATATGAAAGCTCGGATTTGTGTTAAAATACAAGAGCTTGTTTAGACCCCAAATTAAAAAATTACGGCTCAGTTAATTTTACTCTAACTTATCCAAGTGCGGAAACAAGAGTAAATGGAGCGCAAACAACCGATTCTACTCTAGTGCATAAACATGAACAACAAACAATAAATGTAAAGTACAAGAGTAAGGGAAGAGAGATGTAACCACAAGATAACACGCTGATGTGTTATCGAAGAGGAAACCGAAGAACTCGGCAAAAAACTTCTCCGCTGCCCTTCAAGCGGTAAATCAATCCATTAGAGAATAAAGTTGGAGTGCACGAATAACAAAAGATCCTCCAAGCCTAGTCTACCTAATGTACTTGAGTCCTCCAAGCTCCTGCAACCAACAAACTTCACAGAGTCATATCTTTTCTAGCTTTCCGGATTCCGCAATATGCCCGATTACATCTGCCAAGCCTAACCGGTTTCTTTTGGCAAATCTGCAAAACTTTCCAAGCTCTAAAACACTCTATATACTCTGAAAATGTGTGGGTTGTGTTTGGGTACAAATCTCTTCTCAAGGTATGACAATGGGAGAGGGAAGGAGAAGAGGGTAGGATGATTTCTCACTAAGGATTAGTAGCTCTCTCTCTCTGAAAGATGAGTGTGTGTGTTGTAGAAAACCTATCTAGGGTTTTTCTCTTTGAATGACCTCTCATACTTTTGTGGGTAATGAGAGTATATATAGTGTGGGTGAATGATAAGAAAGTTACACTTAAAAAACCTCTAGACAGAGAGTTTCGTAAGTATCTTGCGGGAAGGCCTTACTCGCAAGACACTCGCGAAATTGATAGCCTGACATGACTCTTTAGCTTCCAGTCATGTGCTTCTCACATGCCTTTTTCGTGGGAACCATTCTCGCAAACTTCTTGCTAGCTAGTCGCGAAATGCATTGATCTTCAATTAAGTTTGAGTCTTCACCAACTTAATACTAAACCTAAAACAATAAAATCCCATAAAATAGAAGGAAAAAAAATTAAAGCAAATACCACACCTTTTGTCATGGAATAAAGCAACATAAAACATAGTTGTAAATCACAACTTTACAATTTTTCCCTTTGGCTATTCTATGACAAAACATCCTATAACAAACTCTAAACTTAAACGTGAGTTTGAGAATAATAACAAAACTCACTCACACCTAAATTTAGAAGCTGTGAAGCACTTGGAACATATGTATCTGTAACCTGAAACACTTGCACAAAACACATTAGACCTTCAAGGTAAAGCAAGTAATAAAAGGACATGTATAATGTAATAAGTAAAATGCGATCAAGTAAACAAGATGAAACATGTGAGCAACTTGATTATACACCAAAACAGTCATATGAAAATGACTACAATGATTATATAGCAAAGCAAATGATCATCTGAACATGCAATCATTAAAGCATAAAGACATAAGGATATATGCATGTCTAATACACAACCAATGCAAAACACCAAAGTATTTGCATTAAGGATACAAGATACAACAAGGGCACAAGTGTGTTCCAACACATAAACATGATGCAATGAGAGCAACAAAGTATAGATACTTAATGTAACTCAAAGCACCATAAAGTAATGAGAAAACAAGCATAAAGTAAAATAAAGACAAAACAAGGTTTTCTCATAAAAGTTGTGTCTTTTCTCCTTTGGTATATGCATCTCCCTTATGGCTTTCTCCCCCTACAAATGTACACGAGGTAGAATTTTTCTCTCTAAGAATGTGCACATGAGTCATTTAGAAATAACAAAACACACCGGTATACTCTCCCGTATACTCTCTCCCTTTTTTTGTCACGAATAGACAAATAAATCAAGAGTAAGGAGGGAAAGAAAAGAAGATATGAACAAGGGTAAAAGATGATGCATGAGGGGTGCAAGATGAATGAGAAAATGAAGCTCAAATGAAAGACAAAAAATAACAAAAAATATGTTACAAAGCATAAAGTAAACATGACATGCTAAGGACGATGAAACATGATATAGACCTAGGCATGACATAGATACAAAAACATGTTATATGTGTTAAAAGGTCTAAAAAGACTTAAATAGCATGAGTGAATGCAAAACATGTCAAATGTTAAAGTGTGTGCAGCAAAGGTGCATCTATTGTGCATCTAGTGTGCATGAGAGATGTATGACCAAAACATGAATAAGCACTCATGCGGCAAAGTGTATAAAACACACCACCAATGATCAAAATATGATAAACATGAATAATTATGGTGATATCCAAAAATTGGTACTCATCGGAGTCCAAAACAACGAGAAAATGCCATTTTGGCATTTTATCAAACACTAAAAGTGCACACACTACATATGTATGTTAAACAATGCATGAACATATGAAAAACTTGCCTAAATGCATGCTATATTTGACACAAGAGACTAACATTCAAAGCAAATCAACATTTAAAACAAAGCCAAATAAAAAAGATTGATAAAAAATAAAATTTCCAACTCCTATTTGAGAAAGTCCCAACTGTGAACATAAAACCCCCCAAAAACATAATCTAAGGATCAAAATCAATGAAAGAGTTAAAGATTACCTAAGAGATGTTAAGGGAATGAAAAACAATTGAATTTAGCTAGGTTTTGATGTAGAAACATTAAAATAGAGGTTTGGGAGAAGATGAAAGACGTTTAAAACAAATGATCCAAGAAATGTCCTTTAAAAAGCTGATCTGGGAATTTTTGTGAGAAGTTTCGTAGGTAAGTCTTACTTGCGAAATAGTCACGAAACAATTGCGAAACAGTAGCGAAACTCTCTGTCCAAGGTTGAAAAACTTGAGAATTGGACCATTTAACTCCCAATTGAGCTTACACATGAAATAGGTCACGGAAGCACCCAAAAAACATGTTTTTCACACAAAAACAACTTGAAAAACTTTGAAAAACATAAGTGATACAAATCACTTTCAAAAGCAAACAAAAAAAACAAAAATATTTTTGGTTTGATCCACATAAGATTGATTACACACACATGATATTTGAACATGTATAATCACACAAATGAAATAAGCATTCATTCAACATTAGACTTGAGTGTTGCGTGTGTGTATCAAATGTGGAATAGTCCTTAGTCTAGAGTGAAACTTCAATGATCAATTCAATCAAGTCATACACAACTAGTACTAAGTCAAGTGGACTATCTCAATTATAGAAATGAATATATATGATCTTCCAAAAGAAAAATGATTACATAACTTTGAAACTTTTCATTTGGCTTCTTTATAAATCATAACATTGATAAATCTCGAACAATACATCTCATTTTGAGATCGATGCCTGAAATTTGGGATATTTCAACTTTGAGAATGAGCTTTTGATTTTTGAGGGACTATACATTTCAATACAAGTCGCTTTTCCTTTTCCTTAGTCAAATACTAGTATGTGCGATGGCTTTTGCAGCTTAATATCTCTTTTCATTTTGAGATTTATATTTGTTGAGCTCTTTAAGCAAAAACATAAAAGCGTGAGAAAAGATAAAGGCACAAGTCTATGCATGTATCAAGACCAACAAGACTAGTGACTAATCATTTATGACAAGTTTGAAGATCGATTTACAATAATTACACATAGATTTCAAGATTTTTTCCTCAAAGATAGATGTGCATACAAAAACAAGTTAAACTCATATATGCACTACGCCATTAGTACGAAGGTACTAGGCGAAACTCACACATGTGATATGTGCTCAAATATATATGATCAAAATTTTTGAATTTTAAACTTTTTGAATTTTTCACTTTTTATGTGTTTTTGGATTTTTACTTACACAAAACAAAAATATAAAAGTAAGATCAAAACAAAAAAACAATGCATATAAAGAAATGCAAGATGCACAAAATGCATGAAGATATGATATTCAATGCATGAATGGTCTTACAAAGATCAAAAGAATTAAATTAAGGACCAAAAGAGCAAAAGCTTAACCATAAGAACCCTTCCTCATCCAAACGGAACAATTGTTTGGAATGAGACGAGGGTTGGAAGAATGAGAACCGGAGATACACATAGATAAGGAGGTAAGAACATCAACAACTTTCTTTAATAACTTACCATTTTCCTTCAAAATCGGTTTAGCTTTCATAGTACAATTTCCAAGAAGCTCAAGTTTCTCTTTTCTTTTGATTCTCTTAAGAGCTTGAAACTTAAAGCAATGAGGTCTAAGATGATCAAAGGCACAACAATGGTGACAAACAATGTGTTTAGGTCTACTAGGCTTTTTGGGAAGGGATCTAGCATCATGGTTTTGTTCTCTCTTCAACTTGGGACATTGAGGTCTTATATGACCAATCACACTGCAATGGTGGCAAATTGGAACAAACTTAGATCCATCAATCCAAAACCTTAGGTTGAGACCTAAACGGAGGTTTTGGCTTAAGAGCCTTTCTCTCCACTTTTTGGTTTCTTTTGTGTGGAGGAATGTACACGGATTTGCCTTTAGAGGTAGAACTCACACTAGGCACAAAATCGAGTACTACAACATGCAACAAATATTTTCATCAATTTTAGTAATAGGTTCAGCAATCAAACACTTGGCATGCGTCTTAAGATATTCATTTTCACATTTTAGATTATCAACTAGTTTGTTAGACAAAACAAGTTTAGCATCCAAGTCCATGTTCAAACATTCAAACTCTTTCAGCTTTTCAAGAGAATTTTTAACAAGTTTTTTATACTTTTCAACCAATTTATTGGATTCATTGAGCTTAGCAATCAAATCATCCTTTTCACTAGTGAACTTGCTCAAATTCTCATGAAACTTCTTAAATTTTTTCTTCAAGAGTTTAACATTTGGAATATCAACAACAACACCCGTAGATTCATGTAACATGTCATCACAATTTTGAGAATTAACACTCATAGAGGCATTTTCACAAACATATGATATGTTACACTCAACAACATTCATAAAAGCATACAAAACACTATCCATGGCTAAACACACAAAGGGATCAAGGATCACACTTAGGTAATGAAACCAATACAAGTGTACCCGCTCTAATACCAATTGAAAGCTTGGATTTGTGTTAAAACACAAGAGTTTGTTTAGACCTCAAATTAAAAAATTACGGCTCGGTTGATTTTTTTTTAACTTTTCTAAGTGCGGAAATAAGAGTAAATGAAGCACAAACAACCGATACTACTCTAGTGCATAAACATGAACAACAAACAATAAATGTAAAGTACAAGAGTAAGGGAAGAGAGATGCAACTACAAGATAACACACTGATATGTTATTGAAGAAGAAACTAAAGAACTCGGTGAAAAACCTCTTTGCCGCCCTTCAAGCGGTAAATCGATCTAATAGAGAATAAAGTTGGAGTACACGAATAACAAAAGACCCTTCAAGCCTAGTTTACCCAATGTACTTGAGCCCTCCAAGTTCCTGCTACCAACGGACTTTATAGAGTTATGTCTTTTCTAGCTTTCCAGATCGCGCAATACCCCCGATTACATTTGCCAAGCCTCACCGACTTCTTTTGGCAAATCTCCAAAGCTTTCCAAACTCCAAAACACTCTTTACATTCTGAAAAGGTATGAGTTGTGTTTGGATACAAATCTCCTCTCAAGGTATGATAATGGGAGAGGGAAGGAGAAGAGGGTAGGATGATTTCTAACTAAGGATTAGATGCTCTCTCTCTAAAAGATGAGTGTCTGTGTGTAGAGTTTTTCTCTCTAAATGGCCTCTCATACTTTTTTAGTTAATGAGGATATATATAGTGTGAGTGAAGGGTAAGAAAGTCATACTTAAAAAACCTCCAAACAGAGAGTTTCGCGGGTATCTCTTAGAAATGCCTTACCCATGAGACACTCACAAAATTGACAGTTTGACAAGACTCTTTAGCTTCCAGTCATGTGCTTCTCACATGCCCTTTTCGTGGGAACCCTTCTCGCGAGCTAGTCGCGAAATGCACTGATCTTCAATTAAGCTTGAGTCTTCACCAACTTAATACTAAACCCAAAACAATAAAATTCCACAAAATACAAGGAAAAAATTAAAGCAAATACAACACTTTTTGTCATGGAATAAAACCAACATAAAATATAGTTGTAAATCACAACTTTATAATATATTTTATAATAAAAATATTTTTTTTTTACCATCTTAGTTACAATGCACAACCATCTTTGGCCATGCAATGTAGCTCAATAGTAAAAAAATATGGCTTTTGCTCCATTGATGCAACATATTTTTATTATATTTAGTTCCTAAATTCAAGATTTAACCTATTTGCCTACACCAATACGAATGCTTTTTTTTTTTTGGATTGACAATACTAATGCGCCTAGGGGCAAATAATCATGTCATGTTGCATTATGTGTGAGTGAATCGGTGAATTTTGAGTATATGATGAACCCATAATAAGAGATGAGTCAGTTTTAAGTGACTTAGGAGCCTTAAATGTGATTGACTTTCTTAGTGTAGTCAATGGTTTGGTCAATGGTTTAGGTTCTATTCAGCAGTGTGATACAGTCCAATCTAATAGCTCAACAGCGAGCTTGTTCAATATTTGAATTTGATAATAAGGTCCTGCCATGTGACACATATTTTGATAATTCTTTCATTTAAACTTTCATCTCATGTTTTAATTAGTGCCATGTGTCACTCCTTTTTTTTTTTTTTAAAGAGAAATATGTACTATTTATTTAACCTTCCACCTAAGTAATTTTTTAAATAAATTATCTAATTTTCACTATCTATTTGTATTCATTGATAAATAATTTTATTTCCTTAGTATTTAAAGTTTAATAAAACTTTTGTGCAGCCTTTATATATATATATATGTATGTATGTATGTATGTATGTATGTATGTTTTTTTTTTTTTTTTTTGAGAAGGAAATGGTTATCAACATATTAATGCCAAGTATGTAAACTAACGTGTTGGTTGATAAAGCTTTAAAATAAAAGGTGTCTAATATATGTTATCCCAACTCTCTAAGAAAAAAAAAATCTCAACTAATATTTTTGTTTCAGCCAAAAAAAAAAAAAAAACTAATAATTTTGTTCCACACGTCTTATTCCAAATTACAATAATTGAAGGTCTTTATATGTGTCACATTTCATGAGAAGAAAATAAAACACCCTTCACATAACCTTCCAATTCAACAAAAATTTTAATCATTTGTTTAATTATTTTTCATTCTTTTTATTCAGCAAAAAATATAGCATTTTATTTTGAGAAATAAATACAATAGCATTTTTATTGTCATTTGTTCAACAAATTACATGCAATCATGTCTAAGTATTATTTTTTGTAGGTGATGCAGTAAATACAAGGGGTGTGCACTGATCGAATTGGGCGAGTGGAGGGCTATATTTTTAAAAAACATTCCAATGGCGAGTTGAGAAAATTCCAATCCACCATCCTATAAATCCAACGGATTAGTTGAAAATTTTAACGGTTTCGAGTCGACGGGTTGAGCAGGCTAGGTGGGTTGGCAAATCCAATTGACTAAATGAAATTATTTCAATTAAATTGATTTTTTTTTTGATTCCTCAAATAAAAAAGGAAAGGAAAAATGGAATTTCTATAAAAAAAAATAATTACAAATACTATATTCTTGTTTATTAGAATGACTGAAATTTTATAACATTGAAAATTAAAAAGAAAAACATCTCATAATCTAAAATTAGACTTGTACATAGAGTAATAATACTAACAAAATCTTAGAGAGAGCAGCTGGAGTCCATTAGGAAAGGGAAGTTTGAAAATGAAAAAATAAAAATAGAAAGAAAGAGAAAGAGAAAGAGATGAGAGAAACGCTTTAAGAAGGTGTGGATGTGAGATAGAGTTTTGCAACATGATAAAAAGTGTGTGTGTGTGTGTGTGTGTGTGTGTGTGTGGTTGTGTATTCGGGTAGGTTGGGTTGGGGTGGGTTAGAAATATCTCAACCTGCTGTTCAACCTGACCCACTAAATTATTTATCTAACCCGCCCAACCCAACCTGCCTCATTTAATGGACCTATATGGGTTGCGCCGAGTCGGTGCAGGTTGGTAGGTCAAGCAATTTTTTTTTCACACCCTAGTAAATACTAATATAAAAGGGAATTTATATGGTTTTTTCCCCTAGTAAAATGAGAATGGAGGGCTAAATTTGGGTTCTTCTAAGCAATGCTAGTAAGATTCAAAAAGGAATTTATATGGTTATTGGAATATGATGTTCCTACTCAAGTTTAGTTCCTTTTAGTAGCAAATGGAACAAAATCCAATGAAACACAAAAGCAAATTAAATAATAAATGCAATAAAAATATATAGAAAATAATTATGCGGTTATGTTAGTCACGATAAGTTCATTCAAACAATAAGTTTGTGTATTGAATTATATCAATCAACACACACCCTTGGTGCAATGGTTACTCCACTATAAGTGCTTGTAGGGATGTGGAGGGTAAGGGCTGGAGTTTAAGTCTTCAGAAAGGAGCTTCACACATATATACACATATATTAATTCACATTTATTGGCATGTCCATAATATCCGGTATTTAAACTTCCCCTCCCTCATTGTAACTATTGAATTTAAAAAAAAAAAAAAAATTCACACTTCCTCTCTTTTTAATGGTGTAGTACCATTGGGCCTGAATTACACACAGTGGGCCGGCCCAGAGGCTCTCACTATGAAAAAAGCCCAACCCCACATCTTGAAATGGTCCGAGGACGTAACCAGTCCAACCTACAAAGACACGTGATAAGAAGGGGTGTCATGCACGATCAAAATACCAAGGAATACGACGTCCAAGGACAACATAGTCCTCGGCAAGGGTTGCCGAGGATGACGTGACTGATTTAACAGTCCAACAGCGCCCCTGACAGAAGCCTTTGGAGCTGGAATTAACGAAATAGAGATAAAGAATAAAGGGGAGGGGTAGGAGAACATCCAGAAAAAAGCTGCTATCACCGCATTTAAAGCTCTACACCTGCTTCTCTGGCCACATTAATGAAGAAGTGACGCCTGAACGTTGGGTTTGAACCTTATCTTCACCATCAGAGACCTTAGTAAAAAGAGATGATGGGACAAGTATCCAAAAGTGAAGAAGGTCCAGGTTACACGTGGAAGAAAGGAAAAAGGAGAGAGGCCTATAAAAGGTGAAGGAAGGAGACGTAAGGAAAGGGGGAAAAAATCAGAGAAAGAGGGAAAGAGAAAGAACTTGTAAGGGAACTCAAGCATTTGTCCTCGGCAATAATATACAAAGTAATATTTCGTCCATGATTGATAAGTATACATATGTTCTGTGATCAAACCAAACCTTTATGTTATTTACCGCCCAAACCCCTGAATTAGAATCCTGCTCTCTATAAATTCATTGTTTAGGGCTCAACGGTTCAATCCAATATAAAGCTCGATCCGTGCCCTTACAATTGGCGCCGTCTGTGGGAATCCTTGAGTTTTTAGTGCAGATAGCATGATGGCGGGTTTGAATCCAGACCATGCTGAATCTCTCGGATCTCAGCACGGGGATCCATTCCAACAGACAGAACATATAGAAGATCGAGAAGGCAGTGTGCACTCGGGGCGAACCACTGGTAATCCTCAGGACAGAAGCAGGGGCTCTAGTGAGGCAAATACTAGGGCCATGCAGAGGGAAATTGATCATCTGAAAAGGAAATTACGTTGGGTCAAACGTAAACGGACGCCTTCCATATCTGACCCTTCGTCAGATGACTCCCAGAGCAGTAGCTACAAGCAGAGGTCGGCAACTCCTCCTAGTGAGACCTTTTCTTACCAAGAGGGGAGTCCCTATGATATGGCGAGCAAAAAATCCCTCCCCAAGGGCTCGAGCAGCCACGCCATGGGGAAAGCGCTGCTCCAACTCTCCAAATCACCCTTCACACGTCGTATTGAGAGGGGAAAGCTCCCCCGTCGGTTCACGCAGCCAAACTTCACCATCTATAGTGGCAAAACAAACCCAGTGGAGCACGTGAGCCATTTTAATCAGCTCATGGCGGTCTATTCACAGAATGAAACCTTGATGCGTAAAGTTTTCCCCTCAAGTTTAGGGCCTGTCGCGATGAGATAGTTCAACGGCTTAAAAGCGGACTCCATTGATTCCTATATGGAACTTACAATGGCGTTTGGGTCTCGTTTTGTTACATGCAGCAGGGTACCTCGGCCTTTAGACTCGTTACTGTCCATGGCCATGAGAGAGGGCGAGACGTTGAAAACCTACTCGGACAGATACTGGGAAGCGTTTAACGAGATCGATGGCGATTTTGATGAAGTGGCAGTCAACACCTTTAAGGTCGGCCTTCCAGTTGAACATGATCTAAGAAAGTCCTTGACCAAGAAGCCGGTAAAAACAGTTCGTCGGCTCATGGATCGTATCGATGAGTATAAGAGGGTTGAGGAGGATCAGCAGCAAAGTAAAGGGAAGATGAAAACTGTTCCTCAGGAGAGTAGAGACTACAAGGCAGAGAGGTATAACAGCAAATGGCCGCGAAGAGATTTCACTAGCCAGACTAGATCGGCCCCGCCCCAGATAGTAAACGCCGTATTTCGTGAGCCAATGCAACAAGTGTTGGAGAAAATTTGCCGAGAATCGTACTTTAGATGGCCCAGTAGGATGATGGGAGACCCTACCAAACGTAACCAGAACCTCTATTGCAATTATCACCAGGATAAGGGTCACACCACAGAGAACTGCAGGAACCTGTGGAATTACTTGGATCAGTTGGTCAAGGAGGGGAGGTTAAGGCAATTTATGAATCGACCTAATGAACCAGGCACCCAATCGGGTTCCGTGAACCAGGGAAGCAACAATGTGAGGCCACCATTGGGCACGATTAATGTCATCTTCGCAGCGCCAGGTCGGACAGGGTCATGTCCTACCAGAATAATGTCAGTACTACGTCCCTCTGCCGACGACATCAACGCTGAGCCGAAGAGGCTTAAGAGGAGTCCCTTGCCTGTGTTGGGATTTTCAGAGGAGGATAAAGTTGGCACTATCCAACCGCATGATGATGCGTTGGTCATCACTTTAAGAATAGGGGGTTATAATGTGAAGAGAGTGATGGTTGACCAGGGTAGTGGGGCTGACATCATGTACCCAGATTTGTTTAAAGGGCTCAATTTGAGGCCTGAAGATCTCACAGCTTATGACTCCCCGTTGATAAGTTTTGAGGGGAAGGCGGTTATTCCAAAGGGGTTAATCCGACTACCCGTACAGTCGGGGCCAGTAGTGGTGGACGTGGATTTTATTGTAGTAGACGCCTACTCCCCTTACACAGCTATAGTGGCGAGACCATGGCTGCATGCTTTAGGCGCTGTTTCGTCAACTCTACATGTTAAAGTAAAGTTCCCGTACGAGGATAGAGTTGAAGAAATACTAGGCAGTCAGTCCATGGCAAGGCAATGCATAACAGCAGCCATCACACATCAAACAACACAGGAGTCTCAAGCCCTGGCTGAAAAGAATTTATAGCAGTTAGAATCCTCGGCTGAACCGAACAAGGCCGAGGTTGAAGGGCCCGGCTGTGAAGATCTGGAGAAAGTGATTATTGTAGATGATATAGAGAAATTCTTCCAAGTAGGAAGTCAATTGCCATCCCGGGAAAAAGAAGAACTGGTTGCATTTCTGAAACGAAACATTGATGTATTCGCATGGGATGCCTACGAGGCCCCAGGGGTTGACCCAAGCTTCATTTGTCACCACCTCAACGTCAGCCCAACAGGAGTACCGAGGAGGCAACCACCTCGGCGTTCGTCTCAGGAACATGCTGACGCTGTAAAGGAAGAGGTACTGAAACTTAAGAAGGCAGGGGCAATCAAGGAGGTATTCTACCCAGAATGGTTGGCACACACAGTGGTAGTGAAAAAGAAGAACGGAAAGTGGAGGGTGTGTGTAGACTTTACAGACCTGAATAAGGCTTGTCCTAAGGACTCATTTCCAATGCCCCGCATAGACCAGTTGGTGGACGCTACTGTGGGTCATCCTCGGATGAGCTTCTTAGACGCTTTCCAAGGTTACCATCAAATACCCTTGGCTCCAGAAGACCAAGAGAAAATAGCCTTTGTCACACCCACGGGAAACTATCACTATAAGGTGATGCCTTTTGGCTTGAAAAATGCAGGGGCTACCTATCAGAGAATGATGACACGAATGTTTGAACCACAGCTAGGAAAAACGATCGAAGTGTACGTTGATGATATGGTGGTTAAGAGTAAAACCATCTCGGCTCATATACCAGACCTGGATAACACTTTCCAGACGCTGAGAAAACACAAGTTACGACTCAATGCATCTAAGTGCTCCTTTGGGGTAGGGTCTGGAAAATTTCTAGGCTACCTAGTGACACATAGAGGAATCGAAATTAACCCCGCTCAGGTCAAAGCCATTAATAATCTGCAACCGCCCCGGAATCCAAAGGAGGTGCAAAGGTTGACTGGGATGACCGCGGCCCTCAACCGATTTATCTCGAGATCTGCTGACCGGTGTAGGCCATTCTTTCAATTATTAAACAAGTGGAAAGGGTTCGAATGGACAGAGGAATGTGCTGTTGCTTTTCAAAAGCTTAAGGAATATCTTTCTCATCCTCCTATCATGTCTCGGCCTGAAGTTGATGAAGTCCTATTTGCATATATTGCAGTGGCCGCCAATGCCGTTAGTCTGGTGCTGATAAGGGTCGACGGGGATGTACAAAAGCCAGTTTACTATGTGAGTAAGTTCCTGCATGAAGCCGAGATACGTTATTCACCATTAGAAAAGGCAATCCTAGCCATAGTGCATGGTACACGTAAGCTCCCCCATTACTTTCAGTCTCATACGGTGGTTATCCTGACCTAGCTTCCCCTCAAAGCCATACTCCGGAGTGCAAATTATACAAGCAGGATTGCAAAATGGGGGACCATCTTGGGCTCTTTTGATATAAAGTACATGCCGCGCACCTCAATAAAGGGTCAAGTATTGGCTGATTTGGTAGCAGAATTTGCCGAGCCCACAATGGGAGATAGTGCCGTTAATAGGGGCATTGATGGAAAATCAGTTGGTATAGTGGCAGGCAAAGGTCTTATGGGTTGGACCGTTTACATTGATGGAGCTGCCAATCAAAGGGGATCTGGAGTGGGTTTAGTAATCACGACCCCAGAAGGTCTCACATTGGAGAAGTCCTTAAGGCTGGGATTCTCGGCTACAAATAATGAGGCCGAGTATGAGGCTTTGCTAAAAGGGATGGAGATGGTTCACAAACTGGGAGGAAAGATCGTGCAAGTGTTCTCGGATTCGAAACTCGTTGTAGGCCAAATGGAGGGAAAGGTAGAGGCCAGAGATCCGAGGATGCAAGACTACTTGAGTCAAGCCAAGATGGTACAAAGTAAATTCGAATCCTTTACCTTATCCCATGTTCCTAGAAATAACAATGCATATGCCGACTCCCTAGCAACTCTTGCTACGTCGTTGTCGCAAGGATTACCTCGGATTATCCTAATTGAAGACTTACCCAAACCTTTGAGAAATATTGGAAATGTCATCCGCGTTCATCAGATCAGGGTGGGACCTAGCTGGATGGACCCCATCATATCCTTCCTCAAGGATGATGTTCTGCCCGAGGAAAGGGTCGAAGCGGACAAAATACGTAGGAAGGCCTCTTGATTTTGGCTGGCCGAGGACAATAAACTTTATAAACGATCCTTCTCTGGCCCATATCTGCTATGCATACATCCAGAGGCGACTGAGCTGCTTCTGGAAGAGCTACATGAAGGAATTTGTGGGAGTCACACGGGGGGGAGGTCTTTGGCTCACAGAGCCCTCACACAAGGGTACTGGTGGCCCAACATGCAACGAGAAGCTCAAACTTATGTGAAGAAATGTGATCAGTGCCAAAGGTTTGCCCCAAACATTCACTAACTTGGGGGCGTTCTTAACCCCCTGACGAGCCCTTGGCCTTTTGCGCAATGGGGTCTGGACATCATGGGTCCTTTCCCAAAGGCGCCTGGGAATAGAAGGTATTTGATTGTGGCCACAGACTATTTTACTAAGTGGGTGGAAGCCGAGCCCCTGGCAAATATCAGGGATGTTGATGTGAAGAAATTCGTGTGGAAGAATATCGTCACCCGATTTGGTGTCCCTCGCACCCTCATCTCAGATAATGGTTTGCAGTTTGATAGCAAGACGTTTAGGCGATATTGTTGTGACCTCGGCATAGCCAACAGGTACTCCACACCGGCTTATCCGCAGGGGAACGGGCAGGCCGAGGCTGTCAACAAAGTTATAGTGAACGGGCTGAAGAAGAGACTGGAGGATGCCAAAGGAAGATGGGTGGAGGAGTTGCCTCATGTCCTGTGGACGTATCGGACCACACCTCGCCGATCAACGGGAGAGACGCCATTCTCGATGACTTATGGCGCCGAGGCTGTTATACCTTCGGAAATTGGATTTCCAACGATAAGGACAAGTTCCTTCACCCCGGAGAGCAATGATAGGCTGCTAGAAAAGGATCTAGATTTGGTTCAAGAAAGAAGAGAAGCTGCGATGATCCATCTGGCTCATTATCAACAAAAGCTGAAGCAGGGGTATGATTTGAACGTAAACCCGAGACCGTTTGCTCTTGGAGACTTAGTATTGAGGAAAGTAGTGGGTAATACCAAAAATCCAGCATGGGGAAAGCTCGGACCTAATTGGGAAGGACCGTATCGCATCACGGCAATAGCTGGAATAGGAGCTTACTACCTGGCAGATTTGGATGAAAAAGTTGTACCCCATCCTTGGAATGTAAGTAATTTGAAACGATATTATTATTAATGAAAAGTGTTGTTGTCATTTTATACACATCATTTTTATACAATTAATTCTGTTGTGCCTAAGGTTACGCCGGATCATCAGATCCTCTATCTTAATTCAAAACAAAAAGTAAGGTTACGCCGAGTCCTCGGATCCTCTACCTTAGCTCTAATTCGATTAAGATTACGCCGGATCATCAGATCCTCTATCTTAATTCAAAACAAAAAGTAAGGTTATGCCGGGTCCTCGGATCCTCTACCTTAGCTCAATTTGGATTAAGGTTACGCCGGATTATCAGATCCTCTATCTTAATTCAAAACAAAAAAAAATAAGGTTACGCCGGGTCCTCGGATCTTCTACCTTAGCTCTAATTCGATTAAGGTTACGCCGGATCATCAGATCCTCTATCTTAATTCAAAACAAAAAAAATAAGGTTACGTCGGGTCCTCGGATCCTCTACCTTAGCTCTAATTCAATTAAGGTTACGCCGGATCATCAGATCCTCTATCTTAATTCAAAACAAAAAGTAAGGTTACGCCGGGTCCTCGGATCCTCTACCTTAGCTCTAATTTGATTAAGGTTACGCCGGATCACCAGATCCTCTATCTTAATTCAAAACAAAAAAGTAAGGTTACGCCGGGTCCTCGGATCCTCTACCTTAGTTCAAATTTAATTAAGGTCACGCTGAATCAACAGATCCTCTGTCTTAATTTAAAGCAAAGAAATAAGGTTATCTCGAATCTTTTTCCTTGATGTAAAAACAACGTTGAAGTTACTAAGTGAACGGGTCTGTATTTGTTGTTAAATATTAAGCACAAAGCTTGAGGGACTGTTAGTTCCGGTGTGAAATATGTCATTATGTTCCTTTTTAACATGTTGTCATGAAAATAGTTGTTAAGTAAGTTCTAAGAGCAAAAGTTGGCAGTCATCACTTAAAACATTTGCACGCATATGGATTGCACAAATTTCCTTGACTAAGGGCCGAAAATTATAAGTACATACTGTGGATACAAGTTGTTGCATCGTCACATCACATGGGTAACAACGAAATAAGATCTCAACACCAAGTATAACACAAAATATCAGTTTAAAGTGAGAACTCTTTTCATTGAACGAAAGATTTATCAATACACTCATAACCAAATTTGTCAAGTTACAAAGAAAAGAAGGTAAAAAACCGAAACTAAAAAATAAAAATACAAGGGCAAATACTAGAAAGAGAGAAGGAACGGGTAGCGGCTAAGGCACGAGTAATCATGGCTTGGACTGGGTCTGGTCTTTTGGATCAGCAGGAGGCACCACTGAGGCCGAGGACCCCTCAACCTTTTCCTTAGGCTTTATGGGCAAAGTCACTAGGACCAGCTCCATAGTCCTGCTAGCTTCGGGGTTGATGGGCAGCTCTTTGGGGGCAGGAGGAGGCGGTGCATCTTTAGCTTGGGCAGTAGGGGCAGCCGTCGGCCACACTCTCCTCTACTTGCACCCCAGTTGAGGAAGGACGGAAATCATCCTTGGCTGAGCTAGAGGCAGCCACGCGGATTGCGGGGGGAATATAGGCATTCTCCACCTTCCATAGGGGAGAGGAAGCATCCACTCCGGCCTGGGAGAGAGCTTCCTTCCACACCTGGAGGCAGTAATCCCTACATACCTCTGGCACTTGGGCTTTGAATGTTTCGGTGGTCTCTGCCACGCCCATATCGTAGCCGCTCTGCTCAGCCTCGTCAACCATTGCCTCGGCTGCTTGTGCCTTAGTAAGCGCTTCTTCTTTGGCCTTGAGAGCTTCCTCCTTAGCCTCCTCGGATGCTGTAAGATCTTTCGCAAGGCCTTCTGCCAGCGTCCTGGCCGAGGCGAGATCCTCATTGGCGCGCTTAAGCAGCAACCTCTGATCCTCGGCCTGCCTGGCGGTGCTCTTCAGTTCGGCCTCTAGGCCTGATTTCTCACTCGCCGCCTTACTCAAGCTGGTGGTCACCTCTTGAAGCTTCTTATCTTTAAGCTCTAGTATTTTCTTAGTGTGGTCCAGCCTAACCACTTCGTCCCTTAGCGCTCTGTAGGAGCTGGCAGCGATCTCCTCTGCTCTATGGGCAGATTGGACAGCCTACATACAAGCATTGTTAGTAAAAGGCACACTACATATAAAAAAAAGGGGTAAAGAAAAGCATAAGTGCCGAGGATCGGCCAATTTGAATCCTTACCATAGCTAACTCTTTTTTGAGGGTCATAAAGACGTTATGATCCCTCATCCTACGCAGCTCCCCCATGTCCTCAGGCAGTAGTAGCGCCTACTCCAACGCGTTGGCGATGCAAGCAGCTGTGCCCTCATCGGATCCTCTAATAGATGCATCGGCGGTGACCGCCTGATCGTCTACGTGCATCTGAGGAGCCCAAATAGGCGCATGGGGGGCTGCCGGAGGATCACTTCGTCTCTCCGGCCTCGGATGGGCATGGCGAGCATGTTTGCCACCCCTCTCCTGGTCCATCTCCTTAGTAGGGAGATCCTTACCGCCTTCAACTATCTCTTTCCCCTTCGGCTGGTCTCTTTTTCTTTTATGGTCAGCCGGGTCTGGATGTTGTTTTCGAGGGGAGGGGGGAAGAATAACCCTCACCGGGGGAAGCTTATCGGCACCCTTATCCTTAGCCTTCTCCGGAGGCACCTTCGAAGGGTCCTGCGCTCCAACTTGCCCTTCTAAAACATCCTTCAAACTAGGCTTGGGTCGGCGCTGGATTCCCATTCTTATTAATGGTTGTTCGTCGTCGTCTGAAGATGTAAAGGAGGGGGAGCCGACGACCGGTGATGGATGCCTGGGAGGAAAGAGCTGATCAAAAGCTTCGGACTCCTCGTCTGAATCCGATAGCTCAACGATTTCCTCTCCTTCTTTTTCTTCTTCTTCTTTTTCTTCTTCTTCTTCTTCTTCTTCTTCTTCTTCTTCTAGGGGTGGATGGGAAGATGAGCCTTCACCCAACTGGGGTCGAGCCGAGAAAGTGGCAAGGTGAGTGGCTCCTGGAGCAACCCTGACAGGCTCAGTAACTAAAACTCCTTGAGGGATTGGAGCACCAGGAGGCAACAGAAAACCTTCGACAGCTACGCTGATCCTCGGAAGTCTCGGATCTTTCTCCTTGATGACGCACTTGGTTTCTTGGAAGGCGGAGGAGATAGGTGTGTATCCGAGAATGCGGTGGGCGGCGCGAAGCTGACCGTCTGAATGTACAAAGACCTCGGCCTTCAAGATCTTGTTCAAACGGTCGAAGTTAACGAGATTGGCACGGGGCGCGAGCGCACGACGATCTGCACGTGTGTATCAAAAAACAGATTAGTACAAGCAAAACAGGGAAAACATAACCAACGAAAGAAACAGCAAATTTATCATTGAGCGAGGCCAACGCAACGTGAGCACTCACCAGGCTCTCCCTCCGTCGTCGGACAATGGAGACCGTCATACCATTCCCTGGACAATATAAGGTAGTCCTTGTCCAAACCCTTGTTGGAATGGGGAAGGCATTGGATCAATCTGACTTTAGGGTGTCTAGACTTCAAGTATTAGGTATGCCCCCTAAATCGGTGAAGGGTATACACCCAATTCACCTCGTGGTGAGTAAGACCTAACCCTAATCTCTCGTTCAAGACGTCTGTAGCACCCAGGATCCTAAACATATTGGGAGCGCACTGTGTAGGGGACAACCTAGCGGTTCTAAGATAGTTCATAGTAATGGGCATCATAGGGATTCTCATCCCTCCCTCTATAAATGCTATCATGGGAATCGCTACCTCACTGGTCTTTCTCTTGGTGAGCCACTCTCCCGTCTTACAGTACCTAATGGACACTCCGGGTGGGATCTCATATTTGGCTTTAAAGGCTTCTATTTTCTCAGGGGTATCTACCAGCGATGCGAACCTACCCATTTCTTAAAACTAGGGAGTAAACACTATAACAGAATCGGAAGACCTAAATGGCCGAGGACAGAAGAAAGGGGACAATCAAAGGAGTAAACAACGATAATGAAAACAGAAGGTTGAAGAACTTACTTTTAAATAACTACGTCACCTCGGCTTAGAAATGAAGGGTGTGAAGACGCGTGCAGGTTGCAGGAAAGGTTAAGTTCAGTGTGCAAAGTCTGAAATGAACAGAAGACCTTTGAAGTGGCAGTATTTATTTCGTGGGAAGGCGTAAAGCAAAAAATCTCCCGCTTATTTCCCCTTGAAGCACGCCCACCCGTTGGATGATCATCGCACGGTTGGACGTGGGGAACAGAGAGCCGCCAACATTTAATTGACGCACCGCTCATAGACTGAAATGCCAGAAAGGGATCATTCCACGCGCGTGTATCGAAGCCCTCACTTCTTCTAATAAGATAGAACTAAGGGCTTCGAGGGGCTAATGTAGTACCATTGGGCCTGGATTACACACAGTGGGCCGGCCTAGAGGCTCTCACTATGAAAAAAGCCCAACCCTACATCTTAAAATGGTCCGAGGACGTAACCAGTCCAACCTACAAAGACACGTGATAAGAAGGGGTGTCATGCACGATCAAAATACCAAGGAATACGACGTCCGAGGACAGCATAGTCCTCGGCAAGGGTTGCCGAGGATGACGTGACTGATTTAACAGTCCAACAGCGCTCCTGACAGAAGCCTTTGGAGCTGGAATTAACGAAATAGAGATAAAGAATAAAGGGGAGGGGTAGGAGAACATCCAGAAAAAAGCTGCTATCACCGCATTTAAAGCTCTACACCTGCTTCTCTGGCCGCATTAATGAAGAAGTGACGCCTGAACGTTGGGTTTGAACCTTATCTTCACCACCAGAGACCTTAGTAAAAAGAGATGATGTGACAAGTATCCAAAAGTGAAGAAGGTCCAGGTTACACGTGGAAGAAAGGAAAAAGGAGAGAGGCCTATAAAAGGTGAAGGAAGGAGACGTAAGGAAAGGGGGAAAAAATCAGAGAAAGAGGGAAAGAGAGAGAAAGAGAGAGAACTTGTAAGGGAACTCAAGCATTTGTCCTCGGCAATAATATACAAAGTAATATTTCGTCCATGATTGATAAGTATACATATGTTCTGTGATCAAACCAAACCTTTATGTTATTTACCGCCCAAACCCCTGAATTAGAATCCTGCTCTCTATAAATTCATTGTTTAGGGCTCAACGGCTCAATCCAATATAAAGCTCGATCCATGTCCTTACAAATGGCATGCATAATAAATAATATTCAAATATTATTGTCCTCTTTCTAAAAAAAATTGTACCTAGTAAGTGTTATACTTAAATAAAAATAATTTTTTTACAAATATTTTCTTATAAACTTGTAATGTAATCGAGCATTGCATGTGATATCGGCTAGTACGCCCAAATAGCTAGAGAGTTACCTCTATGACGAATGGGAAAAAAAAAACCACACAAACATACTGGCAAAGTCTCAATAACATGTTTAAGGGTAATTGTCAAAAAAAAAAAAAAAAGGTCTCGATGAAACCCTTTTGCCCATTCATTTTCCTAACCATTCCCAACCATTACCCTTTCGTTTGCCTATTCACTGGCAAAGAATGAAATCTTCACATCATGTAGCCCAAGCTTTCTGCAAATTGCATTACCCTTATGTCAGTGTGTTTTCTTCACATAAGAAACCTTGTCAGTGTGCGTTCTGCAACCATGTTTAAGAGTAATGACATGGTTGTACTTTTAATCTCAGTTGTTTGTTAAAAGCAAAGAAGATATCCTATTAAAAATTAACTAGATGTAAGCTGAACCCATACATATATTTAAGGTTTAACAAAAAATTGACAATAAATATCAAAGGTGTCAAATCTCCCATAAATGTTTGTTTTTCTTCTCCCCCACCCCCCCCCCCCCGGGTGGGAATTCGAGTTAATGTATTGGGTATTCTTTTTATTTTATTTTATTTTTTTTTATAGAGTTTTAATTTTTTTTTTTTGCTTCTTCTAAAAAAAGAAGCAGATAATTTTAACTTATGACGTTCGCTTCTGATGATTGTGTTCATTATTATAAGATCAAGATATCAATTGGTTTTTGGTGTAGGCGGAGATTAAATTCCAGAATTTTTTTTTTAAATTCCAAAAGTCATATTGAAATCTCTTTCATAATAATACATGGCATCTTCTTACATTTAATTAGTATTATATGGATAAAAAATGAGTCAAAAAATTATCTATAGATGATAGAATTTTTGCCATAATACTCAACATCTGGTAGACTGGCATATAATTTTTTTTTTTTTTTTAAGAAACAACTGGCATATAATTTTAAATTTTCAAATGAAGTAAATGTTTTTTTTTAGTAAGGTATTTATGTTCACATTTTTATTTTTTATTTTTATTTATAACCATTGATTTATAATTTGTCATTTGTCTTTTAATTTTCTGAACCATTTCTCTTCCAATTATCATTAATTCTTAATTTGTCATTTGTCTATATTTTTGGTTAAAAACGATTTTTAAAAAGTATTTGGTTAAAAATGCATTAATTGACTAATATATGTGTAATGACAATAAAAATATAGAGGCATTACTAAAATATATATATAAAAACACCAAATAAAGTTTAATGTTATTTAAAGACAGAATAATTGGAGCCTTAGATTCCTATTAAAAGAAAAACAATTTGCTAAAATTATGGATCTGCCACTTAATACCATATCTATATTGGAAAAAAAATTATTGGTGGCCTAGATGAAAACCAATAAGAGATTAGCCACATCAACATTTTGTAAAAATGTTATAAAATAGTTTATACCTGTAGCATTACTAAAAAAAAAAAACTACCTTCTAAAATGATGGGTCAGCCACCTAATTATGCTAAGTTTGAATGTTATTTTGTGAGCTTTAGTGTAATTTCTCCAATCAAATCCCTAAAATCATGAGCAAGCCAGCGAGTTGGACCTCAATTTGGTGATGACCCTTCTAAATGTAGCATAGAATTTCCATTTGTACGGTAAGACTTTTCATTTATTAAAACTAGCATCTTTGCTCGTGCCGCTCGCATTGTGAAAATTTCCAAGTTTGATAATTTCAAATGGTGGGCATTGATTTTAGAGGACATATAAGAGCAATAACGTTAAAGAATACTTCAAACAGAGAGCACTAAATAACAACTAAGCCACCACTATTTCTATATAATCGTGATTTAATTTCCATATCATATATATATATATAAAAGAGGATTCTCCTCTTTCAATTAGATTTTTTGTGGTTTAAAAATACCATATTAAAGAAGAGTAACTTTATTTAAAAAGAAAGTTATAAATATCAAATAACAAATTTTTTTTTGAATTCAAAAATATTTTACCTCGCAAATCACTCATTGGTGACTGGATAGAAGCCTACATATGTGTGGTCATTTTTAATTCTATTGAATTCATTTCTTCAATTAAGTACGGGTATTGGTTCTCAAAAAAAGAAAGGTACGGGTATTAAGATTAATGAAATAGCACCATAATTTCTATGCAACTATTTAATTGTAAGGAAAAGTGTATATAACCCATGATAACGATTCTTGATAAATCATTATTGTTATAAAGAAGCAAGATTATTTTCCAATTAAGACATTCTTAAATATTTTTAATTATCTTCTAAAAAAAAAAAAAATTTTTGTAATCATAATTTGATACCCAACTAAATCTCTCCCATTATGGCTTATTTATTTAGTTTAACAAAAGCCCTTTTATAGATAGTGTTTTTTTTTTTTTTTTTTGTCACAAAATTTTTTACTTTTTTTTTCTTTTGATTTTTATACTTAAAAAAAATAGTTGGAATAATAAATAATGAATATTTAAATGGTTTCTAAAATATATTAAAACAATTAAAATTTAAAAAAAAAAAAAAAATACAATGCAAACCGCGGGTTTTTGGCTAGTAAATGAATAAAAGAGGGAGACATAAAATTTTGATTTGTTTTTCTAAGTATTAGTTGAGTTGCCTAACATAAGTTTTTGGTATATTGACGTTATATATAGGTTACATTCATGGGTTCTTTCTCAAAAGAGTTCTTTCCCGCTGTTTACAAAAAAAGTCATCCATTAAACCTTATAATGATCAATGCCACAAATTTGATAGCCAGACATTTGCTTTTTTTTTTTTTTTTGATTGCTAGACATTGAAGCTGTTTACTTCATCTCTATTTCTTGCTGCTTTGGTGGCATCCATTTTTTGCAGCAATAGTGATCCGACCTTTTGGTAAGCATACTACAATGCCTAGGGGTGGAAGACATTTTTGTGTTGGTGCATCTAACAATGGCTTTGCTCAAAGGGTTTGGATTATTATTGTTGGTCAATTGCTTCTTAGTTTTGTTATCGGACGTGCCAATCAGGTAAATTCACCTTGATCTCTATCTCTATTCATCATCACAAAAAAGGGCTTTGTTTTGATGTCTAATTATTTAGATTTGCATGTTTTATTGCATTGTCTGAAAGAAATCATTGATAAAAAAAACACATTGTTTAACCCACGTGGGTTTCTTCTTGTGCACGTCTGTAATCCATGTGAACAATTTTGTTTTGCTTTTGGGGTTTGCTGTGGTGATAATTATCTGATTATGTTGTGCAGCAAAATTTCAGACATTTTAAAAAATTTTGTTAATTAGGTGCAGAAATTCATACATTTCAATATCTTTTTTATTTTGGGTTTTAACTAAATAATTTATTTTGTTCTTATCTCATTCTTCTATAATTTCTAAATAGATTAAAAATTCAAACTTGATTACATTCAACTCTAGATATCTCCATTAGAAACACTGATAAATGCTACTTAAACTGTAAGACTTTTTGCTGTCAACACGATACTATTAAACAAAACCAATACTCTTCAAAAAAAATTTCTTAAAGATGCATTACTCTCGTTAAAAATGGCAACTACAAACCCATAATACATAATGGTATTCCAACGTTGCCACCCACCCTTCCTCCCGTCACACTCTTTACATGAAATGAAAGTGAAAACAGTATGCTATAACCCAATTCTGGTTGTTTCAAAAAAAAAAAAAAAAAATCTGGTAGAACTTTGACTATATGACCTTAATGGTATAGGCATCTTTCCTTGAACAAACTTTTCCATAATTTCATGATTCCTAGTTTAGATTTCTAACATAACCATTACCAACCCGTGAGTAGCACCATTTAATGCACCATTGACACAAAACAGTGGTTGCGACAAAGAAAAATATTGCTGCTTTTTTTTTTTTTTTTTTTTTTTCCTATAGTTCAGTTCCAGCAAAGTAGGCCAGAAAAATTTGAAAGTCTTAACATTCACATGTACAATTTCTGGTTGGATTGTGAAAAGTTTAGGGATGAACTGTCTCTCATTCTCAAAATAATCATATTTGAATTTAGCTTACAGTCAGTTTATGCTTTACATTTTACTCAAACACCCAATACCGGATTGATAGATCCATGGTCCCAATGCAGTTGCGGGAGATAGCAAAGGGCAGTTCCGATATGTCATATCCAAGTGTCCAACTACAAATTAAAGATCATTTTGTAAGGCCCTCAAGTAACTTTTTTTTTTAATCTTCTTTTAATACGGTACCTCTTTTTCTACAATTATACCATAGATTTTATTCCAATAATTCAAGAAGTGCAGTGTATAATGGGGTATATTAATGAGAAGCATAATTTTTGCAGGTGGTTATGGATAATGGCATAGTACAAGTCAACCTATCAAATCCAGGAGGACTGATCACTGGAATACAATATAATGGCATTGACAATCTGCTCGAAGTTGTTAACAACGAAACTGATAGAGGGTAAGCTGTTCAAAAAAAAAAAAAAAAAAATCCCAGCAACATTTCTGATCTCTCTTATTTGTTGAAGAACACAATTGTGATACTTGATGGGTTATACAAATCCTAAGACTAAACATTTTAAAAGAGCGATCGAGAATATGTGAAAGTTATTAGTTAATTCCGCTGGCGGCCTTAATTTTTTTAATGATCTTATATGATGATAAATTAATCAAACCAGATCAAGGGTATACTGGTAGGAAATAGGAAACAGGAACAAAATTTTTAGTATTTTAGCAATTCACTTTCCCACTTTTGTATTCCATTTAAGATAACCAAAGTTTAAAACAGAGAAGAAAAATGAGAGGATTTCTATCCCGTTTTAGTAAATTGTATATTGAAAAAGGATGCATCAGTTGCCACTCAAGGATGCAATTTCCTAATGAACTTACTGAAATTGACTTTCTCATTTCTTTGAACCATGTAGCTACTGGGATTTGGTATGGAACATTTCCGGAAGTAAGGGAACAAAAGGTTATATTGATAGGTATGTTTTCCCAGCCCTCACTATCTATGCATATTTCCTGAGCTTAGATTATTCTAACATGAGTACTTGTTACTTACTTGTTAGTACCTTTACTTGATCCTTACATACCTGCAACTTAAATTTTTAAATGGTGACATTAAGATGCATATATATATATATATATATATATTCACAAAAATATAGAGAATAATTTGAAAAAAGAGAATGTTTGAAATGCCTATTTTACTCGTGATTCATGACGTATATCAAATCTTCCTTGCTTTGCAACATTCAATTTCATGTTAATTTGAAGCTGTTCCAAGTTCCAACTTTTAACTTCCAATTATTAGCACTAGAATTTTGTTCTTTTTAACTTCTTTTCAACTACTCTTCCAATTACAAATGGATTATATTTAGCTTTTGTTGAATGATTACATGTCATTAAGGAAGTATCTAAACACTTCTTAAAAAACCAAAAAGGGTAGTATTTAAACCTTCGCATTTTAAAACTGAAGCTGGTATGCAATCTGTGAGCTGATAATTGCTTTACAGGCTCGCAGGGACAAATTTGAAAGTAGTTGTGGAAAATGAAGACCAAGTAGAGCTATCATTCACTAGAATGTGGGATCCCTCACTTGAGGGTAAACATGTTCCATTGAATATAGACAAAAGGTACTTGTTCACGAGAGCACATCTTATTATATCAAGATTTCAATCAATGACAAAAAAATTTTTAGAACGACAAATGTTATATATAACTATATATTTATTTTCAGGTTCGTGATGCTTCGTGGTTCCTCGGGATTCTACTCCTATGCCGTTTATGAACGCTTAAAAGAATGGCCTGCTTTCAACGTGGAAAATACTAGGCTTGTATTGAAGCTTAGGAAAGAGAAGTAAATAAATTTGAATTTTCTTCTTTATTTTCTTTTATAAATATGATAGAATTTCAATATATAGTATCCACTCCATGATGATTGTTTTTTATTATTATGTGAAGATACTAATTGATTTTTTGGTATAGGTGGAGTTCGAACTCCAGATATTTTATTTAATAACAAGAAACTTTATTAATTGAATTAACTAAAATCCATGTATGTCTTCTTTATCAAGGTTTAGACTGCTTGTCTTGAAGAATATTAAAATTTCCTTTTAATTCCCCCCCCCCCCCCAAAAAAAAAAAAATGGTCATATTGAGATATTCAAAGGAAAAGATTAAACAATTTAACCGTGGAGGTTTTTTAAACTCGTAGGTTTCATTTTATGGCTATAGCAGACAACAGGCGAAGATTCATGCCCTTACCTGATGACCGGTTACCAGGAAGAGGCGAAGTCCTGGCCTACCCAGAAGCAGTAAAACTTGTCGATCCTATGGAGCCAGAGTTCAAAGGAGAGGTATATTTTCGACTCTTCACCTCTATGATATCAATAACAATTCTTTACAACTGTCCAAAGGTACAAAAAAGATTAAAAAAAAAAAAAAAACTTACATTGAAGGGTAAGTTCATTTTTATTTTGATATTGTCACTGTAACAAAGGTCTTGACTTGTAACGTTAACTTTTATCTCTTAGCTTATTATAAAGAGTCCACTAAAAAAAAACTTATAATAAAATGAGAATTAAATAAAAACGCTCAAAATATATAATCTGTTTCAATTTAAGTCGCACATTTTTTAGATGATATCAAATTTTAAACTTATGAAACCGTTTCAATTGAGCAATACTTAAGTATAGTACTTAGGTATTGTTTTTTAGGTTCATTTTTTAAGATTTTTCCGTATTCATTTTTTCTCATGGGATGAAAGAGTATATTTTAGTTAAATAGTCATATAACTAAATCTTAAGTGAAAAACCTAATGAACAACACCTAATGTATTATACCTAAGTTTTGTCCATTTCAATTTAGCCTTTGTCTATCTCCATTATTTTGACAATTAATTATAATGGAGCATAAACAAATGGAAAATCCTTAATAAAATTTTGCGTTTCACCTAGTTTGAAGGGTTCAAATTTAAACCTAGTTGATTAATTGTGCAAAATTAAGCCAAGTTGATTAAATAACCAATATGAGTATAAATTCAATACAAAGTTAATAGCATAGCAACATATCACAATATAATATAAGTGCAAAATATAAATGACACAACGATTTGTTGACAACCAATGAACAACATTAAGGGTGTGTTTGTTTGGAGGTGAAACAAGGAGGATGAAAAATTTTGGAAAGAAAATAGGAGAGAAAACTTTTTTGGAGTGTGTTTGGTTGAGTGGGAAGGATGGAAAATAAATAATGGAGCCCAGGTATTTTCTCTCCTAGCCCACCAAAATGTTTTCTCTCCAAAATGGAGAGAAAACTGAGTGAAGCTAAATATTTTTTTGATTAACAAAAATGTCCAGCATATATATACACACTTATTCAAGTTGTCTTTATTTTTATTTTCTTCTCAACCATGTTGCTTTGGCTTTTATATATATATATATATATATATATATATATATATTCTCTGGGGAAGTTGCCTTTTCTTTTGGTTTTTTTTTTCCTATTCTTTTTTTCTTCTTTTGATTTTCTAGGCCTAGGCGTGATAGCTTCTTCTTCTTTTTTTTTTTTTTAAATGGTTGTGATTTTTTTTTACATGATTTTTTTTTTTTTTTTGTGTGGTTATTTGTCACTTTTTTGTTTTAATTGGGTATCATTCTTTAATAAGGGCATATGAGTAAATTTATTCAAACCTATTTTTTCCATTCTTCCACTTTTTCACCCCCAACCAAACAAGTAGGAGAGAAAATAAAATATTTTCTATCCTCCTACTTTTCCATTTTTCCACCATTTTCTATCCTCCCACTTTTCCACTCCTCCAACCAAACGAACCCTAAAGAAAAAAAAAACACTAGGAGGGTTTAGTCACCAACCCCAAAGGAAAATAACTTCTAGCTTATTGGACTCTATCATGGATTTCACAAACATGAACTTTCCACTCACAACTTTAAGGACCATCTCAAAGATTTCACAGCAACTTGATTGTGTTGATGTATTGTGACCTTAGCTTCATTACCAAATAGCAGCAACACTGATCTTTAAATACACTATTTTGTCTCTAATATGTTGGTAAATTGAGACAGAATTGATATAGAAATCGTAGATACATGATTGGAGGCATTTCTTCCAAGTCATGAACCAACTTAATAGGCCTAATCAAAATTCAGGATTTGCAATTCTTGATCAATCAAGGCTCTATTAATGGTTTTTCAAGGCAAAGCTCGATTGATTGATTGTGTGCCGAGATTCTAGTAACTTCCTTTCTCTTGAGTTGATCTTAGGTATTATCTTGGATTTGAAATACAACTCTATAACACACATGATTTACATTTTATTCATGGTTTACTAACCCTATAAAAAACTATAGATAACTATAGATCTAACATAGGTGACTAGCTTTGAATTTTTTGGCACATAACATTTCACTTCTTAATTAATTCAATATTTGTCAAATTGATTTATAAACTAAGTCTTAGGTAAAATTCGGAGTGCGACAGTTTTCAATATTTTTCCAGAATAATGATTATGGAAGGAAGTTTCAAATTGAAACGATTTCATAAGTTTGAGACAACCTAAAACACGATATAAATTATGAAACTTTTTATGTAATTTTCTTTAAGAGTAATGTTGCTAACAATAAACTTCTCCTTATCCATCTGTTATTGTACTTCAGCCTTAGTTTTTAATTGAAAATGTAGTTAAATTGGTGTTTGATAAGCATGTTAGTTGAGTTTATCAGGTTATTGTGTACGTAGGTGGATGACAAGTACCAATACTCTTGCGATGCCAAGGATATCGGAGTTCATGGGTGGATAAGCAGCGACCCACCTATGGGGTTTTGGCAAATCACACCTAGCAATGAGTTCCGATCTGCTGGACCTCCCAAACAATTCCTTACCTCCCACGTCGGCCCAACCTCCCTTTCTGTAAGTGAAAAATAGTTTCAAATTTTTCATTGTAGATCATAAGCATGTACATCATTATGAACTATAAAATGAAAGTGTCTGATATTTTTATAATCTTTAACAGCTTTAACTTTCTCTAAATGGCATAAACAATCTTAGGTCTTTCATAGCGTACACTATTCAGGAGATGAATTGGTAATGAAATTTGGACCTAATGAGGAATGGAAGAAAGTTTTCGGCCCCGTTTTTATTTATCTTAATTCTTTGACTAATGAGGGTGGCCAAGATTTGCTCTGGGAGGATGCTAAAAATCAGGTTTCACATCAATATATACATGTTGAAGTTGCAGTTTTATTTGTTAAAAATTAGATTGTAGTACAACTTGATGGCGAACAATTAATAAAACAAACTTTTTTTTTTCAGACGATCAAAGAAGTTAAAGCCTGGCCCTATGATTTTGCAGCTTCAGTGGACTTTCCATCATCAGATCAACGGGGTACTGTCAGTGGTCGATTACTAGTCCTTGATAGGTACATCTCTCTCTCTCTCTCTCTCTCTCAATGTAGATTATTGGGTTTATTATTGTACTTTCTTCCTGACAATTACAAATTTATAATTAACTCAATATTTTTAGATATGTTTAGCTAGCCCACAATATCTGTTTCGCCCTCTACACCATTCAATCCTAAGTGGTTTAAAAAAATATATTAAATTACAAAAAGTTTATTTAATGGGCATTTTTAGAGTATTTGTTAATAAATTATTTTAAAAAAATTTAACAAAACTTTTATAAAAAATATAAAAAAAGGATAAAAATAAAAAAAATTGTTGTTTTTTCTTTTTTCATTTCTACAATTATTTCCTAAACAAATGTCCTTAAGATATCAACTAACAAAACCTAATTAGAAATGTCTAATTATTTTCTTTAACTTTAATATATTTTTACAAAAAATATTGTAATTCAACTAATTGACACTTCCTAAGAATTAACATAGACATTTTTCAATTTAGTGTCCACCTACTTACAATTCAATCTCGTTGATAGTTTTAGTATATTCATTTTTTAAAACAATTTTGTTCGGTGGACTTGACGATACACATTAGATAAAAGTGGACAGAATTGCTATATTGGAAACAATAAAAAGACTAAAAAGGAAAAAAAAAATGAAACTTAAAAGAATGGATTGAGAATTGCCGAATTGGTCAAATTAAGTTAGAAGTTATAATTTGTAATGTAACAAAAAAAAAATTATTATAAAAAAAAGAGAGCATGCGTATACAACATTAAGAAACTATCGCACTGATTACGTGTCAGTTTGGAAACAGTTTATTTAGTTGAAATTAAAAACTTTTTGCTATAAATACTGTAGATAAAGTTAAAAGGTAGTTGCAATAGTACAGTGGGATCCATAAATAGTACAAAAAAATGCAATGAGACTTATGAATAGTAGTAAAAATAAGCTGACTAGTAAAAAAAAAAAAAACTGATTTTTTAAGTCAATACCAAACGCACACTACATATAACATTAGGCATTTGGTGATGATCATCACCAAATGCCTCATGAGCTTGAATCCAGCTTGTTTTGAAATAAAGAAAAATAAAGAATCTTGAATTTTTAAATTTTAATACCCTGCTTATATAGCTCATTTTTACAGCCCCATTCGCTAGTTATTTTTTTCCACCTTTCTATATATAATAATTTGATGGTAAAATTGACATTTAGGGCTACACTTGTTTTTAGTGAAAGATACAGTGTTTAGGAAAGTTAAACTTTTCCTATTTAACTTTAACAGCAATTTTAAATAGAGGAAAATTTACCTAGCTACTACCAATTGAAATTTTAATGGGGACTTAAAAAGTGAAGTTTAAACTCATGTTAAAAATTTTAACTGAAGTTTAAACTTCGAGCTTTGTCTAGGTATCTTAATGAGAATGCTATGCCTGGAAATGGTTCTTATGTTGGATTGGCACTCCCAGGGGAAGTTGGATCTTGGCAAAGAGAATGCAAGGTAATATTAAGTTTTTCATTCCATTCTACATGAAAGTTACATAATCTTTTTGCTGAAAACTTTTTGTCAAAAATGTGTTAAAGTATATTTATATCTTGAAAAAAATTTAAAAAGTGAGAAAATATGAAGATAAGTGAAGTTTTAAAAAGCTGTACATAAAAACTAAGAGTTGAAGCTAATGCCAAACAAGCTCTCTATAATGTCTCAATATGACTCGTTGGCACTTCCTTCATGTTAAAGTAAAACAATTACTTTTCATTAAAAAAAAAAGTAAAAAAAATTTCTTAAAGTTAACTTTTTTATTTTTTATCAGGGTTACCAATTCTGGACCATCGCTGATGAGAATGGCCGTTTCAGTATTGACAATGTACGTATTGGCGACTACAATTTGTATGCATGGGTCCCTGGTGTCATCGGTGATTACAAATACAATGTTGTCCTTCCCATAACTCCAGGTCTTGTTTTCAATTTGTTATGAAGCTTTTTATATTCATATATATCCAATCCAAATGTGTTATTAACTTATTATTTTATAGTGATTTGAAATTGAATATCATGTGAAGCAGGTCTTAGCATTGATGTTGGTGATCTTGTTTATGAGCCTCCAAGAGATGGCCCAACATTGTGGGAAATAGGCATCCCAGATCGCAGTGCTGCAGAATTCTATGTTCCCAATCCTAACTATTTGTATATTAACAAACTTTATCTCAACCATCCTGATAGGTTAGTGCCCTTTAATTGTGAATTTTTCGTAACATGTATATGAAATTAGTATGGTTCATGCAAGAGAAATCAAATAAAATTAGGACCTAAATGCTTTTTTTTTTTTTTTTTGGGGGGGGGGGGGGGGGGGTCTGATATCATTTAATTAAAATCTTCTCTCTAGCTAATGTATTAGTGCCATGTATCCAATTCCAATATTTTAGACGTATTTTTGTTTCCTTTGAAATTAATATTATGAATGGAAATAAGAATTTGATTTTGTTTTTCTTATGTGGCAGATTTAGGCAATATGGATTGTGGGAGAGATATGCAGAACTATACCCTGATGGAGACTTGGTTTACATGATTGATGGTAGTGACTATAGTGAAGATTGGTTCTTTGCTCAAGTTACTAGGTTCGAATTTCTACAATATTGCCCTTCAAAAAAAAAATCTCCAATATTGCCTTATTCATTTGTTTATGATTCGATTCTTTTGTTTTTTGTTTTTTTTTTTTTTTTTTTTTTTTTTTTGCATTTTTAAATTGAATAAAAATGGTGAAGGGGTTACCATGATTACTATATCTGAGTGAAATCATTGTAACTCCTATTAAAATAAAGAACAATATGTGAGGGTATAAACGGGAATATGGTCTACAATAGTCACTTGAGTGAATTGAGTCATAACATGACCTCAATCTCATCGAAAACATTTGTTCTCCGAGGCAGTTGGAGCAATAATTCTTTATGAACAAGCATCATGCCGTTGGCCCCAAATAAAAGAATAGAACAAAACTATATTAATATTTATTGTGCAATGTTATACATAAGATAACATTTATGGAAGTTCTAACCCTATAGTAGGGCTAGGAAACTTGTCTTGCAAGTATAGGTTTAATTGACCTATAAGTACATTAGTTATAATTGGGGGTTCACGACATGTTTATGTCCAAGGCCCAAGGGCCCTAATATATCTAACTTCCCCATCAAACTCAAGTTGGCAAATTTAGGACATGCTTGAGTTTTGAAAGGGACTTCATAAAAATGTATGCAAATAGCTTCTTGGAGAGAGATTTAATTTGGAGAAGATGGTAACAAATGAAACAATAGTCAATCTCAATATGTTTTGTTTATTCATGGAAGCAATCGTTATAAGCAATGTGAATAGCACTCTGATTATCACAATAAATGAATATGGCATTGACTTATGTGAGAGAACATGAACAACTAACGAGAGAAAACAAATTTTTATTCTATTTGTGTGAACATATCGTTGTTAGCAAAATGGATGGTTTGATAGGGATTGACAATTGGCACAACTGGTGGAGATAGATAAAGACCTTGTGATTGTAGGAAAGTTAAAACACACTTGCTCGAGAGATATAGCTCTGATATCATGAAAGAAGAGAGAAAAATTGAGTTAATATTTGTAGTGCAATGCTATAAATAAGAGAGAGAGAGAGAGAGAGAGAGAGAGAGAGAGAGAGAGAGAGAGAGTGTGTGTGTGTGTGGGTGTATATATATTTGATCTAACCCTATTCTAATTCTAGTACATGTTGGTTTATGATATATTCGGGTCCAAGGGTTATAATATATCTAACACCAAAGGATTATGACCCTCCTCATATCAGGACCTAATTAGTGTGTTACGAATCTGGATGGTGATACATTTATTTTGTTAGATGAGACCATTTGATATGCATGAGCACATCAATAGAAATTTCCGAGGCGCCCATTCTAAAGTTGGCTGTCATTTCCTCTGTTGTATCTGTTCTGATGGTAATCTTCTGAAAGTCACCGAAAGAGAGAAAATATTACTATTGGCCTTTTGTGGATGGCATTTAAAAAAAATAGTGATTTCAGTTATGTGCTGTTTTTGCAATGCAGGAAGACAGATAATAACACATACGAAGGAACTACATGGCAAATTAAGTTCAATCTTGACAATGTTGATGAGAGTGCAACCTATAAATTACGAGTAGCGCTTGCAACCGCACATAATTCCGATTTGCAAGTATGGATCTTCATAATTCAACTTACACTCTTTTTTTTCTTTTAATGGTTAATTCATTTTTTTCCATTCGAGAATTTCTTATTTTTTGTAACTTATTTACACAATGTGAGAGAAAAAAGATATAAACTATTTTACTTTCAAAAAACTGAAATAAAAATTTTCAAATAAAATTGAGATAAAAAGTAGTGTGAGACTAGCAAATGGTACGTAAAATAAGCAAAAAAAAAAAAAAAAAAAATCATTTTATACTCAATTCCCAAACTCAAAGATATTGTTGTGAGGTGGATTTAATTAGCTCCACTAGTAAAATCTCTGATAGTTAAATAAGAGATTTGGAGTTCGATCCCCGTTTACACCAAAAACCAATTAATGTTTTGGTCTGATGATAAAAAACTACTATCAGAATCGGACGTTATAGGTTAAAACTCTCTAAAAAAAAAGAAAAATAAAAAAAAGATATTGTTGTGACTGTGTTGTTGCAGTTTCAATATTAAAATTTTGTAAAGATAAGTTTATTTTTTTGACTTAACTAATGGTGCAATTTTTCTTTCTTAAAAAGGTTCGAATCAATGATCCAGCAGCAAATCCTCTGTTTTCAAGCGGAGTTATTGGGAAGGACAACACAATCGCGAGGCATGGAATTCATGGGCTCTACTGGCTGTTTGAAGTAGAGGTACCAGGAACTCAGGTAGCGAAGGGAAATAATACAATTTTTCTAACACAAGCACACACAAGTAATAGCCCTTTCCAGGGACTCATGTATGACTACATTCGTTTCGAAGGTCCCTATCCTTCAAATTCTAGCAAGAATCCTTGATTAAGAATTCTGCACAAATTTTATCTAAAAAAACGAATTTAACACAATTCTTTGGTGATTAATTATTACATTATTTATAGAATTCATGGAAATCAATAAAATGTTACACAGCGAATGGCAGTTTCCTTTTTTTTTTTTTCCTTTTTTTTTTTTTTTTTTTTTTTTTTGAGATCAAAGATAGAATTCATTTAGTACTTTCATTCCCATAATGTTTGGGTAACAGAATTAAATTCTAACTAGTTAGGAGATTATTACAATTTTTAACAGGAAGATTTTAATTTTTTGTATAAATTATTGGAGGACCGGATCTCAATCCTACCCTGGATTAAGTGGAATTATAAATAATGTTTATTCTATCTTGGTGTGATTATAATAGCTCTATGTCTGGTAAAGAATCAGTGCCTCGAAATGATGTTCCTACGAACATAAATTAAAGTATAAATTGCATCTCATAATTTATAACATAATTATTTGTATAATCATATTCACTAAGTTTGTATTTCACCATAAAATTACAAAATAATTTATAAGATGATACCTCGTTGTTGCTTCAAAAACATCTCATAACATGATAAACAAATTATCTTCAATTTCGTGAGTTGAGATGGCGAAATTGAGGTGCGAAGTAGGTTGCTCTTTTTTTGAGATGAAACACACTACCTAAAGAGATTTTCAGTGTAATAGACTAACAATTTTGCATGCCGCCCCTATGATACAACAATCCTAAACTGTATATCGTTACAAGTCTACACCACCTGTAAGACGAGAAACTCTCAAATAGTAATTTATTAGTGTATGAAAATATAGTAATACTTATATGAAAGATAAGAATTGACTTTCAAAGTGTAAAAGGCTTTTGATAAAAGAATCAGTTCTAATCACAATGTTCATTCTCCAAAAAAAAGTTTTGATCACAATGTTTACACCATGGATGTATATAGAGCTCATGGTAGCTTTTCCATTTGATTCTAGATATCAAAAATGAATTTCAAAACTTAATTAGATGAGCTATAAAAAAGGCATGGCTATTATAATGTCCATGTATTTAAACGTTTGACCAAGACAATAATGTATGGCCATTGAATTGCTCAAGAAAATTCATATACTCTATTTGTTTCAAAGGAAAATCTTGTGTAAAATTTTTTTTTCGTGTTTTTTAGTGTTTGGTAATATCAGAAAAAAATGAATTAAAGGAAAACTATTTTGGTTAACATAAAAAGTATTGTTTATTTTTAGAGATTGTTTTTCAGTATTTTTTTTTTTTTTTAAACAACTTTATCACACAGTAAGCTAAATAAGAAAAGTTAGAAGATTGTTTTTCAATTCATTTAAAGTTGCTATCAAACATAGGAAGATGAGATAGTTTTATAGAAATAATTTTCATTTTCTAGAAAACATTATTGCAAAACAAACAAAACATAAGTCACTAACTGTTTAAACACTATATGCTTACTTAGAATTGAGCAACTGATGGGAGAAACTGTGGAATGAAAGTTTTGATGTTAATAAGAAGTTAAAAGTATAACATATACTTGTGCAAATATACAAGTGACTACTGTAGTTTATGTAAATCTTTTTCTTTTGTTTCTTTACATTTCTCCATAATGAAGAAAAAGAGTATATGGTAACTCTTGTGCGTAAAGAGAAAAAAATAATTTATTTTTTTTTAGAGAAGAAAAAAATAATTTAAAAAATAAAGAAATTTGATATTTAATGAAATAGAATAGACAATAAATAATCAAATGTGGGTGTTTTTGAATTTGCCTCTACTAATACTAATGTTATAAAACATAGTTGAAGAAGTTTTATAGAATTCCAAAGTTGCTTGCTTCAGCAAGGGTGTTCTCAGAAAACCCCTGCTTGTCTTGTAGCACTGTTGTCCCTTATCCGAGGTGTCTTTAGTCCCTGTGAATAACACTGTTATTCTCAGGCTAGCTGGACTAATTTTTTCTGGTGTTACAAGGAAACACTATTTTTTCTACCCTCTCCTTTTCTTCTTTTCGAACCAAAAATGGAGGACTTGTCAAACAATTGGAAATCCCTCTCACTATCAGAGAAGGAAGGTTCAGGTCTGGCTTTGAAGTCTGACCAAGCTACCACAAAGTTTTCTATGGTGGTTCGATTCCTAACAAAACGCCCTATTAACCATCACAAGTACCTTCAACCCCTTGTGGAGACCAAAAACAGGGTTTAGGATGAAGTTCATTGGTGACCACCTTATTCTTTTTTCCTTCGACTCCAAAGAAGAAGTCGACAAAATTTTAGCAATAGAGCCTTGGAGTTTTGATAATCACATCATGGTGATATTTAGATATGATAACGAGGCTGTTGTTAAGAGCTCAGACATGATCACAGTATTGTTTTGGGTGCAGGTTCATGACATCCCTTTACGCTTCAGAAACAGAGTAGTGGCTGAACAAATTTGTGAGGTAATGGGCACTGTTATACAACCGGCGAACCCGAATGAGTGTGATAGAGGTAGCTTTATTCGTATGCGCGTGGCTTTAAACATCTCCCTCCCCCTGTGTCGTGGTAGGCTTATCACCCTTGATAACAACGAGGCTCAGTGGGTCTCCTTTAGGTATGAACGCCTCCCAAATGTGTGTTACTGGTGCAAATGCCTCACTCACCCTAATAAGGATTGTGATAAATGGATTGAGAGTGACAGATCACTAAGTAAGGAGGATCAACACTTCAGACCTTAGTTGAGAGCAGCTCTTTTCACGGCCTCTAAGAAGGGCTTCCCTTAGTCCCGAGTTTCTACGCCCAAAAAAAATTAGGAAATCACAGCAAGAATCAGGCCGGTGATCAGTATCAGCCCTGGAATCCTCCAACAGCTCGTGAATCCCCATTAAACTTGCCGCCGAGAAATCTGGAACAAAATGTGAACCTCGCCTCTGTCAGCTCTGCAGAAGTGACAGCTTCAAATACAATCTTTTTTGGAGCCCTCCTTTTTGGTTCCCCCACTGAAGCCTACCTAACCTATTAGCTTTGATCTATTAAGTGCGAAGATTGACAGCAATATTCACCGCTTTGACAGGGTGGCTCCCACGCAAGACATTTCAAATGCCCTTACAGAAACGAGTTATCGAGGACAGTGTCAAGGGGAGATCCTGTCATGGCAGGCCTTCAAGAAACTGATGAGGATATCAAGACTTTTGAATACATAAAGTATGGAGGCTTTTCAGGGAAAAAGGAGAAGTCTAATCATGATCCTGTGCGTGGTAGTGTTCAGTTTAAGGAAGGTGAGGTGGGTGAGAAATTTGAACCGGGTATTAAGAAGCCTTTTAGGCTAAACTCTGATGGGCCTAAATTGAGTATAAACAATTTTCCCAGTGTGTGTTTAGAAGTGGAAAGGCCCAAATCACATCCGGATGAATTGTCTAATGCATCTGGGCCTTTACTTACCCCACAGCCGGGTCTTGGAAGCAAATGGACTAAGCTGACTCGTCAACCCATGAGTTTAAAATCAAGGACATTGTGAGTGATAAATTAAGAGAATGCCCAACAATTGAAGCCTTAGATTCGCAATCACAAAAAACATAGAGCAGTGAGTGTCTATGGAGTTGACCAATCATCATCGATGTTGGTTGTCCCCCATGTTGGTTAAAAATCTGGTTTTGTATCTCATACAAAACACACAGCGGAAGCAACAAACAAAGATCTATTTCATTCATGATTGACAACACGCACTATGTAAATTTCAGAATTTAAGAACAAATAGCGTACCTTGGTGTGAAGTATTTCAAAACAAAGATTAGAAGCACTTGGGAAAACTTTTAATCTTCACTCCAATTCCACTTTACGCCCAAGATGTGTGGTCTCTCAATCAGTTTCCAAAGGGAGAATGAAAGTGTGTCTCACACTCTTTATTTTTCTTTTCGAAAAATCACGTTAAAAAATTCTGTATGTTTCTCCCTTTATAACTAACTGATTATCTAATTGGGCCGGCCTATTGGGCCTTTCCAATTGGGCTTTAGTGTGTGGCTTGGAATGGGACCAAAAGGGACCAATAAGACACTAGCTCCAATAGGCCTTGGGCTTTTCCGTCAACTCTTGACAAGTCCAAAGTTACCATTAATTATATTTAATACCACTATATAAATATAATTGCACTCTAGGCCTTATTAATAAATTATATCCCAAGACTTTATTTTGCATGCAACCCCTTCATAAAATATTCGTAGTAATACAAAGTCATAAATGTAGACTGCCACTTTGTAAATTACTACATCTTATCCTTGAGTACCCGGTTTAATCCTTTAAAGTTATTCATCATATATTTATGAAATTCAATTTCATAAATATATACTTTAGTAATTTCTTATCAAAGTGGTTAGGCTTAACTCTCTGAATAACTGAACCCATTAAACTTATCTCAAGGGAATATTTTATATCTCCGTTAAGAGACTATGAATTCCATCTTGAGAATATATGTTCCATCAACACTAAATGTGGCTGCCCAACATATTGAGGTTTTGACCGTTACTTTAGATCTCACTTCTGATATATCAAAGCAACCTACATCTCATGATCAGGTCCATTATTCTCTCAGGATTAAGAGTTCATGCAAATAGAAGTCGTGAGATTTATTATTCATTTGACAGTCGTTAGGAGAATAATAAATCTCACAGCGGTCCAGTTCAATATGTCTTAACTCTTAAAACATATCAACATATCAACTAGAAGTCACCACTTCCATGATCAAGACAAATCATCTTAGTTGATACGTTATAGCCTTCGCAGATGAAATGCCCAATTTCATCACCGACTACGAACTATAAATTCTGAGTTTATAAAGAACTTGTGATTTATATCTTCTGTGACTAAATCACATAAATCACATACTATGCATCTCATGGACTATATGATAATGTCCAAATATTCAAGTTATCATTATTTTAGATAAGAAATAAACAACTTTATTAAACACAACATTAAGTCATACATAATGTCATACATAGCATCATACAATAGGATTTAAGGGCATATATCCTAACACCCCAGCCCCGCCGCGAGTCATGAATTGTTTAAGTTGGAACTACCGGGGGTTTGGGAATCGTCGACGAGTTCGTGAGCTTTCTGAGTTAGTGAAGGCAAAAGGTCTTAGAGTGATTTTCTTGTTGGAAACTAGGAAGAAAAAATCATATTTGGAGAGATTAAGATGTAGCTTGAAGTATGATAATATGTTCATCGTCCCTAGGAGGAATTTGGGGGGTGGTCTGGCTCTACTATGGAATAATGATCTTAATTTGCATATTAGGACGTTCTTGCCGCGGCATATTGATGCGGTGATAAATCCAGGACTTGATGACGCTTGGCGCTTTACGGGTTTCTACGGAGCTCTTGAAGTGGCCAACCGAGAAGATTCTTAGTCAGTGCTTTGACATCTCGGCTCTTAATTTGTTTTGCCGTGGGTGTGTATTGGGGATATTAACGAAATTATAAGAGTGGATGAGAAATCGGGAGGGGCTGTCTGGCCAGAAAAACAGATGCAAGAATTCAGAGATTGCTTGGATGCTTGTGGTCTCAAGGACTTGGGTTATTCGGGTTTGCCTTTTACCTGGTGTAACAGAAGATATGATGATGCTTTAATTTGGGTTTGCCTTGACAGAGCAGTAGCAACGACTAAGTGGATTCTAAAATTCCCCACAGCCAGCCTCTATCATTTGTTAGGATCGTCCTCGGATCACAAGCCTTTATGGCTTGTTTCTGATGACCTTCAAACTCGGTTTAATCAAGCTCAGAAACCGTTCAGGTTCAAGGCTATGTGGCTTAATGACGAGTGTTGCGAAGGAGTGGTTCACTCGGCATGGGATAGTACTTCAGATGGTGATCCAGTGAGCAAGGTAATGATGAAGGTTGGTGAGTGTCAGTCAAAACTTAAACTATGGGATAAGAACGTTTTTGGGGATGCCTGTATGGCTTTGGCTCAAAAAAGGAAACAATTGGTCAAGGCAGAAGGTGAATCCATGGCTGGTAGGAGTCACGCCCGTGTTAAACTGCTTACCGAGGAGATATCAAAGTTGATGGAGTTGGAAGATCGTATGTGGTGTCAAAGGTCAAAACATAGTGGCTAAGGTATGGAGACCAAAATACTAAGTATTTCCACTTTCAAGCAACCGAGAGAAATAAGAAGAATTTTATCTCGGGGCTTGAAAGTGCGCAAGGGGAGTGGATAGAGCATGAGGAGCAGATTGGGGAGATGCTTACTAGCTACTACTCATGTCTTTTTTCCACTGCCAACCCCACTGAGTTGGATTCAATGTTAAGTGGGGTGAAACCAAGGGTGTCGGATGCTATGAAATTTGAGCTTCTCAAGCCTTTTAAAATTGAGGAGGTGCATTCAGCTCTTAAGCAAATGAAGCCAGACACAACCCTAGGACCAGACGGTCTCCCTCCCTTATTCTATAAGAATTACTGGGGAAAAATTGGAGTGGAGGTGTCGGAAGCAGTCATCATAGTGCTTAATTCAGGTATTATGCCTTCAAACTTAAACAACACCTTCATTTCTTTGATCTCTAAAGTCAAAAGCCCTAGGATAGTTTCTGAGTTTCGGCCTATTAGTTTGTGTAACATGTTATATAAATTGATAGCAAAAGTCTTGGAAAATCGGTTAAAACCTATGTTGCCAAATCTAATTTCAAAAACTCAAAGTGCTTTTATGTCCGAAAGGCTTATCACTTATAACATCCTCATTGCTCATGAGACACTGCATTATTTGAAGACTAAGAGAACTGGTAAGATGGGATTCATGTCTATGAAACTTGATATGTCCAAAGCCTATGACTGAGTTGAATGGGTCTATTTAGAAAAGATAATGGAAAAAATAGGCTTCAATCGTAAATGGATCAATTTGATTACTATATGCATTCGATCAATGATGTACTCAATTATGATTAACGATCAACCCCATGACCTTATTACTTCGACTAGAGGGCTACGCCAAGGCGACCTACTATCACCTTATTTATTCCTTTTGGTGATGGAAAGTTTACATGCTCTACTCAAAGATGCGAAGGAGAGTGGAGTAATAAAAGGTGTTTCCTTATGCCCGGCTGGTCCACGGGTTTCCCATCTACTATTCGCAGATGATTGCTTAGTCTTTTATAGAGCCACAGTGTCAGAAAGTGTGAAAATACAATCTATTCTTTATAAATATGAGCAAGCTTCGGGGCATAGTATTAATAGAGGCAAGACAAACCTATTTTTCAGCTCTAATACTCATCGACTGGTTCAAGAAGCCATAAAAATATTCATGGGGATACCAGCAATTCAAAGTATGAACAGTACTTAGGGTCCGTTTGGATAAAACGTTTTGCCGAAAACTGAAAATTGAAAACACTGTAGCAAAATAATTTTTAAATGTGTGAATAGTACTGCGGGACTAATTTTTAATAAAAAATTACTGAAAAAGTACATGCACAGTGCGCGCACTGCACACTGTGTCCCCCAGCAGCAAAAACGAAAAAAAAAAAAAAAAAAGAGGAAACGCGTTTGCAGCTGGACGTCCATGTCCAGCTGCTCTATCCAAACCGCACCTTAGGTTTGCCTTCCTTGGTTGGCAGAGCAAAGAAGAAGTTGTTCAGCCTCATAAAGGAAAGGATTTGGAAGAAGTTGAAGGGGTGCAAAAAGAACCTCTTGTCGCAAGCGAGCCGTGAAATTCTTGTCAAGGCCGTCATACAAGTGATCCCTACATTCACCATGTCTTGTTTCAAGTTGCCAAAAGGGTTGATTAGGGAGATTGAGACTTTAATAAGAAAGTTTTGGTGGGGGTTTAGAGGGGAACAAAGGAAGATCCATTGGATTAGTTGGGAAAAATTGTGCCATCCAAAAAATGAAGGAGGGTTGGGTTTCAAAGAGTTGAGTAAGTTCAACGACTCTCTGTTGGCTAAGCAGTTATGGAGGCTTGAAAATAATGAGGAGTGTCTTTTTCATGGAGTGTTTAAGGCTAAGTTTTTCCCTCTGTGTTCTGTCTTTGATTGTGAGGCCTCAAATAAGGGCTCATTTGCTTGGAAAAGCATTTTCCAAGCCAAACATGTCTTGGACTTGGGCTCGGTATGGAGGATTGGGAACGGCAATTCAGTGCAGATATGGGGGGATAGGTGGCTTCCACAAGTTTCAGCCCCAAAAATTGTCTCCCCTGTCTTGGCCTTGTCACCTGGGTCTAAGGTTTGTGACCTTATTGATCAAGAAGAGCATTAGTGGAAAGTTGAGTTGATTGCGCAAGAGTTCTTACCCCATGAAGCCTAGATTATAAAAGGTATTCCTCTAAGTGTTCGAGATAACCCAGATAAATAGGTGTGGCAAGCCTCACCTCATGGGAATTATACTACTCGGACTGCTTACAAGTTACTGGCCTTGGCCGAAAGGAATAAAGCTCCAACATGTTCAACAAATAGAAGCTTTAGCCAAATTTGGAAGGGAATATGGAATTTACAGGTCCCATACAAGGTCAAGCATTTAATTTGGAGAGCAGTAAATGAAGCACTACCAACGTTGTCCAACTTGCAGAGAAGGAGGATAGTTAATATTGCTCTCTGTCTAAACTGTAAAGCTGTTGGGGAGGATACTATTCACGCTTTATGGGGCTGTCACAGGTTGCTCGTTATTTGGGACGCTGATGTGGAATTAATGAAGTGCTTTAAACATAACTTCTCTGTTTTTGCTGACTTGTTGGATTGGTTGTTCTTCTTAAAGGATTGAACCGATGTAAATCTCCTATGCATGCTTATGTGGCTAATATGGGATAGAAGAAACACGGCTAGAGTGGGGGATCCAGTTGTTGAGTTCCATCACATTTGGGCTAAGGCAGAGGTGTATTTGTTAGATTTTAAATCTGCCAAGGTACTTGAGAATAAGGTTCTTGTAGCTTGCTCTAGAACTGTTAGGTGGATGCCCCCCACCTCTCCTCTATTCAAAATAAATTTTGACTGGGATCTGTTTAGAGACATCGGTTCTGCCGGTTTAGGAGTGGTGATCCGTGACTCGAGTGGGCATGTAATGGGTGCCCTGGCAGAATGAATCCCAATCCCCCAGTCTGCTACTACTGTTGAAGCTTTAGCCTATCGCCGAGCTCTAACCTTTTCCAAAGAGTTGAGTATTTTGGAGGTAGTTTGTGAAGGTGACGCTAAAGTTATAATTGCAACTTAACGTTCTAAGGAGATTGTTCATGCAGAGTATGGGCATGTGTTGCAAGACTCTCTTTTGTTAGCAAATGTTTTTAGAGTTTGCAATTTTGTACATATAAAATGTGTAGGTAACTCAGTTGCCCATTGTCTTGCTAGACGTTCTAAATCAGGCGATGAGCTGCAGGTCTGGCTTGAGGCTATACCTGAGGATATAGCTCCTCTTGTAACGAGGGATTCTTTGTAATTTCTCTTTTTATATATCATTTCCTTGGCCTCTGGTCTGGATTCTTAAAAAAAAGAAAATGTGGGTGTTTTAAAAAATGTATAGCTAAAAAAAAAAAGTAGGTTCTTATATTAAAATTAACAAAAATTTTGCAAGGGCTGATGCGAAAACTCTAAAAGCCTTTATGGTAAGATTGTTAGATGGATTTCCAATGGCCTTTAAACCTTAATGGGATGAGATAAGGAGTTAAAAACTCACAACAATAATTACTTAAGTTTGTATGTTAGGCTCAACTAGTGCATGGCTTCAAATGGGCTTCAGCTTTTCTATTGTTTGGTCCTAGTCAGTAACTCACCATATTTATTAAATTGAAGAGATAATTTTAGTAAATTCATCTATGGTTAGGCTTGAATTCGCACTATCTGGCTGTGATTTGAAAAGTGTTACTTTACTCATCTAAGGTTCGCTTGGTTTGTCTCCCACAACTCACATTTATTAAAAATGAGGGTAAATATGTATTTTCACTTTCCTTTTATGTCTCTCTCCAAAAATAAAAAACACATACAAAAACAAGATAAAAAATTAAGGTTTTTGTAAAAATTAATATTTGGAACCCCTTGTTCAAAACTCCCAGCAACAATTACAAGAATGCAACAAAATTAAAAAAAAAAAAAAAAAAAAAAAGACCCAAAATAAAACTTAGCATTTAGTGATAGGATCAAATTTCAAAGTCAAACTAAAAACCTACAAAAACTCTAAGAATCATTATGACTCCACCCCTCTTTCCAGCTTTCAAATTCCCATAAAAGTAGCCTACATCACAGAGCTTGAATCAAACCCAAAACCCAATCCTAGCACCACCATGGCCCACCCCTCTCTCATCTGATTTGCTAACCTACACCACCACCACCAACTCCCAAGACTTCCATCACCACCACCACCACTATTACCAAAACCTACAACTCATTGAACCACCAATGCTTGTGGGTGAGCAGCAGATTAGACAAAGGGTCTAAGGTTTGGGGTTTTAATTAAGAAAGAGATCCACCACCAACAACACAAACAACTCACCATAGCCATGGTGACACATAACCATTGCAACAACCCAAAATCTCTTATCGACCACAACCAAAACCCAAATTGTAACCCAATAACCCATACATCATGCTTCTCCTCAAAATCCATACCCAAAGCAGTTGTGCTTCTTCTCCACAAATCAAAACCCAAACTCATATAGCCACCTTGGTGCTCCTCCATTGTAGCCATTGTAATCTAAAGCTATCGTCGATCTCAGAGAGAGAGAGAGAGAGAGAGAGAGAGCATGAGAAATAAATGAAATCAAATAAGAAGAAATAATGGATAGAGTTAAAAGTAAGTGAATTTTTCCTTTTGTGTTATTTTCTTTTGAGTGTTATAAAGACAATTAGTGATCTATTAGAGTTCTTGAGCTAAGTTTCTAAATTTTTACAAATGACATCTTTTGATCTTATTCTCTCTTATTATTGTATTATTTTTTTTTTTTTTTGTAGGAAAAAGACATAAAAGGAGAGTAAAAATACATATTTGCCTCTATTTTTAACAGATGTGAGTTATGGGATACAAACAGAGTGAATCTGGTGCGGACACAAGATATAATCCCCCAATTATACGCATGTATAGGAGGAAGAGCAAAAAGAAGACGGCCCAACCAGTGGCCTTATAGATGGGGGCCTGTTAGTTATCGGGCTTGAGATTGAGCAAGCCCGAGCATTTAATAATTAGGGTTTCTTTGTGCTTTATGTTGTTAGCTATTTAAACACTTTTTCTTATTATTGTAAGACAGCTTTTGGAGAATTAAAAACGTGTGTTTTCTTTTCACTAGTGCCGACTCCAGTTTGCTTGGTGCTGACTCCAAGCAACCCTTAGGTGCTGACTCCTAGGGTTTTTATTATTATTTTCTGTTTATTGTGGTTATTCTACGTCAGTTTTGGTATCAGAGCCAGGTTTCAGATCCATACAACACAACCGTAGACAACCATGACTGTACCTTTCAAGTTTTTGCCCCATGAGATCATGAACAAACCCAAGCCAACCCCTGCAATCCGTTTCTTCCCCACAGCCCCACATGTGTTTCTCACCCTCAAGCCAACAGAGAAGCCAGCGGCGCCACCCAAGCCAGTGACTGCCATTCGTGCCCGCCTCTAATCACAGAACCAACAGCCCACACAGCAAAAAAAAAAAAAAAAAAAAGGAGACGGAGCAGAGGCCCACGAAAGACCCAGCCGCCAACAACCCACCGCCGCGATTACCAACACCCATTAGCCATCAGCCGCCGCAAAACCCACCGCCGCGACTCCCAACAACCATCAGCCGCCAGCCACCGCAAAGCCCAATGCCTCACCCTCGACCACCACCAATGCTAAGGCCAAAACCAGCGAGCTTCGATATGCACCAACGAGCGCCGCTGATCGTGACGCCGGTGAACCCAGGCCGTATCTCCGCCGTTAATGCCAGCGCCGCTTCGTGCTTGCTCCGCCGCTCCTTTTCATTTTAGTTCTGTCATCTTCCTTTGTTTTTTTTAGTCTGTGACTTGGTTCTTTTGTTTGAGTTTGTCGTATGGTTAGTCTGTAATGTCTTAAACGCAGTGTATTTTTTTTAATTGCAAAAAAAAAAAAAAAAAAAAGGTATCGTTACTGTGAAAAAAAAAAAAGAAAGAAAGAAAGAAAGAAAAAGAAAAAGAGGCCTATTACTTGTGTTAGGCTTAAATTGTTATTCACAAGTTCACTTAGCCCAAATCAGATCCGCTCACTTGAGGAGCTAGGCCATGACTATCTAGTGCAATAAGTTGGCCACTGACTAGGGTACAATTCTTACTCTATTTTTTTGGTGGATTCAGTTTTGTCTCATTAAAAAATATTATCTTTATATTTTTTATGTGCATATCCCACCATACCCCATTGGCCTATCCATTTTGTGCTCAAATTAGCTGTTTTATTATTTGTGTTTTCTTTCAGTACCCACTCTAAAATTCCAAAAAAAAAAAAAAAAAAAATATCACCCAATTTCTTTGAAATATCTGATTCTCATTATTAATTGGGGAGCTTAGTGGAATTTGACTATTATTTGGGTTATCTTTCAATATTGTGAACACTGTCACTATTTGACTGCAATTTATTTCTTTGATTCATTGATCTAGTCTCTACATGCACTCTTGCTTGACCTTCAATTTTACATTGAGAATTGGTTACTTAAATATTTTGGAATCTCAACTGCATTCATAAATATAGTGTTGCATGCATCTACGTAGTGGTCGCATCATGTCAAACCCTGAAATTATATCTACTTCTGAGTCTAGTCCCTCTTTAGAGCAAACTATTGGAGACCTAGCAAAAAGTGTCCGTGATTTACTGGTTAGGGTAGATCAAATTGAAGCATCCCAAAGAGAGCCCATTAACCAGGAAGGAGATAACATGCTTAGGCAGAATAACCATGGTTACTTTAATAGGGCTCCAAACCTTGAACATGATCATTATAATCACTATGGCCTTAGGGACTATGATGATAGGATGTCTAAGGAAAAAATAGAAGCACCCACCTTTGATGGCTGCCTAGACCCATGGGTTTTCACTGATTGGTTACGTTAAATGGAGAAATTCTTTGACTATTACCATTGGGCTGATAATAGGAAAGTGAGGTATGCTAGGATGAAGTTAATTGGGAGAGCCGACCTTTTTTGGGAGGACCTTGAGGAAACCCTTAGGCGTAGACATGAGCCCCCTATTATTGATTGGATTGAGATGAAGGAGGCACTCTCCAGGAATTACCTTCCCCCAACTTATAGGAGTTCCCTCCTTGAGGAATGGGATCGCCTAAAACAGGGCACTGCTCTTATGGCCGAATACATAGAGAAGTTCAAGGAATTCAAGAGGCGAATCCGAATTGTTGAGGAAGAGGTTGTCACACTCAATAGGTTCAAGAAAGGTTTAAATGCTAACCTACTAGGCAAGATTATCACCCGAGGAGTCACTACCTTAGGAGAAGCCTATGACTTGCTAAGAATTGTGAGTTAGCATCCAAATCTAACTTTTGGCAACGTTCTGAGCTTCAGAGTGTTCCTACCAACCCTCAACCTTTTGGTAGCAAATCTAGACTTGCCTTACTTCCTAAGGCCAACCCCAATAGCATTCCAATAGAAAAAGAAGACAAGGGCAAAGGTGTAATCAATGAGCCCTCAAGATTAGGTTCTCGCCTCCAATGCTTCAAATGCAATAGGATTGGACATGTTGCAGCTAGATGTCCCTCTAAGACCCTTGTCATTCAAGAGGGTGATGAAAAGGTTGAAAATGTTGAGGAGCTAGTGTATGATCCAAATGTTGAAGAAGTCCAAGATATTGAGGCTGGATGGGAAGATGAACCTAACTACCTCGCGCACATTAGAACCCTTTCTCCCCAGGTTGATGATTCCAATGTTGTTTTTGGTGGTGTCCCTAGAGTGAATGTGGTAAGGTGTGCTTTGACTGAACAAAGAGACACTGATGATTGGCGAAGGAGCGCCATTTTCCAGACTTACACTAAGTGTAGAGACAAAACTTGCAAGGTTATTATAGATAGTGGGAGTTGTATTAATTCAGTGTCCTCTAATGTTGTTTCCCGCCTAGGCTTGAAATTGATCCCACACCCTAACCCATATAAAGTTTCTTGGGTGGATATTTCCTCCATATCCATAAAAGATAGATGTGTTGTCCCACTTCAATTCCTCACCTACAAGGCTGAAATATGGTGTGACGTAATTCCTATGGATGTAGGGCATATTATCTTAGGTAGACCTTGACTTTATGATTTGGATGTTACCCTTCATGGGCGTTCCAATTCTTGCTCATTTATGTTTGAGGGTAAGAAAATTGTGCTCAATCCTTTGAAGCCCAAGCCAATTGACGTGAGCAAGAAGCCAGAAGCACTAAAGGCGAAAGGTCTGAACATCATAAGCCTAAAGGCATTTGAGAGGGTAGCAGTTCAGGAATCCATTGTGTTTGTCTTAGTTGCTAGGGAACTTCATGGAGACACCCTTGAGGAGCAACCTGAAGAAGTGAGGTCCGTGCTCCACGAATTTAAGGATGTTTTCCCTAAGGAACTCCCCGATCATTTGCCACCCATGTGTGACATACAACACGCCATAGATTTTATGCCCGGAGTGACCCTACCTAACTTGCCTCACTATAGGATGAGTCCTGCAGAACATGCCGAGTTGCAAAGGCAAGTAGAAGAACTACTTAGGAAGGGTTTCGTTCGTGAAAGCATGAGTCCTTGTGCAGTCCCTGCACTCTTAACTCCAAAAAAAGATGGGACTTGGAGGATGTGTGTTGATAACCGTGCCATTAACAAGATCACTGTGAAGTATCGTTTTCCTATCCCTCGGTTGGATGACATGTTGGATATGATGGCTGGAGCAATGATCTTTTCCAAGATAGACTTGAAAAGTGGCTATCATCAAATTAGGGTTCGTCCAGGTGATGAGTGGAAAACTGCCTTCAAGACGAAAGATGGTTTATATGAGTGGATGGTCATGCCTTTTGGATTGTCCAATGCTCCTAGTACCTTTATGAGAGTGATGACTCAAGTGCTCAAGCCTTTTATGGGGAAATTCCTAATTGTGTACTTTGATGACATCCTCATCTATAGTAAATCTAGGGAGCAACACTTAGACCATCTCACTCAAGTTTGTACGGCCCTTAGGCATGAGAGCTTATATGGTAACCTCAAGAAGTGCTCTTTCTTTACCGCTAGAGTTGTCTTCCTAGGCTTCATAGTATCTTCTGAAGGAGTTTCTGTTGACCCCCAAAAGGTTCAAGCGATTGTGGATTGGCCCGAGCCCAAAAATATCCATGAAATTCGAAGCTTTCATGGGCTCGCTTCCTTTTATCGCTGATTCATCAAAGGGTTTAGTACCATTATGTCCCCCATCACTGATTGCATGAAACAAGGAGAGTTTATTTGGACAAAAGCTGCTACTAAGGCTTTCAATGAAGTAAAGCAAAAGATGACGGAGGCACCTGTCATGCGTCTCCCTGATTTTAACAAGCCTTTTGAAGTGGAATGTGATGCCTCAGGTATTGGTATAGAGGGAGTACTTAGTCAAGAGCACCACCCAATTGCTTATTTTAGTGAGAAGTTGGAGGATGCTAAGCAAAAGTACTCCACATATGACAAAGAATTCTACGCCATTGTGCGAGCTCTTTGGTATTGGCGCCATTACCTGTTGTCGCGAGAGTTTATTATCTACTCCGATCATGAAGCTTTGCGCTACCTCCATTCCCAAAAGAAGTTGAATTTTAGGCACGGTAGTTGGGTTGAGTTTCTGCAACGCTACTACTTTGTGGTGAAACATAGGGCGGGAGTTGAGAATAAGGCTGTTGATGTATTAAGTCGAAGGGTGTCTTTGCTGTCAGTCATGAGTGTTAAGGTTAATGGGTTTGAACGACTCAAGGATGACTATGAATCATGCCCAGATTTTGGGGAGCTCTACACTAGCCTAAGTAATGCCTCACAGCCAGTCCTGGATGATTATAACCTTCGGGATGGTTACTTGTTCAAGGCCAACAAGTTATGTATCTCTCGGTCATCAGTGAGAGACTTCCTAGTTTGGGAGATACATGCAGAAGGTCTTGCAGTTCATTTTGGTCGAGATAAGACAATTGAGGAAGTGGAACATCAATTCTATTGGCCTAGTCTTAAGAGGGGCGTCGCCAAGATAGTGGTCAGTGTCGTACATGTCAACTAGCCAAACATCGCAAGCAAAATACTGGCCTGTACACGCCTCTACCTATGCCAAATCGCTCGTGGCAGGATGTGAGTATGGACTTCGTGCTAGGTTTGCCCCGCACCTTTAGGAAGCATGATTCTATCCTAGTAGTTGTTGATCGCTTCTCTAAGATGGCTCATTTCCTACCATGTTCTAAGACTTCTGATGCTTCCAAAATTGCAAAACTCTACTTTGATGAGATTGTCAAGCTTTATGGTCTTCTCAAAACTATAGTGTCTGATAGGGATGTTCACTTCATGAGTTATTTTTGGAAGACCTTGTGGCATTTAGTAGGCACCAAATTGAAATTTTCGACAGCATTTCATCCTCAAACTGATGGTTAAACTAAGGTGGTCAATCATAGTTTAGGTAACCTTCTTCGGTGTCTAGTGGGTGAAGCCAATCGAAATTGGGATTCAATTCTTCCTATAGCCTAACTTGCATATAATAGCTCTGTCAATAGGTTTGTAGGCGCTAGTCCTTTTGAGGTTGTGCATGGATTTACACCTAGGAAGCCCTTAGATCTGTTGCCCATGTCCCCACATATTAGGATTTCTAAATCTGCTGAGGCATTTGCACGACATGTTCATGATTTGCATAATGAGATTCGCAAAAAAATTCAGGTAAGTAATTCTCAATATAAAATTCATGCTGACACTCATCGGCGTCATGCAGAGTTTCAGGTAGGGGATTATGTCATGATTCGGATCCGACCTGAACGTTTCCCTCTAGGACCGTTAAGAAATTGCAGGCTCATAGTGCTGGTCCATTCAAAGTATTGAAACGAATGGGCCCAAATGCATATGTCATTGACCTTCCTCATGATTATGGTATTAGCTCCTCCTTTAATATTGAGGATCTAGTTGCTTATAAAAGCCCTACAGCTATTCCTGATACTCCTTTTGATGAGCCTTTACCTGATCCTATTGATGCCCCTATTCCTACCCCTTTACCCTTAAATTTGCCCTATGCACATAAAGAATCTATTGATGCTATTTTAGATGAGCAGATTGTTTCTACCAGGGATGGAGGAGTTCACCGTTTCCTAGTTCGGTGGCGAGGGCGACCAGATTCTGATTGCACATGGATTACTAGGGATAAGCTACAGCGATTGGATCCTGACTTGCTGGAGTAATACCAGAGCTCTTCAGATTTCCACTCGACGGGGTCGAGTTCTTCTCACCCGGGAGGAGTTGGTGCGGACACAAGATATAAGCCCCCAATTATACGCACGTATGGGAGGAAGAGCAAAAAGAAGACGGCCCAACCAGTGGCCTTATGGATGGGGGCCTGTTAATTATCGGGTTTGAGATTGAGCAAGCCCGAGCATTTAATAATTAAGGTTTCTTTGTGCTTTATATTGTTAGCTATTTAAACACTTTTTCTAATTATTGTAAGACAGCTTTTGGAGAATTAAAAACATGTGTTTTCTTTTCACTGGTGCTGACTCTAGTTTGCTTGGTGCTGACTCCAAGCAACCCTTAGGTGCTAACTCCTAGGGTTTTTATTATTCTTTTTTGTTTATTGTGGTTGTTCTACGTCAGAATCTTAGGTGGACAAAGTGACACTTTTTAAATAAAGGATAGGCAATGTGAATTCGGGCATAATTTTAGGTGGATTTACTCTAATTACTCAAAAATCGAATAAATTTTGTGTGCATACCATGATATGTGACACTTTAGTGAACCTTTAAAATTTATTGATTTCTCACATAAGTAGTGGTGGGTCTAAAACATATATATTAAACTCTCTCGAGTGTACATATTTTTTATAAAAAAAAAAATTGAATTTTTTGATAGTTTTTTATATTGAGATTAAATTCTATAAAAATGTGGTATAAAACTCAAGTTTTACATCCTTCAATCTCAACATATCACATCATCATATCAAATATTAAAAAATATGCACAACTACATCCAATTGAGAGTTTATCAATATGTTGTTAGATGTGCTAGGATGTATAGAGCTTTTAAGTCATGTGTTTTATATCTTGTCCTTATTAAATTTAGACTTTTTTATATTTCTCATGAAAATGGTATCAAAACTTTCTTAAAATAACCTATTAACAAATGTCCCAAGGGCGTATGTTAACATATCCCTATTATATATATACTAAATTCTCATGCATGCGTATTGGGGACGAAAGAATACTCACAATTCCACCATCAATGAGGTATCCAACTGATTGAATAGTTTTGCTTTGCATTTGATCATTTAAAAAAAAAAACTTATTGCTTTGCATTTTATTGTCTTGTTTCTTGTATGGTTCACCTATTCCACTGTAAAGCATCTGTTCCTTTCCTTTGGCATTCGCTTAGTCTTTGGTGGGATGACAGGTGTTGATCCACACTTTTTGGCCCCTGTTTTTTTTGTGTGTCTAAACAAGCAAGGGCCTCCCCCCACAAAGCTTTGAATGTCTCAATCAGGCATATTGATATCAATTCCTTTTATGCAGCTATGGCCTATGGAGCTCAACGTGCTGGGAAGATACCACAAATTAATTGCTCATGTTTGATGTAGAGAGTTGGTTGATGTTCGTTGATGATGTTGCATTGCTTTCGTGTTTGCAGCAAAAATTTGAGGTTTGTTATCACGAGGAACCATTGTCTCAATCTGGGAACTGGTTGAGCAAAAATTTTATTTGAAAGTTCTGGTGTTTGAATATTACATTAATTACTTTACTCAATATATATTATCCGATTATACAATGTGCAATCAAAATTCTCGCTGTTATGGGCTCGCTTGGATTACCTACAAATCCTTGTTTTATATATATATATACATATATATATATATATATATATATAAATCTCTATTATAACTTAATCTAAGAATACGATCAGTACACTGAATGTAATATTTACATTTGGAATAGTAATCTTTATTACTTGGAATATAAGACATTGTAATGGAATAACTATTACTATCATAAGTTTAGTTGTTACATATGAAAAAAATTATATATAAGGAAATTTTATATTTTTGGAAATATATTAATTTTAAAACTTATTATATGCACTAAAGAATAGCTATTACATCCATTTTAAAGAGAAATAACTATTCTTCAATTTAAAGAATAGTTATTCCAATGTAATAACTAATCCATGTAAAAAAGATGCAACCAAATGACCAAATTGGTATTACACATGAATAATTATTCAATTACATGAGTTATTACAACATATGAAACATACCCTAAGTGTACGTTTGGTACACTGAATGAGGATTACGATAGGAATTGTAATCTTTATTGCTAGTAATAAAATGTGTTGTAATGTAATAACTAAACCTATTCATTAGTTTGGTTGTAAGTTATAATATTAGAATGAAACTTAACATTTATTTTAGGAAATATCTTACTCATACAATTATATCTCCTTAAAAATTGTTATTTTTAAATTTAAGAGAGATATGTACTATTTTTTATAATTTTTAATTTTTATAATTGTTAGATGTGTATGGAAAGTTTGTTTATTTGGAAATATATTAAATTTTGAAATTATTACAGTTACTAAGGAATAGTTAATACAACATTTTAAAGATGAATAGTTATTCCTCATTTTGAAAAATAGCTATTTATAAGGAATGACTATTCCTTGTAATAAAAACATAATCAAACTAAAGAATAACTAAACCATAATAATAACTATTACATTACAGTGCCTATTACAGTCTACCAAACATGTCATAAGTGTATATGTGTGTAAGGGTCGTTGATGGGCCGGGTCAGGCTGGCCTGGCCAATTTTTACTTGGCCCAGAGACATAATGGGTTGAGTATAATAGGCTATTAACTAGTTAACGAGTCGGGTCGGGCTGAGCCAAAAGAGAAAACCCTAGCCCATGACCCTGCCCATGGGCAATGCCCATTTTGTCCTTACCAAGCTAAGCTACTAGGTTGGGCCTAATGGGCTACCCATGGGATTGTGTTAACATATTATTTTATTATTTTTATAAAGAAAAAATCAATTTTTTATAAGTGAATAATCAATCTATTTTTTAAAAGGAAAGAATAAAAGAATTTAATACTTAATTACAATTTTTTTTAAAGTCAAATTTATTTAATTTTTTCCTTTATTGGTGGAAACTTATTTAATTTTTTTTTATTAAGGCTTCAAATAGTTTTTTTATTTTTATCTTTAATAAAAAAATATCAAATGTTTAATTCAAATTTGCTAGACTACTAGAAAAATATATATTTAGTAAACTAAGTTTAGTACAATTACTTTCAGTATCTTAGTAATTGGGAAAATTTTCTTAAGAAATTCCTCTACAATATCTCAAGATCAATCCTTCATATCTCCTATATATTTTTGTTATAAATTCTATGTTATTGGGTTGGACAATAGATTGGGTCAACAAGCTGGGCTACTGGGCTAGCTCACCGGGTGCCCATGGACATAAAAACTAGCCCATGGCCTTACCCACTGGGCTAGTGGGCTACCCATGGGCCTCAATAACAACAGGGCCGGGCCGCCCATTAGCCCGATGGGCTGCCGGGTATCTAGGTCGGCCCGTGGGCCTTGGGCTATTTGATGACCCTTATATGTGTGTGAAGTTCCCTACCGGAGACTTGAACTCCAGCTCTTGTCCTCTACACCTCACAAGTATTTATACTTGTAGAGTGATCATTGTACCAAGGGTGTACAATAGTGTTTTATATATATATATGTATATATATATATATATTAATTAATCGGTTTACAGTGTCAAATTAAAGACTAAGAAAATACTTTTATATGTTTGAAGTTATGGAACATGGGACATTGTATTAGGAATATGAATTTTGAAAATATAAGTGGATGAATTGGGATTTAAACTTAGATTCTTCTACCATTGATCTACAAGGTTCTTGGCATAAGGGTATAAGGAAGATAAAGTTGCTAAAAATATAATTTAAAATGATTTGTCATTGTATAGACTAGTTTTTTTTTAATATTAAAATTTACATTTTATCACCTTAAACTATACTCCTGTTTACATTTTATCACCCTAAACTTTTGGATTGCACGATTACCACCCTAAGCTATAACATGTATTTCCCTTAGCACCCTACATTTGAACTAAAAAATTGGATAGAATATCATTTCATGTGCAACTCATGTGATCTTTGGATATGTGGTACTTTGTGAAAAGTCCAAATTACCCCTCTTCAATACTTTAAATTAAACAAAGGTTACATAGTATCACAAGAGTTAAATTTATTATACAATTATGTTTTAAGGGTGGTTATATTATAAAAAGTTTTATTGTTAGTCTTCTATTTATGTTTTTTTTTTTTAAATGGAAAAAAAAAAGGTTTTTCGGGATTAAGCTCCTCTCACTATCTCTTGATTTTCTATATGTTATAGTCTTTTTTTTATTTAAAAAAAAACAAAAACAAAAAACAAAAACAAAAACAAAACCAGCTGGTAGGTTAGTCTCCATCTCTCCCTAACCGAGAATCAAACAATTTTTTTTGTCAATTTTGTGAAAGCATTTTATCTTTTGTATCTATGTTTGTGAAAATTTCTAAGTTTGATAATTTTAAAATTTGTGATCACCATTGAAATTTAGAAGACATATAAGAGTAATGATGTTAAAGAATACTTCAAACAGAGCACCAAATAACGACTAAGCCACCACCATTTTCATATCCATTATGATTTTCTAAATTATTTTAGGTGAAATATTAATTCACTTTTGGGGGGGTTTTTTGTTTGGGGGGAAAAAAAAAAGCCCTGGTGTTTGCCTTTTCTTTTTCTTTTTTTGGTTTTGGGATTTTACATACGTATTTTTTTTTTTACCTTGTAAATGACTCATTGGTGGCTGGGTAGAAACCTACATTTTTTGCAATTCTATCAAGGAGATTTTTGGTGATAAAGTTGTTATTAGTGGATATGTATGATTTTTTTTTTTTTTTATATCAGATAGAATTTTTATACTAACTTAATCTAAGTGTATATGTATAATCCATTTTTAATCCTATTAAATTCATTTTTTTTTCATTTAAGCAGGAGTATTACTATTAATCAATAGGCCATTGTAAGGATACAAAGCTGGCCTTGGGCCCAAATGCGTGACCGGGCCAGCCCAAGTGGCCTACACAATAGAATTTGTAGAGAATGGGCTTAAGGCCTAGACTTCCTGGGGCCCTGGAAAGCTATGGGGGAAGGGTTAAGTCCGCTGCTGGCGTGCTAGGGGTTGGGGGAGTGTTTCTGCCTCTCCTCGAACGTGAGTCGAGAAGCTTATGTCCAGGCTTTTCTTCTATTATCTGGGAGGCAGAAACACTCCCCCAACCCCTAGCATGCCAGCAGCGGACTTAACCCTTCCCCCATAGCTTTCCAGGGCCCCATGAAGTCTAGGCCTTAAACTCATTCTCTACAAATTTTATTGTGTAGCCCACTTGGGCTGGCCCGGTCACGCATTTGGGCCCAAGGCCAGCTTTGTGTCCTTACAGCCATAATTTCTATGCAACTATTAAAATGCAAGGAAAAGTTTATATAACCCATGATAATGATTCTTGATAAATCAATGTTGGTATAAAGAAGCCAGATTATTTTCCAATTAAGACACTCTTAAATGTTTATAATTATCTTCTAAAAAATATGTTTGTAATTATATTGATAATTTGGGACAAAAACTTATGTCTAGTGGATTTGTGCTGTGGACAATCAATATAATTTGATAGCCATCTATATCTCTCCCACTATGGCTTTTTAATAAAGCCCTTTTATAGATGGTGTTTTCTTTTCACAAATTTACATTTTTTCTTCTTTTGATTTTTATACTTTAAAAAAAAGTTGCAATGAATAATGAATATTTAAAAGGTTTCTAAAATATATTAACACCATTAAACAAATATTTTTTTAAGAATTTATTGTGCAAAGCGCAGCTTATTGGCCAGAAAGAGCATTAATATTGGTATTTGGTAGTGTTAAAAAGCCATATTACTATTTTTAGCACCATCAATACTAAAAAGTATATTGCAATGGTGGTGCTATACCCAAAATTTTTTAGCTTCATGCAAAAAAGCTAAAGCAAAAATTTGTATTTTATTACACTTCTAGCTCTCTTTCTCCCTTGCACACTCATCTTTTCTTTTCTTTTTTTTTCTTTTCGTTTTGTCCCTCTTTCTCTCTTGCACGCTTTTTTTTTTTTTTGGCTTTTGCCTCTTTCTCCCTTGCACGCCATCTTTCAGCTAATGACTCTCAGCTCTCTTCAATTTTCAGATTTGGTATGTTGGGTTGTTTATGGGTTTTGTAAATTGGAAGTTTGTGTATTTTTTTGATTTTTGATTTTTTTTTTTTTTTGCAAAGTTGTGTGCCAGTGTGTTCAGATAGGAAGAACAATAGAAGGCCAAACTCACTACAATAGTGGTTGTGCTGGTTGTTTATTGTAGTGGATATATTATTTTATTGTGTTGAAAGTTAAAATAAAATTACTGATGTTAGGTGTTTTGTAAAGTAGTAAAATAGATAAAGTAACTTTTTATTGTGCCAAATAGCTAAATTTATAGTTCAACCAATGTGGATGCTCTAGTAAATGAATAAAAGAGAGAGACATAATTTTTTTTTGACGAGAAGACATAAATTATTTGATTTATTTTTCTAAGTCTTAACTAAGTTGCCAAACGTAAGCTTTTGGTATTAATGTTCTATATAGGTTACATCCATGCAATAATCAATACTGCAAATTTGATAGCCATACATTGAAGCAGTTTACTCTATATTTTTTTATTATTTATTTGATAGCCAGACATCGAAGCTGCTTACTTCATCTCTAAATTTTGTTGCTTTGGTGGTATCGATTTTTGCAGCAATAGTGACCCGACCTTTGGTAAGCATACAGTACTACAATGCCTTGGGGTGGAAGACATTTTTGTGTTGGTGTATCTAACAATGGCTTTGATCAAAGGGTTTGGCTTATTATTGTTGGTCAGTTGCTTCTTGGTTTTGTTTTTGGATGTGCCAATCAGGTAAATTAACCTTGATCTCTTTCTTTATTCATCATCATACAAAAAACACTTTGTTTTGATGTCTAATTATTTAGATTTGCATGTTTAAGTGCATTGACCTTTATTTTTTATTTTTTGGTACTGTTAAGGCTGTTTTTAATTAAGAACTAAAAGAAATAATTGATAAAAAAAAAAAGGTTTAATCCACATGGGTTTCTTCTTGTGTACGTATGTAATCCATGGGAAAGAATTTGTTTTACTTTTTTTTGTGTGGATAACCTACGATTTTATTCCCCCAAAAAAAAGAAAAAAAAAACAATTAGCTTATCTATTAGCTAGGAAGAGATCATGAAGCTAGTACATGGGCTGCCATATGTTAGCTTCTCTTGGAGTTCACTTGAATTCTAAATTTATTAACCGTTTTTCTTTTTTATCAAATTAAGATTTATATTTCAATTTTTATAAACGTTTCTTATAGAACCTTATGTTTATACCGAGCAATTATATATTGGCACAATTTTTTAAAATAAAATAAAATGTACAGGTAGATTTATACTAAACAGAGGCCTAACATAACCCTAGTTATTTGGGATTGTGTTTTACCATATCTCAAAATAGATAACTGTATTTTATATGTATTCCTTTACATAATAATTCCAATAGAATTTAAATCCTAATTAATACCAAAAATTGATTGGTGTCTTGGTTTGATAATAAAGAGCTATCATCAAGAGCGGACGCCTTAAATTGAAACTCTCTCTCAAAAAAAAATTAAAAGTTTTTATTATTGAAATTTTCCATTAAAGGAAATGGATCAACTATTTTTGCATCAATGTTATAGTTTTGTTTTTTTAAACCTATAATGTGAGTAGGAGAATTTTAATCCTGGATATCCCATTAAAAAAACTAGGATATACTAATTGAATTATAAGACTTTTTGCCATCAACATGATAGTTTCTTAAATATGCCCAATACTTTTTTTTTTCTTTTTATAGAAATTTATTAAAGATGCATTACTCTAGTTAGACACGGCAACTAAAAACCCATAACTTTGCCACCCACTCTTCCTCACACCACACTCTTCACATGAAATGAAAGTGGAAACAGTACGCTATAATCCAATTCTTGGAAAAAATCTTTCATGCGCCTGGTGCATAAAATACCAGCTCTAATTATGATTGTTCCCAGATAAATAAATAAATAAATAATAATAATAATAATAATAATAACAACAACAATTTAGTAAAACTTTGACTACATGATCTTAAAAATAAAATAAAATAATTTGGTAGAACTTTGACTATTTGATCTTAATGGTATTGGTATCTTTCCTTAAGCAAAATTTTCCACAATTTCATGATTCCTAAGTCAGATACCTAACATAACGACTACCAAACCGTGAGTGGCTCCATTTAATGCGCCATTCACAGTTTGACACAAAACAGTAGTGGTTGCGACAACGAAAAGATAAAAGAAAATATTGCTTTTTTCTCTGGTTCAAGCAAAGTAGACCAGAAAAAATCCTTACAAACCATAAAGCCTTCACATATTCACATGTACATTCTCTGGTTGGATTCTGAAAAGGTTAGGGATGAATTGTCTCTCCTTCTCAGAATCATCATATTTGAGTTTAGCTTACAGTCATTTTATGCTTTACATTTTACTCAAACTCACCACCCAAAACCAGATTGATATATCCATGGTCCCAAAGCAGTTCCCGGGGATAGCAGAGAGCAGTCTCAATATGCAATACCCAAGTGTGCGACTACAAATTCAAGATCAATATGTAAGCTACTCAAGTAACTTTTTTTTTTTTTTTTTTTAAATTTTAAACTTTCATCTTATTTGGTACCTCTGTTTCTGCAATTTCCTCTGTTTCTACAATTATACCATAGATATATAGCTACATGGAAAGTTGTATCTTTATAAAAAGTACTATGCAGAGAAATTTGGATATAATTCAACAAGTTCAGTGTGGGAATGGAATCTTAATGAGACATAATTTTTGCAGGTGGTTATGGATAATGGAATAGTACAAGTTAACCTATCAAATCCAGGAGGAATGATCACTGGAATACAATATAATGGCATTGACAATTTGCTTGAAGTTCTTAACAACGAAATTGATAGAGGGTAAGCTTTTCAAAAATTTTATAAAGAAAAATCCCAGCAACATCTCTCTTATTTGTTGAAGAACACGATTGTGATACTTGACAGGTTATATAAATAGTAAGATTAGACATTTAAAAACAGTGATTGAGACTATGTAACAGTTATTAATTAATCCCACTGGCGGCCTTAATATTTTTTTTTTAATGATTTTATATATGATGATAAATTAATCAAACCAGATTAAGGATATACCCGTAGGAAACAAAAGCAAAATTGTGTTAGTAATTTAGCAATTAAAATTCACTATCCCACCTTTTGTGTTCCATTTTAAGCTCTTATCAATAATAATTTGTCACATATTCCTTTTCTTTTCTTTATAAGATAATTAAAGTATAAAACAAAAATTATAAATTAGATACATGCAAAATCTGTGGAATATAAAGTAAAACAAAAAAAGTGAGAGGATTTATATTCCTATTTTAGCAAGTTGTACATTGAAAAATGACTTGTTTGAATTTAGGGAAAAGAAAGGGGAAGTAGAGGGAAGTTGGTCGGAAATTAGGCTAATTTCCGGCCAACTCTCTACTCTACTCCCCTTCCCTTTTCTCAATCCAAATAATCCTTTAAGGATGCAATTTTAATGAACTTACTCAAATTAATTATCCCATTTTTTTTAACCATGTAGATACTGGGATGTGGTATGGAACTTTCCTGGAAGAAACGGCACAAAGGGTCACCCTGGTAACCCATCAAAAAAATTTAAGGGTTACCTTGATAGGTATGTTTCCCGGCCTTCCCTATTTATGCATATTCTAACAGCAAATTTCCTGAGCTTATGATTATTCTAACATGAGCACTTGTTATACTTAATTGTTACTTGTTAGTTCCTTTACTTGATCCTTACATACCTGCAACTTAAATTTTTAAATGGTGACATTGAGACGCATATATATTCACAAAATATAGAGAATGAATTGAAAAAAGAGAGTTCTTGAAATGCCTATTTTACTTGTGATTCATGACGTACATCACATCTTCCTTGCTTTGCAACACTCATTTCTTACCAATCGCTGAATTTCATGTTAATTTGTAGCTAAGTTCCAACTTCCAACTTCCAATTATTAGCACTAGCCTTTGTTCTTTTTTAACTTGTTCTCAACTACTCTTCCAATTACAAATTTTGGGTGTCACAAATGGATTATAGTTAACTTTTTTTGAATTATTACATGTGATTATTATGGTTGGATCTAACACTCATTAAAAAAAGAAAAAGGTAGTATATAAACTTTTGCAATCTAAAACTGAAGTTGGTATGCAATCCGTGAACTGATTGCTTTACAGGATGGAAGGGACAAACTTGACGGTAGTTGTGGAAAATGAAGAACAGGTAGAGCTGGCATTCACTAGAATGTGGGATCCCTCACTTAAGGGCAACCCTGTTCCACTGACTATAGACAAAAGGTACTTGTTCACGAGCACATCTTGTTATATCAAGATTCCAATCAATGACAATAACTTTTTAGAACGGCAATGGTCATGTATAACTATATGCTTATTTTCAGGTTCGTGATGCTTCGCGGTTCCTCGGGATTCTACTCCTATGCCATTTATGAACACTTGGCAGAATCACCAGCTTTCGATTTGGACAATACTAGGATTGCATTAAAGCTTAGGAAAGACAAGTAAATTTGATCCATCTTCTTTATTTTTGATAGATGTGATAGAATTTCAACCTACATACAAGAAATGTTTTTTATCATTAAGCTATGACACCAATCAGTTTTAATGTAGGTAGAGTTTGAATCTTAGACTTTTTTATCAACGACAAAAAACTTTACCAATTGAATTAATTAAAACATACGTCTGTCTTCTTTATTAAAGTTTATATTGCTTGTTTTGTGTTAAATATTAGTATTGATACACCATGTTGAATATGCTAGTATAAATGCGGAAGCGAAAGCATAAAGTGTAGAACACAATTGCACATGAGGGTTACGTAATTCAACCTAACGGGCTACATCCACATAAGAAACTCTAAAGGACTACATCAATAATATATTAAAATGTAGTACAAATCCTGCATTACAATGAATCATAATATATGTATATATAGTAAATTAAACCCTAGACTAATAGACTTCTAGTACAAGTAGAAGATTTGGCTTGCACACAAAATAGAATTAGGCTTGGGCTTATACTAATGAGCTAATATATCTCTAACACCCCTCTCAAATTCAAGATAAAAGCTTGATGAATTCTTGAGATTTGATAAAGTTGAGAAGATTCCTTGAGTGAAGTTTGGCTCTGTGACGGTAGTTTGAGGAAGGCAATGGTCTTGCAGTGTTGATGTGACTTCTAACGATGGCATGACTATACTGGAGAATTTTGACGGCAGTAGTGAAAAACCTAAGAAGATGAATGCAGCGAAGAAATACCGAGGAAGACAAAGATTACTCTTAATACACCGTAAGGACAGAAAATCATGGCCATAGGAAGGTGGCTCTGATATCATGTTAAATATTAGCATTGATATACCATGTTGAATAAGCTAGTATAGATGCGAAAGTGAAAGCATAAAGTATAGAACACAATAACACACAAGGGTTACGTGGTTTAGCCTAACGACTTACATTCACAGAGGAAATCTTAAAGGACGACATCAATAACATATTAGAGTGTAGTACAAATCCTGTGTTAATTACAATGAACTATAACATGTGTATATATAGTAAACTAAACCCTAAACTAATAGACTTCTAGTACAAGTAGGAGACTTGGCTTGCACACAAAATAGAATTAGGCTTAAGCTTATACTAATGGGCTAATATATCTCTAACATCTTGAAGAATATTAACATGTCCTTAATTCCCACCCAAAAAAAAAAAATTATGGCAATATTCAAAGGAAAATATTATACGATTTGACAGCATAAGTTTTTTAAACTCACAGGTTTCGTTATATGGCTATAGCAGACAACAGGCAAAGATTCATGCCCTTGCCTGAAGACCGCTTACCACCTAGAGGCCAAACCCTAGCCTACCCAGAAGCAGTACGACTTGTTAATCCCGTAGAGCCAGAATTTGCAGGAGAGGTATATCTTCGACTCTTTACTTTTTTGATATCAATAACAAGTCTTTATAATTGTTCAAAGGTTTACGAAAAAGATAAAAACACTTATATTGAAGAGCAAGTTCATTTTTATTTTGATATTGTCATGAAGACATAAAGGGTCCACTAAAAAAAAAAACTTACAATTAAAAGAAAATTGAATAAAAACACTGAACATTTATGACCTATTTCAGTTTAAATCTCACGTTTTTATTTTTTATTTTTTATCAAAATTTAAAACTTATGAAACCGTTTCAATTTAGCCTTTGTCCATCTCCATTATTTTGGACATATTAATTAATCGAGTATAAAAAATGGAAAATCATTAATAAAACTTTGCGTTTCAATTTAGCCTTTGTCCATCTCCATTATTTGGGACATATTAATTAATCGAGTATAAAAAAAATGGAAAATCGTTAATAAAACTTTGCATTTCACTTAGGTTGAAAGGTTCAAATTTAAACCTAGTTGATTAAATAAGCAAAATTAAGCCAAGTTGATTATATAACCAATTATGAGTATGAATTCAATTTAAAGTGAATTTTACAATAGTAGCATATCACAAGATGATATAAGTGCAAAAATATAAATGACCTAACGATTGGTTGACAACCAATTAACAACATTAAAGGGGAAAAAAAAAAAACACATTGAGGGTTTAGTCACAAACATCATAGAAAAATCCACTGATAAAATTGAAGGCCTTACAAATGAAATTAACTATAACTTCTAGCTGCTACCTCCTGTAGTTACTTACTAACATTGCCACACATAACTCCAACTTAATTAGATTCTTCTGTTATGGATTATGAAAACACGAACTTCCCACCCACAACTCCAAGGACCATCTCAAAGATCTCATTGCAGCTTGATAATGTTCATGCATTGTGACTTTAGTTTGACCACCAAACAGCAGTAACACTGATCTTCAGATACACTATTTTGTCTTTAATATGTTGGTAAATTGAATGAGAGTTGATATAGAAATAGTAAATACATGATGGAGGTTTTCACTTCTTTTTGTTTAGTCAACTCTTATGGTCCATTTTATTCTTTAACAAGTAGGGCTTGAATTCCAAGTCATGAGACAACTTAATAGGCCTAATCAAAATTCAGGATTCACAGTCCTCAATCAATCGAGACTTTGTTAACGATTTGTCGAGGCATAGCTCGATTGATATTATATATATATATATATATATATATATATATATATATATATAAGTAGCAAGACTTGCTCAGTAAATAAAACTTTTATTTTCTACTCTCTTAATTCATTGTATGTCAAATTGATTTAAAAACTAAGTCTTCGGTGAAATTTGGAGTGTCACACAGTTTTTTGTAGTTTTCCAAAATAGTGGATATGGATGGAAGTTTCAAATTGAATCTATTTCATACGTTTGAGACTTCAATTGACAAAGACTCAAAGTTAAGACTCAACCTAAAACACAACATTAACTTTGAAACTTTTTATATAATTTCCCTTAAAAGTAATGTTACTAAGAACAGACGTCTCCCCATCGATCTGTTATTGTACTTCAGCCTTAGTTTTCAATATTGAAAATGTACTTGAATTGTTGTTTGATAAGCATGTCTGGCAACTTTAAATTTTCACATTCAATTCCTAAAATCACGACCCATATTTGTAGTTTTGTGTAAATATATTGTAAATTTGTATATGATATTTTAATTTTATTTTCTCTCACCTCTTGTCTCATCAAATCCTTCTCTCTCTCTTTTTCTCTCATTTTAGGCAGATAATAATCAACAAAGAATGAAAAATAATTATTTAAATAAAATATAATGTAGAAGAGATAATCTAATGAGTGTTATTGAAAGGTAATCGTGTAAAATAGAGAAAGTAAGTTCCTATGCTAAAACAAACAATGATACTTTACTTTCAAAAAATCAAGTACTAGGTAATTTTTTTTTTATTTTTTTTTCATAAATTTTATATTATTAAGTGAATTATAAATATTTAGGATAGTAATTAGTATTTAGAGTGTGGACTGTAAAGTAATTTATCTTTTTTTTTTTTTTATATGGTACTTTATTTTCAAGAAATTAAGTATTGGAGAATTTTTATACAACTAGTGCATATATCATGTTTCTTTTTCTTTTCTTTTTTCTCCTTAATTAGATGGATTATAATGCAGGTGGATGACAAGTACGAATACTCAAGCGATGCCAAGGATATCAGAGTTCATGGGTGGATAAGCGCGGACCCACCCGTGGGGTTTTGGCAAATCACACCCAGCTATGAGTTCCGATCTGCTGGACCCTCCAAACAATTCCTTAACTCCCACGACGGTCCAACCAGCCTTTCTGTAAGTGAAAAATAGTTTCAAATCCTTCATCGTGGATCACATGCATGTACATTGTGAACTATAAAAAGAAAATTGTGTGATATTTTTATAATCTTTAACATTCTCTAAGTGGCACAATAATATCAGGTATTTCATAGCACACACTATGCAGGAGAGGATTTGATAATGAAGTTTGGACCTAATGAGCCATGGAAGAAAGTTTATGGCCCCGTTTTTATGTATCTTAATTCTTTGACTAACGAGGAGGGCCCGAATTTGCTCTGGGAGGATGCTAAAAAACAGGTTTCACATCAAACACATGTTGAAATTTGTAGTTTTATTTGGTAAAATTTAGATTGTACAAATTTGATGGCGAACAATAATTAATAAAACAAACTATTTTCAGATGATGAATGAAGTTCAAACCTGGCCCTATGATTTTCCAGCTTCAGTGGACTTTCCATCATCAGATCAACGGGGTACTGTCAATGGTCGATTACTAGTCCATGATAGGTACATTTCTATGCTTATATTTATATGACAAAACGCAATTAACTAAGTTAAATTTGACTGAAGTTTAAACTTTGAGCTTTTGTCTAGGTATATTTGTGAGAATTCTACACCTGGAATTGGTTCCTATGTTGGATTGGCATTGCCAGGGGATGTTGGATCTTGGCAAAGAGAATGTAAGGTAATATTATGACAAGAAAAATTTTTGTACCTTATCTTCATAGCTAGGTAGCAAACTTGATTCCTTGACCATGTTATTTCTGATCTGCAGGGTTACCAATTCTGGACCATAGCTAATGAGGATGGCTATTTCAGTATTAAAAATGTACGTACTGGTGTCTATAATTTGTATGCATGGGTCCCTGGTGTCATCGGTGATTACAGATACGATGTTGTCATTAACATAACCTCAGGTCTTGTTTTCAATTTGTTACGAAGCAATTTATATACATTCATATCCAAATGTGTTATTAACTTATTATGCTATTGTGATTTGAAATCAAATATCATGTGAAGCAGGTCTTTGCGTTGATGTTGGTAATCTTGTATATGAGCCTCCAAGAGATGGCCCAACATTGTGGGAAATAGGCATTCCGGATCGCACAGCTGCTGAATTCTATGTTCCTGATCCTAACCCTTTGTATATTAACAAACTTTATGTCAATCATCCTGATAGGTTAGTCCCCTTTAATTTTGAATTTTTCGTAACCTGTATATGAAATTAGTATGATTCTTGCAAGAGGAATCAATTAAAATTAGGACCTAAATGCAATTGTTTTGGGGGGTTCTGATATCATTTAATTATTTATCAATTATTCCAAAAACTTCTCTCTAGCGAATGTGTTAGTGCCATGTATCCAATTCCAATATTTTAGACGAACTTCTTGTTCTTTTGAAATTAATATTATGAATGGAAATAAGAGTTTGATTTTGTTTTTCTTATGTGGCAGATTTAGGCAGTATGGATTATGGGAGAGATATGCAGAACTATATCCTGATGGAGACTTGGTTTACATGATTGGGAATAGTGACTATAGAAAAGATTGGTTCTTTGCTCAAGTTACTAGGTTCGAATTTCTACAATATTATTATTACTACCCTTCAATAAAAAATCTCCAATATTGCCTTGTTCAGTTGTTTTTGATTCGATTCTTCTATTTTTTATTGCTTTTAATTGAAAAAAAAAAGGGTGAAGGGGTACCATGATTGCTATACTTGGGTGTAATCATAGTAACTCCTGTACCCACTAAGAAAACAATGTGAGAGAATAGATGGGAATAGATGCTACAATATTCCCTTCAACGAATTGAGTCATAACATGGCCTCAACCTCATCCAATACACCAATATTTCCAAGAAGTGGGAGGCAATGATTATTTATGAACTAGCGTCACATTGTCGGCACCTATTCTGACCCTGGTAAGACTAGGTTTACTGGACTTTTTAGTACATTCATTATAACTGTGGGCTCATGACATGTTTAGGTCCAAGGCCCATGGGCCCTAATATATATCCAACATCCCCCGTCAAACTAAAGTTGGCAAATCAAAGTCGAGCTTGAATTTTAGGCCTGTTTGGTATCCCATCTTAAACTCACATTTTTACATTTTGAATAATATTACACATTTTTTTATCTACATGTATTTTAAAAAACTACAAAAATGCCATCTCAAACTAGAGTCCAAATCTTCTGTCCCACTTTTCCTACTCTACTCTATACTCCACCAATAAAAACTTGTCACGTGTTCACCTAATTTATTAAATACTACTATTAATTAATAACGGTAGCATTAATAAGTCAATCTTTTTATTGGTGAAGTATAGAGTGGAGTAGGAAAAGTGGGACAGAAGATTTGGATTCAACTATGAGACTATTTGATATGCATGAGCACATCAATAGAAATTTTCAAAGTAATTATTAGGTATCTTGAGAGTACAATGACGTGATATTCCCTTTTCTCACATAAATTGTGAATCTTATTGTCAAAATTGATAATGAGATCCATCATGATACGAGATAAGAGAATATACCATATCATCCTACTACAGAAAAATCTACTAATTTTTTAAATTTTTATGAGAGGCCCATTAATGAAGAGCACCTCAATAAATAGCCTACACAGCCATTGATGATGGTAAAATTGTGGAAGGAAGAGTGCCAGAGGCCCATCCTAAAGTCGGCTGCGATCTCCTCTGTTGTTTCTGCTATGGCGGTCTTTGAAAAGTTACCGAAAGAGAAAAATGTTACCATTGGCCTTTTGTGGATAGCGTGTTTCTTATTTATAAATGGTGATTTCTAAGTATAGATATATCTAGAAAAAATTTCAGCTGTTTGCCATTTTTGCAATGCAGGAAGACAAATAATAGCACATATGAAGGAACTACATGGCAAATTAAGTTCAATCTTGACAATGTTGATGAGAGTGCAACCTATAAATTACGAGTAGCTCTTGCAACTGCGCATTCTTCCGAATTGCAAGTATGGAACTTCATAATTCAACTTACACTTTTTTTTAATTTTCTTTTGATGATTAATTCAACTTTCTCTAATTGGGTATTGCTTATTTCCAATAATTTATTTACATAACGTGAGACAAAAAGTTAATAACTATTTTATTTACTAAAAAAAAAAAGCGGAAAGTTAGAGTTTTGAAATAAAGCTGAAACAAACACACTATAAAACTTGTAAACAGTACCTAAAATAAGAAAAAAAAAAAAACTTATAATTACTTCCCAAACTCACAGATATTATTGCAACCGTGTTGTTGCAGTTTTGATATTAATAACATTTTGCAAAGATAAGTTTAGTTTTTTCAACTTAACTAATAGTACAATTTTTTTTTCTTAAAAGGTTCAAATTAATGATCCAATGGCAAATCCTCTATTCACAAGTGGAGTTATTGGTAAGGATAACACAATCGCGAGGCATGGAATTCATGGGCTCTACTGGCTGTTTGAAGTTAAGGTACCAGGAACTCACGTAGTGGAGGGAAATAATACAATTTTTCTAACGCAACCATTAAGTGTAAGCCCTTTCCAGGGAGTCATGTATGACTACATTCGTTTGGAAGGTCCCTCTCCTTCAAATTCTAGCAAGAATCCTTGATTAAGAATTTAGCACAAATTCTTAATCAAAAAAAAATTTAGCACAAATTTTTCTTAAAAAAAAAAAAAGAATTTAACAAATATTTCTGCTGTAGTTAATTATTACATTGTTTTAATAATTCATGGAAAATCAATGTTTCACAGCAAAAGACAGTTTCCTTTTTCTTTTTCTTTTTCTTTCTCTTTTTCCCTTTCTTTTATTGTCATTTAGTACTCTTATTCCCATAATAATTGATAAATTTAATTCTAACTAGTTAGGAGATTATTACAATTTTTTCCAGGTAGGTATTAAATTTTTGTATAAACTATTGTACTAGATACATAAAGATAAAATTCAATTGAAGGACCGGATCTCAATCCTATCTTGGATTAAGGGACAATATATGATGGTTATTCTATCTTAGTGTGATTATAGTAGCTTATTGTTAAAGAATCAATGTCGCCATTTGATAAAAGAAAAAAAAAAGCCACCATCAAATGTTTGAATTTGATACCTTACTCATACTAAGAGTAGGAGCATTTACATTTGTCTACCTAAAATTTCTTCCATATTTTAGGATCAGAATCTACATTTTTTTTTTAGCTAACTTTTTTTCAAAACACCATACTCAACTTACTACTCTAAACTCTAATTCATTTAAATATTATTTTTAATTCATTTTTAATTATTTCCTTCACTTTCCAAAATATGGACACTATAACAAAATAATATTTTAGGTAATGGGTTGGGAAACGAATGTGGGTGTTTTATTGGGTTCATTACCTATATTGGGCTTCTTTGTCAATTCTTTCTAAAAGACCTTAATCATTGGGACACGCATGACTTTTGAGTAGCATTAAGGGAAACTTTAAAAAACGTATCTAAACTTTTACCAAAATTTTAGCACACACAGCATGTGCGTCCTCCATGTCTCATAACTCACAAGTTATACAGCTCAGGACACTTCATATGTACTTTCAACAGTTTTTTCTCTCTCATACAATCACATTAACCTTCTTACCTTCCCCCTTATTTCCTATTTGTACCCACAAACAATTTTTTTTTTAAAAAAAATTATCACTTACAAAACAAAATGGGCCAGGCATCCACACTACAAAAGACTAATAGATGATGTTAATAAAATTAAATATCATCACAGATAATCGAATGAGAAAAAGAATACATGTGATTGACCTAACTAATCTGTTGAGAAACCATAGTTGACCCAAAAATTTTGAAACCAAGACTTTATTATTGCTATATCCCAAATAAATGAATTTGCCAGGGATATTTGCTATCACAATTGCAATAGTCACTAAAAAAACTTTTGTAGGACCCGCAACAAAAAAAATATAATAGCAAAGGCACGGTGCACTCACAATAAATCTAAATTTTTAAGACAAAAATGATAAAACTTGTAGGGTTTTGTGTTACACTGATAAATAATAGGGGCTAAGTGTGACACAATTAACCGTTTGCACATAAAACAACACTACAAGAGGTTTAAGTGTGGCACAATTAGCAGTTTGCACTTAAAAAATCACCTACCACTAGAGGGTTTTGTATTTTATGGAGAACAGCAAGGGAGGTTTTAAGTACTTTTTCCTTTTATTTTTTGTTATCAAATAAATCTTATTGGAAAAAAAAGTATTAAAAAAAAAAAAAACCAAAGAAGTCATGCCTAAAGGGCCTGGATCAAACCATGAGAAAAAGTCCAAGACATTTTCTTTCAAAAGAAGAAAATTAAGGCCCATTTCCCTTTGCTTAGAGTATGAGCTACCAATGCCATACTAGAAAGGAACCTCTTAATAGGCACCTTTAGGATATTTTTTAATAAATTATTTAAGAAAAATTTTGATGTCATTTTCATGAAAAATATAAAAAATTATATAAAAAAAATTAGTTACTATTTTCTTTTTTGATAAAAAATTTCTTAAAATATTCCTTAAATTAATACCTTTAAGGTGTCTATTAACTTTATCCTACTAAAAAATACAAAAAATACAACCAAAAAAAAAAAAATTGCGCAATATAAAACCTCTTGGTAGCACGTGGTTCGCTTACAACCAAAGTCACATGCATTGTATGTCATACCACCAGTAGGAAGTAGAAACCCCAGCTCGCAGTGTGTTGGGGTTTAATTAACTCTTTTAAAAGCCGGAGCAAGGGTTTAAGAGAAATCCTCTCTCTCTCTCTCTCTCTCTCTCCACCATTTTCTTTCATCACTGAAAATATGGGTTTCTGAGGTAAGTTTTTTTAATCAATTTGCCCAATTCCCTTAAAAAGAAAGGTTGAAAGCGTAGACCAATATGATCATCCAGAAAGGTGCGATGGATCCACCTATTTTCTGTTACCAATTTTTTTTTTTAGTAAATATTTTCTGTTACCATTGATATACTTGCTTCTAATTGCTATTTATTTTTTATTATCGGTTTATTCTTATGTTGGTCAGAACTTGCGTTATTTCTTCTATACTTTTTGAGAATCTTATTTCTTTTATACTTGATGCACTTTATATGGTAATGTAGCTTCCAAAACTTTTTTTCTCTCTTAATATATATACTGTGAGCTACTTATCGAAAAAATATATATATATCCTGTGGCAGTGAACTAGGAAGCCTTTGAAATATTTTATTCAGTGTTAACATGCTAAGCCATTCCTAAAAAAGATGTCAAGCAAATTAATGAAGGAAAAACAATAAGAAGAGAAAAGAATAGGCTAAAGAGTAATTAAAGAGGGAGAAGCTCTTGAATACCAAAATCAGTCTCTGTTTGGATATAGATGAAAATTATAAATTATCTACAAAACTTTTAGCAATAAGTTTTCAATTTCAGCAAAATAAACAGTATTCAAACAGACTCTAAGGATGAAAAGCAACCTAAGTTTTAGACGTTCATAGAAAAATAATGAATGAAGAGGCTAAAGTACACATGGAGTATGCTATGGGTAAAGGGTACAACACAATCAAGCTCTCAAGTCACAAATATCATATCACTATATACTATATTATAAAAGTTGGGATTAGAATTTGTGATTATGTCAAATGACTATTCTCACTAATTAGTAAATTAATTTTATATTATTTTTTAGGATATATTTCCTCAAATTAAGGGATAATATTTAACAACTGTTTAATTTAGGTAAAATTTTATCATTTTGATTTCAACAAATTTAAATTATATTCAAACTAAAAGCTTATTATAAAATTTTTTTAACTTAAATCCCAAACAGCAACTCAAGTTTTCTTTCTTAAAAAAAATCACGTTTTGATTTCTACTCTAACTAAAAGTCTATTATCAATATTTTAAGAATATATTAGTAAATTAATTTTATACATTTAAACTTCAACAAGTTTAAATTCTATTCAAACTAAAAGTCTATTATTAAAAATTCAAAACTTAAATCCAAAACAACAACCCACATTTTCTTTCTATAAAAAAATAATAAAAGCATCTGACTTCTACTCCAACTAAAAGTCTATTATCAACATTTTAAAAATAACTAATTAGTAAATTAAATTTATAATATTTTTGTGATATATTTCTTTAAATTAAGGAATAATATTTAACAACTATTTAATTTAAATAAAACTAAAAGTCTATCATCAAAATTTTCTAAACTCAAACCCCACACAACTCACTTTATTTTTTTCCCCCCCTCAAGTTACATCTTATTAAATCAATATTTTATGAAAATATTAAGCTACAAGACTGGTGACTAATAAATAAGATTTAACAATAGTTTAATTTAGATAAAAAAATTATCATCTAATTTTTATAAATTTAAATTCCACTCCAACTAATAATTTATTATCAAAATTTTCATATAAATATATATATATATATATATATATCAAGTCATAACTTTTTGATGTAATTAGTCTCTCTTAACCAAGAAATTCATCCCTATAATTACGTTTCACACAGTATCCCCACGTTGTTGTATTTTTTTAACTTTTTTTTTCCCAAGATCCAACTTATGTTTTTGTTTTAATCTAATAAATTCATCATACTTATTATTTTTTATTTTTGAATTTGCGTGCAGGATATTATGCCATATGAAATTTACTATAAAGAAGTAGACCAATGGACACCCATTGAAGATGATGATTCTCTTATGTAAGTTTTTAATTATTTTACTCTCACTAATTAGTAAATTAATTTTATATTATTTGTTAGAATATATTTCTTTAAATTAAGGGATAATATATAACAATTGTTTAATTTAGATCAAATTTTATCATTTAAATTTCAACAAATTTAAATTCTATTCAAACAACCCATGTTTTCTAACAATTTTTTAAATCCCAAACAACAACCCATGTTTTCTCTCTGGGAAAAAAAAAATTCTAAAAATCTATTAATTTGTTGACTTTTACTCCAACTAAAAACCTATTATCAATATTTTAAGAACAATTAATTATTAAATTAATTCTATACATTTAGACTTCAACAAATTTAAATTTTATTCAAACTAAAACTCTACTATAAAAAATTTTTAAACTTAAATCCTAGACAACGACACATGTTTTCTTTCTAAAAAAAAGAACAACATTTTGACTTCTACTCCAACTAAAACTCTATTATCAACATTTTAAGATCAACTAATTTATAAATTAATTTTAAATAATTTTGGCGTAAATGCACTTTTAGTCTCTACATTTTGGAGTTTTTCCATTTTGGTCCCTATATTTTATTTTTACTACTTTTTGTCCCTAAACCAATTAACGCATGACATTTAAGTCCTTACCGTCACCCAACTAACAGAAAATGTTGACGTGGCTGATGACACAGTAAAATAATAATTAAAAAATCTATTTTGGCATTAAAAAATTGCCACCTCAGCGTCTAAATTAAATTTAATTAAATAAAAAAAATTAAAAACAAAATTATTCTGTTTGCATCAAAATCAAAACTCACTACTAAACCCGAAATTTTTTCATACAAATTAGATTTGTCGCAACTAAACTAACCTAGCTACCCATATGGCAAACCCAGTACAGTTGCAACCTAGATCCGGTTTTCATGCTAACACAGCACTAATGGGTTTGGATCTAATTGTGGTCGTGCAGTGCAATGCTCGCTCCGTCAAATTTGCACAGATGAGAGAAACCAAACAATAGGAGAAAAGAAAAAAAAAAAGTGAAGTGGGGGATTTTTGTGCTTTAGGTTGAAGATTGAAGGTTAGAAAAGATGAGATCTTTTAATTTGTTGATTTGTGTGATTTGTTCAAGCGCTTCAATGGCGTCGACGTAGAGGGAGAGTTCGATGCACCACCACCATTAGGTTTAATCGAATCTGGGTTTAGAGCTTCTTCGCCTCTCTCACGCAAAGCAAAGCCGATACGATCTTTGTGATTTGTTTAAGCGTTTCGATGGCATCGACGAAGAGGGAGAGTTCAACGCGCCACCGCCACTAGGTCTAATCGGATCTGGGTTTAGAGCTTCTCCGCCTCTCTCACGCAAAGCGAAGTCGATACAATCTGTGTGATTTGTTCAAGTGCTTTGACGGCGTCGATGAAGAGGGAGAGTTCGAGCAGAGTAGCTTTTCCAATAGGAATCTCGGTCCGGTTCTGTCTCGGTAGAAGGGAGCTTGTTGGTGGGTGCTGGGTTCGTTGGTTGGGATTGCAGGGGTTGTTGTTGTTGGTCTGATCGGTGTGAGTTTGTTGTTATTGGTTTGGGTGTGATTTGTTGTTGTTGTTGATGTTCATGTTCAATTTTTTGTTTTTAATTTTTTTATTTAACTAAAATTAATTTAAACGTTGACATGGCAATTTTTTAATGCCAAAATAAATTTTTTTTAATTATTATTTTACTATGCCGTTAGCTACGTCAGCATTTTTTGTTAATTAGGTGACGGTAAGGACTTAAATGTCACACGTTAATTAGTATAGGGACTGAAAGTGGTAAAAATAAAATGTATGGACCAAAATAGAAAAACCCCAAAATGTAGGGACTAAAAGTGCATTTACGCCTATAATTTTTTATGATATATTTTCTTAAATTAAGGGATAACATTTAACAACTATTTAATTTAAATAAAACTAACATCTATTGTAACGGCAGAGAAACGAGAAATCAACTTTGTAGTAATAAATGGTGATTTCAATGTTTGCTATCACAATAAATTTCTTTAGAGATGAGAAGTCAAGTATGTTTTATAATATCCAATGCAAAGACTAAGAAGGCTTATGTCATAGACCTGAATGAGAAAGGGTATTTATTCCATTAGTTTACAACTTGAAAACTGATTAAGAAAAAATACTAGTGTTGGTCCTCGGGTCTAGTCTGAGGATAAGGTTACAAAATGGATGAACTCTCTCTTTCTTATTTTTGGCACTTTTTTTTCCTGTCCCCCTCATTTAAATCTTCTTCTTGCTTTATATATCAAGCTACAAGCTATCTGGATCTTACACTTGAAGGGTTGGGATCAGACTCCTAGGTTTCTTGTCCCATCTGGAACATACCAGCAAGATTACACTAAAATCTTAGTTGTGCTTTCACTGTTCATGATCACTTCCTCATTAATATAGCTAGATAAGTAGTTGCCCTGTATTTAATGCTAAAGAGATGGTTTCTACATCCTTCTTTCTTAATCTTTCTCATACTTCGTGTCAAGTCAGCCTTCCTCCCTTTTTGGCAGTTTAGCTCTACCCCTTTATACAACTAATGCTTGCCCCTCCGAGGTCTGAGGTATGTCTTCGGAGTTTTTATCAGGTAAGTTACCCCAATCCCCCTTCCGACCACGATATCATTGCCCTAAATCACCTTTTCGGACTTTAGCTCCTTGGAAATAATCCTAACTGCCTATTCACCTGTTCTAGGATCCTTGTCGCCCCACATCTATCATCAAAATATTTTAAGTTTGAATCCCACACAACTCACGTTTTTGTTTTTGTTTTTTTCCCTCAAGTTGAATCTTATTAAATTAATATTTTATTAAGATATTAAGATATAGGACTCTTGACTAATGTGATAATATTTAACAATAATTTAATTTAGATAAAACTTTATCATCTAAGTTTTAGAAATATAAATTCTACTCCAATAAATAGTTTATTATCAAAAACTTCATATGTGTGAATAGTCTGTTTGGTTGAAGGGATAAAAAAGTGGGAGGATAGATTGGGAGAGAAAAAGTGGATGGATGGAAAATATGAGTTTGTATAAATTTACTTATACAGCTTTGTTAAAAAATAATGCCCAATTAAAACAAAAAAAAATGACAAACAACCAAAAAATGATACAATCACTCAAATTTATTATAAAATAAAAATCATGTCTAGAAAAAAAAAATCAAATTTAAGAAAAAAAAAACTGGAATGAGAATAAAAGAAACACTTAACAAGGGTACTAAAACCCAGGAAAGCAGATAAAAAAATGAGAACAAAAATCGAAAACTTATTAAAACTGGAATTTAAAAATTAAAACACACACACACACACACACACACACACACACAACGTGTACTGAAGCCCATATGCAACTTGCACATGGGCATTTTTGTCCTTCACCCATTAGATTTTCCTCCACTAAGTTTTTTTCCCATTTTGAGAAGAAATCTTTTTGGTGGGCTCAGGTGGGTCTCACCATCATTTTCCCCTCTTTCCATCTCAACTAAACACCTTCCAAAAAGTTTTTTCTCTTCATTTTCTTTCCTTTTTTTTTTCCATCCTCCCTAAAATCCACTCTACCAAACACACCCTAAGTCATGGCTTTTTAATTATAATCTCTCTTAATCATAAAGTCATCCCTACAATTAAATCTCATGCAACACACTCCACTTTGTTGTATTTTTTTTTTTTTTTCACTTTTTTTCCCCTAGATGCAACTTACTCTTATGTTTTAATCTAATAAATTCATTTTACTTATTATTTCTTTGCAGTGACAACTTCATGATTTTTTTTCTAGGGGAGTCAATAGTGTGAAGTCAAAAAATTTGTTGTGGGAGGAATAAAAAATAAAATGATTTTTTTTTTTTTTTTGTATATACAACTTTCATGTTATATAAAAAAATCTAAAATATGATTCTAAATACAATTTAGTATACAAACTGTATTGTACAATAGTCTAAAAATTATTAATAATTTAAAGATCAATAATACAATAACCATTGAATGCATAAATAAATATAATTTAATAACTAATTAGACATTTTTGTCAAATTAATAATAATTTTTTATATTTATATGTATTAGAAATTATAAAAACAATGATAGAGAAGAATAGTAATACACATAAGATTTGGTTTGGGAGTAAATGTGAAACTAAGAAAAAAATAGTAATTGATATAAGTTTTTGCTTTTGAAGTGTATGACTTTTTAACCTTACACATGCTTATTCTCTTGGAATTAATTGGAGCAAGCACCAAAAGACATCTTGGACTTGGAAATCTATAAAGTACTTGTCAACCTACTTGGTCAGACAGAAAGAAAACATAAAAGGGAGAAAGAGAGAACAAGGAAAAAAATCACAAATGTAGATACAAATAGGTTTGTCGTGTAGGTGGTGTATTTATTTTTTTTAATTGCTAAAAGTGGTGTAATTTTTTGCTGATGAGGAAGAAAAGTGCAAAGAAAAATAGTTTCATACCACCGTCAATATATAGTAAAGTAAGTCAAAGTTATATAAGGTTTATTTATTTATTTATTTCTTTTAAAACGAATGAGCAATTTTAATAATAGTGTTACTACACAGTACTTTCACAACAAAATTTAGGTGATAAATTGTTAGAGATATGTAAAAAAGTGATGTCAATTGTGAGTTTAAATAAAATCAGTTACAACTTGTAACACCCCGACCTCAATTTTATAATTAACCTATGTGTTCAAGTGGTTAATTATTATTTGAATTCCTTACTTTCTAAAATTAATATAAGAGTATTTAATAAAGATATTATTTTATAGCATCGTTGAATAAGAATTGTAGAGATTATAAATAAGTGAATGACTAGTTGTATTATAAAACATACTAAGTATGTGCAAAACTATATTAAGTGGATAAGTTATTTGATATATAGTCGTTGATGTTTAATTAAGTGTTTAAGGTAGGGATTAATATGCAAAGTTATTTTGAAGTTTGGGCCTTAATAGGATATAAGCTTGTGAGGGGGTGGAAAGTGAGAAAAAAAAAAAGTTGCAAAGGTGAGTCATCAAATCACTTTGTCCTTAGCATATAGGTGTCCCACCAAGTTAATTCCTCTTGACTTCTTTGGCTGAAGGTTCAGCCCTTAATTCTTCTTTCCCATTCCTTTTTCTTGTCTTATTTCTTTGTTCTTTCCTTGGACTTATACGGCTGAAACTTCCTTGGTCTTTCTTGCCTTGCTTCTTTGTTTTCTTCCTTCTTTGTTCTTATTGGCTGCACCTTTATCTCTTCCTTGACTTTCTCAAAGAAAGAAGACTCAAGAAACTCTCTCCCTCTTTCATTCCCACGGATCAATACCAATAGAAAGAAAAGCTCTCAGCTCTCCTCTCCCTTTCACACCTATGTTCCAGCAGCAACAAGAGGTTCTCTCCATTCTTCCCAAGCTTTTGTTCCCAAATTTAAAGCTAGAGTGGCTCTAGCTCAATCACTCCATGAAGCATGCTTAGGGTAAGGAGAAAATCTAATTCTTTTAGTCTATTGTTCATTTTAAACTTGAGTGATGGTTATATGATTTTGTATATGGGTAGTTGATTCAATAATTGAAACTTGTTGAGTGTTAGTTTATGAACTTGTTAAGAATTGCACTCACTGTTAACTTGTTTGGTTATTTTAAATTCTGTATTTTTTTAGGACAGCTATGGGTGAAAGATTTATTGGAGATTATTATATGATATGTCTAGTATGTGTTTATTAAATTTCATAGGAAAATACCATCGTTTGGTAATTGTTTGTGAATTTACAAGAAAAACGTTTCAGAGCTGTCACTGTGACAGATTCTGTGTTTACACATGATAAATTATGTATTAAATTGCATATAGTGAATTTGGATGCTAGGGAAAATTCATATGAAATCCAAGACACATATAGTTGTAATGGAAGTGGTTTCACAGCATTTAGATCAATATACAAATAATGGTGTAATTTCTAATTTGCATGAAATTCTGTCAGGACAGTTTTGAGTATGCTGGATTGTACGATTTTTATTAAATTGTGGTTTTATACTTTGACTCCGAAATTTATATGGTAATTAATAGACATCCAGAGGAGTTGGTCTGTAAAATTTCATGAGGATTTGATGTGTTTAGATAGCCTTTTTGTATTTTACAAATGAGGCATATGCTGCTGGAATAAAACAGAGAACAGTAAGGGGCATGCCTAACTTTGAGGATTTAATTCTAAAGTTAGGGTGAATGATTTGAGCTATAATTTATTATGCTCATCATTTGGTATGTCTAGATCATAGTTTAATTTTGTATACCTTGGTTCAAGGTTCGGTACACAAAGGAGAACCATTAAATTGTTCATGTGAGTGTATATGGTTACATGACCATGCTTAAAAGAGTTTATGTTTATGCATGCATTATTGCCCTAATCTCAAAGCACCTTTTGAAATGAAGTTGGCTCCTCCGGAGATATGATATAAATATGAGAATGTTGGTTTTCTTTAGTTTGGACATCCTTTGTTGATGTGTGCATAATATGTTTGTGGGGACCTCTTGGAGGTGGGATTAGGACTTTCTTGATTTTAAGAGATAGGCTTTGGAATGAATATGTAAGTTTATTTCAAGGTATAATGGATAGTAATAAGTGTTGATCTTTGGTTTAGGGATTACCAGTACTCAAGTCTAGGCTCCTTCGACTGTTGGCTCTCGGTTCCTTTGCTTTCAGGTAAGGGATAAGTTATATGGGCATTTGGTAAGTCATGAGATTATTTTAAAGTATATGATGCATTAAAAGGGTTTTTTTATTAGAGATATGGCATATAATCATGTTTCAGAAAAAGATGTGTTCGTGAACTTTCGAAACCTTATGTATATAAATTAAGCATATTGATGCCATTACTAATTCCACGAACATGATGTTTAAAGAAAATAATGGAAATGCTATTATTGTGAAATATTATGCAAACTATGAATTTCAGTATGATGTATAAGTATGAAATGTTTTCGGGTTATGTCCTCTGGTAATCTGAACTCGGCCAGTAGGGGTTAATTACTGGCTTTCCATGGAAAATGTTATCTGTTTGGCCGTTTAAAGTAGAGGAAATGGGGTTGCCCGTAACTCTAGGCCATTTAAAGTAGAGGAAATGGGGTTGCCCGTAACTCTAATCTAAACAAGGCCTTCTCCCCAATGTGTACGGACAGCGGGGAGGAATAAAACCTTGAGGGGATGTGCCATCAGGCCTCCCAAAGAGGACAATATCATACACACAGGAGCACCTAAATGTGATAAGGCCTTCTCTGTACAGACTTATTAGATATGGACTAACCAATATGCTACGAGCAGTTATATTATTTTACTGATCATGAGAGAATGAATTATTTAAATGTATTATGAAAAGTTGAAAACTCTCATGAAAAGAAGTTTATGATGAAAAGAAAAGTTGTTCTTTAAAGATAAAAGTTTCTGAAGTTCTATTGTACTTTAAAGATAAAGAATATGATGATAAGGTTTTAGTGATATGTAAAGATAAAGTTTCTGATGAGAATACAAGTTTACGTTAAAAAGTTATCAGATATCTATTCTTTATGAAGCGTTAAGTTTTATAACTATGAAAGTTATAATATTTTATGAAAAGAAGTTTATAAAGAAAAGCTTCTTATTTGTTAAGATATTTCTAATCTAAAAATAAAGTTACCAATTATCTGATTTAAGTCAAAATGACTATATTGTAATAAGACTATATGTGTGTATATATATATATATATATATATATATATATATATATATACATATACGTGATTTTAAACAATCAATATTATATTGGGTGACTTTGTTGGAAATAAAAGAAATTCAGCTTGAAAGGTTTTGGTAATATTATTCTGATAAGAAAAAGGAGAACAATATTTTCTTATGAAAAACGTATAAGTTATTATTATGAATAGTATAAAATACTATGCATGAAAGGATGTTCTCCTATCTGATCATTTATAAAATGAAATGGTTTGATTTACATGCATTCTTATTAAATTCTTATGTATCTTACCTTTACTGAGCTGTGTAGCTCACCCCTTCCACCCTTTCAGTCAACAGGTTTTATTTTGGAGCAGAGGGAGCCTTAGTCGAGTTTTGGAAGGAGCTGGTTTTAGTTTTAAAAGTATAGACCCCGAATTAGTAGTTTGATGTTTAGTTCTGTAGTATTGTGTATTCTAGGATTTAATGAAAATTGTGTACCTTAAAGTATGTAGAGATGTATTATGTGAAATTCAAAATTTGAGTAACTGGTGGATTATGTTATTCTTTGAAGTACAATGTAGATGCTCTGAATGTTCAATAAAAGGTTATATCTTTTAAGTAAAGAAATAAGAATGAAAAGAAAGATGAAAGCTTTTGTGAAAGCTTTTGTTAAAAGTTAAGTTGGTTCTTGTTAATATTAGGTTTAAACTTGATATTAGCATGCCGGTCATGGTCACAAATCCGGGTATCGGGTTTGGGTCGTGACACAACTTGTCACTTAACCTTTGTTTTAAAATTATTATAAAAATATTGTGAAAGTAACACTAAGTTGAGCATATTGAACTCTTATTTCAGCTAGATGTAAATAAAATTTAGTCTCAGGGTGTTCAAAATTTTATTTTAGGGGGTCAAAACAAAAAAAAAAATTAAAAATTTTATATATAACTTTTTTTTTTTTGTGCCTAAATCGAGGGGTTCATTTGAACCCCCTGGGCTGGTTGTAGAGCCGCCTCTGTTTCTTCGCTTCTGAATTTGTGTGCAAGATATTATACCAAAGGAAGTTTACTATAAATAAGCAAAATAATAGACACCCATTTAAGTTTTAATTAGATTCTAAATTAGATTTCAATTATTGTCTAATTTTACACCACATGTTCTATTTAAGTTTTTTTTTTTTTTTAATTTTTGTTCTAGGTGAGTTAATGAGGTGTAAAAGATGAAAAGTCTAATATAAATAAATCATCAAAAACCCAAAAAAAGAAGAGTAAACTCATGTGTATATCCAAAAAAGAAGAGTATAATTTCAATTCATATATATGTGCAATTATAATTTTTTTTTAATTGCCCCGTGCATATGCACTGGTCATACACTAGTTATATTTAATTTGTGAGTGTGTTGATTTTTTAATTAGACTAGTACTAGGAAAAAATTTGTATTGATGAACTATTTTAATTATTATTGTTTGTGCTAGCTAGAGCATAAATTAAACATAACCCAAATTAAATAGTAATGGTCAAACTCATTTCATATCTCATATTAAGAAGTAATTAACACAAAGCACAAAGAGAATTTTCAAATATAAAAATAGATAAATACTGATAAAGTCCAATCTCTAAATAATTAGAACTTAAAGCAATTTTATAATTTATTGTTACTATTTTTATAATAATTTTGTTTAAATTTAAAAAAAAAAAAATAGTTTCCATATGAATTTTCATCAAGCCATGCATTGCAAAGAATAATACTTGTGTATGAATAAAAGACAGTCATAAAATAATAGTCTAGATTTATTTGCAAATTCTTGTAAACAAATTAATATTCAAAAGATTTTTCTCTTCTTTCAATTAACTGTAATTGTTTTATTAATTTTCAGGTCAGTGTCCACTACATTGGCAAAACTAAAAAGCAATGGCAAAATTTTCGTGTTTGATGTAGAGTTGGCTGATGTTCGTTGATGATTTTGCTTTGTTTTCGTGGTTTCCTCATATTTTTTTGAGGTTCATGCTCGCTGCAAAAAATTAAGGTTTGTTACCATGACGATATTAGATTATAAAAAATAAAATGGAACCAGGTTGAGCAAAAATTTTGTTTGAAAAATCTAGTGTATGAATTACATTAACTACTTTACTCATGAGTTTTTGAGTCTATTTGCTTTCAGCTTTTAATTTTTATGTATAACTTTTTAAAAATTTATTTTTTAAAACTTTTACAACACTTTCAAGAAAAACCAATCATTAAAAAAGATAAATAAGTTGATGTCAAACACACAATCAATTTTATATGATTATTTAATGTGCAATCAAAATGCTCAGTGATTTGGGATCGCTTGGGTGCAAATCCTCGTTGAAATTTTTACATATAATATAACTTGGTTAATTTATACTTTAATCGTTTTATTGTTTTACATTGTGAATCAATTAAAGAGTAAAGAAAATACTCGTATATGTTTGAAGTTATTGGAACATGGGACACTGTATTGGGAACATGAATTTTGAAAATAAACGTGGATGAATTGGGACTTAAACTTAGGTTTTTCTGTCATTGATCTGCATAAGGAAGATAAAGTTGCTAAAAGTATAATTTAAACGGAAATGATTTTTGTACTTATATAGACGAGTGTGTGTGTTTTATTTCTTTAAATTTATACTTAATTATCATAAATTATATACCCCGCTTCCACTTACCATCTTGAACTTTTGAAATGCATGATTATTATCCTAAACTATAGCATGTGTCTCACTTTGTACCCTAACAACAAATCGGCTGTTAACTTGGATGGAAAAACATATCACATGCAACTTATTTGACCTTTGCATACATGACATCACATAGAAAAACCGAATTACCCCACTTCAATCCTTTAAAACAAAAGTTATATTACATCACAAGAGTTAAATTTGTTAAATGATTTTGTTTTAAGTTAGTTATTTTATAAAAAAAATTATTGTTAATCTTCCATTTATGCACCTTTTTATATGAAAAAAGAAAAAAAGAAAAAAAAAGGTTTTTCGGAATTAATTAAGTTCTTCTCACTATCTCTTGATATTCTATATGCTATAGTTTCTTTTCTTTCTTTTTTCCTCTTTTTTCATCTAAACCAGCTGGTAGGTCAGCCTCCATCTCTCCCTAACCTAGATTCAAAAATATTATTTTTATCAATTTTGTGAAAATATTTTATCTTTTGTATTTGCGTTTGTGAAAATTTTTAAGTTTGATCATTTCAAAAAGGACAAATTTTAGCTACAAAATTAGCTATAGCCTTATGTTACAACGTTACTCAATATCTTTTAATTAGAGGTAAATTTTGACAAATCCACCATTGGATTATATCTTCTTCTATATCCTCCATGCTTACAAAAATTCCAGAAAATTAAAAATCAATAGCTACGTCATCAATAAATTATTTAAATCGCACGTTTTTGTAGTTTAAAATTATGCGTAAAATATAAGCATATAGATCATATAGTGAATAATATCAATTTGATACAAATTTAACATGTATATTAAGAGCGTAAAAAAACATGCAATTTAATAGTTAAATTTTTAAAATATGTTGTAATATTTATTTTATAAGTAAGGTTGCAGCCTTAGGTTACAACTAATTTTATAACTAAACTTTATTCTTTCAAAGTTGTGGTGGCGTTGAATTTTAGAGGACATATAAGGGCAACTGCTTTGAAGAATATATCAAACAGATAGCACCAAATAACAACTAAGCCACCCACCATTTCCATATCCATTGTGATTTCCAAATTATTTTAGGTGATATATTAATTCAATTTTTTGGGATTTCCCCATTTGGGGAAAGAAAAACAGCCCTAATATTTTCCTTTTCTTTTCTTTTTTAGGTTTTGGCATTTTACACACACACACACATGTGTAGTTGAGTTGGGTCAAAGTCTACTTCCTTTGCAGCCCCTTTTTTTTTTTTTTTGAGAGGATGTTAACCTATGACGTTCGTTCTTAATAATAACTCTTTATCACCCTTTGCAACTCTATTAAGGAGATTTATGATGTTAAAATTGTTATTGGTAGATATGTAATGTATGATCCATTTTTAATTCTATTGAATTCATTTTTCCTTTTAAGTACGGGTATAAAATCAAATAGTACCATAATTTCTATGCAACTATTTAATTAATTATAAGGAAAAGTGTATATAACCCATGATAATGATTATGAATCTTCACTTGTTTGGATGGAATCTATCCCTCCAAATATCTATGAATTAATGTAAATTAAATAAAACTTTCCCTTTCAGGTTTCTTGTCAAAAAAAAAAAAAAAAAAAAAAAAAAAGAGGTAAGAAGCCAGATAATTTTCCAATTAAGACACTTAAATGTTTGTGGATATTTTCCTTAAAAAAAATGTTTGTGTTTATCTTCTCAAAAAGAAAAATTTTGTAATTTTAAGGAAATGTACTATCAAAGGAATTTTTAAAAAATTATTAGTCATTAGTATAATTGAATATAATTAGCGTGTAACATTATTGTAGATTTAGGATTGTCTTATGGTAATAACTGAAAGTAATTACCATATATAAGACAATCCTAAATCTACAATAATCTAATGGTAATTACTTTCAGTTATTACCATAAGACAATCCTAAATCTACAATAATGTTACACGATAATTATATTCAATTATACTGATGACTAATAATTTTTTTTAAAATTCGTTTGATAGTACATTTCCTTAAAGTAATAATTTCCATTAAAAAAAAAAAAAAAAACTGAAAGTAATTAGTGAAGCGGTAGAGAAAAAGCCATTTCATTCATATTCTTATTTGGATGGAATTCATCATTTAATATATGGAAACCATTTAATAATGCAAAAGGAATATAATATAATATTTTTTTAGATAAATAAAATTTTATTCTAGTTCAGTCTAAGTGTATATATGTATGAAACCCATTCCTGTAGACTTACCTCGGCTCTTGCCCCCACGCTATACAAATATTTATACTTGTAGTGTGACCATTGAGCTAAAAGTGTGCAATTGTGAAATATAACATAATTACTACAAAATAAACTTTTTTTGTTGTAATTAAGTCATTATACATTAAATGTAATTACTGGGTGGCATTATTGCCTAATTAAAATTGATGAAAATGTAGGGCTGTCTTATGCTTTATGTATATACAATTTGTAAAACAGTTTATATTTCCAACATTATTCATATATATATATATATATATATATATATGTGGCAAACCATTTAACAATACAAGTATGATTGTGATGTGTATGAATTGTGGTTGGACATGTGGCATTATTACTGCACAGGGATCATTAGTTTTAAGAAAGATGAAATGTAAGTGTTTGTGTTACATGCATGGTCAAAAGCACACGTCTCATTTTGTGCCCACTTTTAAGATTAAACTTTTATAATATGATATAATATTATAGATTGAAAAAAGTTTATATTCCAGTGCATTTATGCACTTGACACGATATAATGTAAATGAGTATCCCGTTTTAGACATGCATCCGCAGTATATCGTGTCTAGTTAACAGATGTATTAGACAACTTATAATTTGATAAACAGTTTATAATTTCACTAGACAAATGCATTAGACAGCTTATAATTTCAGCAAAAAATTATCAATTTCAGTAAAATAAGTGGATCTCAAACAGACCCTAAATCTCTCCCACTATAGCTTATTTATTTATTTATAAAAAGCCTTTTACTGATAGTAGTTTTTTTTTTAATAAACAGTAATACTTATTAGAATACACACAAAATAGTAATATTAGTGTTTTAAATCGGATTTATAATACATTATTTAACCAGAGTACAACTACAAAAGGGCCTAACCTTTGTAGTTATAGACTGTGATTATAAACAGCAGACATTATTTTTCCTTTGTAGTGTTTTATTATAATTAAAAAAAAAAATCTTCTGATTTTTATACTTTGAGAAAAAATAGCAATGAATAATGAATATTTAAAAGGTTTCTAAAATATATTAATACAATCAAGCTAACATTTTTTAATAATAAACCGTACAAAGCGCATGTTACTGGCTAATAAATGAATAAAAAGAGAGGGACACAAATTATTTGATTTATGTTATTTGTTGCCTAACGTAAGTTCTTGGTATTAATGTTACAACACTGGGTTCTTTCTCAGAAAAGTTATTTGTTGCTGTTTACGTGAAGAAGTCATATCCATTAAAACCTTATAATCCGCAAATTTGATATATAGCCAGACACTGTAGCTGTTTACCCCTTTTTTTTAATATCTAGACATTGAAGCTTTACTTCATCCCTATATCTTGCTGTACTGACCCGACCTTTTGGTAAGCATACTACAATGCCTTGGGGTGGAAGACATTTTTTTGTTGGTGCATCTGACAATGGCTTTGCCCAAAGGGTTTGGATTATTATCATTGGTCATTTGCTTCTTGGTTTTGTTTTTGGATCTGCCAATCAGGTAAATTAACCTTGATCTCTATCTCCAGTCATCATCATATCAAAAAAAACACTTTGTTTTCATGTCTAATTATTTAGATTTGCATGTTTAAGTGCATTGTTTTTTTTTTTTTTTTTTTGGGTGCTGTTAAAGGCTGTTTTTAATTAAGAACCAAAAGAAATCATTGATAATTTTTTTTTAAAAAAAACACTGTTTAACCCATGCGGTTTTCTTCTTGTGTACGTTTGTAATCCATGTGAACGATTTTTTTCTGCTTTTGAGATTTATTATGAATATAAGAGAAGAGAGCATCAGTTTACTATATTCTGATAATACTTAAGAATTTTCTCTTTTTAGACATATCAAGATTCACTTACTTTTTTTTTTTTTTTGGCAAAGGCGTAAAAACTTGATGTAAATATTTTTTTTAACATAAGAAAATCATGTGTTAAATCAAAATTACAAACATTTTTCATGTATAATCAATAAATAATTATTATATAGATGTGTGCGTTATTATTCGAATTTAATTAAATATAATTTGGCCCCTTTGAAATAATTTTTTGGCTCTGCCACTGCAGGCCTACATATAATTTCTTTTGTTCTTGTCACATTTTTCTATAATTTCTAAATAGAATAAAAATTCGAACTCGATTACAACCCAATTGTGAAAAGTTTAGGGAGGAATGGTCTCTCCTTCTCAGAATCATCATATTTGAATTTAGCTTACAGTCATTTTATGCTTTACATTTTAATAAAACTCACCACCCAAAACCATATTGATTTTTATCCAAGGTCCCAAAGAAGTTCCTGGAGATGGCAAAGGGCAGTCTCAATGTGTCATTCCCAAGCGTGCAACTACAAATTCAAGATAAACATGTAAGTCACTCAAGTAATTTTATTTTTATCTTTTTCTTATATGGTACCTCTGTTTCTACAATTAATGAGACATATACTTTTTTGCAGGTGGTTATGGATAATGGCATACTAAAAGTCACCCTATCAAATCCAGGAGGAATGGTCACTGGGATACAATATAATGGCATTGATAATTTGCTCGAAGTTCATAACAGCGAAACTGATAGAGGGTAAAACTGTTCAATTTCTCCCAGCTTAAAAAAAACATAAAAACAAAAAATCCCAGTAACATCTCTCTTATTTGTTGAAGAACACGATTGTGATACTCAATTAATGGGGCTACATAAATACTAAAATTAACATTTAGAAACAGTAACTGAGAATATGTAACAGTTACTTCTTCTTCTTTTTTTTTCTTTTTTTTTTATGAAAGTAACGGTTAATTAGTAGTTAATTCCACTGGCGGCCTTAATTTTTTTTTTTTAATGATTTTATATGATGATAAATTAATCAAACCAGATTAAGGGTATACCAGTAGGAAACAAGAGCAAAATTGCGTTAAATTTTTAGCAATAAAAATTCACTATCCCACTTTTGTTTTCCATTTTATGTTCCAACAAAAAAATAACTTGTCACATATTTTTTTTAATATTTTTTTATGTATAAGATAACCAATGTTTATATCGGAAAAAAAATAAAATAAAATAAATTAGACACACGAGAAAGTTGTGGTATATAAAGTGGTATGAAAAACAAAAAGTGAGAAGATAAATTAGACACACGAGAAAGTTGTGAAATTTAAAGTGGCATGGAAAACAAAAGGTGAGAAGATTTATATTCCTATTTTAGCAAGTTGTATATTGAAAAAGGATGCATCAGCTGCTAATTAAGGATGCAATTTCCAAATGAACTTACTGAAATTAATTTCTCATTTCTTTTAATTAATCATGTAGATACTATGATATGGTATGGAACAACTACAGAAGTAAGGGAACCGAGGGTAACCTTGATAGGTATGTTTCCCAGCCATCACTATTTATATTTATTCGAACATTCTATTTCCTGAGCTAATGATTATTCTAACGTGAGTACTTGTTACTTGTTAGTACCTTTACTTGATCCTTACATATCTGCAACTAAAATTTTTAAATGGTGTACATTCACAAAATATATAGAATTATTTGAAAAAAAGAGAATGTTTGATGTGAAAGTTGTTGTGTGATTGTGTTTGATGATTGAATGATGAGCGGAAATATTAAAGAGAGGGTACACACAAAAGTTTACGTGGTTTGGCCTAACGGCTGTCCACAATGAAGAAATTCTTAACAGCTACATATTATATTAAATACTTGTGTTACAATGAACCCAGTGTAAAATTTATATACTAGAAAATATATAACTAACCCTAAGCTAACTATAGACTAACTTAGGTTTAATATGCTTGTTCTACAAGTACATGAGCCTATAATTAGTTTGGACCACTTAGTTCATAATCTATCTAACATTTGAAATGCTTATTTTTAGGCCTGTTCACGGGTCGGTCCAGGTCGGGTTTGTGCCCAACCGGGAACCGACCCAATTACTTTGGGTCACCATTTTTGAACCCGCCGCCGACTTGTGAAAGGGGTCGATTCAGGTGGTCGGACCTCCCCGAAGACTGGTCGATTCTCGGTCGGGGTTGAAAGTTGCAAAACTATACCAGAATCTTCTCAAATCCACCAGGTCTGCACCAAATTGGGCCGGATATGCTTAGATTTGGTCAAATCTCTAAAAGATCAGACCGGATCTCGATGTGATCTCGCCGGATCTCGATGAGATCTCGCCGGATCTCGAAGAGATCTCGCCGAATCTCGACGAGATCTGGCCATTTCTTGACTGATCAGACTATAACCATCGACGAAATGCTCCCATTAATAAAAAATGACAACTTTTTCCGGCGTAAAACGGTCGGATCGATTTTTTTTTTTTTTTTTCGAGTTTTCATGTTCAGACCCGTCAACCAACCGTCGATCTCAGGTTCTGGGGAAGGGACTCGCTGCTAACCCGTAACTGGCATCGAGTCGAGCAGATCTTGAATAGGATCGGCCGAGTTGGCCGAGTGGGTTGGTTGGCAGGTTGGTTTGGACACCCCTACCTATTTTACTTGGGATTCATGACGTATATCAAATTTCCCTTGCTTTGCAACATTCATTTCTTATCAATCACTGAATTTCATGTAAATTTGAAACTGTTCCAACTTCCAATTATTAGCACTAGCTTTTGTTCTTTTTAACTTTTGTTGAATGATTACATGTCATTAAGGTAGTATCTAAACACTTGCTAAAAAAAAGGTAGTATCTAAACTTTTGCTCTATAGGTTGGAAGGGACAAAAATGGAGGTAGTTGTGAAAAATGAAGAACAAGTAGAGTTGTCCTTCACTAGAATGTGGGATCCCTCACTTAAGGGCAACTTTGTTCCATTGAACATAGACAAGAGGTACTTTTTCACATAAGCACATCTTGTTATATCAAGATTTCAATCAATTACAACAAATTTTTTAATTAGAACAACAAATGTTATGTGCAACTATATATTTATTTTCAGGTTTGTGATGCTTCGTGGTTCCTCGGGATTCTACTCCTATGCCATTTTTGAACGCTTAGCAAAGTGGCCTGCTTTCAACATGGACACTACTAGGATTGTATTGAAGCTTAGGAAAGACAAGTAAAGAAATTTGATCCGTCCTCTTTATTTTTGATAGATATAATAGAATTTCAATTTATAGCATTTGTTCTATGATAATTGCTCTTAATCATCAAGATAAAATATCAATCAGTTTTTGGTGCAGGTGAAGTTTGAATCTCATATCTCTTATTCAACAATAAAAAAACTTAACTAATTGAATTAACTAAAACCCACATTTGTCTTCTTTATTAAGGTTTAGATTGGTTGTCTGGAAGAATATTTACATGTCCTTAATTCTCACCAAAAAAATCATTGGCCGTATATATTGAGATTACACAACTTAACAGTAGAGGTTTTTTAAACTCACAGGTTTAATTATATGGCTATAGCAAACGACATACAAAGATTCATGCCCTTGCCTGAAGACCGGTTACCACCTAGAGGCCAAGCCCTGGCCTACCCAGAAGCAGTAAAACTTGTCAATCCTGTGGAGCCACAGTTTAAAGGAGAGGTATATCTTCAACTCTCTGCCTCTATGATATCAATAGCAATTCTTTATAACTGTTCAAAGGTTTACGAAAAAGATAAAAACACTTACGCTCTGTTTGTTTTGCTGGGAAACTTTCTGTAAAGATAATTTTTCACATTTTCTAGTGTTTGGTAGCACCAAAAAAAATAAAAAAATAAAAAAACTGGTCAATGGAAACCTATCTTTAGTCAATGAAAAATCTTAATAAAAATAAAGCTTTTTTTTATAGGTTGTTTTCCAAAAAAAATTTTTGGAAAACAATCTCTCTCTCACAGTACGCTCTCTCACTCTTTCTCTCTTTCCTTTTCTTTTTCTTTCCTCACACCCTCACTGTCACTAACTCTAGTCTCTCCTCTTCCGTAAATCTCTCTCCCTCACTCTCTCTCCCTATTTCTTTTCCCCTTTATAAAACAGTTCTCTGAGTAAATTTTTTTCCCTCATTGCTCAATAATTATTTCACTCCTCTCTACCAACTTGCAAAAGAGAACATATTTGCAGTGGTAATTATTTCATTCCTCTCTACCAAAACCCAATTCTTTTATTTGAATTTCAAACTTGATTTTATTTTTTCTCTAAGAAATTTTTGGTTTGATGGATTCTAGGTAGAAGTTTTTTTTGCACATAAAAGTGCTAAAATAATTAAAATATATAAAAAAAAAACAAATGAATGAATGAAGTAAAAGATGAAAATTTTAAATACAATGCCTATATGGCTCTAAATTGCTTTTACATAGGATAATCTTTTTCATTGATAGATACATTATGCAGGTGATATATAGTGATGATATATTATGTAGATACATTATATAAATATATAATTTTGAGTAATATTAAAGGCTTGTGGTTGACCATAGTAGACAATTAATATACCAGCAAAAAGAGTAGACAATTAAAAGTTATTGTTATTTGTACTTATTAAAGATGTATTCCATTATCAATTTTATGTATATAGACAAATGGTTGATATATATGTGTGTGTGTGTGTGTGTGTGTGTGTGTGTGTGTGTGTGTGTGGACGTTTCTGTCCATATATATGAGCAAGATGAGTGGTAGAAATCATGAAAATTTGACAACTAATTTTGATTGTATCTATTGTCAAAATTTTAGTATGAAAACCAAATTCATTTTTGGTTTACATAATGCACATGTTTTAAATTACACAAGAAATATAAAAAAAAAATAAAAATAAAAATTTGCATACCTAATACCAGAAAATATTTTTAAGCTCATTTTTAAGGTCGTTACCAAATACTGGAAAATAATATAGTTTTCCAGAAAATATTCTTTGGAAAATGAACTATTTTCTAAAAAACGTTAATGCTAAAACAAACAGAGCGTTATATTGAAGGTCAAGTTCATTTTTATTTTGATTTGTCGATGACTTAGACATTAGGGGTCTTGACTAGTAGCATAAAATTTTATCTCATAGCTTATAAAAAAAAGTCCACTAAAAAAAAAACTTACAATAAAAAAGGAAATGAAATAAAAACGCTCAAAATTTTATAATTTATTTCAATTTAAGTCTCACGTTTTTTATTTTGTCAATCAAAGTTTTAAACTTATGAAACCATTTCAATTTAGCCTTTGTCCATCTCCATTACTTTGGACATTAATTAATGAAGTATAAACAAAAGAAAAGTCGTTAGTAGAATTTTATATTTCAGCTGGTCTAAAGGTTCAAATTTAATCCTATTTGATTAGTGATGCAAAATTAAGCCAAGTTGATTAAATGACCCATTATATGTATAAATTCAATTCAAAGTTCATTAAACCATAACAATATATCACGATATAAAATATAAGTGAAAATATATAAATAATACGGCAATTTGTTGACAACCAATTAACAATATTAAAGGGAAAAAAACACACACGGAGAGTTTAGTCACCAACCTCGAGGCAAAATCCACTAATAAAATTGAAGTTGTTACAAATGAAATTAACCATAACTTCAAGCTGCTTCCTCTAGTAGTTACTTACTTACATGGCCACATGTAACTCCAACTTGATTAGAAAATTTTATTATGGATTTCGAAAACAAGAACTTCCCACTCACAACTTCAAGGACCATCTCAATAATTTCATAGCAGCTTGATTGTGTTCATGTATTATGACTTTAGCTCGATCACCAAAAAATAGTAACACCGATTTTCAGATACACTATTTTGTCTCTGATACGTTGGTAAACTGAAAGAGAATTGATATAGTCATCGTAGATACATGATGGAGGCTCTTGATGGTTTAGGATTCACGATTCTTAATCAGTCAGGACCCTATTGATGGTTTGTCGAGGCATAGCTCGGTCGATCGACTGTATGTGAGATTCTAGAAATTTCCCTTCTCTTGAGTTGATCTGAGGTCTTTCATCTTGGACTTAAATTGTAACTCTATGACCTACAAGACTCACAATTTATTCACGGTTTGATAACACTAAACAACTGTAGATCGAACATAGGTAACTAGCTTCACTTGTTTGGCATATAAGATTTCACTTATAAATATTATATATATATATATATATATGTTTCACTTTCTCGCTCTAAGTACACATTATTAACTAAATAAAACTTTTATGTCTACTCTCTTAATTCATTGTTTGTCAAATTCTCTTAATTCATTGTTTGTCAAATTGATTTATAAAACTAAGTCTTCGGTGAAATTCTGAGTGTGACAATTTTCTGTAGTTTTTCAAAATAATGGATATGGACTGAAGTTTCAAGTTGAAACTATTTCATAAGTTTGAGACCTTAATTGACAAAGTTAAGACTTAACCTAAAACACGATATAAATTATAGAACTTTTTATGTCATTCCACTTTAAAGTAATGTTACTAAGAATATTTTCAATTGAATATATACTTGAATTGGTGTTTCATAAGCATATTTGGCAACTTTAAGAGCATTGGCATCAGTCCATGTATAATAAAAAAAGAAGTGTAAAATGTCCATATTTAAGCTAAAAAATCACCCACATTAGTCAAACTAAAGATGTGTAAACAATAATCATGTAAATATACATAGTTATGGTAGTTTTGTGTATCATTATTTTAATTTTGTTTTCTCTCTCTCTCTCTCTCTCTCTCTCTATGAAAATAATAACAAAAATATGAAAAATGATTATTTAAATAAAATAGAAGATAGAATAAAGAATATGATACGGGTGTTTTTGTGTAACATAGAAAAGTAAGTTTTATGCTAAAATGGAGGAAAAAAAATTGTACGGGATAATGGAATTGCTCAAACAGGTTTTTTTTTCCCCCCCTTTGTTTGATCGATTATTGTGCAGGTGGATGACAAGTACGAATACTCAAGCGATGCCAAGGATATCCAAGTTCATGGGTGGGTAAGCGCAAACCCACCAGTGGGGTGTTGGCAAATCACACCCAGCTATGAGTTCCGATCTGCTGGACCCTCCAAACAATCCCTTACCTCCCATGACGGTCCAACCAGCCTTTCAGTTAGTAAAAAATAGTTTCAGAATCTTCATTGCATGTGGATCACATCACATGCACGTACACTGTGAACTATAAAAAAGAAAGTGTGTGATACTCTCTATTTTTATAATCTTTAACTTTCTCTAAATGGCATAAACAATCTCAGGTCTTTCATAGCCCACACTACGCAGGAGAGGCTTTGGTAGTGGAATTTGGACCTAATGAGCCATGGAAGAAAGTTTACGGTCCCGTTTTTATCTATCTTAATTCTTTGACTAATGGCAAGGGCCACAATTTGCTCTGGGAGGATGCTAAAAAACAGGTTTCACATCAAACACATGTTGAAATTTGTGGTTTTGTTTGGTAAAAATTAGATTGTAGTACAACTTTAATTTGATGGCAAACAATTAATGAAACAAACTAATTTTTTTTTTCCAGACGATCAATGAAGTTAAAGCCTGGCCCTATGATTTTCCAGCTTCAGTGGACTTTCCATCATCAAATCAACGGGGTAGTGTCACTGGTCGATTACTAGTCCTTGATAGGTACATTTCTATATTTATATTGCATTTTTTTTTTATTGAATTTATGAGTAATGCTACAAATACAAATTATTTTACAATATTTTTACAAACTATTAAATGTTTTTTATTAATAAACACTTACCATATCAATAGTTTGTAAAAAATTTTGTATCTCTAGCATTTTCTTGGGTTTATTATTGTAATTTGCTCTCTATTCCTAAAATTAGAAATTTATGATGAATTCAAATTTTTTAAATATGTTTAGCCCATAATGGATATTTGGCTCTTCAATCCTAAGTGTGGTTTCTTTTTTTTTAAGATTAAATTATAAAATGTTTGGTTAACGAGTACCTTAAAGTATTTATTAATGAATCATTTTAAATAAATTTTGAGAGTAAAACAGACATTTTGGGCTACACCAATTCTTTTTTTTTTTTTTTTAGTGAAAGATATATACAGCGTGTTTACGAAAGTTAACTTTCCTATTTAAGTTTAACAACAATTTTAACTATAGACAACTTACCTACTACCAATTGAGATTTTAATTTTAATGGGGAATTGAAGCAAACCTTATAGTATAATTAATGGGACAAAATGCAATTAACTCATGTTAAATTTAACTGAAGTTTAAACTTTGAGCTTTGTGTAGGTATATTAATAAGATTGCTATACCTGGAAGTGGTTCTTATGTTGGATTGGCACTCCCTGGGGAAGTTGGATCTTGGCAAAGAGAATGCAAGGTAATATTAAATTTTTTATTCCATGCTAATTAAAGGTACATATAATGTGGCCATTATGACTCGTTGGCTCTTCTTTCTTGTTAAAGTTAAACATTAGTACAAGAAAATTTTCCTTATAATTTTGGACAATTTGGTACCTTATCTTCATAGCTAGGTAGCAAACTTGATTCCTTGAACATGTTATTTCTGATCAGGGTTACCAATTTTGGACCATAGCTAATAAGGATGGCTATTTCAGTATTAATAATGTACGTGCTGGTGAATATAATTTGTATGCATGGGTCCCTGGTGTCATCGGTGATTACAGAAATGCTGCTGTCATTTCCATAACTTCAGGTCTTGTTTTCAATTTGTTATGATGCTTTTTTATATTCATATCCTAATGTGCTATTAACTTATTATGATATAGTAATTTGAAATTGAATATCTTGTGAAGCAGGTCGTAGCACTGATGTTGGTAATCTTGTATATGAGCCTCCAAGAGATGCCCCAACATTGTGGGAAATAGGCATCCCAGATCGCACTGCTGCAGAATTCTATGTTCCCGATCCTAACCCTTTGTATATTAACAAACTTTATGTCAATCAACCTGATTGCAGGTTAGTCCCTTTAATTGTGATTTTTCATAATCTGTATATAAAATTAGTATGGTTCATGCAAGAAGAATTAGTTAAAATTAGGACCTAAATGCAGGAAAAATTTGGTCAAGATAAAACTTTCTCTTAATTTCCCTTATTTAGCTTAGTGTGAGATAGAGTTGTTTTTTTAAAAAAATTTAATGAAAAACAATTTAATCTCTTACCAAGTTAAATTTGGGAAGTCAAAAGATAATTTTCCAATTCATTTAAAAATCTCTACCAAATATAGGAAAATGATAGTTTTTAAGAAAATAATTTATTTTCCCAAAAAATGTTAATGTGGAAAAAAACAGAGGATAGCTTCCCATTAATGAATAACCAACTTGAAATGATTCGATATTATTTATGTTAGATATATATTAGAGATATTAGCCTATTAGTATAGGCTCAAGCTCATCTTACTTTCTATGCAAGACAAGTCTCTTACTTGTAATAAAAGTTTAAGGTTTAGTGTCTTATATATACTCATCTTATGTTCATGGTAATACATGATTTGTATTACACTCTGATATATTAAATATGTTGCACTTAAGGGTTAAGGTGAATCACGCAACTCTCGTTTTTTGTGTTCTTTATTTTATGTTTTCGCTTCTAGATCTATTATAGAATATAATATTCAACATGATATATCAAAGCAAATATTTAATTAGCATGGTATCGGAGCTAATATTTAACAATTTCCTATATTTATGTTATTCTTATATAATCTAGCTATATAAGTTTTCATGTTTAATTACATATTACATAATTTCAGTGAGAATATGATAACACATTTTTAATTGGCAGGTTTAGACAGTACGGCTTGTGGGAAAGATATGCAGAACTCTATCCTCATGGAGACTTAGTATACACCGTAGGTGTGAGTGATTACACTAAAGATTGGTTCTATGCTCAGGTTACCAGGTGCAGTTTTTTTTTTTTTTTTTGGCTTGATCAAACTTTTCTTCACATCTTTTCTTTATAGCTACGATACTGTTTGAGTTCATTTTAGATCATTTTTAAAGTAATTTTTTAGCCCCAAAAAAAATCTTCAAATGGATGTGAATTTCTACGTACAATTATCCTCTTTAATGCTAAAGTTCGGATTATTAGAGTGTAGCTATCAACTAGTTCAATTTTACAATCTAGCTTTCTTGCATTGCAGGAAAATAGCCAATAGGGTGTATAAAGGAACTACATGGCAAATCAAATTTAATCTTCACAATGTGAATCGTGTTGCTACTTATAAGTTGCGAGTGGCACTGGCATCTGCCGCTCTTGCTGAATTGCAGGTATAAAAACTTCATTTTCTGATTATTAGCTTAATGCTATTTCCATGGAGAGAAAGCCCATTACTTGTTAATAGCATCGATTTTGAATGCATATTGACACCATTAATTATAAATGAATTGCATTTGAAGGTTCGGGTTAACGATCCAAACACAAAAAAACCTCTGTTTTCAAGTGGACTAATAGGGGACGACAACGCAATTGCAAGACATGGAATCCATGGGCTCTATTGGCTTTACACTGTGGACATCCCAGGTGGTCGGCTTGTTGAAGGGGATAATACCGTTTTTTTGACACAACCAAGAAGCGTCAGCCCTTTCCAAGGGATTATGTATGATTATATCCGTTTAGAAGGTCCCCAGGGATATAAAAATTGAGTTCCTTAATAAAAGTATACAAATTTATTAACATTTATATGTAGAGTTGGATTTAAGATACCTTTATTGTAATTTTAAATAATATTACACCACTTAATATTTATCTACAAATTGATGGAGAATGTTTTTGGTTTATAATTTTAAATTTGTTGATGGAGAAATTCAAAATCTTCTTTAAGTATGAATGTAGGATGAGGTTGATGTGAAACTACATTTAAACAAAGCTTCAAATTAACCTTGTTTTTGTGTCTCGTTTCGAAAATATCAAGTAAAACAAATGGGAAGAAAAATTCAATCAAGATAAGGTAGAAGGGAACTGCTAATAATAATAATTTTGTATAATATGCAACCCAAGTATTTTGGCAATTTATTAGTGTACAATAAATAAATTAACTAATTGTAATTATACAAACAAAATAGAGAATTAAGGAACAATGTTGAATTTAGGGCCACTGATGTATAGACTTAATAAAATTGAACCCGAATTCAATGGAAAATTTTATATATCAAGATACAAATAGAGATTTTGGAAGTCGTAAAAAAAGAGTCAACTCATATCACCTGCTAAAACGACAGGCTTTTTGTTTTTGACTTTTTAACTTTGTAATTATGTTTCACACTTTCAAAGTCACAATTCACTCAACTCCCACCAAATTCACCAAGTCATTTCTAAACAAGAACAAGAAAGAGGGTGTATTGTATAGTGTTTCTAATTGAATTGTTTCTTAGCTTTCACTGAAATCCACTAGATAACTATTCACCACCGAATTGCTTCAATGAAACCACTAGTGAACTCTTACCATCATTGCTCGTGAAAGTATTTTACAATAGTTATCGACGCGAGAGAGAGAGAGAGAGAGAGGGAAGGTGAATACAAAATGCTTTTAATGACATAGAAGAGCTACAACGCTCCTCTATTGTTAGAGAATACTCTCTATCTTTTTTTAAATGGCTTCTTTAGAATGGTGAATAAAAAAAAATTAGCTACAATATTGACCATTTTAGATGTGAAAAGGTTTTTCATTTATCTAAATTTTAGCAATGGTAATGACAATTTTAGAGAAAACTCTATTTTGAAGAACCCAATGTGAAAGCTCTAAGTTCCTTGATGTTAGAATATGGTTAAGCAAATAGGATAAGGTGCATTTTTTTGAAATTGACGAGAAAATTCTGTAGAGAATTGTGTAGGGAGAGAGGAAGCTAGAAAAAGAGAGAAGAGTTTCCCCAAAAAAAAAAAAAAAGGAGAAAAGTAACACAAGATAATTACGAGGTTTGTTGACCAAGGGAACAGTGCAAATTGGGATGACAATGACAACAAAATGCTAGATGGCTGTAAAGACCTGAGAAATGGTTGCATAAGTGACCAAGGTGGGGCTTTTACAACCAGACACTACAAAACACGCGAATCTTAGGCTGCGTTTTTTTTAGTTGCGTTTGTAAAAATGCAGCTATAGATACCTATAGCCCCATTTATTAAAAATGCAGCTAAAATTATGAACCTATAGCCGCATTTTATAAAACGCAACTATAGGACAGTTCTGTGGCTACATTGATAGCTTTAGGGCAAAGGATCACGTATGTTGTAGAACGTGTGAGTGAATTGGCGAATTTCACATATATCATAACCCATAATAAGGGATGATTCAATTTGAGTGACTTAGGAGCCTTAAATGTGATTAACTCCAAAATCAAAATCTATGTGAAAAATAGAGCAAGATAGGCCTTGTTAGAAAAAAGTCAAATCTAGTCCACAGTCAAAGTCAAAGCAATATAGCCAACTTAGTCTAGTCAATAGTTTGGTCAATGGTTTGGATTCGATTAGGCGATTCAGTCTAAGGTTTGAATTTGATCAATGAGGTCTTGTCGTGTGACACATATTTTGAGACTTCTTTTATTTAGACTTTCACCTCATGTTTAATTAGTGTCATATATCACTTTTCTTTGAAAGGGAAATATGTACTATTTATTTAACTTCCTCCCAAGCAAATGATTTAATGAGTTTATTCATTTAACCATACACCTAAGCAATATTTATAATAAAGTATCTAATTTTTACTATTTCCTTAGTATTTAAATTTTAATAAAACTTTTGGGCAACCTTCCACCTAGGGTTTGTGTTATGGTGAAAAATAATAAGGGTTAAGTGCCTCAACTAATTGTTTGCGCCTAAAACACACTCAAATTTTCAAGAGGGTCCCATATTTTATGGATAACATCAAGAGAAGTTTTGTCTACTTTTTTCCTTTATATTTTGTTATCAAATAACTCTTATTGGAAAAAAGGGGGGAAAAAAAAGGAAAATTATACTTTACCACCTTAAAATTATACCTGTGCGGGCCAAATGTGGGCTTGTTGGGCCAGACACGTGTTTGGGCTCACAATTTACTTATTAAGTGGGCTTTTGTATTTCCTACAATGGGCGATCCTATATAGTACAAATACAACCATCTAGAACCATACTTCTGTTCCTCTCTTCCCCTTATCCCTTACTCAAGTTGCCAACTCCTAACTTTGAATATTCGTTGCCTATTTATAGGCCAAGTCGTCGAGACCATGTGAGGCATTCCTGATCAGTGGAGGCGAGGGTCCAATCTTTTTCCTCCTAAGTGGTGGCATTAAATGAGAATGGGGAAACGATAATGGCCTGGGAATCAAACCCACCGCGAGGCTTGCTGTACGGCGGTGTTGTCCCAAGATAGTGGAAAAGGAGGTCCAATACCATCGCTCCGGAGTGGATCTTAAGTGATGAGTAGGTGGGTATAATTGCGTGGGAGTTAGTTCCTCGACTGGGTCTGTTGCTCGGCTGGGGTGCTTCCAAGGCAATGGAAGGGGAGGTCCAATACCGTTGCTTCGGAGTGGACTTTGGTTGGTGGGCGAGTGAAGGTAGTGGCATGGGGAAGAGACATGCAGATGGGCGTGTTGCTCGGCAGAGGCATTCCTTAAGGGTTACCGGGAGCCTACCGAGCATGGTAGGCCGACCGGCGAGCTTCAATAAGTTCTGGCCGAGCACACTCGGCCACATGGCGTTGTGGTGTTAGTCCTTCGTGGCTGAATGGTTTCAACGGAGTCCCCGCCCGTACAATACCCTAGATTACATTTTGTATCATAAACTTTTTGAATATACGTTTTGCACCCTAAACTATGACTTTTATTACACTTTGCACCCTCACGTTAAGTTTTCTATTAACTTGGATGGAAATCCAAAGTTTATGGTACAAAATGTAATCAATAGTATAGTTTAGGATGATAAAATATAATTTCTTCTTTGTTTTTTGGGATTGAGAAGAAGAACAATTAAATATTTTCATGTGATGTCATACTTTTCCATCCAAATTAATGATAAACTTAACATTGAGATACAAAGTGTAACAATAGTCATAGTTTAAGCTGCAAAATATGCATTCGAAAAGTTGAAGATGTAAAATGTAATTTAGAGTATAGTCTGTAAAATGAAATTCTAATAATAATAAATAAATAAATAAAAGTTAAAGAAATCATGCCTAAAGTCCTGGATCAAACCATGAGCAAAAGCCCAAAAGAAGAAATTAAGGCCCATTTCCTCTTGCACAGGGTATGAGCTGCTATTGCCATATTCGAAAGTACTAGAAAATAGAAATACCCATTAAAAAAAAAAACCCTCTTGTAAGCACGTGTCTCGCTTTTAAACGCGGTCACATGCATTGTGCGTGATACCACCGGTAAGAAGTAGAAACCCTAGCTCGCGGCGTATTGGGGTTTAACTCTTTTAAAAGCCATAGCTAGGGTTTAAGAGAAATCTTCGACACTCTCTCTCTCTACCATTTATTTTCATCTCTGAAAATATGGGTTTCTGGGGTAAGCCTTTTTCATCAATTTCCCTAAGTCTGTTAACTAATCATTTCTAAGTATTCTTTGTTGTATATATCTTTTATGTATTTGTGTCTGTGTGTGTGTGTGTGTGTGTTTTTTTTCTGGTTTTGATTCTCAGGAATTGAAGTAAAACCTGGCAAACCATACCCTTATCACTCAGACAATGTTGAAGGAAAGCTTCATGTTACTCAGGTTCTGTTTAACTTTGCTCTTTAAAAGTTTTGAACTTTTTACAAATTGGGTGTTTTCCATTTGAACTTTGTTCCTATAATTATTTGGTATAATTGAGATAGACCCATCAAAATATTTGGAGATTTTGGAAATTTGTATATTGAACTGGGTGTTTGAGATTTTATATTAAGAGTTTGTAAGTCAATTTTTGCTTGCTAATGTATGTTGTGTTGTGTGCAAATTCAGGCAACATTAGGCCTTGGCTCATCATCAGCTGAAAGGTGTATACTTCAGTGTCATGTAGGACACAAGAGCCCAATTTTCTTGTGTTCTTTGTTACCGGATAGGAACGAGACATGCCCATTGAGTCTTGAGTTTCAGAGTGATGATTTAGTAGCCTTCTCAGTGATTGGCCCACGAAGCATTCATCTCTCTGGTTATTTTGTGGCCAATGAAGGAGACGGTGCTCTTGATGACTATGATTCGTATCCTTTTGATTGATTTCTTGAAATTGATTAAATGGAATTTCTATTAGTTAGCTGTTTTTATTGAATTTTCTTTTTTGCTTTGCCATGGTTTATATTCCCCTTACTACTATGTGAAGTGATTCTTATGGGGAGGATATTGCTGACACAAACTCAGACGAATCATCTGAGTTTGATTCTGAAGACGGATATGAGGATGAGGATGATTTCATTGATGATAGTGATCTTGACATGTACAACCCTTCACATGTTCCAAATAGTGGAGGTAGGTTGACATTTTGGTAGACTGCTAACTTCTAAACTTCATTTTTCTTCTTCTTGCTACTTATCTGGTCTACTTCCTGTGTAGTGTAGTCTATGTGCTATTTAATATTTTATGTTTCAAATAAATTAGCATATTCTTGGGATCCAGATGTGACTAACTTAAAAGAATTGGATTTCACATAAAAGGAAGCATCAAATTGAATGGAAGTTTTTGAAAAAAAAAAACTAGTCATTAATTTTTCAGTTCTTTAACAATTGAGGAGACCTTTCTAGAAGATTTTTATGCCTTGTGCACCAAAAGAATTATATAGGATTATCTGAAACTTTGGATATCGGTTAAGGTTGTGGTATCTCTGAGGATCAAATCATATCTAATAAAAAAATTAGAAGAGGTCAGGTGTGTGTGTGTGTGTGTGTGTGTGTGAGAGAGAGAGAGAGAGAGAGAGAGAGACGGCTGGCTACTTGCTAATAGATTTGATAATTGCATAAAATTCAGAGTCAAGCTGGGTCAAAATTCTCCCCAAATGCTGCTACAATTTGGCTCTGGTTAACCCCACCGACTCAAATCAACACAACTAATCTAATTTGGATTGGTTTGGCTTGCTTCTGCATCAAAGTATGGCAGACCTGATTATGTGGGCAGTGTCCAGGTTGAAATGACAGGTAACGAGGTTATGTATGCATAGAACGTAATTGGTTCTAATCTCTTAACTTGAGAACACAAGGTTTTAAGAGTACCAGGTACCTCAATGACTGTTAGGCTTGGGTGGCCTTCTTGGTAGTAGCTATATTTATATTCCTTTGTTGTTATAATTATCAATAGTAGTAGTGCTAGTAGTAAGAGTTGTGTGAAAACTAAATTAACATATTATGGAAATGATAGATGAAAATATCAAAGAGGTGCCCCACTCCCCTTCTATAAGGAGTGCTTCATGTTGCGCTGGCTCTTTATCATTTGAAGGGGGCTGCTATTTTTTTTGATCTATAATTTAGGATGGGCTTCTGATGTCAGATGTCAGCGTATATGTGAGCATGCATGTGAGTGTTATATTTTTTTGGAATTATCAATTATACATGGTAGGTTTCGTTTTTATAACCTGACCCAACTTGCATCTTTATCAAATATCATGTACTCTAAGCTAATGCCCTAATATATTTCACTGCATTAGCATAGTGGGGTTGAACTGCTTTTGTGATCATGTACTTTTGCCACATTGGTTTGTTGGTGACTCTTCACTGTACAAAACTTACAATCAAATAGTTATTAGTAAGTTATATATTGTACTGGATATTTGCTATCTTTGACTTCTTTTTTTTGTTTTTCCTTTTTATTGCAGTTGTAATAGAGGAAATAGTGGATGATGAGAAGGCTACAAATGGCAATGGCCAGCAAAAACGAAAAAAGAAGAATCGATCAAGTGACTCTGAGGACCATAGAGAATCTCAACAACAAATTGTTGTCAAGAGTCATAGTTCCCCTGTTTTGGAAAGTGAAGATGAAGATGGTTTTCCAGTTTCTACCAAGCATAAAAGCAACTTGAGTATTCAGAAGCCTGAAGCAGAAGCAGAACAGATAGAAAAGAAAGCATCTGAGAAAACCAAGAAGAAGAAGAAAACAAAAGATGGTGATCAAGCTACTGGCTTAAAAAGAAAGGTTGAAAGCGTAGACCAAGATGATCATCCAGAAAGGTGTGATGGATTCATCTATTTTCTGTTACCATTGATACTTGCTTCTAATTGCATTTTCTTTTTTTCAGTTTTTTTCTTATTTTGGTCAGAACTTGTTATTTTTTCTATACTTGATGCACTTGGTATATGGTAATGTAGCTTCAAAAGCTTTTTATCTCTCTTAATATTCATTCTGTGAGCTACTTATCAAAAAAAAAAGTGTATCCTGTGAGCTGGGAAGCCTTCAAAATAGTTAATTTAGTGTCTATATGCTAAGCCATTCCTTAAAAAAATGCCAGGCAAAAGAAGAAAAACAAGAAGAAGCGAAAAGAACAGGCTAAAGAGGGAGAGGCTCTTGAATCTGGTAACAACACTGAAATCAATGTTCCTATTGAGGATGAAAAGCAGCCTGAATTAAAGAGGAGCTCCAATCTGAACCAAGTTTCACCTGTTGAGAATGATCATGATCATACGCTATCTAACAAGAAGTGAGAACAAATTTCTCATTTTTTAATTGATGTATTTGCCTGTAAGGACAGTTGAGTATATATCCTGTGTGCTCAAACTGTGCCCTTGAACTTTTCTTGTACATCGTGTTAAATATATGCATTTACTCTGTACTTTATCACCAAAAAGAAAAAAGAAAAAATAGAAAGAGAGATTTCTAATTGCTTATACTGTTGAAGTTCATATAGTCACATGTTATTTACATGAGTTTTTTCTGTACATGTGCACAGGGACCTTGGTGTTGATTTGGACCATGTTACTGGGAAAAATTCCTCGGAGGAGAAAAAAAAGAAGAAAAAGAAGAAGAAGTCGACAACTCAGGAGGGTGAAGGGAAAGCTACTGTGGATCAAACTGTTTCAGCTGTGGGAAATAAGGAGGAAGAGGAAAAACAAAGTGAAGTCAAGTCATCTCAAGTGAGAACCTTTGCAAATGGGTTGGTTATTGAGGAGCTACAAATGGGCAAACCAGATGGCAAAAGAGCTTCTCCTGGAAAACAGGTTAGTCTTTGTTAAATACTGGTGGTCAAGTGCCACATTTAAGCCTTGACCCTTAACTTAAAAGATATTACGTTTTGACAGGAGTCATTTATATTTCCTTTTGGTTTACTGACTTTTGAACGTTTCTCATATTTAACAAAGTAAGAGCATTCGCATCAGGTGTATTAAAAATGTAAAATAGCATAAGGTCCAAAATTTGTCTAATAAACCACAAAAAAAATCCGCATCAGTTTATGTATCCATTGTGCAAAATGGGATTTTGCTACATTGCTTGTGCAAATATACAATTTATTATAGCTTATGCAAAACAATTTTGTATTGTTTCTTTGCGTTTCCGGAGAGTGAAGGAAAAGAATAGATGGTGATTCTTCTGTGTGAAGAGAGACGATTTTAAAAAATCATGAAAATTGATATTTAATGAATAGTGTATAGAATAAATAATCAAATGTGGGTGTTTTGAAAAATGGTTAGGTAAAATAAAAAAAAAGTAGGTTCATATGCTAAAATAAATAAGAATTTTTGCACAAGCTGATGCAAATACTCTAAGAGCCTTTATAGTAAGCTGTTAGATGGAGTTCCCATGGCCTATAATTCCTAAGAAATTTTAGTGGGATGATATAAGGAGTTAAAATTCACTGCATCAATCACTCTAGTCAGTGTTATGCTCATCCAGTGCATGGCTTCAATGGGGCTTCAGCTTTTCTATTGTCTGGTCCTAGTCAGTAACTCACAACACTATAAAATCAAATAAATTTTGTGGTGTGGGCCTGTTGCATCTGGATTTTTATCTCTGGCTGTTGCGTTATCCAATGCATTATGACCATGAGTCTATATATAGATCTTTTTTTCCTCTTTTTTTATAAGCAACAAAACTTTATTAATGAAAGAAGAGGCCCAAGTATGCATGGAGTATACTATGGAAATTGGTTAAAACACAATCAAGCTCTCAAGTCACGAATATTTATGAATAAAAGACATTCATAGAATAATAATCTAGATTTTTTTTTTTTTGATAGGTAAGAATAATAATCTAGATTTATTGGCAAGTTCTTGTAAACAAAGTAATATCCAATGAATTTTTCTCTTCTTTCAATTAACTGCAATTGTTTTATTTTCAGGTCAGTGTCCACTACATTGGCAAACTTAAAAGCAACGGCAAAATTTTTGACTCAAATGTGGGAAGGGCACCCTTTAAATTCCGTCTAGGTACTATAAAAATTTGATATGACGAATGTCTGGAACTCAGGTTTGTTTTGTGTATTAACATTTTTTTTGTTTTGGTCTTGCAGGTATAGGACATGTTATTAAGGGATGGGATGTTGGTGTTAATGGTAATTTTCTGAAGGACTAAATCTTGACTCTACTTGTCTGTACATTTAAATGATTTAATATCCTCTGCAAAGCAGCTTTTACATATTATTATGTATACCAAATCCTCAGGCATGCGTATTGGGGACAAAAGAAGACTCACAATTCCACCATCAATGGGGTACGCAATGGGTCAAATAGTTTTGCTATGCATTTGATTTTTTTTTTCAGACGTTATTCTTTGCATTTTATTGTCTTGTTTCTTGTATGGTTCCACCTTTGGTAGGATGATAAGTGTTGATGCACTCTTTCTAGCTCCTGTTTATTTTTGGTTCTAACAAGCAAGGGCCTCCCCCTACAAAGCTTTGGATGTCCCAATCAGGCATATTTATATAAATTATTTTTATGCAGCTATGGAGCTAAAAGTGCTGGGAAGATACCACCAAATTCATGGCTCATGTTTGATGTAGAGTTGGTTGATGTTCGTTGATGATGTTGATTTTGTGTTTTCCTCGTAAGTTTTTTGAGGTTACTTTTGTGTTTTCCTCGTAAGTTTTTTGAGGTTACTTTTGTGTTTTCCTTCCTACGTTTTTTGAGGTTCTTGCTTTCTGCAAAAATTAGAGGTTTTTTATCATGAGGATGTAAGATTACGAAAAATGGAACCATTGTTTCAATCTGGGAACTGGTTGAGCAAAAATTTTGTTTGAATTAAAACTTTACTCATAAAATGAGTTATAAAAATTATTATTTTGTGCAATATTCTCCAATTATACAATGTGCAATCAAAGTGCTCGTTGATATGGGCTCACTTGGTTTACGTGCAATATCCTCGTTGAAATTTTACATGTAATGTTACTTGGTTTATATTTGTGAATCAATTTTTTTTTTTTTTGGAGGGAAAACTTGTGAATCAATTGAAGACTAAGAAAATACTACTGTATGTTTGAAGTTATGGGAACATGAAACATTGTATTGGGAATGTGAATTTTGAAAGTATGTTATAGGGGACATAAAAAATGGATGAAGTGGTATTTAAACTTAGGATGCTCCTGTATTCTTGAAGTTATGGGAACATGAAACATTGTATTGGGAATGTGAATTTTGAAAGTATAATATAGGGGACAAAAAATGGATGAAGTGGGATTTAAACTTAGGTTTTCCTGTCATTGATCTACAAGGTTCTTGGAATAACAAGGAAGATATAGTTGCTAAAAATATAATTTAAAGAGTAATGATATGTACTTGAATTCACATTCCTAAGTGTGTGTGTGTGTGTGTGTGTGTGTGTGTATGTATATATATATATATATATAGAATAGACTAGTTAATACATGAGGAATAGAGTTTGGTATATCAAAAAATATACAAATATTGGAAAAGGACAGTTAAATTAAATATTAATGCTGTAGTTTTTCAAGCATATTCAGTTACTTGCAACAAAAAATATTAGTAGGTTATGTTACAAAATTTCACGTCTGACTAACCTGTTCTATTACTGCTACCTAAGAGCAATTGCATCAATGGGTGTAAAATATAAAAACTGCAAAAATTTACACAATAGAGCATGAAATTGACACGCATCAGAACTTGTAAAGGTTTGTAAATATACAAACTTGCTACAGTAACCGTGCATATGCATGGTTATGTACATGTGTATTTCATTTTTTAAATCTTTTTGCTGTTACTTCTCAAGTTACATTCTCTCTCTTCTCCATCAATTCTCTCTCTTCTCCACCTGACTCTCTTCCATCTATATCTCCTCCATACAAATAATCAAATCATCAAACAAATCCTAGATCTAGATCTTAACTCATCAAACCCATGTGGTTTTCTTAAATCTAAATTCTAACTCCTCAAACCCATTTACAAAACCATATCATCAAACCCATATACAAATCTATGTGAATCATCAAAGAAGAAGAAGAAGCGGTCAAGAAGAAAAAGCAGCGGCTATAGCGGTAGCAAAAATAAATTAGGAAAAAAAAAAAAAAAAAACAATGACAGCAACAACAGAAGAATAAGCAGCGGCAACAACAGCAAAAGAAGAAGCAACGGCAGCAATAGATGAAGGAAATAGAGGTCCAGCCATGGAGGTTCGCCTTTGTGGTGGTCATGTGAGCTTCGGCCATGACCATGGAGGTCCAACAATGGAAGTTTTGTGGTAGTCAGAACACAGAAGAGGAGAGCTGAGAGATGAGAGATTAGAGATAACGTGTGAGAGTTAAGGTGTGAGAAGAAATAAAGGTCAAAATAATAATAATAAATGAATAAAATGATTATTTAAATAAAAAGAATGTATAATAGATAGCCTGACGTGAGTGTTTTGTAAAAATAATTGTACAAAATAGAAAAAATAGGTTTTTATGTTAAAATAGAAGGAAAATTTTGCACGTACTAATGTTGATGCTCTAGAGATTGCAAAGAGAGTGTAATCACGGCTATTAGCTAGCCTACACCTTAATGATGGGCGCTAACAAGACCATCACTCTTCTCATTATACCACTAATTTTGGTGCTCTTATTCCCTCCCTCATCATAGGGTGGGATGATGGGAGATATCATTAGATATTAAGAGTCTGATTGGATTGCTCAAAACTCATAATTCAAACTCATAACCTATAACTCATAATTCTATCGTTGCTATAACTCAAATATCTCCCAACAAAGTGAAAATGAAAAGAATTGAAGTGTAGTGTGAATAGTCTGAAAATGAAAAAGAAATTAAACAAAGAAAAAGAAGTAAACAAAGTCCAATGAGAATAACACCTTTGCTTTTGACGTGACAACACATTGCCATTGGGCTTTACCAATGCACCGTAATAACACTTTCGCCATTGAAACTCAAATTTCAGGATTTGTAAACTCCAAAATCTTGTTCCCAGTTCTCATTACTCAAACTCAATTTTTTTTTTGAGTTTTGAGCGATGAGAACATGATTCAAAAATTATGCCAAACAACCATTTTCTTATGTGGGTCCTACATGTTTTGGGTTTGGGCCTTTTGAGTGATAAAAGCTGAGTTATATAACTCAGTTTTCACCAATCTAAACACCCTCTAAGATTCTTCGAACAATCTTCGTCCAAGTCTTCTTCATCCAAGACTTCTTCAAACGATATTCGTTCGAAAACAATAAATGAACCGTTTAGGTTTCCTTTTATATCAAATATGATATTTGTCCGAAAACAACAAATGAACCGTTTGGATTTCCTTTTATATCATATTAATGTAGAATGAACAACCTAAAAGGGAAATTATCCCACCCTCGAGCTAAAACATACATGACAAGCCATAGCTGCTAAGAAAGTGTTTCTTCTTACACAAACTAGCTAGCTACCATCCCAATGCTAAGATGGTAACAAAATTATTGTAGAGATTAGAGGAAAGAAAACAATAAGGACCTTCATCCACGTGAGGGTCAAATGTTGTGTAATGCTCTCAATGTGGCAAATTAATGATAGTACTCATACTATAAAATTATAATAAGTCGAATCACTATCTCTAATCTTTAACTTCTTCTCAGCAAAAAAAAAAAAAAAAATTCAAATAAATCAAACTGATTCGAAGATGATTGTATCCGTTCTAGTCTCTACCACTTCTTATATCTAACAGCAGAGTGCTATATTTCATGAGGAAAAGAAAGCAGAAAATAATATAGTAATGACTAATGACATAATCAATCGAGCAATGGTTATTAAGCACACTACACTCTTGTATTTAAAGATAAATCGTGACTTGGAAATAAGGTGTGTACAGTATATATGAGTTATTACCGTTATCTAAAAGCACCAAATGCAGGAATCATTTTTAAGAATTGGAATTATTAATAACTAGCCATGATCCACGTGATGCACAAATAATGCTTTAAGCTGTTATGTAAAAAACCTATATAGAATATCCAATATTTTTTAAAGTAATAACATGAAGTAATGTTGTAATAACATGAAGAGATTTTTGTTAAATTAATGATATAATACAAAATTAAGGGGATGGAGAATTTAAACTATAAAGAAAAAGTTACATAAATTAGAAATTAATTATTATATGGTGTAATAACTTCTCAAAAGAAAAAAATAGGGTGCAATAAGTTGATTGTTTGTTTAATTTTTTTTTTTTTTCGCCGAAATTGTTAATCATAATTTTTGTTTCTACATTGGCTTGGAGTTAGCATAAAAAATTTGCAATTGTACTTTCATGTAAATGTTTTTTTTTTTTTTTTTTTTTTGAGAAAAATATAAATGTTTAGTTAGCTTATGAAAATATCATCTAAAATTTATGATGTCACGTTTATGTTATTAAAGTATGATAGTGATAAGTTAAACACTCATTTAAAATAGTGATATCCTATTAATAGAATTTTATTATAATCCAAATATGTAAAGAAGTTAAGGTGTAAAGCTAAATAAAAAATTACTCTAACAAAGCGCCACATGATAGAATTTCATAATGTCTCACGTGATGTTGTTTTCTTTCTTTTATATATATATATATATATATATATATATATATATCATTAGTGCATACTTATAAATAATTAATGTGTATTCACTCCATTGACACATTTAATAAATTAATAGTTTTAAATAAATGTAAACTTTGAAAAGGTGGAAGACTAAATGAGAGAAGGTCAACGACAGAATCTCATGTTCTCTCATATGGAATCTCTGCTTTTATTTCTCAAAAGAAAAATCTTTGCTTATATATATATATATATATATATATATATATATAGATTGATGATTGATTTCAACTTTTTTTTGTTTTTTTTTCTTTGGGCTGAGTTACCAGACGCCACCATCCAAAATTTCGGATATTGAAGCCTGAGGGGTTTAACAAAGAGGCCCAAACGGGGGACAATCTGCTAGAGGAAGCAAACGGAGTCCCAAAAAAATTGCCCTAATGATAGACAAATTCCTTATTAGTTATTTACAGGGATAGCAATTTTTATTCATATCCTTAAATCCACCTATTACCCACTTAATTTAGATAAGTCTTAATCCAACCCATTTAAATATTTAAGTTAAATGAATATATACCCATTAAGTTATTTAATTATGTGGCTTAATAGATAAACCCACTACCCATTATAACCCATCTAAAATTTAAAGGGAAAATTACACTTTACCACCCTAAACTATACACCAGATTACACTTTGCACCCTAAACTATTCAAATGCATTTGCACCTAAATATCTTATCAAACACCCCAATGTTACTTTTACCATTAAGTTAGACATAAATTATCACTCTAATTTACCTGTAAAAGTAATGTTGGGGTGCAAAGTGTGATAAATGTGATAGTTTAGGGTGCAAAGTGTGCATTTGAATAATTTAAGGTGCAAAGTGTAATCTAGTGTATAGTTTAGGGTGGTAAAGTGTAATTTACCCAAATTTAAATAAACAATATAAAATATAAATTTCTAAAAGTTGACCAAAACAAATCTGGAACCTAAAACATGACTAAAATACCCTCAAAACCTAAAAATAACCAAACTACCTCCAAAACTCATAAAGTGACTAAAATACCCTCCAAACTTAAAAAATGACCAAAATATCCCAAAACTTAAAAATTACCACAATACTCCCAAAACCCAAAACATACCAAAATGCCCGAAAAATGACAAAGTGTGCAAATTGCAATAGTAGTAATATACTCAAGCGTGCAATAGTAGTAATGCTTACTGCTTAGTGTAAGAGTAGTTATACTATTACCGAGTGTGCAATAGTAGTAACGCTGGGCGTATTAAGATTTTCCGTTATGCGGTTCTTACTCTAAACTCAAGTCTAGCTTAAAATGTATATTGTGCGTACTCTAAACTCAAGTCTAGCTTAAAATGTATATTATGCATATATTTAAGATTAGCTTATTTTGCTAAAACTAAAATTTTTTTGCTAAAAAAAGCATAATAATGCAAGTATGCAACCGCCACAATCAAGTGGCAAAGTTGCACCTTCATATAAAAGGGTTCTGATCAACAAAATAGATTTTGCATAATAGACATACAAACCAGTCGTCTATAATATCTACCACTCGGTGGGCTTATGACTAAGTTCACTCTTGACAAAAGTTCTCAGCTTTACCCGACTGTTAAAATCCTCAGATCTCAAACAAGCTTAAAGTACCACAAGAAACTACACGTCCCGTAAAACCAGCTATTAAGGGAGCTTATTGATAGATGCTACACTCCACAACAGTGACTCAGATAACCACCTCAGTATGGCTGCACGGGTGCTCTGAACTTCGATCCAGCATAGACAGATGCAGCTCCAAGCTCTTCCTCTATCCTAAGAAGCTGATATCAAAGCACAATATTGGTTAACCCACTCATTTCTTGTAACCATAAAACACAGTGCGCGTATAAGAGACATTCAGAGCAGCTAATAAATTTACCCGAAAGAAAATAGAGAAGGAAAAAAAAAAAACATTATAAGGCAACCAAAATTACCACTATAGGAGTTTATTTTTGGAGGCAAGGATTATGATGATCAAGCAGACAGAGAGAGAGCAGTTAGGGCCCAAAACAATGATTTACCTGGTTGTATTTAGCAAGGCGTTCTGATCTGCAAGGAGCTCCAGTCTTGATCTGGCCCTGTTTAACAAATAGGGACATATATACAGATCATATCAGCTCAAGCAATAACATATGAAAGGACCTCATAGAATGTAACTAATAAAAAACCAGACACTTATCACCCAATACCGCAAACGTATAAAAACGAATAGATTATGCTCTCCATTTAGTACCAGTACAAAGTCAAATCTTTTCCCCCCAACAAATAAGAGAAAATTCCTTCAAATCAACTTCTCCTAACACAAGCATCAATATTCACACAGGAAAAACAGGAAAAAACGAAGAGCTACAACCTCCACACAAAAAAGAAACTAAATAGTTACAATGAATAACTAGCCTAAAATACTTACTGTTGCCAATCCAACTGAAAGGTCTGCAAGGAAGGTATCCTCAGTTTCACCACTACATTGAACAAAGAGACAACATCAGCAACACAAATGCTACAGCCAAGGTTTTATTTGTGTGTATGTGTGTGGTGGGGGGGGAGGGGGAGTTTGGAATATCGTCGACATGTCATACCTTCGGTGGCTTGCCATGACACCCCAGCCAGCATGTTTAGACATTTTCACAGCTTCAATACTTTCAGTTACTGTACCAATTTGATTCACCTTAACAATCATAGACATGAGGGGAAAAGTGTTTTTTCCATTTTAGTAACATGACCATCCAGATATTTCCTATACTGTTGCTTTTGCCATTCCATGGCAAATTAATAGCTATGAACAAGTAATCCAAAAAATTATGTAAAGCCAATCTATGGCAGTAAAGAAATGACTACCAACATATCATCCTAAAACATCATCCACAAGGCAGTCCTTAGATGCTCCTCTAATTTAAGAGGTAAAGATTGCTACCTTCAACAGCAAGGCATTGCAGGTCTTCTCCCGAATTGCTTTTTCCACACGCTGCAGCAACAATGAACAAAAATAAGTTAAAAGACTGCCCCCCTTTTTTTCTTGACTTTGGACTAACAGATTTTCCCTTTGAATACCTTGGGGTTTGTCACCAGAATATCATCACCAACAATCTGCACATGCTGGCCAATTTCAGCTGTCATCTTGGCATAATGTTCCCAGTCGTCTTGATCAAATGGATCCTCAATGGACACAATTGGATATTCAGACACAAATGACTTGTAAACATTCTTCAAGCTGTCCCCAGATATTTTTTGTGATCCATCATTGTTCTGTAACAGAGATTCATTTGTTCAGCTAACATAATTGATAGTAAACTCAAGTAATCAATGTGCTCTAACCAAACTTTTTGATAATTCAATATAAGGAGGTGCCAGTTGAGCTACAAGGCTCTTGGCATGCTCCTTATGGACCTTACCAAACTTACTTTGATCACACGCATATAAATAGATACAGGAGTCTTCCAAAATGATGTCAAACCAAATACAAAAAATGGATCATAGGGAAAAATGCAACTCAAATTACCTCTTCCTTGAAATTCAAGTCATAGGTTTTATCCTTGCTATCATAGAATTCTGATGCAGCAACATCCATGGCAATAACAACCTGTCAGAAGAGGCAAGAAAGATTCATCAATATTGTATAATGTGCTTCACTACAAGAGGAAGAAATGAAGACATAGTGGTAAAAAAAGATTCAAAAAGATGAAGTAACTAACCTTTCCTGTATATCCAGCTTTTGCAATAGCAGTCTTCAGCAATTCAAGACCCTCTTTGTTTTCCTGTCAATCAAAATCACAAAATTATTCTATCCACATTATACTCAGTCTCTGACATGTGGTAGATGAGGTGAAGCAAAATTGCAGTTAATTGAAGATAAACAGGTGAAAATTACAAAATTTAACTAGACAAAAACAACTAAGCCTTACTCCAACAAATTTGGGGTCGGCTATGGATAAGGGTTCACCAATTTTTTCAACTTCAGCCTTATGACCTATTGATTTTACAGTTTAAACAAAGGCATAGAAGAGTATGAAAGTAGTTTTTTATAACAGAGCCAGTTGAGTTCTCACTTCCGAATAACATTTCCTGATCAGCTAACAGCACACTAAGAGCAATACTAACCTGAATATTAGGAGCAAAGCCACCTTCATCGCCAACATTAATGGCATCTTGCCCATACTTCTTCTTAATGACAGCCTGGATGGGCAGACAAACAAAAGCAAAATAAGCCCCCCAAATCATGCCAATTTATTATTAAAAATTTGCACAGGAAATCAGGAACAGGAACAGTCACCTTCAGATGATGATAAACTTCTACACCCATCTTCATGGCTTCCTTGAAAGAAGATGCCCCAACAGGAAGAATCAAAAATTCCTACATAGAGAGACAGAGTAGGAACTTCAATTACAAAAGTTCATTAACTATTCATCATTTACAAGTAATATCATCAAACTTACCTGCATTGCTAGTTTGTTGCCTGCATGGGAGCCTCCATTGATAACATTGAAAGCAGGTACAGGAAGCACTAAGGTCTTGTTCCCAGCAAGATTGGCAATGTGCTGCAAGGTTAAAACACAACAACAATGAACCACTCAGCACGCAGCTAAAATTAACAGGGACAGTAACAGAGATCTTCAAAACCACCTACCTGGTAAAGGGGGGTCTTCTTCACCATAGCACCAGCTTTACAAACAGCCAGGGATACTGCCAATATAGCATTTGCTCCAAGCTGAAAAATCAAGAGGGAAGAAGCATCAATTGGCATGAAATTCATAGAGCGACAACAAATTTAAACAATGAGCTGCAATAAGACTTATTAGTTATTATAACCCATGAATTCTAATCACGATCATACCTTTTGCTTGCACCAACCCCATTCATTAACAGTTCCATCTAGCTCTTGTACCATGTAATTGTCAATTTTAGTCTGCTCTGTTGGGTCCTGTGAATCAATAATACAAAAAATAAAAGGTGCGAATGCATCAATAACCGTTCACTTTTCATGGGCTCCAAAGAAATTAAAACAAACTTTCATAAACATAATATTATCATACCTTGCCAAGCAAAGCAGGTCCAATGATTTTATTCACATTCTCCACTGCCTGCTCCATCAAGAAACCAAATCATCATTATTACTTTCACTCCACCCCACCAAAATCAAAGGGGAAACTAAAAACCAGTAACGATACTGGATGAGAACAAAGACAGTCCAAGTATAAAATACCCAAATGAATATTAATAGCAAAGGAATCATTTCACTGCCATAGACATTACTAGCATACAAAATATCCACTGGGGAACACATACACTGATACACCCACATCAAGATTTTAGTTTCTGCCCTTAAAATCAATTTCCATAGAAAGCTTGTTCCATTTGCTTAGAGATAACATAATAAAAATAAGGATCCTAGTTATTATCAATCAAAAGAGCTTACAAATAATTACTTCAAAAGAAAAATGAAAGTAATGGAATACCTTAGAGACACCTTTACCAAGGTAGTCTTTTCCACCATCCCTCAACTCCAAGGCTTCATAGATACCTTTAAAACAATATCATTTATAAATGGCTTAGTAAACCACTGGTGTTAAACATCAAAACCCACTAAAACATATATTTATGCATATCAATACACATGCACAGACACACACACAAATAACAAAACTAAAACCATGCAATCAACAATATCAAAAGCCTAAAATGCACCCCACAATTTTTTTTTTTTTAAATTGAAGTTAAAATAACTAAGTACATAATAATAGCAATCATAATAAAACAAAATAAAAAGCGATTTAATAAAATTATTTATTAAAAAAAAAAAAATCACACACACACACACACACAGCTTTTACCTGTAGAAGCACCGCTTGGCACAGCAGCTCTAGCGAAAATCGGTGAACCTTTATGTTCAGGAACTTCAACACCAATATCAACCTGAAAATCAATTGCATATTCAGATTTTTTAATTCTCTTTCTAAAAGCACAAACACGCTTTTTATTTTAAAATTTTACTTTCTTTTCTCAATTTTTTTTTTCCACCAAACAAACAAACAAAGATCAGACGATTACAAATGGAAGGAAAACTCACTTCTACGGTGGGATTTCCACGGCTATCGAAGATCTGACGGGCCTTAATAAACTTGATCGTTGCCATATTTCGATTCACACCAGGTTTGTTTGTAGTATCACACTAAAAAACCCAAACACACTCTCACAGCTTTAGTTGTATATTTTTTCTTAAAAAAATGAAACTGTCGTAGCAGGTTGTTTCGTTCTGGGAATCATTTTTATAGTCACGGCACGTGGTTTTCTACCACGGATTATAAAATCTACGCCGTTGACTGAAAAAGGTCGTTGTTATGTGTTCGGTTGAGATGGGTTTTTTCTTGAGCATCACGCGAAGCTCGTCATAGTTTACGTGGGCCCGTTGGGACTCATTGACAGAAGAAAATTAAAAGTGAAAACTGAAAAGGAATAATATCAAGAATATGCTGCGTCGGTAACTATTTGGTGAAGTATCGGTGGGTGCTCAAGAAATAGAAATTAGAGTGTTCTTTTTTAGCTATGTTTGGTTTGAGGGAAATGGAGAGAAAAGAATAAGGAAAGGAAAAGAAGATTTTTCTCTAGGTGTGTTTGGATGTAAAAGTAAAGAGGAAGGAGAAAAAGATAAGAAAATTATATTTACTATTTTATCCTTATAAACTTTAAATATATCATTAATTTTGAGCATATAAAAGTAATTTTACAAATCATTCAAAATTTTTTGGCGACATATGGTCCGTTTGGATACAGCTGAAAACTAAAAATATTGTAGCAAAATAATTTTTAAATGTGTGAATAGTATCGTGGGACCCATTTTTAATATTTTTCTGAATAAAGTGTTTGTGGGTCTCGTGAACAGTGCTGAACAGTACACTTTGTCGGAGAAAATCTGAAACGCATGAACAGTGCATGGGTGGAAAAGTTAAATTTTACGACTTAAAAAAAAAAAAAAAAACTTGAAACTCAGCAAATGCGAACGTAATCCTCAATCCAAACAGATGCATAGTAGTAATTCTGTGGATTTTAATGGTAGGTAAAAAATAAAAAATTTTGGTGAGATCCATGAAAATCATTACTCTCCAAATTTCCTTTCTCTTCCTCTATTTGCTTCTAACCAAACAAATGAAAATTAATTGTTAGCCTCTCTCCCTAGGTCTACATGCTTGTGAGAGGTCCACTTCAATCATCTTGCGCATATGATCATTTTTTCTTTTCCATTTTCTTTAAGCAAATATTGCCTTAGGGTCAAACAAATTTTCACATCATTTTTTATTTTTTTTTTTATTTTTTGTCTGAATGGTTATAAAGGCAAGGATGATTTGAATTATTTAGGCCTTAATTAGAAATATTAAGAGGTGTTAGTTGAGTTACAAAACTCCTAATCACAATATTTTCACAACATTTTTGTTTTAACCTTTGAGTTGTGATAGGTCTTTGTATAGTTAAAAAAAAAAAAAAAAATTTGGTCCATGCTCTATGGTAGGTTTTTTTTCTTTTTTTCTTTTTTTTTGAAGTTCTATGGTGAGCCAATATCTCAATTTGTTGTGCCTATAGAAGAATTTTAGAAATTAAATTTAAAAAGTTTAATATCAGATAGAAGAATTTTAAAAATTTAATATAAAAAGTTTAATAACAGTAAAAATATGAAAATAATAAAAATAATAAAAATATTGTGAAATTTTATCGATCGTGATAACTCAACCGACGGTTTGAAATGGGGAATTTAATTAGAATAAATCTTAGAAAGGAGTGCTCTGGGGCGCACTCAGTTTTGATAATCAGGGGCTACTTTGATCAGTTTGATGGTTTTGCTTTTTTGCGTTGATTCATAAATCACAATGATGGCTTTCTTCTTCTTCTTCTTCATTTTTTTTTTTCCTTGAGAGAATCAACCCTTTTTTTTTTCCTTTGCTAAATATAAATAAAAAATCATGATGGTTTTAGAGAAAGGCAAAAGTGACATTTTTTTTTTTTTTTCTCAAAATTATTATGAAAGTAATAATGGCTGTCATAAATTTGTAGAATTTGGATCTAGATCTGTATCTTTTTTTTTTTTTTGCTGAATAAATATTTTATTGCTCCAAAAACTCAACCCGAAACAGGAAAGAAACAAAAAGATCAGGTCTGGACCCATCTTTAACAAAAGTCTAAGATACATGAGAAGACAGATTGGAGATAAGAACCGGTCCAGGTTAGTTTATAAGAGCTGTCCATTGGATCTGGATCTAGTACACTGAGCAATTACACCTTTAACATGGAGAGAAAACTGTTGAAGACCATTATACAATGCAATAGCTTGGCCCCAACTTCTCCTTGTATTTAGTTTTCATGAGAAACAAAATTGAGGGTTTAACCTATTGGATAATTTTGCTACTTACAATATCAAACTATGTAGGAATTGCCTAAATAGGTGGTGGTGAAGTATCCCACTATTGAAATCTTGGTAAGTATAAATCTCATTTAGTGCTAGCCAATGAGGCCTCCTCGTGGGTTAACATAAGTATAAAATCTAAATATTATATATATATATATATATATATATATATCCTCATTGCTACTAGTATAGTAAGAACTTACTAAGATACAACCTTATATATATACACATTGATCCCACCAGTTCGTAAATTTTTTACTGCATAGAAAACATGATATTCTATGGTATTCACTTTTCAACAATTATACCCACACTTTTAATGTTTGACAACACTCATCGACTGTATATAGCAGCACACACAAACTAATTAGTACTAGTTTCAGAATACGTGCAAATCAAGTATAAAAAATATATATAAAAAACCCGAAAATATTCATAGTAAACAACATTGTAATTCTATCATTACGTGAATTAAAAGCTAACAGAAGACAACAGTATCTTTTTAGAGGAAAAAATGAATCTTTCAGTGGAATATGATTGAAGTAGTGGTGTCGTCTAAGGATTAAATCACACGGCTTGAGCATGAGAGTTAAGACAAATATGATTCAAGATAAAGACTTAAGAATCACGCTTTTTTGGGTTGGATTTTCATGTCAATCTTCTATTCTTCTTCTTCTTACTCCTAAAATAGAATAAGAGAACATGTTACTACAAAATATTGACCAAAACTTGTAACTAAAATAAAGTCACCCCTAATTACCAAAATCTTTTGACCATTGCTTTGAAAAAAAAAAAAAACCTGGCCTTATATGTTGAAAAAAATAAATTTGTTTCATTGATCGATATGCAAAACAGGTTAAATAAAATAAAAAATGCAAAACAGGTAACACGTAACCTGTTACCTGTCACAAAGTGTTTATAACCTACCTTTTATGGTACCTATGGGAATTTCACCTTTTCTTTATGCTAAGGCTCATTAAGAATGTGTTTCCATTGGATTGTAGGACCAACTATCCCATAATCAAAAAAAAAAAAAAAAAAAGGACCAACTATCACGAAACAACCACAAGAAATCGAATAAGAACTTTTGGAGGTGGTTTTTATCATGATATGATGTTATACAATGCATTTATAGTATAGTATAAAAGAAAGTTATTATACCTTTTGAGCTTCTGACAAAGTTATTTTTGTGAGAAATGCTGCGGATAGATGCGCATGGCCATGGTTTGATAAATTGGTTTTCTACTTTTCTGTTATTCTCTCACTACCATGCTTTTGTAAATTTGTTTTCTAGAATGCACTCTACAGATTTCTTTTTGAAAACGTCTAGCAGAGCAGGTAGTATTAAAAAATAAATTTCCTTCTATTGCATGCAGTTGACAGCAAAATTTTAGGAAAAAGCACTCAGACAAAGTTATTTAGTTATATAGTACTTTTTTGGAATACTAGTTTGACAAAGTTACAAATTTACAATACATAAAGAAATGATTTGCTTCCTGTATTTATAATAAATCTACAAATTTCCATGTGATTTGAATTTGCAGATTACATTTAATTTGAATTTTCAGATTACATGATAATATCATATCAATCTCCATGAGATAATGATTGGCTTGACTGAGGATTATTTGCTGATAGAGTCTGAATTTTGAAACTGTCTGGTTTGAGTTTGTATTTTAGCTGTAACTGCAGGAGAGGGAGAGGATAAGGATAAGAATGAGGTTGTTTCAATACATAATGCCTCTAATAAATGTGCACTAGAAGCATACTAGTAGGTATGATTCATATTGGAGTGCCCCCCCCAAGGTAATCTAGCTCAGAATGCATGTATCACTTGGATGAACCATAAAATAAATCTCATTAAAAGTAATCATATACTTTAAGTCTTTAAGTACCTTTTAGAGATTTGAGGGGAAAAACAAGTTGATCCTTGCCTCGCAGCACAAGTTCAACACAGTACACCAAAATCTATTAGAAGCCTCAAAAACAGGACAGCAGAGAATTGGTAAACCGAAGGCAATGAAATGAGATGCTAGACTTACCAGAGAAGAAAAATATGTTTAAAAGAATCTCATATTTCTTTGTTCCTCTATAGAGGCAAAGAAGCAAGAGGAGAGAGTTGGTCCCAAGGCACTGAACAGCACAGAAGCCCCAAAAAGTATCCAAGGAATCAAATGCATACTTATATATAACCAATCAACCTTCAATGTTGAGCATTACCTTCATCAAGATCAAAAACCAAACACATTTGATTTGAATTCTTCTTGATCATCTATATATGGCAGAACAAAGGCAACCATTTCGCTTTCGGCTCCCCTGGCTATCAACACCTGCTGCTCCAGCCCCACGCCCAGCAACTGAATCACAACCCCGTCGTCCTCCAGTTCAAACACAAACATCTACACAGCCAAGCACTACTACTGTCCCCAATCAGAGACCACCATTTAGGCCTGCAGGGATTGCCCCAGCACCCCAAATCACTTCCCAAGCTCAAGCACCTCAAAGAACTGAACCTCAGCAACCATCACCATCTCGTGCAACCACCCAACCCCAAGTCACTTCCCAACCAGCACCAACACCATCTCGTTCAACAACACAAACTCAAGCAGCTGTACCACCACCATCTCGTGCAACCACCCAACCCCAAGTCACTTCCCAACCAACATCAACACCATCTCGTTCAACAACACAAACTCAAGCTGCTGTGCCACCACCATCTCGTGCAACCACCCAACCCCAAGTCACTTCCCAACCAGCACCATCACCATCTCGTTCAACAACACAAACTCAAGCTGCAGTGCCACCACCATCTCAAGCAACCACCCAACCCCAAGTCACTTCCCAACCAGCATCAACACCATCTCTTTCAACAACACAAACTCAAGCTGCTGTGCCACCACCATCTCGTGCAACCACCCAACCCCAAGTCACTTCCCAACCACCAATCATCCACATCTCGCAACACCCACAAGTCACTTCCCAACCAGCATCATCACCATCTCGCTCAACAACACAAACTCAAGCACAACCATCTCTTGTCCCTTCCCAACCAACATCATCACCATCTCGTTCAACAACACAGACTCAAGCTACTGTGCCAGCACCATCTCGTGCAACCACCCAACCCCAAGTCACTTCCCAACCAGCATCATCACCATCTCGTTCAACAACACAAATTCAAGCTGCTGTGCCACAACCATCTCTTGCAACCACCCAACCCCAAGTCCCTTCCCAACCAGCATCATCACCATCTCGCTCAACAACACAAACTCAAGCTGCTGTGCCACCACCATCTCATGCAACCACCCAACCCCAAGTCACTTCCCAACCAGCATCATCACCATCTCATTCAACAACACAAACTCAAGCTGCTGTGCCACAACCATCTCTTGCAACCACACAACCCCAAGTCACTTCCCAGCCAGCATCATCACCATCTCGCTCAACAACACAAACTCAAGCTGCTGTGCCACCACCATCTCATGCAACCACCCAACCCCAAGTCACTTCCCAACCAGCATCATCACCATCTCGTTCAACAACACAAACTCAAGCTGCTGTGCCACCACCATCTCGTGCAACCAACGGGTCTCGGGTCACTTCTCAACCAGCATCACCATCCCGCACAACAAATCAAACCCGGAATGTGGCATCTCTGCCTTCATCACCATCACGGGCAGCACCTCAATCACGAGTTGCCTCTGTGCCCCCATCTCCGTCTCAAACACAACCAGCATCGCGGACAGACCCCCAGCCTGAGGCTCCACCTCGTTTGTCCTCTCAACCTGCTGGCCGAACAACATCACAACCTTCTTCTCCATCTCTCAAAACCACTCAGGTAAAACGAACCGGTACAACAAATTCACAACCTAAAATTCAAGAAAGCTCTCAGCCTACTCCCATGTCTACTCAATCCCCATCATCTGTATCCGAGCAAGGGCCAAAGCTAGTCATTGTGTCTCAGCCACCATCACAAGAACCTCAACCAAAGGCACAAGTTCCATCTGAAACTATTTTCAAACCCCAGAACCATACACCAATTGTAACCTCCTCTCAACCTGATGGAGTGGCAACACAGCCTATAAAAGTTTCCCCAGCTTCTATAGAAGCCACAGAAACACTTGCTCCAACCAAGAAATTAGATTCTAAGCCCCTCCCCGAGAAAGAGTCAAAGGAAAGTCAAGTTGGGAAGAAAGTAGTGCAAGAAAAAATTGAAGAAGAAAAGAAAAGTGGACCAGCTTATGAAGAACCAGCGAAGAGAACAATCGCTGAGCTTGTTAGTTCAGCAACAGCTGGTTTAGAAACACAGACTAAAGACCTACAAAGTTTTGTATTTCAAGCTAAACATAAGCAGCATGAGGAGAGGGAAGAAACTTTTGAGAGAAAGGAAACAGTTGTGACCACCAGCTCTAATGCAAAACAGATCAAAACTTCAAGTTCAGTGCATCCAAAGGGCAGGCACACATCAATCAGATCAACAACACAAAAGCCGAGTGCCATCTCAAGTGAGGGACAAGTTCCTCAATTCCATGAAGAGGTCACAAAAGATATTTCCAGATTTGTTCAAAAACTAGCCAGTGGCCATCAGATGGATGAAAATCCAGTTAGTATCATAACCTTAACTGGTGAAAACAGAGGAGCAACAATGCACTTAAGCTCAGAGCTGGCCGAAAAAGAAGAAGCTGTCCACATTCACCGGGGTTATAAGCTCAACCCAGATGAGAGCATTAATGACACTACTGATTTAGAGGGAAGCTCCAAGGACAAAGTGTCCAAAGAGAATTTTCCATCATGGCTACATGTGAATAGCAATGTACAGGGTATCAATAACTCAATTGTGTCTGACACTTCTTTCACAGCAAGGAGTCCTGGTGTTCATTGTGTTCTATCTCTTGATCAAGCAGACTCCATCAAATCAAATGGTAAACCGGAACTTCTTGAAACACGCAAGGCTGAGTTCAATGTCACCCCGGCTGAGAAGCATACATATGAGCCTACCGTTAAAAGACGGTGCCTCAGAGGCCTTTTCATGGAATCTAGTGACTCAGACCCAGATAATCCTGAAAAGCCTCGTCGTCATGGTTGCCGGTATAGTTGTGGGGATCAGAAGAACAAAGATAAAGATATTGGAGTTCAATGATCAAGTGAATTACAACAATCTCATATCATCTACCTACAGACATAAAAAAATATATACTTGTACAAAGAATAATACAATAAATGTTTGTCACATATTGATTATCTAAGGATGCTATATCATCCACCTTCTCAAGCAAGTATATGCCGTGTACTGTGATTATCATTTCTAATATCAAGAGTGTATAGCACAAGATTTAATTTGCATTCTTCTGTGACTCCGAACTAGAATTCTCTCCTCTTGCTTCTTTGAGACTGTGTCTTTGCCTCTACAGGGTACAAAGAAATATTGTATTTTTATAAAAAAGATTTTTCCTTCTGTGCTAGGTCTAGCATCTCCCTTCAGTTAATTCTTGCAGTTAAGTGATGCGTCATTGTGCACGCTTAAAAGTTACATTGGCTTTTGAGTGGAGGTGTGTTGTGATTTTGCTTAAAAACCTCTTTCCCACACCTTTGTGCATGTGTTTGTCAAATCAGCCAATTAAGGCCGGTTCAAGTCTTTAAGAGAGAGACTCGCACATTAGGCTAGAGTAAACTCAAGCTTAATTTCAACCAAAGTAAGATAAAAAAATAAAATAAAATAAAATAAAAAACACCGTATCAGTTTCAATCAAAAAAAAAAAACACCGTATCAACTATCAACCAAACTCAAAAATCAAAAAAAAAAAACCCCACGGTTACCTATTGATATCGGGTCGCTGAATTGCTTGTGGAATTGTTGCAGCGTGGCACTGATCAAGTGAGGGCCATGGTGGTAGTGGTGGTGGTGGTGGTGGTGGCGGCTCTTGCGGCAGCGGCGTTGATGGGATTTCGGTGGTGGCAGTTCTTGTAATCTGGGAGCTTCGGTTTATCGGCGGAGTGGGTTTGGGATTTTCTGTGTGTAGAAGAGCAAGACAGTGGGGTAAGGATTTTTAGTCTGTGGTGGAGCTGTCATTTGTGGTGGTTGGGTTTTGAATGATGGGGTTTGCGATGCGATGGATGGGTTACCGGTGATATAAAGGGTCGGACGTGGTGGATTTCCGGTGGATGGTGGCTTTGGTGGGAATACGGTGGTTCTGAAATTTGTGGGTTTTGACAGGGAACAAAATCGGGTTTTGCCTTTTCAAAAAAAAAAATCACAATTTTCTCTCCCTTTCCCCCCTGATGAGAGAAATGACTCTCTCCTTTTAAACTCAATTTTGAGTTTAAAAAATAAAAATAAAAATCTTGAAACTCTGTAATAGCGTTTTAAGAAGTTTGTAGGGACATTTTAAGAACTTATAGAAATATTTTTAAACTCGGTTTTCATGAAATCGAGTTATATGCAATTTGTTTTTTTTTTTTTACCTATAACTCGATTTTATAAAAATTGAGTTTAAAAACGCCATCATAGGTTCTTAAAACGTCACTATAAACTCTTTAAAAATGTCACTATAAAATTTAACTCGATTTTGAGAAAATAGAGTTTCAAAAGAATAGCATTTTCCTAACTAGTTTGAAAAATATAACAAAATGCTGGATTGTTTTTCTGAAAAAGGCAAAAGCCCATTTTCTTCGTTTTGACAGTTTGTCTTCTTTTTCTTTTTTAATTGGTGGGTTTACAGTGGTTCAAGAGGTGTTCGATTACGGCCTTTAAACAACGGTTTTCATTGTCTATAAATAACACAATATGTATTTTCATCACACATTTTCACCTATACATATTGTCAAAAAACTTAAACAATATTACTAAAATAACATTACCTAACAAGCCATCAATGTTCAAAGCACCAGTTTTGTGTTTTCACTTGGGCAAAACAGCGTCTTTTGGAGTTGATTGGCAAAAACAAAACACATCGGCCGATGATACGTCACTTTAACTGCAAAAACTAATCGGAGGGGACGAATTACTAACACAACCAAAATTTAGGCTGTAAAATCAAAATTTTGAAACTTTAGAATGTTAATCCAAACAATCTAATAGTGATGTATTTTGTAATTTACCCTATATTTTATATTTTAGATAGTGTTTATTATATTAGTATATATGTTTTAAATATAAAAGCCTACTACAAAATATCATCTAAATTATATGTAGTCCAAAACTAATCGGGCCTTAAACATATAAAATAATGAAAAGTTTGGATTATTTTTGGGTGGTTTTTTAGTATTTATCCTTTTGAGATGTAGTCCTGACTCCAGAGGGAAACTTATTAAAAACTCAAATTAACTATTAGTCTTTTCTCAAAAAAAAAAAATCTAACTGTTAGCCTATTACTGACCGTTAGACTACAATTTTATTAGCATCTTTTTTTTTTTTCTTTTTTTTTTTTTTTGGTGCTGATAATTAGTCCTTAAACATCCAACTACGAGAAGAAAACATTCAAATTTAGCTTTCCTAATTCGAATGGTAAACTAATTATATAAATATTATCTTTTTAATCCCCAATCCGAGAAGGAACACAATCAAATTCAAAAGATAAAACGAATGAACATGTAGAAGTCGGTGGCCTCAAACTCTCCAAGACCAAATTGACTTAGGATTCCTATTTCCTTTTTAACTCCCAAGTCCAGCACCCCTTATATATAGCAAACAACACCATTAGCTTTCAATCACACAGAAAAATTCAATCACAGAAAAATTCTGAGAAGGAATTGAGAAGAAGTAGAAGCAATTAGATAAGAGCAAGAAACAAGCTAGAAAGACAGATTTGATGGAGAATCTTAAGAACATGGAACGGCCTCGCTGCGCTAATGGTTGCGGCTTTTATGGATCTCTTGAGACACAAAACCTGTGCTCCAAGTGCTACAGAGATTTTCAAAAACAAGAACTCCCCAAGAAAGCCAGAGCAGACAATGAACCACAAGACTGTCAAAAAGTTGTAATGAAGATGGATTCTCCACTCTGCGCTAATGGTTGCGGTTTCTTTGGAGTGGCAGACACAAAGGACATGTGCTCAAAGTGCTACAATGACTTTCTTAAAGAAGAACTTGCAGACAAAGTTAAAGCACTGGACTTGGACAATCCCATGAACTCCAACACTCAATCTCAACCATCTTCGGCTGCTGGTGTGGATGCTATAGTTAAAGGTTCGACAAGCGTGAAGAATAGGTGCAAGAGCTGCAACAAGAAAGTGGGGTTGACAGGGTTTGAGTGCAAATGTGGGAACATGTTTTGCGGAATGCATAGATATCCAGAAAAACATGCGTGTAATGTGAATTTCAAGGCAATTGGTAGAGATGTTTTGGCTAAACAAAACCCAGTTTGCAAGGGTGACAAGTTACAGTGGAGAATTTAGAATAGGAGCAACTAGTTGTTGGATTAGGCCTTTTAACCGTATGATAAAAATTTGACTCGATATCTGTTAGTTTTCTTTAATATTACTACTATTTACTGAATCATTTGTTATCTTATTAATCATTACTTCTTAAATCTGTACTATTTGTTAATATATTATATGTCTTTTGTTTGGTTCCAATTTGAAATTTGAAATCAGGTATTGCAATTGTTCTATCCAATGTATATATGGCTCAGGAGTACGAGGATAGACAAACCCAACGTTGTAATGCTTTGGATTAGCATATACACATCGGAGAAAAAAGGAACACATAGTGAACAATAGAGATTATATGGAGTTTATAAAGCTAAAACCAACATAGAGTTCATTAAGCTAACATCTGGTAGCATATTTTAAATAAATAAATAAATAAAAACAAACAAACATATTACTAGGCTAGACCGCTAGACATCACACGGAGTTCATAAACCTAACATATAGTTCATAGGATAATCCAATGGATAATACACACATTTTTTTTTTTTTTTTTGGTTAGAAGGATGGATACATTAACAACCAGCAAAAGAATTACACAGAGGCCAGAGTATTGGCAACACCCCTATAATAGTACAGCCCATTTGTATCTGATTCTAATAACACAATCAAATCAGCAGAAGGGGGAGAATCAAAAACTACAAAAATTTTCCATCATAAAACAAACCCTTTTGGACAAAAAATCTGCGCATTGATTTGCCTCTCTATATGTATGCTTCACCCGAACCTGCACCAACCTGCCTGTAAGGGACCTGCAATCATTCAGCTGAGGAGTGTAAGTGCGGTTAGGACATTCAACACCATTGAACAACTCCACAATCACCTTGGTATGAAGTTCCACCTCAAGCTATTTTATACCCAATTGAATAGCTAAAATTAAACCATCACGCAATGCCCACCACTCAGCCAACACACTCATGGTATTTCCAATCTATCTTGAGTACCAATTCACCCAATCTCCGTGACAATCCCTGATCACTCCTCCACCATCCATCTTACTAGGATTTCCAATAGACGCACTTTCGCTATTTAGTTTATACCAACCAGCTTGTGGCCTATTCCATTTGACAGGAATGGAAGTTTTGGAGGAAACTTGGTTAATCTTGCTGACACAAAAATGAAATTCCCTAGCTAAACCAAGGCGGAGTTTGTCTAGCTTAAGATTTGGAACACTGTTATCAAACACCACATTATTCCGGTCTTTCCACAAACGCCAAACCGCATATAGAAACACCATGCACCAAGGAACGTGTGTGTTGTGCTTAACAGTACGAACACCCAGCATACACCATAAATCCCGTGCAACCTCACAATCTCGCAACAAGTGAACTATAGCTTGAGTACTGTTTTAAAGATGTTTTAAAGTTTAGAGCCACAGTAATGAATATTATTTAATCCTTTGGACCAAGGGCCGGAGCAGACTCCTTTACAGTTTACATATGATTTAAGGGTAACATGCGACAAATGTCTTAACCAATTTGAATAGTCATTGAGCCAGGGAAATGGCACAAACAAACCAATTTTGTTTTGTTGGACTATTATACATAAACGTGTGGGTTTGAATTGAATTTTTTTTTTTTTTTTTTTTTGGGGTTAAAATTTGTGTAACGTGAGTCTAGCAAGTTGTTAAACTTGTTTTTAACACAAAACTGTTGGGCTACTTGATTGAGCCCAATCTAAAGACATATCCATTAGACTCTCCTTCTCACTTCCTCAAAAATTTGGATCACATCCACACTTGACACTTCACTTTTAAATTTGCAAAATTAAGTAATTCCTTTTTTCTTTTCTTTTTTCTTTTTTTCATAAAAAAATTCTTTTTTTCTTTTTCTTTTTTTGTAATGTCCAAGAAGAAATATAAAGAAAAGTTACTATAATTAATATATATATATATAAAGTAAATGTTAATTGATGATGCAAGGAAAATTAGTAAGCTGGATGTTTCGGGCTTCAAAGGACCGGTGACTGCTTAAAAGGCCTGAAGAAAAGTAGCCGAGGTGGACCGGCCAAGAACCCTCCGATGCCAAAGTTAGTTTCTTTTTTTTATTCTAGAATTCCAACTTTTCAAGAGTTGTTTTGTACTTATCTTTATCTAGTCTGAATGAGTATTTATATAATGCGCCCTCAAAATGGTTATTAGATTTGTAACTTCCCCTATATTTAAGGAGGTTAGAGGGTTCAACGATAACTTCCACAATCGCTATAAGAGTTATATTTTTTTTTATAACTGTCATTGGAAATTAAGTATTTAGTAAGGAGTTGTAGCAATGAACCTAGATCTTGCTCATGCTTTGGAATAATAACACGTGGTTCAATCACCAACTCTTGTAGGCAAATCCACACTTGAAAATTTCCTAAGTGTTAGGGAGTTGTCCAAGAGCTTTCTTGATGGACAACTATCTTACTATGGACGACCTTCTTATGTGGGATAGTCTTTCTGCTCTTGACGGCTCTTATGGACGAATTGGAGTTAGTTTAATTTTTAGTTCACCATCATTAATGATAATAAATTAGATGCTATATAATATAAAGTTAATTAGGCAAGATGATGAATATGTTGAGAAAGAAATTATTATCTTGAATTATATATCATGTGTAACTGTTATCACTTGTGAGTTTAATCAATTTGAACATGAATTTTATAATTATATTTTAATTTAATGAATAATTAATTAATTACCTAATCCCCAATTGAGATTAGACCCGAACTTCACTTTGGCACTTCGTGTTTTTTTGTGTGTAAAAAAAAAAAAAAATCACTTAATTCACTTAAGGTTAGCTTCGTTAAACAACTGTAACATACCTCACTTTTTTCTAAGGTTTGAAATTTGAGAAATTGATGAATTCAATTTCCACTCAAATTTCATTTAACAACAATCAATATTGTTAGCTAATATTCTATCAAGATTGCAAAGAGTGGTCATTAAAAAGGTCAAAGCAAACTCGAATAGGTAATGTCGTAATGCCTACAATTGTGCAAAGAACAATCAAACTACTTTTGGTTAAACTAGTTAAGTCCCCGCACGATGTGCGGTGCATTCTTAAATATTTTTATAAGATCTTATTTTATGGATCATGTATAATATTTTGTGTGTTATAATGTTTAGAGAATCAACCTCAATTCTATTACAAGTCATTAGAAAGTGAGAAAATGAAAATTATAAAATTAAATTGAATTAAGAATATAAACCTATTGCTTGATTGATTTGAAAACGATTTAATTATTTTCATTAACTTAAGTGTATCAATTAACTTATTACATTCTTGATATTGTGTGTTATTATTATTTTTTGTTGGATTTTGTTTCAATTGTTACAAAAGCAAGTAAATTGGAGCAAGAATATCATATTCCAAATTAATTGTTTCATATAAATCTTATAAAAATGACATCAAAAATTTCATTATACTTAAAATAATTGAAAGAGTTAGGAAATCTATATAGTTAAGATTAATTTAGTGAATCCACGAAGATTTAATTTTAGATGATGTTTGTTTCAATTGTTGTTAAAACAACTAAACATGAGGAAGAATATATATTTTAAAATTATTATTGTAGTGCTCATAGGCCCAAGATACGTATTGGGCCGGCCCAAAAGCTCTCATAAGGAGGAAAATCCAATCCGATATCATAAATGGTCCGAGGACTTAAAAAGCCCCGCCTACGAAATCACGTGATAAAACAAAGTTTCATACATTAGCAGAACACCTCGGAACATGACGTCCGAGGACTATCAAGTCAACCTAGGGGTGTGTGATGAGTAAATTATTTCATCCATAACACAAAACACTTATCACACCCCTAGGTACTTCTGTGATTGAAAAATATAGTAATTTCAAATTATAATAGATACAAATTATTAACTTTTAACAAAGAAAAAAGAAAAGAAGAAGAGCAATTTGAAAATCATCAGGAAAGTAGTCATGTTTTGTAGGCAACGTTTTACGCTTTGCCGAGGACGAGGCGAGTGACCTGACAGCTCAAGGGCATCTGTACTGAAGACCTTGGATACAGAAACTGAGAAAACGAGAATAAGGGGTAAAAAGAGGTGATAGACAAATATCAAGGATAAAGCTGCTACCACCGCATTGAAGGCCCCATACCTACCTCTCTGGGCGCATTAATGAGGAAGTGACGCCTGAACATTGAAATTCAACCTTACACTCACCGTCAGAGACTTTAGGAGGGAGGGATGATGGGACAAGTATCCAAAAAGAGCATATGAACTACACGTGGGAGAAAGGAGAAAGGGATGCAGGCCTATAAAAGGCGAATGAAGAAGAAACAGAAGGGGGGGGGGGGAGAAAGAGATACACACACATGACATAGAGAACTTGTAAGGAAACACCAAGGATTGTCCTCAGTATCAATATATAAAGCAATATTTCATCCATCTATGAGATGGGCGCATGTGTTCTGTAATTTAATCCAACTTTTACGTTATCTACCGTCCAAAAACCTAGATTAGAAGCCCACTCTCTATAAATTCATTGTCTAGGGCTCATTGGGCTGGTCCGAAAATGCAACTTTGATCTAGCGCGATTTTGTGTCCTTATAATTATTATTATTATTATTATTATTAATCCAAAATTTTCACTTCGATAATTAGTAAAAAAAAAATATTTGCAAGAAATTTTGTCCTACAATTACAAGACAAACTTAAGTGTAGGGCAGGTTGATTCCTCAAGCTCAGGCCAAAATAGCATAGTCAACCAGTCAATGTTGCTCTTTTGTATGAAATGTTTTAATGGGAGAAGTCTTTAAGGTATATAATATTCGGCTCAGTTGCTCTAAAAGCCTAATTGGACAAAGCGTAGTGTAATTCCCAATTTTAACAGCTTATTATGGTTAATTTGTTACATACCAACGAAGCAATTGCCTTGCTTATAATCTGCTCTTATCTTTAATTTGGAACCAAATAATAATAATAATAATAATAATAATAATAATCATCTGCTCTTTCATTTTTTTTTTAAAGATATTTTGGTTACTTTTATAATTTGAACATGAATAAATCAAGGAACATAAATTTTCCACAACTTGTTTCTTAAAAAAAAAAAAAAAAAAAAACACCCCATTCTTTTTGGACAAAAAAAAAAATCCATACTTCGTGAAGTATCAAGTTGTTAATCTTTTATATATATATATATATATATAAAAGATAGAATTCTACTCAAACCTAATCTAAGTGTATATGTGTGTGAAACTCTCTCCTAAACACTTGAACTCTGACTTTTGCCCCCTATACTCTACAAGCAATGAACGATCACTGCACTAAAGGTGCACGGTGGTAAGTTGTTAATCTTTGGGTACTAATACTATTTTTTTGATAATCTTGGGTACTAATACTATTGTATAGTCCGTGATAACCGAATGGAACTCAGGGCCTGCCTGCTGACCTTAATGGGCTGTAGATTTTGTACAGCATAATCTCACTTCGGGCTTCGTTAAACATTTGAAAGCCCATAGGTATTGATCAGTATTCAGTAGTGCTTATGCAGAGTGGAAATCTGGCCTAATAAAAAAGGGGATTTTCACATTTGGATCCTTTTGTCCGTATTCTGGTGCTGGGCTTCGGGTGGTGTTTCGAACTTATGATTTGAAACAATTGAACTTATTATAAATTCTTTCGGGCTTTCAAAAAATTAAGTTTAATATCTTGAACTTTAAGACATTCTATAGTCACCGACTCACCAAATGCATAACCCTTGGTCCCTGTAGTACTATCAATACTTGAAATTATGTGCTTAATTTTAATGACATTGTCGTGAAGTGCGAAATTTTGTTTTCAAGACCAATTATATGTGGTTGTTTTCACTTTTTAAGATGTTTATGAACTTTCTTAGGGCGAATTAGCATGGTGTCATAAGCAAGAGACAGCAAACTAAAATTTTTTCTTTTAAACATTATTATGAGTTAAACCACAATGAAAAACTACTGTGGGCATCAAATCCTAGTTGGACAATGGTATTTGGGCCCCCAATTAATTTGTATGTGGGATTTGGCACGATCCTACAAATTAGGCTCTAAGCTTCACTTGGTTTAACCCCTCCTAGCCTTGATGCACCTCCCTTGCCGTGTTTTCCCTGCCCTTCCCCTATGTTTCCCAGTACACACTTTGTATATCTTCTCCCACAAAGTGTTTTCCAACCCTGAAAAATTTACCCACTTCTTCCTCTTATAGTCTCTTGTTGGTGGGGTAATTATTATTCCTTCCCCACTTCGCACATATTCCCATGTTTATCAGAATCCCAAGGGATCCTCACTTCTTTAAAGGATTCCCTTGGTACTTGTTCCAGTCATCAAAGAGCGTTCGGCAGTGAACCGTCCCAACGGCACTGCCAGCCCTCGGTCACTTCCTTCGTTACTCGTCAAAATTTAGGCCGACCACCTAATACTCCCTTTGTGTGATGTCCCTTTCCCTCACCCCGATCTCAGGGTTGGACTTATTATGGTAGTGTTCGGGGTCAACTCCCCTTAAGCGTGCCATAACGAGTTGTCCCAATGGGCCCTGGGCCTTATATTGGGTCCTGATTAAGTGGGCTTGCGCGTGCCAGAACTGTATTTTTTTTTAATTATAAATTTTAAATGCATAAAAGTACTTCTTCAAGCAGTAACCAAAAGTAAAACGTTTTCCTAATGTCTTATTAACTTCTGCTTTAGATCTCTTTGTTTATCATCTTTGTCTCCATAAACACTTTGAGTAATGTTTAGGGAAACAACAAAAAGCCACAACAATTTCACAACAATATTTCTAAATTAGCATGCTACTTCACACGAGTCCACCACAATTTTCAGTTTTTTTTTTTTAATGATATGGCATACAAATTTTAGAATGTTGTAAATTTGTTGTGACTTTTTTATTGTGTTTATAACATTACTCAAACATTTAACCTATCAGTGTCTCTAACATAAATTGTTACTTTTGTTTTTTGGGATAGGTCACATTAATTGTTACCAATTCAATATTTCTTGCGGTGAATATGATAGAAGCTACACTACCCTAAACTTGGCTATCTTATGTATTGCCTATCCAAGACAGGAATTTAAGGGACAAGGGTATAGTGTTCAACTTCAAACATTCACCTACCAGGCATTAGAAGCTTAGCAGATGATCTAATTACTTAATGTGGGGTCACGAAAGGCCTTGAGGAATCAGATTCGACAATTCTAGTTTTGGGGTGTAGTCAGTAATAACGGAAAGATATTGTTCTGAGAAACTGTTAATAGATCTTAAAGTTGTCCTTGTAAAGGGATGTCAGATCAAATGCTTTGGAAAGCTCTTTACAATTAATCAATTTAAGAGGAAGAAGATTCTAATTAGTTTTAAGTGATAAAGCACTTAAGCAGTGATACAGATTTGGGATCAAATTCTATTTTCAACAAGTTGGGATTTTCTAAGAAAAGGGAAAGGAATTCTTCTTGTTTTGTAATTCACCAATAAACAAAATCTATCAAAAAAAATGAACCTTTAAACTTTTTTATTGAAAAATTATACACTTTTTTTTTTTGAGAAGAACAATGCACATGTTAGGTTTGATTTTCACACACACACATATATATTTGTGAGAGGAGTAAATTTAATTAAACGCATGGATATTATCTAGATTCTCAAAAAAAATATATGGCTATTATCTTAATCTATAAACTTTGCTTTAATAGTTTATCTTTATTTTTTGCTTGGGATAGGGAGCATCTATCTATTTATCTATTTATTGGAATTTTGAGAAGAAAACATGTCCCATCTTGAATTTTGATTAATTACATGGGATGTGCCTTAACTAGGGCTGTCCACGGGTTGGGTTTGTGTCCAACTCGGACTTGACCCGAATGATTTAAGTTGATGAAAAAAAGACTTGAAACCGACCTGGATGAGCTGGTCGGATTTTTCAGTTCGAATCTCATCAGTTTCAGGTTGTATCAGGTCGGTCTAGGGTTTATCACCAGGGCCAATATTTGGCCGAATCCGGTGAGATCTAGTCGAAATCTGGCCGGGCCCAACAAGATCTGGCCAAAATCTGGCCGGATCTATCGAGATCTGGCCGAATTCGTCGAGAATGAACCAAAATCTAACTGATCCGTCGAGATCTAGCCTAGATTTCCTCGGAAAACAGCGAGATCTTGTCGGATTTGGTCCAAAATGCTTAATATATTACCGGAAATGTTAGAGCTTTCAATTCGGGTCGCGTTTCACAAGTTTTAAAATAGAAAACCGACAAATGACCTGCTGGGGTTGGGTTAGAAAGTTCGAAACCCGCGTCCAATAGCCGGAGTCGTCAAATCAGGTGGCGGCAGGTTGGACGCGAGCGGGTTGGCGAGCTGCTTGGACACCCCTAGCCTTAACCAAGAAGAAGTGGGATGGCAAGGAGAAGAAATAAAAGAATAAAAATGAGAACCGATTAGGTGTGGGTTATCACTTCTAATGTTAATTTCTACTCACAATAGAAATGATAAGAATTAGAAGTACTACGTCTACAACATTTTTACAATATTTTTTAGATAATAAATTTTTACTTGTTTTAATTTGAATTCATCATTGAAATTATCTTTTTAAATACCAATAATAGTCTGCAATAACTGACCACTTAAAATTTATTGTAAAAATATTATGAATATAGCATTTCTCTTTATAAAATGATGGTCATAAGGCCATAAATTAATGTGACCATGTGATAGAGGTGGAACACTTTCAAGAAACTCGGGTCAAAATAATAAGGCATTTGTGATTTATGAGTCAATTAGCTGTATTGCTTTTTTTGATAATCAATTATTATAGAAAAAACGAAAAAACGAAGAAAATAAAAAAGCAATATCGTTGGATGGCAACAGCCAAGGATTGCCCTTTTTTTTTTTTTTTATGAACCCAAGGATTGCCCTTATTATATGTATATTCTTATGATAATTTAATAAATAGTTCTAGTGGTTGAACATGCAACGATGATCTCACTTAGCCCCACAACCGAATCCAAAATTGTGCACTATTATAAACAATTGTGATTCAATGTTACTGTTTTTGTTTTAAAAAGTACTGATTAGAGCATTCCCTGATTAGAGTATTCCCATCAGATGTTTTAAAAATATGTCATTTTAACACATAAAAATAAACACTTTGTTATTTTAATCCATCATTTTACAATACGCTATTTATCACATGTTTTATTCTTCCATTCTATACATTAAAATAATATATTCTATACATTAAAATAATATTTTCTTAAAATTCATCACAATACAAAACAGTGGCCACCCAGCAGGCGATAGCCACTACCCACCGCCACAAACCAACAACAACCGCCACCGCTCACAACCCAAAACATATTTCAAAACAAAACCAAACAAATCCAGCCAAATATCCCAAGCAAATCCATTTACAAAAACTCTAACCACCACCGCAAAAATTCCAACCACCACCACCGTACAACAACAATCACAATCCAAAACCCATGAACCCAATTTGAAAAAATTACCCAAGACCCACCCTTGTGAGTGGCTAAAACAACAAAACCCAACAACCACCGGACTACCATAACCCAACCACCATCACAATCAATCCTGCCCAATCAATCCACCCACAAAATAAAAACCATAAAAACTAGAACCCACGGCTGGGCAAAGAGCCAGCTTGGTGAGATCAGCCTCAAGGCATGATCGGCCACTACTGGCAAGATCAAATTTAGGTTGAGGAGTGGCGGCTGACGTGAGTCATGGCTAGGCAGCGGCTTGGTAAGATCGGCTACAGATGAGGACTTGAGGACAGCGGTGTTCTCTAAAGAAAGGAATAAAGGAGAAGCTGAGAATGAGAATGAGAATGAGTGAGGAAGAGAGAGTCACTGAGAGACTCAGTGATAGTTGCAGATGGGAGAGAGAAAAGTAAGAATAAAAAAATATTAAAAACTTTTACCATTCCCATCCGTTCCAAACATAAGAGCGTACTATGGCAAGTGTCAAATTTTTTGGGCATTTGAGAGACCTCATAATGGTCTGGTTTTGGTGTGTCAAATGCCAAATATTTGGCATTTGGCACATCTGATGGTAATGCTCTTATAACTTTATATAATGGCACATAATGGAAATGTGAAAAAAGAGAAGTCTTCGTTCTAACTAAACATAAACATATAAATCTATTAAAAAAAAGATTTTCCGAATCTAATATATGAAAATTTTAAAATAATTTCATCAAAAAATAAATATAAAATATCAGAAAATAAGAAAATTTTTAGTTTTATTAAACTATAAAATATTATTTTAGTGTTTGGAGGTTATTTTAAGGTTTTGAATTTGAAAAACTTATTTTTAGCTGGAAAAGGTTTGATTCCAAACTGGTTCGCATATAGTTATTTTAAATTTAGTCTAACATATTATGTAACAATTGAAGAAACTATCTATGTATTGTTCTTGTTATATGACTTTTTAATAAGTCATGTGACTTAAATAATACACATAAATTAAATACTCTTAAAAATCACCACATGATAAATTAAAAAAGATAGTTCCTGTAGGGACATGTATTGGAGCCCAAGCCCAAGGATGTGAAGGAAGGTTGGCCCAATGAACCCAGTACAATAAATTTGTAGAGAGTGGATCAAAGAACTAGGTTTAAGTGCATGGATAACAGTTAAAATGGGTTTGCATGACGATCAACAGAGATGAACTAAGTTTCTCCAAGAAAACTTGTCCTCGGCACAATCCAAGGAGCTCTATTCTAGTAAATGTTGGATGAGAATGGTTACAGGAGATGTTGAGATTGCTACCATCCTTTTTTTTTTACTCCTCTCTAGGGTCTCTACCCTCATTTATACTACATCTCTTCCTTCATCTTTACCCTACACGTGGACAGTTGATGGTTTACGTTGATACTTGTCCCATCAGCCCCCTCAGGGGTGTCCATGGGTCGGGCGGGTCGGGTTTGTGCCCAACCCGCAACCGACCCGTAAGAGATCGGGTGGGCAAAAAAATAACCCGCAACCGACCCGTTAAGAGGGTCGGGTTTCGCGGGTCGGTTCGCCGGCGGGTGGCGTCGGTTTCGGCCTCACCCGAAACCCGACGGAAAACACAGAAAAGGTCCAAAATCGTGCCGAGAATCGCCGTTCCGACCGCGATCCGGCCACGATCCGGTGAGAATGTAGTTTAATCCGATGATTTTTCCCCCAAATCGTGCCGAGAATCGCCGGATCTAGTGTATCTATGCCAGATCTGCTTGTTTTGGTCACCGAAATCAGCCAAATCAAGCTGAAAACTCGCCAGAAACGCTGGAGATTTCGCCGGATTTGCTAGTCTTCGGGCGGGTCGGGTTTCACGGGTTTTGAAGGTGAGGACTCGAAACCGACCCGCCGGCGTCGGGTTTTGGAGTTGGGGACCCACGTCCGACCATCGGAGCAGTCGGATCGGGTGAACGCCGGTCGGGTGCGGGCGGGTTGGGCGGGTTGGGCGGGTCACCGAGTGTCTTGGACAGTCCTAAGCCCCCTCTAGAAGTCTTCAGGGGTGGTTGTAAGGTTGTAAGGTTGTAAAAATACTGTTTAAAGGTCACTTCCTCATTAATACAACCAAAGAGTGAGCTACAGAGTATTTAATGCAGTGGTAACAACTTTCCCTTAGATATTTTTGGGTTCCCATCTTTCTTGTACGTTTATGGCGCACTCCCTATCACTAGAGCTTCTTGGAAGGTCACTTTGATCATTATGATCTATACCCGATCTGTGTTTAGCTAATCCGATGAGATATTCCTCCTCAGACTCGGACTACTCACGCTCTTGGCCAAAGCCTAAAACCCTATTGTATTATTTGGGCCCTTAACCCCACGGTTCCAAACAAGTTTCAAAGCCAAATTTTATCTTTTTTATATAATAATATTATATTCATAAAAAATTTAATTAAAATAATACCATATAAAGATTTTATTTTTATAGAGAATTTTAAAAAAAAATTTTGAAATTAAATAAAAAATTTCTTTTAAAAAGGATGACCCCTAAAAAAATTAAAAATTAAATAAAAATATTCTTTTAAAAAATGATGAAGAAAGTCTCCTAATGCTGGTGGTCATCCATAGACAACCAACTAATTAGGGGATCAAGAAGCTCTCATCACATTTCCATCCAAATTAGCTTCCTCTTAAATCACTTTCGTTTTCTAAAATAGTTTTTAATCCACCCCTCGAGATATATATATATATATATGTTAAAAGATTCCAATCATTACTTTAGGTACTGGGACCCACCCTCCATCTAAACCCAACCACTTTCATTGATTTAGAAAATGAAATAGCACAATTGGAGAGAAATTAATTAATTTAGCACTGCATAATCAACCACATGAATTGCAAGCAACTTGAATCTGGATCCAACGGTGCTAACATAGTATTAAAAATGATGATAACAATAAGGACCAAATATAAGAAGAATAATTTCACCTGACTAATAATTGAAATTGAAAAAGCTGGTGCATTGTTTGGATTACTCAAAATCATATGATTTACATACATTTATATTTAACCCTATACAGATCGGGGTTAGAAGCAAAACAAACCCTCAAAGATCTGAAACTCAGTTTAAACTAAAATCAACCATTATGAAATTTCAGAAACTTTAAAATTAGAACCCAGAAAAAAAAAAAAAAAAAAAAAAAAAAAAAAAAGAAGAAGAAGACAAGGAAAACCGATATTTCTCCTCAATTAGCTGCAATTCTTCACATTCAAGATCCCACTGAAGGTGGTGCATTCAAACAAGGCCTTAGCAGTCATCTCCCTTTCAAACCTCCAAATATAATTCAATCCCACTAAAAGCTCAGTTATGGCAGCCTCAGTCTTCTCCTTATTAGCAAAATATAGTGTCTGTAAAAGCAACACATTGGTTTTGGGCACCAAATTTTGCTGCTCAAAGCTCCTTTCACTTTGCCATTTTATCATATTATGTGCTAATGGTGACAACCACCCCAATATTCTTCCCAAGGCCTCTCTCCACTCTCCAGCAAGCATAGGATCACTCGCTGAAAACCCTACTCCCTTCAATCTGGCCCTCAGCAATGATCGTATACTGCTTGGTAACATAGCATAAAGATCATCCCTAGCATCCACACCTACCAATTGTGGTGATTTTATCATCTTCTCTATCACTATGATCAAATTGGCATAGTGTAAGGCCAAAGCTGCGGCTCCTAGCGTAGTTGCTGGTGGCTTTAGGAGCTTTGAATTGGACTCAAAAAACCCATCTCCCAAATCTTTCGTTTCATCAAGTTTTGAACCTTTCAATGGCCCTGACACAAAGGGAGTGGAAGGAGCACTAGGGTTTTGATCAGAGGGGTACACGGTGGCTGAAGCTGAGAGACTACGAGACAGTGATGATGGACACTGTCCTATACCGAAAACAAGTTTGATCCTTGCTGAGACAGTGAAAATAGACCTTACAAGCATTAAAGTAACACTATCAAAGCTTCGATTCCACAATGATCTATCTTTCATATACTTCACCTCCTGTCTTTGCCAGTAAATCTTTTGCTGAAGCTCATAAATCTTCTGCTCTTTTATCGATGATTCATTATTGCTAAGGTCTTTACAGTACTTGGAAGATTTGCTTAACCCATTTTCTAAAACAGAAAGCTCGTCCAATTCTTTATAAAGTGTGGCTGTAACAGTGACGTACCTGTCCATCTTTTTTATTCTAGCTTCCACTTCTTTCAAACTTAGAACCCAATTATGAGGGTCGCGACCCGAGTTGACGAACTCATGGAACAAGCGCTCAAAGCAACGCAGATTTTGGTCCTCGCATCTCTTGGTTATTCTGGACACGGACTTGGCAAGGAGTCTGAGATTTTCAGCGAATTCGGCGCAAGCGAGGCCGAGGAGGAAAGCTTGGTCGTTGGAGACGATCTTTTGGACACCCTCGAGAGAAAGAGAGTCGTCGTGGATGCGAGTTATGTTTTTGTCTGAGAGGGATTGCCAAAGGTGGAGAAGCTTGGACATGAGCCCTGCGATCTCAAAGGCTAAAACGCCAACGTTGGACTTCTTTACTTGTTTTGGGTTCGGAGCTGCTGAGGTCAAACTGTTTGATATTGCAGTCTTTACTTTTATGAGCCAAGTTTCAAGAGCCATGATGAACCTTACTCGTATTGTATATGCTGAATTAGAATCAAAATGAAATTGGGTTTGTTCCTCCTCCTCCTCAGAAGAAGAAGTTGGTGTTGTTTTGTTGGGTTGGAGAAATTGATGAGAGTGACAGGTAGCTAGAGAGAAATAATTGAAGAGTGGGAGTTTTGCAGAGATAAGGATGAAAGAGGAGGTGTTGAAAGTGTTAAGCTCGTGGGTTGTTTGAGAGCGTTACACATAGATAGTCTAATAAGAGAAGCCTCAAAGAGAGAGAGAGAGAGAGAGAGAGTTTATACAAGAAGTGCCATACCCACATGCATAGAGAGCGAGTGATAGATCATAGATGTTTCATGTTTGTAATTGAGAGATGATTTGTATTTTTTTTCTTTTTTTGTGATTTGAAACTTAGACTCTTAAGAAGAGCGTGGAATGTTTTGAGTTGGATGTCAATTTTTTTATACATGTAAATATGATTAATTATTATCTCAAGTCGGTAAGGAGAAACTTTTCTTGGGTGTTTGGAAGCAGAAGAAACACTTTTTCTTAGATGCTGTTTTTTTCTAAATGAAGGAGGGCCATATCATCATTGGCATTTTCCTTTTGATCTCTATAATGGTTTGATTTTTTTCCCCTCTTCCATTACTTTTTATCTTTTTTGTGTGTATTATTAGTTGCCTATCAGTGCCTTAACTCAATGCAAAGAAAAAAAAAAGAAAAGATTTAATTGGAGGAAAACTAAGAAAGTCATGTGAAAAATTATCTCATCTATACAATAGAAACAGGTAAGATTTGACACTAACATTTCTGAAATTGCTGTTGGCATTACTTGTGCAATTTCTATGAACATTATTGAATCTATAGTCTTTAAAATATGACTGATCAGCATCAACTAACTAATTAATCAAAGTTGTTGACACTTGACACTTGTCTGTGTTAGTGACCTATCAATTGGAAATATTAGCAAACTCCAATTAGATATTGATATGAAACATCACCTCAGTATGAAAAACTGGTTAGCTTTATTGCACAAAATGAAGTTTTTACTTCTTGGTTGGAAAATGTCATTCAAGATATTAACATTGCAACTGAAAATTTTTTACTACATGTATAATTTGAATTTAGCAATACTAGCTAGAAGTGGACTAGTCACTACCATTTCTTGAAATTTTAGAGTTGGTAATTAAGTGGCATTGTCAAAAATCTAGATAATTAAATGAAGAATGAAATTATAACACAATACAGTATTAGTGTGCTTTATAAAACTGAAAGTTTTGGAATTAGGATAGTTCAAGTGGTCAACAATATTAAAAGCCCCTAGAGAACCTTTTTCAAATTTAGCTCCCCAAAATTGGCATTCTGTTAAAGAATATGACAAATGTAATTGATTGCAAAGAATAGTCTAACCACCAGACTTGTTACCTGAAATTTAATAATGGCCCTCTTCAGTTTCACAATTTTTTCTTTTCTTTTTTTTTTTACCCCTTTAGGTTTAAAATTTTGGTAAATGATAGCCTCTTTTGTGCACTACTTTTTAAAGTATTGCTATGAATCCAAATTATTGATTCCACCTTGATGAACTGGGCTTCGAGCCTCAGTCCACACTTAGAAATTTTTATATTATAATTTTTTCATCATAATTGATCATGGATGGTCAACATGGCAATCGAAAAGGTCTCTCCCTTCAACAAGATTGAGCAAGTTAAAGTGAAAAGAGAAATTTTGTGTTTTTACTGGCAGAAATTTTATAGATATTAAAGGCCTACAGTGCATTTATTTAGCAATATATAATTCCAAACATTGATCTTAGTGATTGCCTTCGTAATTGGTAGTATTACACTAAGCATGCTCAATGGTTGTCATGATTCATCTGTTTTAACTTTGCCTAAAAATCTTTTAGGACTAGGTGTGTTACTACAAAGCCGTAAGTTTAAATTAGTTTGCAATTTAAAAATAGGCAACTTGAGGATGCCAACTTGAAAATGTATATATGACTCCTAACTTAAAAAAACAAGAACAACAATATGGTTTAATATTTTTATTCTTTCCATTTTTGTATATTTTATTCAGTAGAACCAAACACGCTGCTTTCTCTCTGATTTATTTTAAGGAGATAAGAAAGGTATATGTCACTACATAATGTAGGAGGAAGAAAAGAAAACTAATGCTTTGGATTCAGATCTTAATTAGTGCTATTGAAGAAAAGAAAACTAAATTAAGGCATTGCATTCAAAAATTGGAGGAAGTGCAGCTAGCAATGTGATTGAAGTTGGCCAAAGCTGACGATTGACTTGGAAAATACATGTGGAGGAGACTGTGCAAGACATAAAATATGGCTCCTAATAGATGGTGCATGTTAAGAAGGAAAACCAGAGGACGCATTTTTTGGGTGGTGTTTATATAAAGAAAATTCCACTAGCTTTGCCCTTTCACACCTCATGGTTTAGTGGGTATTGATTATTGGTTTGGTGAATTTTTGGGGCAATCAAATAGTCAAGGAGTTGAGAGAGAGAGAGAGAGAGAGAGAGAGGGTGTGTGTGTGTGTGTGTGTACAGTATTAACATTTCTAGAATTAGTGTGAAGGTGAGGGTTTCACTTGATGATCTCCAAAGGTACCTCCTTTTTTAACCTTTTGCCTTAGCTTTTGCCTACCATGGAAGGGCATTGGACGATTTCCTTGTTTACTTGTCGGCAAATGAATAGGCAGCCATGAACTGAACCTATCCTACATTTCCATATCTTGATAAGAGTGCCTCAAAAAACAATTGAGTAGGATAAACTCATCTCTCTGTCTCTCTCTTTGTTTTTTTTTTTTTAATTTTCTTCCCTCCTCTTACGAAGTAAAGAATTTCCTAGTTGTGTTATTATATCTTGTAATTGGGTAGTAGATCATACTTCCTTTAGGAAGTCCTTTTCCGGAGTAGTAGGCTTTGCCTAGATCAAGCTTTTGATATTGAAAATTATAATAATATGTCCCTATCTACTAAAACATTTATTTATTAAGTGGTTAAACTTCATCAATTACATTTAATGTTACGTCAATTTGTACAGGTTTATGTAATAAAACTTTGGAAAAGTTAACAAATGCCCTAATAAGGACATTGATTTAAAAAATATTTCTAAAAACTTTTATAAAAAAATAATTAATATTTTTTATAAATTTTTATATTTCTCATGAAAGTGATGTTAAAATTTTCTTAAAATAATTTATTAACAATTGTTCTAAGAACACCAGTTAACATCTAAAATTTAAGTCTTTAACGTTATCATACTCTATTCCATTTCTATAAACTTCAATTTCTACACTACAGATAATTTGAAGTCATTTTATTTTGAAAAATACCACGATAATTGATACGTGTCATTTTGGAAATGAAAATATGCACCAAGAGTAGTGCCCATCTAAGTGGTTAAAACTACAAAATCGAAACTGATCAACTTAATTAATCATCTAGCAGCATAGCAGTCTTGCAATTCATAAATGATTTTTTGTTAATGCCCCGGAGGCATGTTAAAATTTTCTTAAAATAATTTACTAACAATTGTTCTAAGAACATTGGATAACGTCTAAAATTTAAGTCTTTAACATTAACATACTCTATTCTATTTCTTTAAATTTCAATTTCTACACTACACATAATTTGAAGTCATTTTATTTTGAAAAGTGCCACGATAATTGATACGTGTCATTTTGGAAATGAAAATATGCACGAAGAGTAGTGCTCATCTAAGTGGTTAAAACTACAAAATCGAAACTGATCAACTTAATCATCTAGCAGCACAGCAGTCTTGCAATTCATGGATGATTTTTTGTTAATGCCCCGGAGGCACCGGGATTTGTAGTAATTAAACAAGAAGATCGACAACAATGCTTAATTCGATAAAGAGCTCTCCCAATACTTGTTGGGAAAGTAAGCCTCCCTACACTACGTAGTACGTACCTGATGCCAACTGAGTTGACGGCTCAAATTGGGACATTTGTCATGAAGTGAATGGATAGATAATAAAATGAAGATGTATTCCTCGACGTGGTTCTTTAATTAAACAGCTCATTCATAAATCTAAATATGATATTGTTCTTAATGTTAGTCAAACACTGGAGTTAAAGAAAATGATGCCAGATTTGTGATCAAGATCAAAGAATATATAGAGGACGGTTTTACATGTCTTTTTGTACGGATGCAACGTTCCAACACTAATCTGCAAACACTAAGAAGATCTTAGATTGTCCACCCATTAAGTGGAGTAACATCACTCTTTTATTTTATTTTTTTAAAAAAAATTAATAATTATATTTACCTTCTTTTAGGTTTTACAAATTACTACCAAACTAGGAACAAAAATAATATTTCTCTTTATCATGTGTAAATGGAATATTACACTATAAAAAATCTACTCATATATTTGTTTACGCAAACCTCAAAGAGAGTGTTATTTTGTCTAGGAATCTTTTTTAAAATATAATATTATATATATATATTAAGAAAGTTAGACATATTTATCGTATTAATACAAATCTATAAAAAAAAAATGTTATTGCATCCATAGTATAGGAGTGAGAGTGTCATTTCATAAGTCTCAGCTAAGGTTGGTGTAATTTAACCTTGCATCATATCAAAATCTAAGTGTCACAATTTGAGAATTCAAAATGGTCTCATGACTTCATATAATTTGAACAACTAATTTGATTTTTTCTTAATGTAAATAATTATAATTATAAGTTTTATTAAATAAATGTGAGACATTTCATTACTAGTGTTTTTTTTATTAATAATTTGATAGTTACAACTATGAGAAAGAGAGAATGGTTTATTTGAATCCTAGATGTCTCTGTTAATAATATCTAAAAGAACCACTCGAGTTACAACACTCTTAGCTCAAATAAATTGATATGGTTCTCTTATAATATGGTACTGCTACATTTATAAGATATACAATTTTTCGTGGGGTTTCCTTCTTCTTTTTCCTATTTATTTATTTTAAAATAAGATTTCCATCAATTGCATACATGCATGCTACATGCACTAAATACATGGAGGTGAGTTTGAGTGATTGGTATAACATGATAACTCAAAGTTCAAATCAATTCTGAACAAAGAAGAAACAAATCATATCAATCTGCAACCCCAGTTAAGAAAGAAAATAATACACTAAAATTTTCTTGGGACTATACACACGCGCACAAATTTGGAAGTATATTTATTGCATTTTCCTTTTACCAATCTTACTCCTGGTATTTTAATAATCAATGGGCAGCTTGCAAGATTTTAAATGACTTACACAGTTACACAACTCGCATGTTTAAAACCATTAAAACTTCCTATTATGGTATATATAGTTCTCTCTCTATGCCACTATGAATACAAGGTCTAGAATTTAGGTCAGCTCAGGGGATCCGAATTTAATGATGCTGGGAACACACTATGGGCAAAACAAGCAGTAATTATATGGACAAAAAAAAGTTGTAAATCATAATCAAGTGTTGTGCACCATGCGGACTAATTTCTGATAGGATGGGTGGCTAAATTAAAGTGCTGGCTGGCTCTCGGGCAGATATATAAAGTCTAGTGAGGCACAAAAATTTTATAAAAAATTTTGCATCCGCTGATGTGATAAATTTTTAATGATAAATAAAAAAGTAATATAAGTGATAAATTCAAATTAGAACCGGTGAAAGTTTTGCCAACTTAACAGGTGTGAAAAAGTTGTCAAATTTTATGTGTACGTAGCATTATTTGTCAGATATGTATCATCCATATATATATATATATATATATATATATATATGTATATATACACGTCACTGAAGAAGAAATCATGAAGTTGGGGTTTGATGGTCAGAAACAACTGACTCTGATGCAATATTCCATGTAATGGAGGTGATGCCATCATCCATGTAAGTGGGGTGATGATACCACAGTAGTTGCTAACACAGGTCTCCACTTATCTCTTGTACATGGCAATATGGACATGGAGTCACTGTTGAGAAAGTGATATCTAATAGAAGGATATGCTGGCTGAACATATAGGACTAAGGACTTAGGAGGTAAAAAAATCTTTTCTTTGGAGGCATGAGGTGAGCTTAATAATGGATAATGTCCAAAAACATGTAGCAAACATTTAGACCACACTTTTTTAAGGTCAAAGTGGTTCTCTTGATGAATGTCTCCCATGCTACAATTTTAAGTTAATTTATTAAGCACCATCTTTATTTTAGGCATAAAAAATATAGGTTACAATGTGTTTATGATCATTACAAAGTAGTTCAAATCAACGTTGAACAGTAGTGATGCACATATTTGCTTTGGTTTAGGTCCAAAATCAAGGAGAAGTGCATCCAATGCTTTAGTGAATTGGATAGGATATGATATGGACATGTGTTGGCCATGTGTTCATATCATGTTCCATTGCCAATGCACTAGAGCACAGGATGAAAGATTTGTCCACCCATAAAAATTTATTATTTGACTTTTATAGAAATGCATACCATTTTAGATTTCCCATACTCTTTTTGTAATCCATTTTACTTAAGACATATAATAAAGGAATTAATTGTGAGAATTTTGAACAAACAATGATGATTGATGAACAATGCTAGCCACAACAAATTTCACTCTTTGTTAAGTTGGTAGAATATAATTAGTGGTAATATCATTATCATTTGAGACTAGACCACCACTATCATCATTTTATGGCACACCATTTGCAGGCTATCACATCACTAAACATAAAAATTTTTGTCAACTTCGATGTACTTAGAATTTCTCAACAATGATTTAGTACAGTTCGACAGAATTTGGGATTTGTTGTATTAGAAGCTTAGGTCATGATATGATCTTGAGTTAGTAGAAGGTCAATATTATAGTAACTCAAATTCAATAGTCTAATAATAACGCTGATACCCTTTCCTACTATTTTTTGTGGGGATGATCGTCTTTTAATTAAGAAAATAAAAAAGAATGGTCATGGATTTTCAATCAAGAAAATAAAAAAGAATGGTATTGGATTGTTATTTACACTGTTAGATAAAATGGAGGGAGATGGAAGAGAAAAGAAAGGGAAGAGTAGAGTAGAGAGGAAAAGAAAAGAAAGAGAATGGAGACTACTTTTCCTTCAAAGTTTTGGGTTTGCAAGAGAGAGAGAAAAGGAAAAAGAATTTTCCTCTACTAACTCTCTCTTCTCTCTCATTTCCAATCTTTTCCCTCCCCCTGTTTTCTTTCTTCAACTTCAAACCAAACAGAATGTTGAGTTTTAAGAACAAATATAATTTGAAATTTGAAGAAGTACTGAGCCACATTAATCTGTATAGAGTTTTTTTTCTCCCCTTATTATTATTCTTCTTCTTTTTTTTTTTGAGATAACCTTATTAATCTTCTTTAATTTGTAACTTTGTATTATTGTATATATATTAATTTTGGAGTTGTAGACAAAACTCCACTGAACCAATAAACTGAATAATGAATATTGTTTACTTTCTCATGTATTAGGAAATGCAATTAGGGGAGAGAGAGAGACTCATACGATTTTATGTTGAATAAATCATTCTATATATATGATTTTATGTTGACTAAGACACGATGCTTTTCATTATGTGTTTATAAATCTACCTTGTACTTAAGTTATTGCCACTCTTAACGATCCTCTTCAGTTTGGAATTTTGCAAAAGTGATCAGTCCACTAATTTAGTTTTACACGGATTTAAACTACTTTCCCATGGAACAATTTGGGTACGTACGAAGCCTTCACCTATTGCGCACATTGGATATATAAGAAGCAGAGCATGAAGGTGGCTGGGGAAACCCACCAAGTTATCCCAAAGAAGAATGATAATTGAGAACCGAAAGAAAAGAAAACTAAATTAAGACATTCTCATATTCTCTCTTGCATTATTAGTACTGTGTGCATAGTAGTCAACTCACAATTCCAATCCAATCTTGAATTCTTGATGGATTGCATAGTTGCATGTACGAAAATGGGGAAAAGGTATGTGCATATGGATTAGTGCATGATCGACAATAACAACCTTTTTTTTTTTCTCAATCTCATAGATGCTTTAAAAAAGCATAGAAGAAAATACACTCACCTGCATGTGGGTTGCATTCGCTAACGACATTGACCAATTGATGATAATGATAATTGATACCTCCTAGCTCCTCTTTCAAAAGAAATAACATCAACAAGAAAAAGAGTGACATGAAAAAAACCTAATAAAACTATGACTATCTCATTTGGTGGGACATAGCCTACCACCTTGCAGAAATGGAATCTGGCCGAGTGAGTGAGTGAGTCAAAATTTTCAGAACTTGGATGTGGGCAATTATCTAACCGAGTTGACTCGGACCACCACCACCACCACCACCTAGCCCACCATGGCTTTGGACCCATATGAAATGCAAGGCATTTGAAGAAATGAAAGGCTCTCTTTTCATGTCAAAGCGCACACACTGATTTTGCCTCTCATCATCTATTCCTATTCTTGATGGTGACCCCAAGTGTGCATTACGAAGATCCCACTATAAGTGCTTTTGGAAATTCAAGAGTCCCTGGTTTGTACAATGTCTAAAGTGTGTTTTTGTATCATAAAATACAATTAATTAAGCACCAAAAACAAGAAAGATAAGTATAAACAATACACACAAATGAAGTGATATATGCACATATTGCGCATGAAGGGGGACACTTCTTGGCCTCTCGTTAATCAAATCAGAAGGGTCCTGTTCCACTTTTGTTAGACATTCCTTAAAGAAAATGGTCCCTAAAATGAGCACTTTAGAAACATCCCTAATGAAATGATGCCCTCTATATCCACTTTGCCCTATTAATGAACTATGTGCACGTGTATCATCATCATCATATGTACCGTGCTAGACCAAATTATTCTATCACTCGCACGTGCATGAGGCCCCCAATATATATATATATATATATATATTTATATTCATGTTGTATCTTAAGGGCTATTGATCAGGGAAAATTCAAATCCATATTGTAAGTCAGATATGCACATGTATTATTGTGGGTGACCTTGATTTGCTTGAAATTTGAGTTATGGTGGTAGTGATCACAATTTACAAGCTTTGAGGAATTGGATACTTTTTTTTTTTTCAAGAACTAATTACAGAAGGTGCTTATTTCTTCAAATGGAAAAGTTAAACAATGGATGACATGCAGTTTGCTTTATGCAATTTTTTCATTTTCAAATTGAGGCCCACACCATAAAAATATTGCATTGGATTCATGTTGTTCGTGACATAATTCATTCCTAGCATCAAAGGAAGAAAACATAAAGGGCATAACTAATAATTACCTTAATTTTTTTCTTAATCTTGTTTGGAAAGTGAGATAACAGACATAGTTTATAGCCTTAGAGGTCATTCAGTACATAACAGAGGTTTATTAATTATTATTACTATTGAATATTGATTGATTCATATAAGACAAAATACTTAAAGAAGTAAAGAACCCTAAGTTCCATTTCTGTCCATAAAATTTTCTGAATTTTAATATCATATTAAGCAAGAAATTATTTACTTTGAAATGCAATAGAATTCAAATCGCAGACGTAAAGTTCATGATGATATTGACTTTAGCATTAAACCAAATAGTAGTTGTTGAAGAATCAATACGGATATTTCAGATAAACCCTTCAATTTTTTTGCTGAATAAAACCTTCAGTTTTTTACCAGCAAACCAATCGATTCCTTTTATATTCCAAAATAGAAGGAATTTGTCAACCTCAAACAATTTGACACGGCTTCATCGAATGACGATTGAAGCAATACGTGGGACTCAAATCACTCAACAAGGACATTCCACCATCATTTTAGATTCCATATACGAGGGCCACATTTTGATAATTATATCTTCTGAACCATGCAGGTAGGTCTCCACTATTCTAGAGGGGCTAACTTCAAATAGCAAATTCAAGTTCCTATCACAATAATAATGCCCATCTGAGTTATGCCATTTGTAACCTTTGAAAACTACACAGCACTTAATAATAGACTCTTCAATCATACATTCAAATTCACAATTTACTCACTTATGCAGTTGTGAGTGGTCAATATTAAATGATGAGTCACACTCAATTTTACAACTTGCTAACTTATGCAATTGTGAATGGTCAACATAAAGTAATGAGTCATACGAGGCACATAATAACAACCACTCACGGTTGAACAAGTTAGTAAATTATGAAATTGGGTAATGATTAGTTGTCCACAGTCATAGGCTAACTCGGGACTCATTATTTCATACTATTATTGAAGTAGCAAGACTGTTGGTGCAAGTAGTTGCACTCGTAGACATTTTTAAATGTAAAAGAGGAATCTTGGTCATAACTTCCCCCCTTAATCATGCCTTAACTAGACTTGAAACCTTTATTTTATAAATTTTTAGTCATTTCACAGAAAATCAAAACCAACTAGATTTCTTTGTGGGAGTTTTAGTCATTATTAGTTCAATTTGTTGGTGTGGCTTTTGTGACTATGAACACGCCCTTTCTATGTGTCTTTCAAAGTGTCGTACGTATTGGTTGACTCTGAACCGTATCAAACAACGGATTAGACTTCCCACAACGATGCATGTCTGATATAATTCCAAAAATGATATTTTGGTGCTCCTATTCTGAAAGTAACATGTTTCAGTTGCGAGAGTTTTTGCAGGCACTAGAAATGCATTAGCTTCTTATAGAAGATGTTCATGAAATTTCCAAGAGTGGACATCACGGTGTTTAATTGAGGCCTGCTGGTGAGAACAATTCCTTGCTGCCATTAACTTGCTAATTGCCAACAGAATTGCTAATTGCAGCAGCTGGGAGTTGCTCAGGTTAATGATTCATATACCACAGACCCAAGTCAAGGAAATGAGAGCTGTGTGCAAATAATTTGATCTCAAATCTAATATTTTCTTAGCACAGCATAAACAGCATTGTTAATTGACAGTTTTCATTAATGGAAACAATGTCCAATCATTGGTTGTGACAAGAGTTGAATAGTATATACCACATTAATGTACAACAATGAAGGAACTGTCTTGCTTCCTTCACCCTTCTACAATGTACAACATTGGCATTTGACGGTTTTAATGTTACATAATTAAGCAACTTTTATTTCTTCCTTTCCCTTCCCAATCTCCTCACTTCAATGTTAAACATTTTTGACCGACAATTCTCGTTACGTGAAACTAGTGCCCAGTCTATGCTTGGAGCATCAACTCAACAGCATATCATATTTGATGCATAACAATGAAGCAACAACCTTTTTTGCTGCCTTGCACCCTCCTTTTTCTCCATTGTTAACTACAGATGAGGCTGATTCAACTGAGCCCTTAAAAATGGCCATGCAATTGCTGTAATGAACATAGCTGAATGTTACAAAGTGTTTAATTCAGGCTGCCGAAGCATTCAAGGGAATCCTTACTCCCATAACACCTTCAGATTGGCTGAAATCACAAGAAGCTCGTTCCCAAAGAGAGGTCAGTCAAATTTGAGAGAATTTGTGAACGAGTTGTTCCAATCTGATTGGCGATTTCAAGCTGTTCCTCCAATGGAAGCATCTCATAACTGGAAATGGGAAAACATAAAAAGAAATAGTTGAGCACTCAACATCACACAGTATTACATCTACTTAATAGTGTACTCTTACTTTAACCTTGACAAAAGAAGATAGTTGGCTAACACCCATTCTTGGACACAAGATAGATAAATAGTTAAGATAATAGAAAGGGATTAAAGAGGATCTACAGAGAACATGGACTTGGCTGTAATCGAGCCTATCTGAGTGTTAAAAGTTCAAGATGACTCATTTAATTTTATTTCGAAAATAAGCCAAGCTCTAACTTATCAACTAGATTACATGTCAAGCCTGATTCATTTTATTGTCGAACAAGCTCAAGCTTGTTCATGAGCTACTAGGTTAACTTATTCTTTTCTCACATATAGTAAACATCACGACTAAATTTTTAACCCCTACTCAAATATAGGCTAATAATTAATAACTAAATTATAGTTAAAACTAAATTAATTAGATAGAATGATTTTGTTTATGAACTTGTAAAAATTAGATCACCAACTTTGTAACGTTGAAAATGATTGCATTGTTTGCAGGCACTTTATTTGATTGGTCTCATGCTTGATTGTCTTGTGCTTGGGGATTCATGTCTAGAAATTCCATTTCGATGTTTATAGATTCTATCTCCTCTTGTACATAATTTCTTTTTCTTTCTTTTTTTTGTATGAAATAGTCCTTTTTTAATAAAATTATTCTTATTTATATAAAAAATATATTAAAAATTATATAGAATTTTTATTACAACATGATCTATTTATATTATCAATAATTTATAAATAATAATTTGATACCCTATGAATTTGTTTACAGACCTACACAATCTAATATTAAGTGTATATAAGTATATTTTTACACATGAACACATATAAACATGTAATATTACAAATACTTAAATCTAGTTTCAAACTTGTGAGTTTGTTCATGAACACGTTATTATGTTAGAGTTTGTCTCGTTTAATAGTCGATTCTAAATTTGGACTCAAGCTTGGTTCGTTTACTAAATAAATAACTATAAACAAATTTTTTCCCAAGCCAAGTTCGAGTTGTTTATTAACAGTTTGGTTCATTTACAACCCTAATATATATAGAGATACAAACAAGGTCCTAAGGTCATTATAACATCTTGTTATTTCACAAGATTTCTTCTGATATTTCTGAAATTGAAAACAAGATTATTAGATTTTCTGGGCCTCTCCCAAGATTGAAGATATAGACAAGATCCTCATATTTCACTAGAGAGTAGATCTAGCCTTAAGCCATAAAAAATATTTGAAGGAAAACAAAACTTACTGGCATAGCAGCTCACAGTCAACTATGCTATCAGGGCCAGGCCGATGAGCCTTTCCATTTGAGCGAAACTGGCGGAAAGATTTTGGATTTAGGCCAGCAACATGGGCAACAGCGTCAACAAGTTTTCTTTGTAATGACTGTAGCCTACGAAATGTGAGCTCATCAAGAGGTGCAATACAACCAATGCTGCCATCCAGGGTACCAAATAATAAAGCAAAGCGATTGGTTTTATCTGAGCCTGGAGCTGCACCAGTTCGATCAGATGAAGCAGAAAGCATCTGCAACCGCAAGAACTTAGTCACATGAGCACCAACATGGAACTCAGCCCTTGAAAGAAGCTTCTGTCCCTTCCAACTCTCTGACATCTTTGGTGCATAATAAAATATCTGTTTGGCAAAGAAAAATTCAAACTTAAAAGAGTCAATATTTCACTAACTGCATTATTGAAGTCAACCTTTTCATTTATGAGTATCCAAAAAATAAATTAAAAAGAGGGGGGGGGGGGGGGGGGGGGGTGCAAATAGAAGTCACAATTAAAAGTAATTTTACACAAAGACTTAGACAAACTATAATAAAATCCGAGAAAACAAACCAATGTTATTCATGAATCTGATAAGCAGGAAATTCTTATTTCCATTCTGCTTCTCTCTCTTGTTATATGTGTCTACAGGTGTGCCCCTGAGTACATGAGGTGCACATGCAGCCATTCCATTTCATGCACGTTACCAAATAATGGAATTCCTACTGCAGACTGAGTGATGAAAATAAATTAGAGAAATTTATCAAGATGAAAGTGAAACAATTATGGGGCCGATTTGCGGGAGTTCTGATTTCAGATTTGACGCTTATTCTATTTCAGTATGTCCAGATTTTCTCTGATATTATTTCTTTGCCAGTCTGGGCTTAGATGTGTTTGATCAGGATTTTATTTTAAGTTGTTAGCAACTTGAAGCCCAAATTCTTTAGGGTTTAGTCATCTAGGTCAATATGTAAATGCTGCAACAGAGGCAGCCAGTCTTGAGATAAATGAAAGTTCAAATCATATAGGTTTTTTTTCTTCTCTTTTACTTCATCATCAGGGTTCCAGTTTGGAACCCCATTGCATGTTTAAGAGTCAAGCTTAATGCCTTAATAACATTGTTTTACTGTTAACTTTCCCCTTTTCCAGATTTTTATTTTTTTGGGTATGTTGCATATGCACTTGGTAGGTCTTGAACCCGCAATTTCAACATTCACCATGTAACTACAGGGGCCCAGGGAGAGGAGATGCCATTTGAGTTAGAGCTCATTCGCATTTGTTCTTGGGACACTTATGCAGCAAATCAAATTTCAATTTTGCATTGAAGTTAAGGGGGAAAGACTATAGACTAAAAAATATTTAAAAACCTTTTCCCCACAAGAATTTCATGCCAAAAACTCTATAATGGAAGCAGAAATTGTGAACAATGACTTTGAAAGGTCCAGGTGCCAAAATCAAATGTAATTGTCAAAGAGAAAACGCAATAATCTCAGAAAACATATTCCACAGAAAATTTATTCTAGAAAAAAAATTGACAATGATATTGAAAGTACAAGGACAAATGATTTTCAGGGTCTTGGGTTTTGGTGTGCAAGTATGATTCAGGAAGAAGAGATGACAAAAATGGATTAGTAAGAAAGAGATACAGGAAGCCAAAGTGACGCAGATCCTATAAAGTACAGGTATAAAAATCAACCAAAGAGAACTGAAAGAACAACATACTTTGTCAAATAATTCGAACAATGTATCACTAACTATATGCATGGTGACTCAATGGATTAAGAGGGCAGAATTCATAAGTAAAAAATCAACCAAAGTACCGGTATAAAAATCAACCTGACGGATTTTCTCCCTGAGCATATAGCCTCAAATTCAACCTTATGACAATCAAACCATCTGGGCTAAATTTGATCACCTAGCCTCCATTTGGATAGATTATAATTTGCCAAATTATTTCACTATATAGCTTATTTTTGCTACTATTCATGAGTCCCACTGCATTTTTTGACACTATTCCTGGGTCTTATTGTACTATTTCAGCTAATTTTTACCTTTATCTACTGTACTTTCAGCAAAAAGTTTTTAGTTCCAGCAAAATAAATTGTTCCCAAACAGACCCCTAGACTCCATGCTAACTCCCAAACTTCATCCTACCCAATATCGTTTTAATACATAAAAGATAAAAAAAAATCTCATGACATGTAGTCGGTCCATTTCAAAGAAATATTTCATCGAATTAAAATAAACTTGTATTATGTCAATAACAAATTTTTAATATTGTCACCATAGATCTGGCAAAGTATCAACAGTATTGCACAAACAATGGTGCTAACCTGAATGTTCTTCTGATCATCTGAAACTGTAAGGCTCAGGGTACTTCCATCAATTAAAAACTCGGTCGCAAAACAATCAAGGGAGCCAAAATCCTTAGCTAATAAGCTAAGTTGAGCTCCTTGTTCCTTCCAGCTAAGAAAGTATATGCTTTTGTGAATGTCACCAAGGAGGATAAAATTCTTGACCTGCAACAAGATTAAAGCATTGAGAAAAAGAAAAGAATGCATTACCAAGAAGCTTATATATGCTCAGAAAAGTGTAGAGAGAGGGGACCATATGCATTAACACTATCCTGTCTTTTGGAGGGAGAAGAGCTATAGGTCCTTTGAAGGAGTGGAGCTGCAATCACCAAAGTTAACTTCTTCTTTTTTAAACCAACCTAAGTTGACTCTTGATTTTAGTCTTCCCTTCCTCCTCATATATTAGCTCCATTCTTCACTTTTTTTCTTTTTTTCTTTTTTTTGTGAGAGGTGGAGTAGAAGATTCTCTTAACCCTGATCTGATGCACTTCTACCTTGTTAATATCTCTTGAATTCCTTGTATAGTTCCTATGCATTGTGATCATGCCGGAATTTTCATTCTCCATGAGTCTTTTATGTTTCAGGACATGTGTGTGTATATATATATATATTTATTTATTTATCTGGTTCATTTTTTTTTCTTTGTTTCCTATGGCATCTTCTGTCACACCATGAAACTATGGGAGAGAGTGATTGAATTACGACAGTAAAAAATAATATCCAATAATCAAAATTGGTTTTACGCCAAGGAGGTCTAATGGAGAAATATAGAAAAGCCCGTAAGATCTCCATATAGGTTTTATTGACATAAATAAAACATATGATAGAGTACCTAGAGAGGTTATGTAGTAGGCTTTAGAAAAGGAAAGAATTCCTCTAAAATATATTAAGGTGATTAAGCAAATGTACAATGAAGTTGTAACTAGTGTAAGAACAAGAGCAAGCACAACAAGTGATTTTTCTATCACAATAGTTTAGCACCAAGGATAAGCTTAAATCTCACATCTCTTTTCTCTTTCCACTGGTTATCGATGAACTTGCTAGACCAAATTCACAATGAAGTGCCTTTGATGGTGAAACCATAATGTGGTTAGAGAAGCAATATCCTCTTTTGGAAGCCTAAAATTAAGGCAAAGCCCAAGAATAAGTGTCCATGGTAATTAGTTTCTGATATTCTCCTTTATGTTTTATTTGGTTATTCTAGAGTCAATGGCATTTGGTAATTCTGTAATTTTTGGGTATGAGTCATAGTTGCAGGCCTTGGGTTTTCTTCAATCAATAAGTCCTATTTAGTTGATGTGTCTTTATGCATAGGCTTTGGTTCAATTCATTTAGGGTTTTGATTTACTAGTAAAAGTAAATGTCCTGATTCAACAAATTTGGAGGAGGGAGTCGAATGTTGGTTCTCCTTGTAAAGGAGACCAAACAATGCCAATGAACTACAAGACTCTTGGCAGTTCAACTAGGAGAAGCTAAGATTTAGAATCTATACAAGGGTCTTATTGAACTCAAACAAGGAGGAGTTGATCAACAAAATATTAAGTTCTGAGTATTAGGATACACTGACCTTATTATTCTTTTTCCTACCTTTCTCTTCTCTATGTTCTTCTCTTTCTTGGATATTGCTCACAGTACTGAACACAGATTGTGATGAATTTGATTTACATCTCTCCTTGCCTTTTTTCAATCCTAAATCAAATATTTTCTCTTACCTTTCAAAAACCTAAAACTCACATAATTTCTCTATTAAACAGCCATTAAAAACTCATCAAACCTTGGCCAATTTTAACTCCTAACCCTTTAATTTATAACTCTAAACCTCAGATCCACAAATCCTCCTATACCTTAACCAAACACAAGCACAAATAGACAAATTCCCTAATTTGTCCAACATCACCCTCGGTGTATGCTTTTTGCATACAATATAGTTTTAGTGAATGAAACTAGACACCTAATCAAAGCCAAGTTGGAAATTTGGAGGAATGCTTTAGAATCTAAAGGCTTTTAGTAAAGAAGAAATAAAGATGAAATTGTAAAACTAGGCGGTTTAGATATACCAGACAGTAAGTGTTTTCAATATTCTAGATCAATAAAAGGATGGAGAGATCGAACAAGATGTGAATCATATAACAAGATGGATGATAAGGAGAAGTACATTAAGAGTAGTGGCTATTGTAAAATACTTATTAAGTCCAAGGGAAAGCTTTACAAGATTGCTGTAAGACCAACCACGCTCTATGGTACTTAATATTTGGCTATTAAAAAGCAAGAGATTTGTTTAGATTATGGCGGATGTGAAACTCATGTTTTTACGTACTTTATATGTTGGATGACTTCCATGAGTGGTCATTCGGCCTCTAGTTTATAGGACTTTATGGATAACTGTACTTTTCTTGTTCTTTGATGCACCTATAATATATATCCCATATGCTGTATGGAGCTTTTTCACACGAATAAAATTTACTTACTTAAAAAAAAAAAAAAAAAAAAAACAAAGAAATTTGTTTAAGATAAGGGTCACTCATTGTGGACAAACGAGGGACAATCACTTGACATGATTTGTTCATGTGCAAAGTAGAAAAATTAATACACTAGTGACGAACGGTGATTTGATTCAAGTAAAGGGAACAAAAAAGGGTAAAGGGAATACCTAAAACAACACTAGTAGAAGTAGTAAAAAAGGACAAGTTAATTATAGAATGGATAAGGGCCAATCTCAAAAGGTTTAAAGCTTTTGTTGCATCTTCTGATTTGTATTCTTTATTTTATGTCAATTTTTTTTAACCTAGAAAGCAATTCTTGAGAACATCTAGGCATTGCAAAACCATACCATTTGCATACCATACCACTCAGAAACAGGAGTCAAGAACTGATATCTAGGTTTTTCATGTAAAAGAATAAGTAAAAGAGATATAGGCATTGAAGAAATAACACATACAATATTTAAGCTGACGACATATAATGGAGGAGCATCAAAAAAAGCAACGCCATTCAACTCAGTACCAGTCCACTTGTGTAAAATAATTTTAGGACCAGAAGCTATCAACAGATGGCCTTGAAGAGAGGCTAAAGCAGATATAGCACCCTTCAATTCCTTTGAGTAAACCTCTGAAACCTGAAAAGTAAAGCTTTAATTATGAAACCAGATATAACAGCAAGAATACAATAAGGGTTAAAAGTAATGAAATTTTTTTAAAAGATGAGATTTTATGGGTTAAAAATGCAACACATAAACTAGAATTGAATCCAACAATTACAGGTCTATATACCAAGTTTTGAGGATTATCAGTACTTTTCCCAACAGAAAATAAAAGCACACGTCCTCTTGCAGCAACATCTTCCCCTTGCACATAACCAGTCCCAATGGCCAAAAGTGTTTCATTCTCTTTAGTGGTTGTATTCTGGAAATAAGAAGGTGGATAAGTAAAATATTATTTTCCAGACCAAATGAAGAGACAAGGTTATACAGACACCAATCTATTTTCTGAAATTTCATACAATATCTCATCCACCTCTCTCACAAAACAAAGAAGGCAAGTTCATCAAAAAAAAAAAACAAAGAAGGCAAAAGAATATAGGGAAAAAGAATCAGTTGGACGACTGAGCAACTAACCAACAGGGTAACCACTCGCACGGTTAGAGCATTTTCAGAACTCTGCATTGGAATTGTAGCTTTAGTTTGCCAAGGGCCGCCAGACTTTTCTGGTTCCAGTATGCGGACCTCGAATTCATCTAAAGTGTAAGTTTGGTGTAGTTCATCAGAACCCAAATTATGATTTTCGACCTGATGGCCAACTTCTTGATCAACCAGCGATGAAAGAACTTGATTCAATGACTTATGAACCTGATCAGATTAAATACATTTGAAATTACTGCTTAAAATAATCTCCACAAAAACAAATTAATTTGATTATTATTAAGCAGAATAAGCAGAAAAATAAAATAATGCAATTACATTGAGCATCCTGACACTGAAAATAAGAATTTAGTTAGCCATATTTTTAACTGGAAGAGAGATCATATCAGAGATCTCAGCAAAGAAATTTCCAGATATTTCTCAGTTATAAACAAGCTTGTCTTTTCAGTATATGAACAATCTGTTTGTCTTTTCAGTATGAATGAAAAAGATTGCATTGAATTGGAATTTAAAATACTCAAAAGGCATCAGAATTTGATGGACAAAAATAGTAAACTTATAAAGAAAACTTATGTAAAAGAAAGAAAAAAAAGGAAAGGAAATGCAATTGTGAGCATATTGTTAGCTGCAACATATTCTATATGCCAAACATGATTCCTCTCTTTTCTTTTCATGACTTTTTACACGAAGCAAAATGCAATATTATTGCCAACAATGACTAAAAAAGAAACCCATAACCATCACTTTCAGCAACTCAAGGTCTAAATGAAGCGAACAACATTTCACTTTATAATGACAGCCAGATTTTAGTTGGTAGTACCATTAGGAAGAAGAGCAAAAAGACATGCTACTTGATAAAGGACTAATTGCAAGCTTAATTTCAGGAGAAAAATTGTCTCCTATCACGTATAGAAAGTACAGGGCTTCATCGACAAGTGAGATAACTTACATGCATTAATGCATACTCCAGCTTGTAAATATTCAAACATAAGATATATATATATATATATATATATACACATATATATATGAAAAGATAACATTATACTCACAGGAACTGAAACTATAAGAGGGTATAAATTCCTCTCAGCGAGGTAAGTGACTTGATGTGGAGTGCCTTTTAGTGGAATCTAACCAAAAGATGAAAATTATGTCAATTGCAAAAGTGCTAAATATACATAAATTTGACTTTATATAAACAAAAGTTGATAAAAGGGAAGAAAATATGGACACACTTTTTGTACTGGCCAATAGTTGTCATAGCTTGATACTGATGGCAGTTGGCAAATTTTCAAAATACCCTAGAAAAAATAAACATAAAAATACCATATTAGAATGTCTAAAGCTAATTTAGGAAAAAAAATCATCCGGAGAAAGGATGTGCAATATTTTCATACCTGTGATGTAACATATATGAGCCCATGATTGCAATTCACATTGTGAAGAACAGTGAAGGCAACTATAGATCCATCACAAAGCTACGAACAAAAGTAGAACTTAATAAGAAAAATAAAACAATAACACAAAATTTTCACACCAAAAGTAAGAGACAACTATTTTCTTTGTGGTCTGAAATCTGTGCAATGACAGAGACAAATTCATAAGCAAATTTTCAGCAATGTCAAATGATATAGAAACATTTATATAGGCAAAATACGGTATAATGAAAACTCAATAGCTGAAAATTTTCATTTATTAGTAACAAACGTGTACTATTTTTTAGTTCCTTCCTCAAGAAAGTAAGATTTCATACATCTCTCTGTAGATCAGTATCATATTAAAGTAGCCAAAGTTTCAACCCAAAGTTGAATGAATGGGTACCAAGTTTTCTTTTGACATCACAATAAAATACATAGACCTGCTATAAGTAAATCCAATCACCAAGCACCAAATGATATCCAAAAGTTCACTTTTAAGACTAAAAAAAAAACATTAACATTAACAACACATAATCTGAACATTTCTGCATGCCTCTAAACGAACAAGTCCAAACACTGAAAGCAGATAAAAACAGATACAGAAGAAGAAACAGCACTTAGATTGCCTCATAGCCTCATTTATATTCTCGAGATTAAATCTTTCCTTCTCCACTCTTTGTGGGATTGGAGTTCTGTTTTTAATACTTTTTCTTTTTTTAATTTTTCAGATATGCTTGATCATTGTCATTTACAAGCTTGATGTACTGCTATCCACGTACACCTCCGGTGTACCAGGGTATTTTGATTAATGAACTTTCATTATTTATCAAAAAAAACAAATATATAAATAAGCCTAAAGAATAATAATTCTGAAGATAGAATGAAAGGCTTATATGTGAAGAAGTAAAATGAAGAGAGACCGAGCATAAATTTCATTAAACAATAAATACCAAATGCTATCTGAAACTTTGAGAAACTATGGTTTAACAACACTCAAGGGATAAATTCACTGAAATTTACTCAAATATCATATTTGTATTATTATCCAATATCTTAACCATGATGCATGTAATTCTTCAAGTTGGCCACAACTATTATCCTCTCAGTAGGAAGAGAACCAGATATCTCACCTGTGGATGAACTCGAAGCCGTTCTCTGAATACCATAAACCACGCTGGTCTTGATCCAGAAAGAAACAAGCCTTGGTGACCACCAATATTATTGAAAATGGTAATTCTTTGGCATGGTGATTCACTTGATGTCTCCTCCCTTGCATAAGTGTCCAAGGGGACACGCACAAATCTCAAATTTCTAAGCCTAGAAGCACTAATGCTGCTTAGACCACCAGAATTTTGTACAGAAACTGAATTATCAATTTTAGATGTATTCTCTACACCTTCATATAAGTAAGCATGGTAGCAAAGAATTGTCCCATCAGTCAATATCCCCAATAGGAAAGGGCGGCTATACTGTCCTGCCCATCTATGCATGGCCAACTCAACAACCTTCATGTTCTGTGAACTTTCTTTCCTGCCTTGGCCAATCACTTCTTCGGAACTTTTGTTTGTCACTTCAACATCTTTGGCTTGCTCTTGCATAAAGGAATCAACAAGGAGGGACTTTCCAGACATAAACTTATCCGCAGAAAAAACACAATTAAAACTAGGCACATCAAAAATTTCAAGTGCACCACTTTCATAACAAACAACACAATATATATCGCCCTGATCATGTGGTGCACCATCAGCCCCATCAATGGCCTCACTTATGCCTGTAGAAAGCCATGCATCAGTACTTGTTTTCCGGAGCCACGGCTCAGGTCCTTTATCATGATACAGAGTACAGGCAGATACTGATTTCTTTAAGATCTCAAAAGAAGAGGGAGTGTATATGGAAATCATGCAAGTAGAAGGATCTGCACATGAAAAACGCAACCAGAAAATCAAATCAAATCAAATAAAAAAAAAATGTGATCAAGAGCAAAAAGAATGGGAAAAATACTGCAGATGTTTATAAGCTTTGTCCCATAAATGAATGCAGATATAGAAACTTCTAACTTTCCAGGTTTGAACAGCAACCAGGCAGCATTGACACCAGTTCATGTTGTAAATACAACAAAAGTAAACCCCCAACTCAACCAACAAAGGAAGGGGGGAAGGGTGGAACAAAACAAAACAAACAAAAACCCTTAAGTTCAACACGGAATGAGATTATTTCTGATGCATGTCTGACATAAGGACATTTTAACCTAAAGTCAGATTTCTGCAAGTCAAGTTTCCAACTTAGTAATCCAAAGATTGAATGAAGTGACAGACATCAAAGTCAAAGGTCAGACTTCACATCAATTTTTTTATGAGTTATAAAATATTTTATTGAAGAGAAAGAACTACCTTGTGTATTCATGATTTATATATAAGATAGCCTAAATAATTACAAAATAGATATTACAATAAAAATGAGAGAAAATCTATGAAATCCAAAATAGAAAAGATATTGTTGAAACCCCAAAAAATGTGGTCATTTAAACAATGATCTAGTGAAAAACATCATCCACCAGACCACAAAGGTTTCCACATCCTCAAGTGTACACTAATTTCTACACTCTGATTGTTTTGGCAATAATGTTTTCAAGAAAATGAGTCATTTTCCAAAAGGTATTTTCAATAAAACTATTATTTTCCTATGTTTGGTAGCAACCTTAAATGAGTTAAAAAAACAATCTCCTAACTTCACTTATTTAGCTTACTGTGAGATAGAATTATTTTCAAAAAAAAAAAAAAAAGTGAAAAACAATCTTAAAAAATAAGCCATATTTTTTATGTTGACTAAAGATAGTTTTCCTTTGACTCATTTTTTTCATGCTACCAAACACTAGAAAACACAAAAAACTATCTTTACACAAAATTTTCCATCAAAACAAAAAGAGCACTAGTGTGTATTTGAGTTCAAAATTGTCAAAAACCCTACATAAAATGATCAGTATATTTCTAGTGTAATTAACACAAGGATTAGAATATTGGTATCACCTTTCCCTTCAACTTAAGATTTTGAGGTTAGTGGTAATTTACCATGATATCAAAGCAAAGCAAAGCAAAGCAAGTAGTCATGAGTTAAAGCCTTCTCTCTACTTTGCTTCCCATTTAATGTGTTGGCCCCTTCTATTGAGTGAGAGTCTAAGCCCACAATTGAGGGGGAGTGTAAGAATAACGATTAAGTGATTAATTCCAATGTTGCATGGTTACTGACAAAGGTACAGGTACGGGGATCCAACATTTCTTGAAAAACTAGGATATGACACGTTGAGGATACAGCAATTAATTAATTAATATTTATTTTAGGTATAGTTTATATATTTTTGGACATAATTTACGTTTATTTTAGATTTTAAAACAAAGTAACAACAACAACAACAATAAAATGTTCGAAAACATATCTAAAATCAATTTAAAGGTGAATCTAAAGTTAATTGATAAACATAAATTCTTCTTACTATAAAAATAAAATGAAATAAAAATGTAAAACTATATATGAATTTTTTTAAGAATAAAAATTATATATAAGGCTGAAACATAATAAATATAAAAGTATATTAGGCTGATGCTTTGCAATGTGTATATTCAACTTTCAATATCCATTGATGCCATGACGATGGTGCTGTCTTTTAGGATAAATGTACTCGGGTATTTTAACAGACAGCTGGACTTTTATTAACAGTAGTCTACTATTATGGTACTACAACTATCTACTCTTCTAGTTCAAAAAACTTTTAACTTTCCCATTTCAATTTTTAGTCACAATGTCACATCATCACATGGGAAGGCACACAGAATAAGCGATGCACATAAAACAAATCAAAGAAATAGAAAAAAATAACTAGAGAATGGAAAAATTAAACTACTAGGAAGAAAGGATAGACAAAAGAAGGAGAAGCAGGAGTGGGAAGACGACAATGTGGCGGGGACCTAAGTAGACCTGAGATGACCTGTGGCAATCTATGGAAATCTGCGGCAGTGCCTGTGAGTCACTTATTTCAACTCAAAATCTCTTTGTTTTCCTCCTCTTTTTTCCTTATTCTTTTTTCCCTCCCTGGGGACCTAAGTCGACCTGAGATGATCTGTGGCAATCTATAGAAATCTGCAGCAGTGCCTGTGAGTCACTTATTTCAACTCAAAATCTCTCTGTTTTCCTCCTCTTTTTTCCTTATTCTTTTTTCCCTCCCGTGTCTGGGATGTACCCAGCCATGTCACAACCATGTCCGGGCCATACCCGTGATACAAAAAAAAAAAAAAAGATAATAAAAAATGAAAGTATTTTTCATTTGCTGGGTGTGTATCAGATACATTTGCACCAGTACCAGATATGTGTTGGACACGAATAGTTTGGCAATTTTTCTGTATCCATACAACCCAGATTAATTCACCCTTTCCTATTAGCTTAAGCTTTTGGGAAATGTGATTGTTTATCAACATAAAGGAACTATAAATATAGAAGCAAATCAACAATGCCATGTTTACTATTCGCTCTGTTTAAAGTCAAGTACCTCCTCCCTGAACGCCATATTTTGCTTTAGCAAATATACGATGAAGTCCAATTCCCATGGAAACCAACCACAAATTCTGCCATAGAAACTACATCATAGCAGATTTTTTCATAATCATAATTCATTTGAGCCCACTAAGAGATTTTTCAACTTTCTAACACAATAATCTACACAGACACTATGATGATAGAGAGAAGCCTTTACAGACCAACATAGCATGCTGTGTAACAATAAGTTGTTACAAAAGCTACACAAACTATAACCATGCATATAATAAATTAATTGGGAATTTTAACTGAAATAGTTTCCCCAAAACATTACTATATTTAATTTGATCCTCAAGAAATCATCAATGAAACACATGAAGAAGAAATTAAATAAAATAAAAAAGAAAAGGCAATATCATCAAACATAAAGTGCAAAAGCCATGACAAATACTTTTAATAATGAACTTATATTTTATGCTACAAAGATTGGAGCTACACACAGAATCATTTAAACATAAAAAGTATTCATCAGTACTGTTACTAAGGACTTGAGACATGACAAAGCATACCTCCAACAAGGAGCCGGATGCTTCCATCAGTCATGCACAGTAATACATACGGGTCAGCAATAGAAACAGACAACACTGTGGAACTCTCAGAACCAGATCCAGAACCAGAACCAGATTCAGAGTTTGGAGCTCCAAAGTTTAGCTCTTGAGTCATAAAAGAACCATCTAAAACTCGAGCACCACGTTCAAAGACCTGGACAACTCGACGCCTGGAAGAGGAAAGTAAATGTGAAGCAGAAAATTCAGAGTTCTCCCCATATAAATTCACACCAAAGATCATGTTATTACCCTTAATGAACCAGGAAACAAACCCACACAGTGTGCATGGCAGCAGACTGCAGACGGAGCAAATAGCAACGCCATTAATTTGATAGTAATTATAAATAAATAAACAATTCTAATAGCACTACAGCACTAGTCAAACCCCTTGACATTGTAGAATAGAACGAAGGCAACTTGCAAGCTTTTGATACAACCTTTTTTTTTTACAGTAGCAGTGTAGCACCTCATACGCATGAATGCCAACCTACAACCTACACTCACTGTACTACATGGAGTATATGCAAGTCTAGAGAAGGTATCTCATGCATCAAATATATGAATCCTCCGTCTCACAACGTATGGGTCCCACATGGCTGTGGGCAGCACACACTATAAAAGAGAATGCATATATCCGATGCATGAGATAATTATTGGTAAGACTGATGGCACAGTAACTGTAGCACTATAATAATTAAGTCATTGATTCCCACTTCCTGTAAATCTCTCTTCTTTTTTTCAAACTTTAAATTTAAAACAAAGGGTCCATAATCAGTTTCTCTCTCTCTCTCTCTCTACACACACACACATATTATATATATTAAACTTTTCATTTCCAAATAGCTTCTTTTCATTTATATTTTTTGTGCTGAATTTCAGATTTGACAGATGGCCTATATTAACTTAATTTCCAAAACAGATAATTGCACACTCAAAACAAAACAAAAAAAAAACAAAACAAAACAAAAAAAAAATTGACTGTCCTGCATAATTCTAGCTATGCTAAATCTTTTTTTCTCCATAATTTTTTAAAAAATTTCATCCAAGATCAAATGGAAAAAATTTACATTATACAATTGATCCTGCATATGGCATGGCATTATTGCTAGTGAATCATTTAACAATAAACAATGATTGGTATAGGCAACCTATCTATCAAGAAATAAAACCATTTTATCACTTTTGAAGCAGGTCATCACATGACAAGATTGGCAACTAACGTCACTGTTTAGAAGATCATTACTGAGAGTTAAATGAAATTCAGCATAAATTGAGATAATAGAACAGTAAAATAAAATAATTGGTATTAACAATAGAACAATTTAAGAAATCAGGGGAAAAAAAGTACAATTCAATATTACAATAGGGAGCAGAAAAGCACAAAAATTATCAGGCGAAGAGAACCAATTAACTGAATTGCAATGATAGGCATAATCCAGGAATTAAAAATATGGAACTAGCAAATATTATGGGGTAAAACTTGAAACGAAACAATTAACAGAATTTCAATTATAGGAATAATCCAGGAGTTAAAAAGTATGGAACTATTGACAATTACAAACCAAGTGGATGAACCAACTACTAAACCCAAAACTCAAAGAAAATTATAAGAAACACATTAATGATAGTATGGAACAACATTTGTGCATGTCTGTTTGTGTGAGGTGTGCATAAAGAGAATCAAACCACAAACCAGGAAGATATGAACAGATCAGGCAAGGTGATAAAATTCCAAAGGATAGAATTACCTAAAAATATTACATACACTCACCTTCCAAATAAATTCCCTGCAGCGACTGTTCTTCCTTGCACAAAATAATCAACACTTTCAGTTACTTCAGTAAGAAGATCAGCTGTTTCAAGTACCTACTAATAAAACAGGCCAACATCATTATAGAGAAACAAATTGTGACATGGACCGCATCTTCTGAAAATTACAAAGTGATTAACACTCCAAATCACACCACCAACCCCCACCCCCCCCCCAAAAAAAAAAAAAAGTACTTGTATGTGTGCACTTTTTTTTTCTGGGAAAAATGGTATGCCTCATAGAGGCAATCAAGAGAAGGGTACAGCTAGCTGACCCATATATCTGTATGTGTGCGTGTGTGAATGTGTTGTGAGCTACAGCCTGTTCATCAATTTATTCTCTTTTGTTATGATATTAAGATTAACACCCAGATAATTAGAGCTCATTGGCAACAATCCTACGATTTTTTATCTTAATTAGGCTACTCAGTTCGCTCCAATACCTTATATGGCTTCTTTTATTATTAATGGATCCACTACAAACTAGAGCAACATTAAAAATAAAAAACAACCCATACAGTGGGAAGGAGTTTGATATTTAAAAACCGCTCATGTAAACTACAAAACTTCATTTATTGTTATGACACTGTTCCACAATAGGGAAAGGGAAAAAAATAAAAAATAAAGTTTTGTGATCATAGGATAACAAAGAACACATGTACAATGCACCCAGACATAAATTATCATAACCACGTTCAAAGACAGAGAAACTACAATAAGAAAAAGGCATAGTTCTACCACATAGACAAAATGTATAATTTTCTTGCAAAAATGTTCAACTTCTGTTTAATACAAAACAAATGAGATTACCATTGTACGAGCCTCAAGACTAATAATCAGATATGCATGATACTCATTCTCGTCAGCAGCCGTTTTAGAAAAATCTGCATTATGACCACGAGCATTCTTGTGGTAGACAGTCCAAATTCCTTTGCAACCTGGTAGTTCAACCTGCATAAAGGGATGGGTATGCATCACCATATGGAAAAGACCAACAGCTTTCAAGCACACCAATATATCTTATTAAAAAACGCATAAGCATGCCATAAACATATAAACAGTAACACATTAAGACAGTTTCAACTTGCTGATTTTGAGGGTCACTAAACCAAACCAGTTAACAATTCCATGTGAACAAAAGTAAATTGATTGCTTGTACAACAAAGTAATAATCTTCAAACATCATTATTTTATAAAGAAAACAACATGATTGAAGGTTCCATGGTGGGAACCAAACCTGTTAACAATAATGTCATCCACATGACTAAAAGTAAATTGAGTGCTTGTAAAACAAAGTAATAATCTTCAACATGATTAATTTAAAAAGACAACAGCATGATTAAAGGTTCCACAGTGGGAATGAATTTTGTTTGGTTTCCTGATGAAAGCATTATAATCAATCAAAATATGCAACAATTTATCCAGGGAAATTGACAATGTGACATCAACAAAAAGGTCCTTAAAGCACAATAGCCAAGAAATAAGGACATGGCCATATACACAATTATGCTAAAACCTGTTCTAAAATGGATCTGCGCATAAATATTACTAATTCTATAAGTTTTAAACAGTCATAGTCACAATGACTGCTATAATAATAGGTGAAAGAGTCAAAATAATACAATTTTATCACATATCAAAAAGACATATATATTTTTTAAAGGCTATTTAATTCTATCAATACAGCTGGATATGTTTGAAGGTACAATGATTTGCAGTAATCTGATTAACCATATTGTTTCAGCACTTAACCTTTAAAATGGGAACTCTAGGATTCTTCAATAACAAGCAGCAAGATAAATTCCGAAATCTTATATCAAGGAAAATATAATAGAAATTCAGAGAAGGGGCAAACCTCGGTAATCATTTCTGGGCGAATTGACTGTCGAAGAACACAGAGAGCACCATTCTTTCCATGACCAGAACAGCACACCTGAAAATTTATCTAAGGTAAATACAAACTTCCAAATAGCAAGACCAGAAATGATAAAAAGTTCCTGCGTTTTAGACCAATTATCATTTGAAAAAATCCATGAATAAATAAAAGACTTTTCCTTTTTCTCTCTGTTCCTCTTGTCCTTCTTTTTTTTTTTTTTAATCTATTTGTTGCTAGGTTGAAGCCTTGTCAAGCAATAAAACCAAGAGAACAAATTCCACAAAAGAAGCACAGCTAAACTTCATCTTTTTAGTTTTATTTTGCTTGCTAAGATTTGGATATAAACCTACCCTACACAATCCAACCCAACCCCAGCTGTTACCACTTAAGCCAAAGTCCAAGTGGATAAAAAGTAGTTATAAAACATGCTAAAATTCAATGCCCACAAGGCATGATTCTTCTTCTACCACTCCTCTTATTCATTTATATTATCAATTTATCATGTCTTTTATTTATTTATTATTTATCATTGTGTAAGGGCCTGTACCACATCAATCATCCAAAGGGCAGAAGTTGTGACCTAACTCACAAAACTGACCAGTTCATAGTTACTTTGTTTGGCAAGTCCAGTTGCATTTGCATCTGCATTCATCCTTAAACCATATGAGAAGTCCTTCAAGGGACCAACATTAATCAATGAATCCCTCACAGCAAACGAGAAGGTTTTCTGCAGGCATTACGGAAAAGAAATCATTACATAATATTATATGTATATATCCAAGTATTTAATTATAATTGCAATTGAGTTGTGAAAATGAAGATATTTGCAATCTACAACCAACAATTTGTCAATCCAACTAGACAAATATAAATTAATCACTATTAATCAAATTTCTAAAAATTCTGGAATTAAAAAAAATCCTAGAAATTGCAGATAATAGGAGCTTAATTTCTTTAACATATACAGGGAATAGTGATAAAAGTTCTACAATATTTTGATGGTGGTACAACTACGGTTTTTTTTTTTTTTTTTTTTTTTGATAAGTAACAACTACGGTTAATTATACAAGTCAAAAGTGCTTAAACTTTTTTGTTGGGGGAGTAAGGTGTACACATACACAGCATGGAGTCTGAGTGGTTGGGAAAAGCACCATAGTTTTAGATAATTTCCCTTACCAATGAGCTATAGGTCAACTGGTACTTCCTACACTCATAATAGCAGTATGGAGAGTGAGGTTCTGGGTTCAAGACCCACTGAGTGCATGTGTAACTTACCAAGAAAAAAAAGGTTTAGATAATCTAATTAGAAAGAATAGTCAAATCCATTGAGTTCCATAGGCAGATGGAAACATGAGCCAGTCTTCTCTATGATTGGGAAAATTAGCCACCATTTTTAGATACCAGCATCTGTTCTTATAGATGCTTAAATTGCTAAGCAGGTGTCTGATATCTGCAGTTTTAGATCACCCTTTTCCTACCAAGGAACTCCCTCTTTATCTTTACATAAAAATTCTCCAAATGTAATTACTAGGCAGAAAAGAACTGGTAAAAGGCCTGCAGAGTTGACAGCGGTAAACAACCTGTGCTGAATCTGCATTATTTGGAGCTGATGCATATAAGGAGAGCTCCTCACCACTAATCATATCTTGCAAAGCATCAGAAGATGACATTCGCAATCGCTTCACTTGGGGGGAATCACCTTCAATATCTCCAACCTGCAAAGATGATGTAAGCTAAAAACTTCTCCTCAATTTCACTTCAACAATTATAGAAAAATAATCACACAAAATAAAACATTAAGAGAAAGATGAAACTTTATTTGATGATATCAATGAACAACAAATTTGCTGTAAAGATATAGTGAAATGTATTGTAAATTTGCAATATTTCATTACTCATCAGGTGATATGATTGAGACACAAAGATTAAGCTGTACAAACAAATTAGTGCCAAAGAAATCATATGGTTATAGTTAAACGTATTACAACTAAGTAGCAAAGAGAAGTTAAACAACTTCCAATACAAACCTCTTCCTTTAGACCAGATGACAGCATTGAGCCACCCAATCCACAAGTAAATTGCACAAGTAAACTATCTCCCAACCGACTTCCCAGAAAAAATAATGAATTCCCAATTGTTGTAATCCCCTATATAAAAATAAACAAATGGTAGTTTCCCAGAACAGCTGTTACTAAGCATTAGAAAAATAAAACCAATGAGAGATAGATCAATGCTAAAAGACATTAGCCCGAAAAACACTAAAATATGCAACCAACCGATGTAAGCACTGAAGCTTTAGATTTTGAAAGATCAAGTCTCTGCACAACCCTGCAAATTAAAAACAGAATCTTCCAAATTATATGGAGAAGAACATAATGTAAATATAGGATTATTACTTTGCAGTCCAATGATGTTACATAGGAAAACCATTCAGGCATTGTACAAGCATTATTTCAGAGCTTCACAGGAACAAAATGGAGTATACATATTGGATCAGAAATACATACATTCATTTCATCTATATACATATTTTTTTATACGTATCTCAACTATAGAAAAAACCTCAATGAAATGTAATATAAATCGCCAATACCATGGTACATATACCCCTGTTCACCACATAAAAGTGATACAATGCACTATCCGAACCAAAAATAATTATAAAATACTACTATGCCAAAAAATATATCATTGATAAGTTCAATAGTTTATTGAAATAAAGGAGAAAATCAAGCACATAGGACATGGAAAAAGTTCCCCCCGAAGAATTACATTTAAAAGTTCATATAATCACGAAAGTACAGAAGAGAAGTGGGGGAAGTGAAAGGAACACTGCCCATTGCAGACATCCAATCACACATGACCTCAAGAACAAAGGCTATAACACAAGTAAGCCAGTGCACAACAAAGCCAATTAAAGTCCAACCATACCAAACATAAAATATTGACAAATAAGCACTTATAATAAATTTTGGAGAGATGAATGATCTTGAAACATTACATTAGTTGGTGAGATGAATGATTAACAAATAAAACTTTGATAATGAAGTAGAAGAATGAAGTCTCAACTTTTAAATTATGCACTTATCTAGAGCACCAACTACCAAATATCTAATTATAAAACAAATTGCTTTCTTCATAGAGACATCCCAAAATACATGATGACTTTCCAAACGGGGAAGGTCTTTCTTACTTCTTCAATTTCCTTTGGTACCCGTATCTTTTTTTATAAGCAAACAAGATCCTCTTAAAGTGATGTCACTTCTAATATAAAGTAAGGAACATTTTATGAATCAGTATATTTTTACCTTTTTATTAATAATAGTAACATTTCAAACCAAGATATATAACTTTAGCCAAAGTGAATCAATATTAATAAAAATCAAAGTTGAAACAATTTCAGATAAAAAGGCTTAAGTTTCCAAAACTATTCTCTAACAACAAAGGGTATTTACATTTTAAAAGTAAATGGTAAATTGGAAGAGAACCATTGACTTTTCAAAGAGAACCATTGTGTCCATTGCCTTTTCAAAGAAAACCATATTTTGGGACATCCCAAATTGGAAGAGGACCAGCAATATAGGATGCAGGGGATATAAGAATAATGCAACACTGCACAAGTCGCCAACCAATACCAAGTCTAATCACATACATCAATTTGCACAAGTAACCCATTTTGGTATCTCTTAATTAGATATAAAAATTCTTAAGTGTGGTGAAAAAACTACCCATATTATCTACCCAGCCATATGCAAACATTGAAAACAAAAAAATAAGTAGCAAGATCTTGTCTTCTTCTGAAGACAATTGTAACAAGTAAACAAGTTAAAAAAATATATGATAACCTACCGGCCATCATAAACAAGGTTCAGCAAAAGTAGCTCCCCAGTTTTTGTTGACAGCAAGGCCACATCAGTCAATAACCAAGTTGCGTTGGCAGCATCAAGCTCCACACTGAAACTTGATCTAGGCATCTCCTGACTGAAATAAAATTAAAATGTACTTTAAAAGTGAGGAAAATGCTTTGAATTTAAGTCAACCAAGGGGAATTAAAATCAAATTATATGCCTTCTAAGTGATTGCTACAAATATGACAACCAATAAGTCTGAGACAAAGGGAGAAAAAAATAGGTAAGGAAAAAAACAACATAATATATTTTAAGGGAGATAATAAATAGTGATGACTCATGAAAATTATACCAAATATATTTTGCATGCTTTATGAACTAACTACATATACAATATAAAAGTATGCAATGAAAGTATCTAACAAGGGCGTGATATGAAATAACTAGATATCAAAATTTTAACAATAATTTGCAACAAAATTGCCATCTTCTCTACCCAAAGCCGTATAGTAAAAGTATATATTATAGCAAACCCTACTAATTAATTGGTCGTTGAGCAATAATTCATCAAGGAACCCCAACATTTGATCTCCTACAGATTACAAATATTATAATGAGAGAAATTAACAAAGAATGACGTAAGGAACAAAATCGGATATAGTACTCCTTGAGGAAGTTTAATTCTTGAAAGTTTGATGATTGGTTTTAGGTGTTTAAGGGCTAGGGGATTTAGGTTTAGCAAGGGAAATAAGATGGTTTAGATGTAGAGTGATGGTTCTTGAATAGAAATGAGACTAGGGTTTAATTAGAAAAAGAATTGATATTAGTAAGATCATAAAAGAAGACTGGAGGAATTTTTTTTTTTTCTTGATCCAAAGTAGCTCTCTTTCGGTCCCATATCGCCACAACCATTGCCCTAATAATACTTAACCCTGTCGCTGGCTGACTCTAGAAGCAGTATGATTTTGAATGGTGAACATGAATTAATTGTGATTGGTATTGGGGGTGAAGAGCAGTGTAAGATCCTCCATTCAATAAAAAGAAAAATAATAAACAGATCCTCCATTCATATTCAATTGTCCATTCAGTCTGTGATCATACTCTTCATTTCTAATCGGATTGCTTTAATGACACTACTCCCCTAATATACTTCTCCATGAAGATGAACATAGGAAGGTGGGTAAGGACATAATGACATATTGGCCCAAAAATGTCATGTTTTGAATGGTATTAAACGGAATTTATAATATTTGCCATTTAGATCTGCTCCAACACTATTTGGGTCCCAAAGAGAGCTACAATGTCTAATGGATTTTTTCTATCCGTATTTTGTTAGAGAAGGGGAATTTAAAACAAGGGAACAATGACATGAAATGGATGCATAATTGATGTACCCCAAGCAACATATTACCCAATTTAAAGATTAAAAAAAAATAGATCTTTTTTATAGAAGTAATTAGTGATGTTAGATATAACATATTAGATCTAACATGTATGTAATGAAATTAAATTAAATTTTCAATTTAATACAAAGAGAGAGCATATTGTCACCTGTTGTCAACAGGAACAGCATAATTGTTCAGAGCCAATGCACATGAGGCTGACTGCACAAACATGAGACTATTGATTTAACACACAAATAGATGAACTTGTAGACATCAAATAACTTACAACACTATATGAAAGCACGGAAAGAAATTATAACAGTAATAATGCTAATCTTAATGGCAATAACAAAAATGATAATTTTTTCTTGGGATACATACAATGATTATGATCATTTTGGTGATAATAATGAAGCAGAAAGTAGCTATTATGCAACAAAATATTACCTGACTATGATAATGAATAGAATTTGCACCAATCACAAGAACACCACCAATAGGTGATGGGACCGCAAGTAGCTTGTATGCATCATGAGGGAGATTCTAACAAGAAGAAAAGAAAAGGAAAGGAAAACAAACATTTAAACATAAGAAGATTTTCCAAATACCAATTGCTAAAAATGCAGGAATCAAGACATTGATACTTAGTCATATTTTCACCCCTGGTCAAATGCAACAAATTCATGTTATATTTCATGGCCATTGGCTGTATAGAAAAACTTACAACGGCTGACCATATGAGAGGATGCTGCTTCATTGTTGTGCTGATACTGAGTGCAGAAATCTTGCAAGTATGGTGCTTCCATGAGACACGCCCAGCCCAAGTAAGCTCCAGCTCATGAAGGATTACCATCACAGGCTCAATATAACCTACAGTGTAATTGCATCAAATTTTTAGAAATGTATTAATAGGACCACAACTCTTCAAATGCTAAAGGCCAAACAACCTGCAACGAATAGGGAAGATGCAGGAGGTATTGTAACCCCCTGCCTCCTCTAATCTTTCCTCTCATTCACACCACCCCCCCCCCCCCCCCGCCCCGCCCCGCCCCGCCCTTTTATCCCCACTTCAAACACACCGTTTATAAAATAAAGAGAAACTAAAGAATGCACTTGTATTGCCTTTGGTAGATTTATGAGAAATGGACAATAAACAAATAATAATGATTATGATGATAATTGATTGATTTAAGGAATTAAAAAACAAAATCAATACATTACCAACAATTGGAGATTTTAGAATGAACCTTCAAGGTTCCCATGATATTTAGATCAATCAAACATTAAAATTTAAACAACGAAGTTGCTTTAAAAATTTAGAAAGTAAAAAATGCCATTGAATCTAGATCAATTGATTATTATTAAACCTTTTTTTTTTTTTTGGTTTGTGGGGGGGGGGGGGGGGGGGGCGCGCGCTAAATCGTGCATTCTCAAACTGATGGCCAAGTTTGTATCCTCAATATGCTCTTTAATATTAAACATTAATAAGTGCACACTTTCAATGCTTAGGGAAAGTGGAAAAAAAGCTACTCATGGAAATTTCCAGTAGACAAATCTAAAACGAAAGGAGAAACGCTAGGTAACGCTTACCATGTACAAATATATAGTCTTTTACATGCTTCATGCCTAAATCTCGTAGATTAATTATGTATGAGGACTCAATTCGAGCAGAAACAGCACCACCTGAACTTAAAGTATCGTCATCCCCAACTAAACCAGAACCAGCCTGACAAAGCCAAAAGTTGGAAGATTAAAGCTAAAAATGCAGTAAAAAAGATAATCATCAAAATACCTCAAAACATAAAATGCAAAGTGCACATATACAAGTTTAAATATTTGCATAGAGGATGCCAGTTTTTGAAAGTTAATATGCCTTGATATTTAAATTTTTAATATTCTGAACTCCATTAAAGGCACCAAAAGAAGGACCAATCCTAGTCATCCATACCCTCAATTTCAGGAAAGGATATCTCATCAGACCGCCCTCCCACAACATGTGGGAGCCACATTTTGTGAGAAGCCAATCTACTGAGACCATCTCATAAGATACTTTCTCCAATTCCAGACATTTTGCAAAATTACCTTGAACACTCTTTGTGGGAACAAGATCTATATCAAAGTTAATTTTACTTGGTCAAAACAGGAAGGTAGAACCCACTAACCAGAATGGAAGGTACCCAGCCTATTTAGGTGAAAAGCTTCAAGTATTACTTGGCCTTACAATCTTAACAACACAAGCATAGTATTTATAATGCTACAATAGGCATGCACTAGCAGAAAATGAGATGTAACATCCAGTGCTACAAGTCACAATTGATGAACTACAATTGGGAATATGCATATAACACATAATAAGCAAAAAAGTGATATTCTAGAAAAGCTATCTCAAGTAGCCAATCATACCCAAATATACATAGACCTAAACATCAAAAGTTATATCCAGTACCTGCAACATTGCAAAATCCAACCATACCCAAAATCACAAATCCCTTCTCAACAAATATATAAGAGAACGGAAAACGTGACTAATTGTCATGAATCTCTCTTACATTAAGTATTACTGCAAATTCTTCAAACAAATAATCCCTTTTTTCAGTAGATGAGATTAGCATGAAAGTATATTATCTCAACACTTCTTTTCTTTGGCTTGCTCTTCCAAATCCAATTTTGGCCTGCGGTAATGTAATCAGGATTTCATCTCCTAAATTCTTTTTTTTTCTATGAAATCTATAAGCACTTCTGCAACCTTCTCTCTCTCCATTGGTCTTTCCCTAGCGCTATTTTTTTATTTACTTCTTTCAAAGGGGAATGAAGGCCTTCCTCAGAAGATGTGCAAGATAAGTTGTGCCCAACATAAACTTAGGCCTCCAAGGGCAGACTCAGATATGTACTTAAATAATTCTATACACTATGAACACCAAATGATGCAATAGGATGTGAATAACTGAATATGTAATTTAAACTTCATAAGACATAAGATGCTGTCTATGACAGACATGATCCAAACAATTATTTCAATTAGACATCAAACAACATTTTTTTAAATTTTTACACATTGTGCGAGTCTGACATTATATCTTATCCTCCAGGATACCATGACCAAGTCAAACACATGGAACTATGATACTACAAAGCCACACAAGCCAAATTTTAGAACAGTTGCTAAGCCAATAAGTTTCCCTTCCCATAATTTCTTGAACTTAAAATGTAGAAACTAGAATTAATCTATAAATTAAACAATTCAATGTAAAACTACATGAGGATACTACTAGGATTTTTTAAGTTACAAAGTATAGGAAGCAATAGAGACCTGGGCAGCCTTAAGTATTATCATTTGCAACTCAAAAACAAGAACACCGCCACACCTCCCTTGAGGATCAACCTTCACCAATGGGCCTCTTGCAAATGATTCTCTACCTCTTTTCAAATGAAGCCACTCAGGACCCTCAAAGCAATGCATAGAGCTGAAAGAAAGATAAAAATCTATGATTTATGATGAATTTCCACTGTTGCAAAACAGACTTTAAAACCAAAAATATGTACACAAATGTGTGCACAAACACATGTATAAGTTCCAAAAATAGAAGTATCATATCTGCATCAAGAATGTCCTCATAAATCAAAAAACAGAAATATATGTATATATATATATATATATATATCTCATTAAGAAAAGCATCACACTTATCTCAAAAGTATTTGGGATTTACCATTCTTGCTTGGGACTAGTTATTTATTCATCAGCATCACCGTTGTTTGGGTCATATGCGTCTGACCTCAAAAAATGGTGCTGCTTTATATCAAGGTAAAGTAAGGGAGTCCAAGTAATAACTTTAGCCACCAACCACATATCACAAAGAGTACAAAAACTATAATGCTAAGTCATGGTATTACAAGCATCCTTCATTATTTCTCTTTATGAGTGATCTTCTGTATCAGGTAACTCTATTCACTCCTTCATAGAGTCAATGCATACAAAGATATTTTCCCATTGTAATTCTTTAGGCTACTTCTTTATTTTCACGATGTAGTCTCATTTCAATAGTATCATTTTCACCTATCAAAAAAATATTATTATCAACTTTAGTAATGAAAAGTGTTTTTTTTTTTTTTTTTGGTTCGATAAATTTGATAGTTAGAAAGGGGGAGGGCTGATTTGAACCCTTAACGTCTTTGTTAGATACACTGGGAGGTGCCAGTTGAGCTACAAGGCTCTTGCCTAATGAATTATTATGTTTGGATACCGTTTATTTTGCTGAAACTGAAAACTTATTGCTGAAAATACGGTAAATAAAGGTAAAAATTACTTGAAATAGTACAGGAACCGTCAATAGTACGATGTAGAAAAAATAAGCTGAATAGTAAAATAGTTTTAATTTTAGTCCAGAAAATGATACTAGACATAAGTACACTTAAACTTAGATGCCCATGAGATCATTGGCTTAAGTTCTGAATTATTAATGTGTGCAAATTATGAAACCAATCTCAGTTCTTCACCTAGAAAAGCATGATATTTCATATGAAGTTAAGATAATCAACCCTCCAATAGTGCATTTGACAACTCTCACTATTAACAGTAAACCTAATTCCCAAACCTATAACAAGTAACAAAGAGAAATGCAGTTACTGTCGTAATTCAATTCACCTTGTACGAAGTCCATGGATGGAATCGTCGAATTCAAGAACAGAAATCTTCGCATCGCGAAAGGCCAAGATAATAGAGTCTCTTCCCCTAGAGCCATCGCCACCACCAACGGCCAAAACCGCCATGCTTTCGACATTGGCGTGTAACCTGTAATGACAAACGAGTTCGAGCGAAGCGCCGGCGAGGCCATCCATGAGGCCGCCGCGCATGGGTTCGACTGAAGCCCTGGCGGAGGAGTCCCTGGTGGCGGTGACGGCGGAGGCGTCTTCTTGGACTCGAACAATGTAGAGCTCGAGGACATTGGCGGCGGTGACGACGAGGTTAGGGATTGGGCCCAAGTCGTGGCGGCGCGGAGGCCAGTCGGCGTCGAGGCCGTCGGTGGAGGTGATGGGAGGGATGCGAGAAGTGAAGTCGGCGCGAGACTGGGTGATGAAGCCGGAACCGCAGGTCTCGATTCCGGTTGGATAGTGCATCATCTTGTAGGCGGCGTAGCTCATCTTTGAGTGATTAGGGTTTTCCGAAGGAAAAACGACGACGTTGAGGCGGTGGAGGAGGAGAGAGTACAGAGGGTTTTACTTAGTTTTTTAGGGTTTTTGAAATGAGGGAATTGAACGAAGTTTGCGTTTGGCGGGAGGAATACATTGTTACAGACTGACCAGTGAGGAGTAAGTCAGTGAGATCGAGTGAAAAAATAAAAAATAAAATGGAAACAGAACCTTCTCCCCCCGCCCTTTATAGTATCTACTTAAAAAATTAAAAATTAATAAAAAAAAATAAAAAAAAGGTGCTTTTTTAGGTTATAAATCTGGTTATATGTTTGGATCCTACTTGTTACTAAAAATTAAAAGTTGAAAATTGAAAAAATTATAAGTTATAACAAAATAATTTTTAAATGTATAAATAATACCATGAGACCTAAATTTATATTAAAATTTGTATTTAGATAACTTTTGTAGGTCCTATAAATAGTGTCATAAAACCCAAAAAAACGCAAAAATTGAAATAATTTTCAATGCTACACAAACGAACACTTAGTGGAAAACATGAAAATTGTGTTTTTACAAACAAGTCGAGAGTATTTGACTATTTTCTAGAGTGTATATAGTCTCATGTTCCACACGCACCAAATTATTACATAGAAAATTTTCATAGAAGCAGCCTTAAGATACTGGTAAGAGATTTCAAAACTTGAATCACATGGATATCATAAAGTCCCAAGAAACACTAATCCAACCATTTGGAATTTTAAAACACAATTTTAGCTAATGTGGCATTGTGTGTCCATATATGTAACTACCATCACCCATTTTTATTTTTATTTTGTGTCTCTTAGAATTTTATGATATAAACGTTTGATAAGGTAGATCTGGGCTTGTCTTGTTAAAATCTTATTGATAAATTTTGTTTATTGGGCTAGTTTTCTAGACATAACAAATTTTATCATTCTGTCCATGCTTCTCTTTTTAGATATATGTAGTTTGAGTTATAGACGTGTAGTATTATACTGTTAGACCCAAGGATATTGAGTTCAAATTGCTCTGATTTATTTGCATGCATTTGGGGTGTTTGGATCACATGTGATGCAAATTATAATTATATGACATTAAAATTTTTGATTTATTTCATTTTTTCTAGCGTTACCATAATTTAAAATTATAAAATATATCACATCATCTTAATCTCATCACCTTCCTAAACAATATAATAGTGTATTTTTGTATTGAGATTACCTTAATGTAAGATTATCGGCGTAAAATAACATCACGACGATTCAAACGCCCCTTTGATGTTATATAGAAAATTTGTCCTTTTCCCTTGCACACCAAAAAAAAAAAAAAACCTTGAATCTCTATTTTATGTTTAATGTGGTTTTCTTTATTTTAATTGGGTTTAAATATTTTTGTCTTCATTTGCTCTGATTGAATTATAAGTTACTGCCTGTTTACCTCACTATCTAAAGCCAGAACTACCCAATAGCTCATGAACATAAATACCCATGGAAGTTCATACAAAGTCAATCGTGAAAACCCTTTAGCACAACTGAAAAGTAGAACAAACAAACAGCTCTTATTGAGGAGTGTTTTTGGAAAGGAATGGTTAAAATTTATTTGGGCTGAAAATTTGACCAGATTTTGTACAAAATTCCAGGATAATAGTAAAAGGATGTAGCTTTCTGTGTTTTTGGGCTGGGGAGTTTCCTTTTGAGGTTTTTGGTTGGTTGGAAAATGGCTGTTGTATGGGATTTTTGGCTGTGTTTTGTTGTGACTTTGTGAGGCTTTGGGTATGTGAAAAAGGAAGAAGCTTTCTTTTTTTCTTTTTTTTCTTTTTCTTTTTTTGTTCTGCCTTTGGGCTGGAAAAATGATGGATTTTTCTGGGTTGTTTAAACTCTATTTTTGGAGCTCTAAGCGTCCGTTCGGTTGGAGGAGTAGGATGGAAAATTGTGGGAGGATAGAAAAGTGAAAGGATGGAAAATATTTCGTTTTCCTTCTTGTGTGTCCAGTTGGAGGGGTGGAAAAGTGAGAGCGTAGAAAACTCTTTTGTTCGGTTTGAGAGAAAAATGAAAAGATAGAAAATGTAATTTATATAAATTGACTATTATACCCTTATTACATAATAGGTAAGAAATAGATTTATTTGTATTCATTACATAATATAAAATTTATCACATCATATATATAAATTATTATTATTATTATTATTTTTATTATTATAATGTAAAAATTAGATTAGGTCACGTTGAAAAAAAAAAGAGAACGTTTAGTAACGTTGAAAAAAAAAAAAAAAAAAAAAAAAAGGTGAGAAGGAGATAAGAAGCATCAAGTGGGATAGGGGCTTTTTAGTAAAACTGCAAAAGCCCCCATCCTAGGACCACTTTTCTCCCCAATGTTTTCCTCCCAATTTGGGAAGAAAATATATGTAAGTCCGGGAGGAAAATTTTCCTCCCGATATTTCATCCTTCTTTTTTTTTTTTTCCAAACGAACAGTGAAAAATGCATATTTTCCTTCCTTTGTTTTCCTTCCTCCCTATATTCACTTCAAATGGACAAGGCCTAAAGGTTTGGAGACTTGGAGTTGCAGGCAGCTATTGAGGCTGGCTGTTTGTAGTTTTAAGTAGGTGAAAAGGAGGGATTTTTCTGGATATTTTGGGGTATGCAGGGGAAGGTTTTTGGGTCTTTCTTTGAGAGGCTCATGTGATGGTGTTCTATGGTTCTTTGTGAATAAGTTGCTATGGGATTTTGCTGTACATTTGTGGATGTCTTTTCAGTGGGTGTTTTGGGGGTGCAGGTAGAGGTTTAAGGTGATGTTGGAGAGTTAAAGCCCTTAAGGATGGATCCAGCCCGTGGGGACAAAGGGAAATATTTTCTTTGCGTTTTTACCTCCTTGATGATTCTTCTCTCTCCTTTAGAAAAAGATGATATATATGGTCTCTCTAAGGTTTAGGGTACGTGGATAGAAATGAAAAGTGAATAAGAACGTGACACCTTTGAGGTCACTGGAAATCAACATTTAGGGTCCGTTTGGATAGAGCTTATTGCTGAAAACTGAAAACTGAAAGCTGAAAACACTGTAGCAAAATAATTTTTAAATGTGTGAATAGTATTGTGGGACCCATTTTTAATATTTTTCCTGAATAAAGTACCTGTGGGTCCCATGAACAGTACGTGAACAGTGGATGCGTGAACAGAAATGAAAGTGAGTGAATAAGAAATAACGTGACACCTTGTTCATGAGGTCACTGGAAATCAACATTTAATTTCAATAAATCTTGACATGCCCATTAAATAAAAGGAATTAACTTGATTTTAGAATAAATCAAATATGACAAAATAAATGGACCAAAATAAAAATAGGACATGTAATTTAGGAAAATTAGTTAAATTTCTTAATCAATTTTAGTGTGTAATCCTTAATGTCATGCTTCATTAAAAAGACCTAATTTTTGCTCGTGAGAAGCCAAATTAAAGAGAATTTCGTGGTCTTAAATATAGAACCAAAATTAATCCAATCACATGGTTAAAATTTAATTGAAACTCAACTAAATCTAACCAATCGCATAGAAATTGATGAAAATCAACAACAAAAAAAGGGGTTTGGCTATTGTTGAGGTCCAAAATATTACAAGTACTGAAATCCAAAACTAATGGACCCTCAAAGATAAGAAAAGCCCAATCCGTGAGCCAAGGCCCATTTAAAATAAGTAAAAGGAAGTCTAAATTCATGAATGGGTAAGCCTTAGGCCCTAAAGAAGGAAGAAAAAAGAGAGGAAGTTTGGCCCAGCCTTTGTGAGATAAAAACCCCAAGGAGCCCAGAAAGAGACTGGACCAGGATACCTAGAAGTTGCTAGAACTAGGGATGGAATCCTCAGGAACTACAGGAAAAAATTAGTTGGAAGTTGGACAGCTCAAGAAAGCATGCTCATGGACATAAGGAATGAAGAAAGATATGTCTCATCAGCCACCTACAACTCAGAAGAAAAGGCTTTGGAAACAGATGATAACTTAGGAACCAGCACCTGATGAGGAAAGTCTGGTACCTCGGGAAGAGCAACAAAGTAAACCATAAGGGAAAATGGTTGGAATCTTTCAGTCTATCAGTCTGACAAGGGAGAATTCACTTATTTAGAGGAAAAAAGACAAAGGATAAGGCAGCCAAAATAGGGGTTCTGAAAAAACCTCTCTAGAAGCCTTGGAAAAAGAAATTAAAGAGTTAGCCTCCAAGACCCCCCAAAAGAGAAAGGTTAGCTAGGGACTTTTTGAGGGGAAATATAGTGAGAAAATGAGAAAAGGTCCAGCCACCAATGTTACTGACACAACATTGGTTCTAGTACCCAGAACAGCAAATGGAAGGAATCAATGGCACACCAAAAATCCTAGGAATTTGCTATAAAAGGAGGATCAAGTCATCAACAAAAGCAATTTAGCAACAATTAATCAAAGCAAAAAGAGCCTTAAAGAGACTCATTAAACCTCAAAAAATAGAGAAAAGAACGAAATATTGTGAGAGATCCTATGATAAGTGCTTGAGGATACATTTGAATTCAAGGGAGTTCAAACCTCACAAGTCTTGGAAGCCTACAAAGAGCTATCTAAGCCTGTGATTTTTGAATTTATTTGAACCTCGTGACATATCCCAGTAAGAAATAGGGTCCAATATACTAAAAACTTAATATAATGACATCACTTTATTTTCTAAGAATCCCTGACATCCTTCCTTGCTTTTTCTTTATTTTTTTATTGTTCCTCAGCCATTTACTTTACATTATATATATATTTGCATGTATGAATATGTATGTGTTGTAGGGCCCATGTTTTATGCACAATTTAGTTTGTAAACAGCCCAATATAGCTGCGGTGAACAAAAACCAATCCAACAAATAACAAGTATAAAACTCTTTGAAGGCCTAAAATCTTTGTTTCCACTTGGGCCTGGGTAATGTCCAAAATAAGAACCCATAGCTATTAAAATCATGAAATCCTTTAACTTTAGAGTTAAGACCTCTATCAAATATAGAGCCGGCCTAAATACGGTATTAACACACGAAATGATATGATATATCAAATGAAATGAAATGGTATCACCTAAATGAAATGATATATCAAATAAATTCTTCTAAATGAATATGATAACTGAGATCAAGCTAGTCATGTAAGTTGGAGACATGACTCCAAGGAAAGAAAAAAAAATCAAAATTCAAAAGTTGAACCATTGCAACGGAAACAACAAATGTGAGAAATAGATAGAAGCAATAATGGGATGTAAAAAAAACTGATATTTCCTTTAAAATGCTAGGAACATAGAAATGGAGGGTATGATCTTCAAGCTCTCAAAAAATCAACTCCCCTTTTATTAGTACTATGCTACAACTTACTCCACATCTCTACAAAGCGCATTGATGAAGAAAGGGTTCATATCCATATGCGTGGTCATTTCAAAAGTTCTAAGAATGCATTAGGGATTAATTGGTAAGATGGATGAAGGGTTGCTTTTTCTTCGTACTTTGGGTGCTAATACTCCTCCAATGGATGCTAGAGACCGGATGAGATGGAAGTTGAAGCCTAATGGGGAGTTTGACATTCGGTCGTATTACAACAAGTTGCAGGACTCTTCCTCAATTGCCTTTCCTTGGAAAGGAATATGGAGAGTAAAGGCCCCTAGGCGAGTTTCTTTTTTTGTTTGGTGTGTGGTATGGAATAAGATCCTTACGGGCGATAACTTGAGGAGATTAAGGGGTTTGGATTTTGTGGACTGGTGCATAATGTGCCGGCACTGTGGAGAGACGGTGGATCACCTTCTTCTTCACTGTGAGTTGGCTTATCAATTGTGGAGCTTTGCTTTAAAAACTTTTGGGTTGTCTTGGGTTATGCCTAGATCAATCTCGGATTTGCTTTTTGGATGGTGGAATTGGTTGGGAAAGCATTCATCTCATATTTGGAATTTAGTTCCTTTGTGCATTCTATGGTGTATTTGGAAGGAACGGAATCGGAGGACTTTTGAGGATTTGGATTGCTCTAGTGTTCAATTGATTGCCTCTTGTAGTGGGATCCTTTTTGATTGGTCTCGGGCTTCGGGACTCACGTCTAGTGATTCTCTCCCCTCTTTTCTTAACTCTCTTTCTATTTTGTAATTTTTCTTTTTTTGGGTTTGCTCTATGTTTTTCTTGCATAGAGTAGCCTTTCGTATATATAAAATTTTTACTTATCAAAAAAAAAAAATTAATTGGTAAGATGATTTTTGTTTTTGTTTTCAAAACTGTATAAAAACAATTTTCAAAATATTAAACTTGAAACTAGTTTTCAGATAATAATTTTTATAATTTACGTGTTTGTCTTCTACTTTTAAAAACAATTTTCAAAATACTAAAAGAACAAAAATAATTGTTTGGGGAGATTATTTCTATTTTTGAGATTTTAAAAACATATATTTACAAAAAATAAAGTGTAGAATTTGTAAATTACTTTTTTTTTTTTTTTTGGTAGAAAATGATAAGGGAATAGAGCTCTTTTTTTTTTTTTTTTTTTTTTAATGATAAGTTTTAAATTTGAAGTGTGGGAATCCTTTTGTGATAAATTTAAACTCCTTAATTTAAGAGATAAAAGAATTTGGACAAATATGTAGAGTCTAATTTTTCAATTAATTTACAACTATATCATTAAAAACATTTTCTGTATCTTGAAAACACCCCCTTAGCCGTTTTCAAAATCCTTGTTTTAAATCGGGAAAATAGGATACAGTTTTTTGAAAACTGTATTTTGAAAATATTAGTCAGACAATAAATTCAAGTGTAGAACCCACCATTTTATGAATTGTAAAACAAAAACTATATTTAAATACTCTTATTAAACAGCCCCTTAGCTTTTAGAAGATATACAACAGGTATTTGGAACAGTAATGAGGATTAAGCCATTAAGGTAGAGATAAAGTGAAAATTCAAAGTTCAGAAGAAAATCTATCACTAAAGAGGGAACCTCACCCACCTGAGATTTTAAATTGCACAAAATTCCTTGTTCGAAAATTTGAAAATATCAGCACCTTCAGGTGAGTTAAAAAAGCAATTCGTATAAAAGCTGAAAGCTATCCATGTGTGGAACAACTTCCTCAACAACAAACTCTGCCAGAAAGCCTTATCTTTAAGAAAGGTGGTGTAGACGGGTCCAAGCAACAAGCAAGTAGTATCTCGAAAATAAGTCCATTTGACTTTCTTACTTATGGCTCAAAACAACATCCACATTCATCTGCATCAACAAAAGTAATATTGATAGTCATATTAAGGAGGTTAGTCACTTGTTATCAATGCATAGACACAGATTTTTTTTTGATAAGTATCAATGCATAGAGACTTACAGATTTGGCAAGCTCTTTGGCTTTCTCATCATCAAAACCAAGGGAAGCCATGATCTTGTGACCTGCTGAATCTTTTTCCGACCAAATTCCAAGAAGCATATGAGTAGCCGTTATCTCCCCGCTTTCACCTGCATTTCAAACCTTAGATATGCAGTAAATATTCCTACTGCCTCAATTTTTACATACTAAACCTAATTACAAGGAGGTTCATTGAACCACCCTCAATTTCCACATTTCCACCACATACAGGGCTACGAGATTCATAGGCACAATGAATTGAGTCTACAAAATATGGTAATTACATTGTCCCATACTTGAAAGAGCAATGCTAAGGAACAAGTCATAATCACACATAGATACACTATCAATATACACAAATATTTGTTACACAAGTAAGCGTTGATAGCATTAAAAGGTATTGGTGAGCAACTAGAGGCAGAGAGGGTAGACAAACTCAAATTGTACACATACATTCCAGGATCTCTGCAATAAAATTAATATCATGGCTCAATTCAGATTATTTGAGTTCCAAAAAATAAGAAAATCAAGGTATATCACAGAGAAATGAGTTAAACACAACTTCTTCACTATTGATCGGTAAGAGGAAATATATTACAATGAAAAATAAATGTAAATAAAGTTCAGGGAGACAAACTCAACTGTCGTCTAGGAACATCCCAGAAAACAAAGAACTAACAACTCAGACTTTTATTCTCTCCTCAAAGGTGTTCTTGCCCCTCGATCATTCAACTGTCTCTCTCACTCCAAATGTTCCAAAAGATGCAAGAAGGCACAACATTCCACACCCTTTCCAAAAAGAACTAGGTTTTCTCCTCCAACACATAAGCAAATCACACACCAGTCTCAGCATCACCCATCCCACACCATATATCACAAAAGCAAAATTCCACATCTCCGCAGCCATCTCACAATGAAGGAGCAAATTATATACATTTTCCCATTATTCTTACACATGCAACACCCATACATAATCACAATATTGTGTTTTAAAAGATTATTCACTATTATAATTTTCCCCCAAGCTGCAATCCAAACAAATTTGGGGCTCTCATAGGCGTGTTACCTTTCCAAATGGCCTTCCAAGTAAACTTCACTACAAAATTCCCCTCTCAAGGACACATAGTATGAGTGTATGACCAACCAAAAAATGGCTCATATCTATTCAACTTCCACCTCAATCTTTCTACTGTGCCATCTTGCCTTCTACTTGAATATAATAGCTCAAAGAAGTAAGAATAATTTGTTACACCCCTAACTACATGGTTTTTTTTTTTTTTTAAGTATAGGAAACTACTACGTCACATGCCAGCCAAAAACAAAAAGAAGCCTAAAGAATTACAAATAATAACTAATCATGTATAGAAGTATAAAGACTCCTTGAACTCAACAATGGAATTACTATGAGTAAAATCTGACGCTTGGGACCAGTCAAACAAGGTCCTAATCAACAAAGAGTGCAATTGAGTCACCAAACATTCCACATCTTCAAAATTAAGCCAGTTAAGTTCCCTCCACAACATCCACATCAGACATAGGGTCTAAAATGCAATTTTTTTCAATAATCTATAATTGCTTCCAACATGGCAGTAAACTTTTAGTTTTATACCATGGGCAAGTTAAAATTGAGCTGATAGACCAAAACTAGTGAGTCCAATAGAATTACGTGACCTTGCAATAGTCTCACTTGCATGTCAATTAAGTTTCCAATATAAACTTTGAAGTAAAATTTCACAAGGCTGAATATGACTTTCTACTATGATCAATCTCGCCTTTAAGAATACCAAAAGATTAATGTTAATTTGCACAATTCATGATATACAGCAACTATCTCTGTACATCATCCTTAGTAAAAGAAAAAAGATCAAGGAGAATTTCAAACCATATTTAAAGTTAAAATTTGCAGAAATCAGAATACAGCATAATCATGAAATCCAGAAATTTGATAAATAGAACCCCAAGACTACCTGACTTCAATTTCTCAGCAACAGCCCAATCAAGTGCCCTCTGAGCCTGTTCAGTCAATGGAGGATGCTCAGGGCTAAAATTAAACATGTCAGATCTTCCAAGTAAGTTGACAGTTTCTTCTCGCACCTTAAAAAGTGTGATTCCATTAGCCCTCAAACACTTTGCAGCTATACTTGTTCCTGTAAAAGATTAAACAAAAAAATTATCAACAAAATATTTCTAGTTCAGCAAAGCATACAGCAGCCAGTGACAGAGGCACGATGTGAGTTCATAAAATGAATTAACTCTTGTACTTCAATAACATTTAACATATCCTCCTAAACGAAATTTTCACATGGGGAAGTTTTACCAAAATAGTGAAAATAAAGTAATCCCAGGCTTTTAACAATATAAAATATTTACATTAGAGCATCCAAGAATCAAGAATGCCAATCCTTACAATTTTTTCAGGGCAGATGATGGGCACTTGGTTATTTTTTAACAAGAAGAATTTATTGCTTTTTTCTTATATAAACTAATGACACAATATATAGACACAGGCATGCATGTACATTGTAATAGGGCTGCAAGCTGTAAACGAGCAAAGTCAAGCCGAGTATTGAAAGTTTAGGCTTAATTCATTTAATTTTATTTTGATCATGAGCCGAGTTCAAAGTCATCATCAAACTAATTACTTGTTCAAACTTGGTTCATTCTCTTGCTAAACAAGCTTAGTTTTGTTCATAAGCTACTTAATTAACTTATTATTTTTTCATATATAGGAAACATTGCGACTAAATTTTTTTTTCCCCTTCACAAATCTATGCTAAATAAATTTTGAAATTGTATAAATTGATTTAATTAGATATACTAATTTCATTATGAACTAATAAAAACTAGATTCACTAGCCTTGTAGTGTTTAAAATTAAATATAATTTTTACTACAATACTAACAATTTATATTATCAATAAATAAAAATATAATTTGTTATCTTATGAAATTATTTTCAAACTTACAAAATCTATCTCAAGTTTACGTAAGTATACATATTATATACACTTAAACCAAGCCACATATTCACGAGCTTGCTCAAAAACACATTATACTTATCAAAAGAAGAAGAAGAAAACATTATTATATTTTAGCTTGGCTTGCTTAGGAGTCAAGCCTAAACATGTGTTTGAGCTTGGCTTGTTTGCTAAATAAATGAACATAAATAAACTTCAGTTCAATTACAGCCCTAATTGTATATTTTCCCGCTCTACTTCAAATGTTCATAAAGCAATTGCCACAACAAAAAAGCAAATAAGTGAAGGGTTATTTTTTGTAGCTTCAAATTTAACATGTTCATTCCAAAATGCTGAAGCTCTCTCTCTGAAAGCTCATCAAGAGAAAATGCTCTATTTATTAAGAGGACCACTCTTCATCATGTGCAGTTTTTTATTATTAAGGACATTTCTATGGACCATGAATCAACAGCTCAAAACCATACATCTGAGAGAATGAGTTTTTTTTGTCCAGATAGCAGATACCTAATGTGGGAAGAAACGAAGCTACTGGAATTTGTCAGAGAAAATGACTCCACGGTTTTTTTCTTTTTTCCTCTTTTTTGACTTGCAAATCATTCTTTAGCATTCACTTATTTTTTGCAAATGACACTAACTAGTAGATGCAGAAGGCAACACTTCCTTATTAAAGCCCCAAGCAGAATAATTGCAAGAGCAGCTTTTGGTGCTTACCCGGATAATGATTCATAATTTCATATCATCAGAAAATTGCACTTGAATACCCCCCCCCAAAAAAAAAAAAAAAAAAAACAGACAAACCAAAGAACCTCAACAGATGTTTGTTCCAATTAATTGAACTATCCATAAAAAAGAAACCACTATATTTGAAGGGTACTTCACTGCTCTCTATCTGTTGTTAGTTCTCATCTTGGTTAAAAAGTGCAAGGTGTATATCTAATTGCATAGACAACTAACTTGGATGATCCTAAACAGCATGACCAGGCTCCATGAAGCAATAATCTCTCACAGAAAATGTACATGGGCCAAAGTAAAAGAAAAGAAGAGAGGGGGGGATCAATTGCCAGATATCAAAAGAGAAACAGAGCAAAACATTTAAAATTGCATGGAAATTTTATTGATATTGACAAGAACTTGAGCTGATCATTTGGACCTTTGAATTTATAAATATGGATCTTGGACCTATGAAAGGTAATGATCCCAAAACTCAAATAAAGAAAAAAAGGAAGTGAGTTAGATAAAAAGAGAAGAAACTAGGATAAAAAATAAGGGAAGTGACTTGGACTTTTTTGTTATCAATAACCACAAACCAATTATATACATCGAGTTCAAGTGAATTTTTAGAAGTATTTCCTGAACATTTCTTCAGGTAGGACTCCAAAATGATCCAAGCTGCTTGAGTTCAGACATGGTACCTGGCTTCTTTGGAGGCTCTCTCAAAGCACATGCAAGTGCCAAACAAACTGAGCTCAATCAATTTATAAGCTCCACATTTTTCTTAGCTGAGATTGTGCATAGCACGACTTGTATCCTTTTTTAGCTAAATATGACTCATATCAAATATATTAGTTGTACGTCAAAAGATTAAGATTGCTAAGCAATCACTAATTTGACTTCTAAGACCACATCAATAAGGGAATTCCCGGAATTGACTATTGCTATGTTTGAATGTTGGAAAAAGGAGGGGGAGTAGAGTAAAGGGAGGGAGAGTAATTAAATTACTTTATTTAGATGTTTTTTAAGGAATGAGGGGGAGGGCTTTGGAGGGGTTTGAAATACTCCTAATCCCTCATTTTTAATTCCCCCAAATTGGAGAGATTTGAAGGAAAAGTAGAGCATAAAAATGCTTGACCAAATGAATTACCAAATTTGTCCTTTCTATATTAACAAAATTACAAATGAAAAGACTAACTATTCTCTTTCCCCTTACTTAATTTTAAAAACATCCAAACAAGGTAGAGGATAACTATTCTTCTCTACTCTTCTCTCCACTACTCTCCTTCCCTCTACTCTCCTCTCTCTCAAAACTTCAAAGCATAGCATAAAGTTTTTCTAGAGGCCTATTAGTGTAATTATACTTATGATCTTATACACGTTAACACACAAACAGAGACATTTATGACTTATTTTGATGTCAAGGTTACGACATTTGGCAATCATCCAAACTCTGTAAGCAAAAGACAAAAATTTTCTAGAACTCCAGACAGAAATGCACCACTTGCCATCTTGTCAACCTTTCATCGTTTTGAACCATTGGTTATTTCGGTGAAAAAACTAAGCTAAGAATATTGTCATGAGTTTGACTTGAGCTCAAATTCAAGTTCAACCCACCTTTAGCTTCAGCTCATTTAACTATATAGTTAGCAAAGCTGGATTAAAATCAGACCTGTATGTAGCCACAAGTCAAACTCCACCAAACAGTGGTCAACTCAAGTCTAGCTCAAACACATTTTTTCAAATTAATCAAATCGAACTTAAGCATGCCCTCAGCTCAGCTCATAAGTAATGTAGCTCTGTTGCCAATTTTTTAAACCTTTTTTCTTCACCCTTTCAAAATTCTTGAAAAATTCACATTCCCAGTCTGTGAATGCAGGTCACACAAGTTTTAGTTTCCATCAACTACGGTTACAATGCAACATTTTTTATGAAGAAACCCATGCTATAAATGCATTCAGGAAGCTAAGAAATCAACTTGATTGATAAAGAAACAATGCAAGCTGAGAGCAACCCTTAGAGTTGTCAAAAATCACTAACCCTCAACCAAAATCCCCATGAGAAGCGATTCGGTCCCAGTATTCGGATACTTGAGCTTCCTGGCCTCCAATTCCGCCATTCCAAACGACTTTATCGCCCTCGCCGACCATCTATTCACATTGCCCCAATCCCAAACAATCACTCACCCAACAAACAAAACAAAAACTTTAACCACATAAATAAAAAATTGAAATTTCTCACTCACTTTGGGGTTTTCTCAGAAGAAGCCCCTTCTGGTTTCCTGGAAAAAACAAAAACAGAACCAAACAAATCATTTCCACGAAACCAACACATACATTCATAGAAATTTAGAGAATCCGAAATTACCGAGTTGGGAGGCTAGAGAGGACGGTGGCGACGGGCGGGCGATGCTTGGAGACGAGAGGTTTGAAGGTGGAGGGTTGAATGGAGAGCTTATTTCCGATTAGAGAGCTGACCAAATTGTTATGAGGGTTGAGACGCCATGGAAGAGCGAGAGGAGAAGAAGAAGAATCGGACGTGAGTCGGTGACAAGATTGAGAGATTGGGAGCGCCGAGAGGGTGTGGGAAGCCATTTTCTGAGTGTTCACTGTGAAATGAAAAAGAAGAAAAAACCCTAGCGGATTGGAAATTGGAATGGGGTGGAACTGGAAGGCCGTTGGGTTGTTCACGCTACGGACTTCAGAGAGAGTTTGAATGTGATTGGGTTTTTGGAAGTTTTCTTTTTTCTTTCTCTTTTGGCGGGTTTTGGATTTATGAGTTGGAGTGTTGGAGCAAGCAAGTAGACTGGAGTAGGACTGTTGGAGTGTGCAGTGTGCGAGTCTCTCTCTCTCTCCTTCGAACTGAACCAGGGTGAAAATGGGCAATTAGCCCCAGTTTCTGAACAATATAGTTAGTAGGCACCGAAACGAAACTAAATGCCATACTAACATCTCGACTCTTTAAGAGTCGATTTCCCCTGAAAAAATCGACTGTAAAACAGTCGATTTCTATGCTTGGGTCATGTCCGATGTGGAGATATTCCACGTGGACGCCAGCTGGAAATCGACTCTTACAGAGTCGAGTTCCATATTACGTTACTCCAGATAGTCCACGTGGCTGGAAATGGACTCTCTAAGAGTCGATTTGCATAAAAGAAAATCGACTCTCAGAGAGTCGATTTTTAAGCAGTACTGCATATACCCCACGTGATTAGGGCAGCTGCTCTTTAGTATCCCATTTTATGTTTTCTGGGCAGAGCCGTTTCCCACACCAAATTCTATTGTCTGGGGGCAGCAGCTCTCTCTTCCTCACTCACTCTCTCTCTCTCTCACTCTCATACAAAATTTCAAATCAAACTCATCCTCTATTTACACATCCTCATGTCAGGTAAGGTTTTTATAGCTTGCACTCTCTCTACTTGTTAGGTTTTTTTTTTGCTGAATAGTTGTTAGTTACATATATGTAATGTTAGGGTTTTTTAATGGGTAGTTGTTAGTTACATATATGTAATGTTAGATTTTTGTTGTAGGTATGTATTATGAGTTTTTTTGTTTGATTTGTTATTTTTCTTTATATTTTTGATAGCATGATTGAAGATTTATGTGTTTTTTTTTTTTTTTTATTGGAGTATGATGAGTGGTTTTTTTTATTGTTTAGAAACAAATGATAATGGTTGAGTATATATATGCAAATGTGGGGTTTGTATATGCATATGATGTAACTAGTGTATATATTTGGTAGGCTTTTTTTTTTTTTTTTTTTTTATAAAAAGTAAAAAATATTTAAGATATATTTGTATTGTTAGCCTTTTTTCATGGCTATTTTTGTTGTTGTTTGGTTTAAATGTTTGGCTTTTTTGTTAGAATGATATAAAATTTTGTAGTGGGGGTGAGTTGTGTCTTTAGTTTTTTTATTTGTTTGAGTATGAAATGATAATGATTGAGTGTGTTTGTATGTGATGTGGAGTGAGTATATGCAAATGTGGAGTGAGTATATGCAAATGTGGGGTGTGTTTGATATAAGAAGTTGTAATTTTTGTAGTTTGAGTACATAAAAAGTTTTGTAATTGTGTTAAAATATGTCACTAACATATTACCTTGATTGTAATAGGTTCACAGTCTCTGAAGAATATTGACATAAATGTATACTACGGTGGACCTCTTTTCAATCCTGAACAGATTGACGGATTCCCATTTCAAGGGCCGAGTATCGAATGCTATTACATAATTATACGTCGTAAGTTGAAGACATTGAATGATTTGAAGATGAAAATAATGAAAGAACTGAGTTTGAGCCCTACTTGTTATGACATAAATATTATTTATCGTTGCCCACAAGAAATCCTTCATGAACGGATAAATTACAAGTATATGGCGATCAAAGAAGATAAACATGTAAAGGTCATGTTTAATAGGATCCGTAAAATGCCCCAAGTAAATGCTGCTGAGTTATACGTAAGTTCCGAGCGGCTCGCCGGAGTTGATGTCGAGGAGTTGCAACAAACAACTACATCTTTGCAACTTACAGCCTTAGATGATGGATGCACTACAATGGGAGGTTACACACTCTCATCTCAAGATTATGTTGCCAATACCTGTGAAACACTCCAACCTCAAGAGACATATTTAGGGGTGGAGGACGAAGATCATTTTGTGAATAATGATGAAAATGTTGATGATATGGATGAGTACGAAGAGAGGATTGAGCGAGGCGACTTTGAGAAGGATGTGGATGATCATGAACGTGCTCCCAATTTTGAAGAGGAAAATATGGAGTGCCATGATGAAGGTGATGCAGACGAGGATATTGGAGTCCAGCATGTTACAAATACGAGCACTGCCTACACACCTCCTGCCGAGTCATTCTACGCAAATACTTGGGAAAATATGGTTGATCCTTCACCTCTTCAGAATCCATTTGTTTCTACTTGGGAAGATGGGATGCATTTTCATAAAGGGTTGACTTTTGTAAATAAAGAGGCGGTCAAGCGTGCATTGATAATATATGCAGCAAAGGATAATAGAAATTTTACAATCCGGCGGTCGACCAAAACTAAATTATGCGCCGCATGCATTGACACCAACTGCAATTGGTACGTTGGGGCATTCATGAAGGCTAAACTTAATGGTCTATGGATGGTCACGTCCTATGTGGGTCCACACAGTTGTATACCCTTTGGCCTGCGAAGAGACGGTAAAATGATGGATTCTAATTTTGTTGCATCAGAAATTGTGGGAAAATTGCGACAAAAGCACACTGCTCTTATTGATGAGCTTTGGGAGATCATACATACTAAGTATAATCATGAACTTTCTTACTATAAGGTATGGGATGCAAAACAAAAGGCAATTGCTAAGATATATGGGGATTGGGAGGAGTCTTACCAAAGGTTGCGAAAGTTGTTGTTGGCATTCTTGGATCAGGATTCGGGTACCCAGTATACCTATTGGACCATACCTAGGCCCATAGATGGTACTACGTTACTGCGCTATGTATATTGGGCATTCGCTCCATGCATTGCTGCATTCAGGTATTGCAGGCCAGTGATCAGTATTGATGGGACTCATTTGTATGGTAAATATCGAGGGGTGTTGATGATTGCAATGGCAACCGATGCTAACCAAAAGGTTTTGCCTCTCGCCTTTGCTGTTGTGGACAAGGAGTCAGGGCCTAGTTGGGGGTGGTTTTTAGACTGTCTCAGGACTTCGATAGAGCATGCGATACCAAAAGAGGGCATTTGCATTATTTCTGACCGACATAAAGGTATCAAATGCGCCATTGCAGAGTGGCCTAGAAGTGAGGACGGCACAGAACAGGTATCTCATCGATATTGCCTTCGACACGTTGCGAGCAACTTCAACACACACTTTGATGACCCGACTCTAAAGGCATTGGCCTTGAAAGCTGGATATGCGACGAGTGAAGCTAAATTTGAGTCCATAATGCAAACCATTAAGGATGTCGAGATTAATGCACTGAGGAGTGTAGACCCTAATGATCCTCATCTTCAACGCTATATGCCATACACATATTTAATGAGTGAGGATGTGGAGAAATGGACCCAGTCACGTGATGGTGGAAGACGTTACGGGGCAATGACAACCAATATCTCTGAGTGTTTTAATGGGGTACTTAAAGGTGCTCGCGGTTTGCCCATTGCTGCAATGGTTGAGTTCACTTGGTCCAAACTTGTTGCATATTTCTACGATCGACATAAAAATATTACTTCTGATCTCTCTCGAGGTAAGGTGTGGAGTGATTATGCAATGGAGATCTATACCAAAAATGTGGATAAAACTTCAGGACACAGTTTGAGGGAATTTAATCATGAAACTGGTGTATATCAAGTGGTTACCCCGTACAACGATCATAGAGGTGGAGGGGGAAACCACAGTCATGAAGTGCGCGTATTGGATAGAACATGTGGCTGTGGAAAGTGGCAAAACCTTAAGATCCCTTGTTCACATGCAATTAAAGTTTTGCAGCAATTGCGTCTCGAAGCGACCAGCTATATTGACCCATGTTACAGTTTGGACAATGCCATTCACACATATTCACATCAATTTGTGGTGCCAAAGTCAGAGTCTGAATGGAGGGACGTTCGCGGACCACGGTGGGTGCCTGACCCAAGTCTGTTGCGGGGCAAAGGTCGTCCTGTGAATTCAAGAATAAGGAATGAAATGGATGGGGTACGGCGAAAACGGGGAAGCCGGAACCCAGATTCGGACTTGAGGGAGACTCAACCGAGGCAACGATGCGGAGTGTGTCATGAAGAGGGGCATAACCGCAGAAGATGTCCCAATTCCCGTGGGGCTTCGACAAGCGGTTCCCATGGGGCTTCGACAGGCTGTAGTGCTACAAACTAGGCAAGTGCCTTTGTTGTTTTGATATAATATGCTCAGAATTTCATTTGGTTTTCGTTATTCACATTTAGGAACTAACAACCGTATTTCTAATGTTTTTTAGGCGAGCGGATGCTCGATTTTGGCACAGCATTGTACGTGGGAGTTGTGGTTATCTTCGGTAGGATGTAGCAAGGCGACCATGTTCTATCAGTATGGATAAGTGGTAGGCGACCATGTTGTATCAGTATGGACAAGTGCTATGCGGCCATGTTGTATCAGTATGGACAAGTGTCCTGATAATGTAGACTATGTTGTATCGAGTTTACATAATTTTGTTTATTGCTGAATGTTGTTGTAATTGAACTAGTAGCTATCCATGTACTCGTTACATTAGTTGCGTTTTGCAGCTTTTACCTATAATACCAACAACCGTAGTAGTACTTTGGCATTACTAGCTAGTACTTAAATCTCCGAGTAATCCGTTTTCTTGCATTCAATGTACTCTTCATTCAGTGTTTGTATACACAGCCCATGTGATGTGTTCTGGACCTGGATTACAGCTGCAGGGGAAAAAAAGAACAAATATTCTGCTTTACTGCTGCAGTGGAAAGGAGTATAAAAAAAAAAACAAAAACCCAGTGGAAATCGAGTCTCTAAAGGTCGACTTCCCACTATTCGACTTTTAAAGGATCGATTTATATACGACTTATTTACCAAAGTGCCACTCCTTTGGAAATCGAGCTTAAGAGACTCGATTTCCACTGGAATTTTAATTTTCCCAACATTTTCCCAACTCTCTGCCTGGCTGCGGGCGAGCTCAGTAAATCGACTGTCTAACAGTCGATTTCCTACTGAAATCGAGTATTTAATACTCGATTTATAGTTGTCTTTTTTTTTTTTTTTTCGAGCCCTGTATTAAACTAAATGTTGACAATCTTTGAATGGGAGTTACTTTTGTGTAGGCTTTCTTGTATTGCTCAAGACAGTTGGAATACCGATGCCTACTGGCACACATAAAAGTGCGACTGCCATCCAAATTTGCTACGCCAAATCCCCAAATCAAAAGGGCTTGTCCTTACTAACATCATAATAAGCCTTTTCTTGATCGCATTACCCATCACTCTCAATTTGGGAATGGTTCTTTCCACTCTGAATTGCTAAAGTGGTTATTATTTTTCGTAAAGATTTAATTTGTTACTTTTAATACGATAACGTAATTTTGTCATTGCTACTTTTTGCAACACCAAGGTTTAATTTATTACATTTTAAACTATAAGGTTTAATTTTTAAGGAAAGAAAATCTGATAGTTCCAAGATGTCTGTGAAATCAGCTGTAGCTGTTCTTATATCCTCTTGCTATTTGCTAATGAATTAAGGTTTAATAAATCCACATTCTAGTGGCAAAACACTGTACCATGAAGACAATGACAATGAGAGTTGAACACTTATTTCAAAGTTCAAATCCAAAGGTGAGCAGAAGCTAATATAAGCCTATATGGGGATAAAAAAATAACAAAAATGGCCGATCATTACTGGGACACCACAGACGACGTACATGCCAATTCAAAATACCAAACAAAATAACATATGTATTACTGCACAAAGAATGAGTTTCTCATGTGTATGATACTGCTAGTACATATTTCCAGTGAAATGAATACATCACAAACAGAATACAAACGTAATGGAACATTTACTACTGGAAGACATGCAATGATATTCATCTTATTTGACTAAATTCCACTCTTTTTAACTGATGGAGGCCACGACAATCTTCTATGGCTCATGCCATCAACCTGATTAACATCACCTATCTCACTGTTTTCATCCTCTGCTTCTTGCCTCTGAATCTCTTGCTTCTTTATGCTTCTAATGGCTAAGTCATCAAAGCTTGGTTCATTTGTCCAAGGTGGTGGAGTTACACAGTCGGAGTCCCCTGGCACTCTTTCAGAAGCATCCTTTGCTGGTGTTGTAGGCAAAGAGGAATTGGAATGACCCACTCTCAGATTTTAAGGCGTTGCAAATGATTCTCTCCTGCCAGACATAGCCTCAAAGAATCGGGTGCATGATGCTAAAGCAGCTGGAATTGGGCGAAGCATTTCCTGTATCAATATAAGAAGATGATCACCTTTTGCCATAAAGCCCTCCCATTAATTTAAGGATATTTTCTCGCAGGCGTGGTTGTTGGAACACATAGAACTGATTTGACCCATTATACCACAATGAAAATCTAAGTTCTCTATTAGAGATCATGTTTGAGATTTCAATAAATAGAGAATAATGTTAATGACTAAATCTATCTCATCAAATTTGACGGGGGAGGGGGAGAATGGAAAGAAAAATGATTCCTCCACTAGTAGCGCTATGGCAGATTATTGATATTTCAAGAAACCCCAAACAGATCAAGGATGTTCAACCTTTAGTATTTTAATTTTAATTTTTCAACATGTTTGAAAAAGATAGATTGTCAATTCAGAGGCCATTGAGAACAAATATGCAATAGCATATTGCATGATGTCAGATGACCCAAATACTCCCATGATCTTATCCTTCATTGAAAGCAATATTCCATATCATAGTGGATTTTAGTTTATAAGGTAGAGACAGTTATTTGCTCAAAAAAAAAAAAAGGTAGAGACAATTAAATCCAATTGAAAAATATTTATATATAACAACTGAATGCAGACAGAGCTTAGGATGGGAAAAAAATTATGGCCTATTATGCACTCTGGAACCTTTTATTTATTTATTTATTATTTATAAATGCACTCTGGAACTTTTAAAAGCAAAATAAAAGCCTCTACTTGCTTACCCCCCATACTGAAGGAGACTCCTTAAAGTTCTGACTCCATTGAAAATCTGCAACTGATGCTGTCAATGCCCCATAATCACTAGCAGCCTTCATCAGTAACTCAGAGAATTGTTTCTGCACAAACCCAAGCAAAAGCCATGAGCATTAGAAAGTCTTTTTCAAATGACAACAAATCTAACCATTCAATAGCTCTCTAGTATTAGACAAATGATTGATTCTGCAGTACTTTTAGCCATTCTCCAAGAGCCAAATTTATAATTTACAACTTGGACTTATAATGTTACCATACTTTTTGTTTTAAGTGAAATTGTTATATCCAATTCTTTCACATTAATGTTTTCTTGGGTTAATTGCAGCTATTCACCCTAGAGGTTATTTGCAATGAACACCCTACATTTCAAAATTTTGCAAATTCAAGAATAATTTGCAATATCCACCTGCCATATAAATTAGAGAACACATTAGTGTTGTACATTGTGAATGGTCTCATGAATGAGAAGATAAATTAAATAAGTTGATTGTGGTGTAGTGCTTTACTGCTTTCACGGGTGGACTTGGGAAATGGGTAAAGTGACTTTCAGGAAGTAGGAAATGGGTAAAGTGCTTTCTCTTTGATTTTTAAGGGTTTAGAATCTTAGATAATGAAAAGGTGGGATCTTGAATGTGTTGATGGCTGTTTGGTATCAAAAGAAAGAGTAAAACATGATATAAAGAAAGATAAAACACTAGGTAATCACACTTAAGTAGGTGAAGATAGTCACACCCTAGGAAACTGACCCAAAACACAAAAGAAACTCATGAGCCTTTTTGTACAGCCAACTCCAAAAATTAGGAAATTACCAATAGAGCTCTCCATCATCCAGAGCATTCCAAATTACTGCTTCAGCACTAGAACTAGCTTACCCTTGCCTCCTATAAGTCTTCATACAAGCGGTTTCCAGTTACATTTCCCATGAGAGATTTTGCTCATGGAGCTATATTTCATTAGAGATTACAATCCGAAACAAAATGAGGATAATGTATTGGCAAGAATGTTAGACCATATGGAAACTATAATAAGAAAGCATACTTACAATAAATTGGCTATGCAAGCATACTTACCAGACACAGATTTACCACCAGTGATCATGTCTCGCCGGTCCCGGTCATTTTTGAAGTATCTTAGCCATTTCCAAGTCAAATGGTACTTGCGAGAACCCCCTGCCCCAGTAAATTCGCTATGCAAGCACCTGTGTGAACCATAGGCCCTTCTTTACCCACCACAAAGCCAGCAGAAACACCAAGAACAGATCCAAAAATCTGCCAAAATCAAAATTGTAAACATCACAGACACAGATTTACCTGGAATTTTTTTCCTTTAATTGTTTTCTGATAAAAAATTTTAAAAATATACTAAAGAATAGGGAAGCTCAAATCAGAGCCTTCTACAATGTAAGGATTAAGGAAACCACGAAATACAGAAGAGTTACTAGGTACTAGCCCCCTAAAATCAAGTATAACATAAAAAGAAAAAAAAAAAAAAAAAAAAAAAAAAAACATAAAATGGAAGATTTGATCTCAATAAGATGGATAAACAACAAAGTGGATAATGGATCCCCTTTTCTCAACCCTCCAAAGCTGTCAAAAAGAACAGGGGTGCCATTCACCAACACCAAAAAACTAACTTTGAAAAAAAAAAAAAAACCTATCCACTTCATCCATCTCTCACCTAACCCAAACAGTTCAAGAATATCAAGCAATCCCAATTCACATGGTCAAAGGCTTTCTCCACATCAAGTTTAACTATAACCCCAGTAACTATAACATCAGCCAATGTCAAACGCAACCTTAGTATGATTTCTAGTACCTTTGCAAAAATTATATACATGCTTCCAACCAAACAAATTGGTTTAAAGTCTCTTAGGCTTCAGGCTCCATTTTTCCTTGGCACTAGGGTTATGCAGCATTAAAAGATTTCTCAAAACAGCACGTAAAGAAATCTAAGACATCCTTCTCCATAACTTTGAATGATTCTTTCCTTTAGAAAAAATGAATTATCTTAAACTAGTATCAATAATTTTGTTTCACCATTCAAACCTATCTCAGGACTCAAACATCTGTTCTGTGATACTCAATAGATACTCCATTTGCTAGCTCTATTGTTAAGGAAAGATGATGAATAATTTGACTCATTTCCATTTTATTTCTTTCATGTTTACACAGAGGTAGAGGGAACACAAACTTTTCACCTTTACAAAGAGAGTGCTTGGAGCTAGTATTGAATAAGCGTCCACACCATTGAGATAGGCTTTCACCTCAGGAATACCAGATCCTGCTGCTGCTGGAGCAATGAAAGCACACAGAGCTGCAGCAGCAGCAGCAGCTAAACCTTTGACCTTAAACATAAGAGTCGTACTTGGTTCCTACATGTTACTCTGTCTCAACAACATTACCCTGTACAGCATGTAAAAGAAAAAAGAGTGTTAATTGATTCAACCCCCTAGCACACCAGCCAAGCAAGTCTAAAGTTGCAGCAAACCATCCCATGCAAAAGCCACAGTTGCTCTCTTACAAATAGAAATAGGATTTAAATCAAGGGAACTATTGCATCTCACCTCAGCACACCAAACATCCACACCTTCCCCCCACCCCCAGCCCCCTCCCCCTCAACCCCTCCAAAAAAGGCAGCAGTTTAGCCCCATCTACAGCCTTAAAAAGTCATTGGAAACTCCCACTTGTTCCTATTCCTTTAGCCCATCGTCTAGGAGTCCACCTCCCTTACTTTCTTCTACACTTCAGACTTACCACCGTTCCCCCTAAACTACCCCTCTCCATGGCAATCCACTGATGCCATTTACCTAACAAAGCACGAAAGAAACCATGTAAACTCCTAGCAGCCAAACATCCCTGTAAGGTATGAATTTATTCAATCTATATTAATCCAAACTTATTTTCATTCAATTTAACTATAAGAAATTGTCGTTATGATGAACCATAGTCTAGTCTTTTTTCTTTTCTTTTTTGAGAAACCATAGTCTAATAATTATAGCTACAAAATGTATTATTTTTTAATGATGTTATTAATGGATATTGATAAGTATGAATTACCAGATTTCTCTAGTCCTATATTTTAATATTTCAAACAAATGCATCATAAAGATTGGAATTCAACAAGAACCAGAGAAGGAATGAAAGGCATGCTAGCTTTTTTCAGCCTCGAGATGAGTTTCCCCTAGTTACATCTAACACTCTCATTTCTCCCTTGATACATTTCTCCAATTTCTCCCACCATTTTCCTTAATATTCTGAATTAACTCTCAGTAGCAAGGCCCAATAGGGAAAGGATCGCCTCCAATAGAATCCTCCAATCCCCTCCTATTTTTAGCCTGATGTGTGACACATGGTATTATTTAATTTTTGAATGCCACGTCTTAGATTTAAATCAAAATTGGAGGAATTGGAAGGGATCTTATCCCAGCTCATTATGCTCTAAACGAATAAAGGAGGTAAATGCATTTGTACATCACAAAATCACAATAAGAAAACAAGAAATGCAAGTATTAAACAATAGATCACATCAGACAACACTATTCAGCTTCATAGCCCTAGACATACATATATCAACAATGAAAGTGGCAAACATCCACACCTTGGTTCTGGACCACTTGAGAAGCTGTTCTATAGCGTTTGCGAATCAGTCTTCCCAGATGTCCTGTTCATTGAAAATAAATTTCAAACAGAGTTAATTTATGATTAACATTAATTTTTATTTTTTTGTTTTAAGTTAAAATATTCTCTCTCACAGAATACAACAGGTCAATATTTGTTACCTAGAGGACAAATTGTAGGAATTTGCTAGAGAAAGGTATAAACACCATTTATTGTTCAGAATTATCAAAATATAGAACCATTTATTTAAGTAAAAGGAAATACATATGAAATCATTTTCGAACCTTAAAACTAACCCACAGCTAAAAAATTGCCTAGTTAACTTTTGAAGGAAACACCAATAACAAAAGCATAATGACTGTACATGTGACAAATACCTTTCATTTTTTCTTTTTGTTTTCTTTTTTTCCTCTTCTTTTAGCTTCAAAAGAAGGCCAGCAACAAATAATACATATACATATATGTATCTATATTCATATGAGATAAAGAAAGACAATGCATCACCTTATCATGATTGATATGGTACCATCCATTGTTATATATGGGAAGACTATTTATGGATCCAATCAAATCAAATAGATCAACAGATCACAAATCCAAGAATTAAAAGTACAGTTTACATGTATTATCAAAAAAGTACTTATATATGGTGGACCAAATGAATGATATCTTAGAATGATAAATAATATAAAATTTATGAGTCAATGGAATTTTTTTATATATTATGGAAGACTATATTTATCTCATCCAAATTAAATAGATCTACCGATAATAAAGCCAAGAACTACAAAATTCAGTTTTTATGAATTGGTGGACAAAATGAGCAATATCTTTGAACAGTAAATAATATCTAAATTATAGCTCAATGACATTCTTCCAACTGAAGGAGGGTGGTGGAGGTAGTAGATATTATGGCACTGTTCAAAAAATTCCCTAAAACATGTATATTCAAAAAATCTCTGAATGCTTCCTTTATTGCATTAATCAGTAAAAGGATCATCTCAGAAGCTGCCTTTATTGCATTCTTCCACCTAGCAAATTTTATCCCATTTATCTACACATATATGCTTATAAGCATTTGTTAAAAATCAAACTCAGAACCCAACCCAACCTTAGTGTAACCCTTGGCCACTTGAGCTACATCTGAGGTAGTGAAATGAAAAAACAAGTGTAAGAAACCCATCATACCAACTCTTTCAGATTCCAGCTCTCCAGCAGACATAATTACGGGTTCAATTCTCATGGCTTGGAATACAAGTTCAGTCTGAAATGATTTCCCTTGCCCTTTTCCACCCCAAATACCTGTACCATATTCCCAAAAAAAAAAAAAAAGATGTACCATAAAACCATGGAAGTGGAAGCGCATAATTTTCCCCCCTCTTTTAACATGCTAAGCAATCTCAAATTAATATCACAAACATATGGTGTAAAATAGAACTCCTCTTATCATACTCAAACTCCAAACATTAAAAGGTTTCTTGACTATAATGGTATAAAAGGCATGCAAAAATTGTCTAAAAAAAAGGCATGCAAAAGTTAGACAGCATAACAAATGGCCTAAAAGTTATTAACAGAAGTATGAATGAGCTTGCCAGTAAAACATTATTGGTCTTTACATTTTAGGAAGAGAGAAAAATGATAAAGAAGAGCACTCGCAATAGGAAGCAACCATAGATGAATTTTATAAAATAATTATTTACCAAACTTTTTTATCGCCTTGATGAAAACTTTCACAAACTAGTGAAAAAATCAATGTACTTACCAAGGATCAAAGGAATCTTGATATCGAGAAGATGAGCAATGTAGTTCTTGACAATGTGTGTTACTGCATCAACAGCAAAACATATACAAAAGAGCATAAGTCTCAACGTATCTAAATAAAATGATTTGATAAGCTGCATAAGCAGAAGAGACCATAAAAATAAAGCAAGTTTGTAATCCTACCATAGAAACACAATACTTAGACACATACAGTTGACAGGTTAGCACCAAATGAAATTGAAAAGGCCCAAAAGTTAACATCATGGACTTGAGAATTGAATGTTAGAGTTGATAACTTGGGATAAACACAAGGTGTCAAAACTACTACCAAAAATCTAGGCGTAAGGGCACATCTAGATATTAATATCTTTGTGAGCTCATAATATATAACATCCAAGCTTGTCTCTATTGGTTTCATTATTTTTAAAAACTATTAACTAAGAATTTAAACCAAAAAACACAATGTGAAACAGCACAGTCAGGATATAGTCATTGCTCTCCCTCCAAGTAGTCCACATTATACAGAAAGGAGTAGGCCCAAATCTCACCACGGTCTTGATAATGAAATTTTTCCTTAGATAGAATCCCATTGACCATGTTACCAGCACCTGGTCTAAGGCCAACCTTTGCAAGCCTCACATTCTGCAGTAATATGTAACAAATGTGTCAAAAGAAATAAACAACTTGATGAAACATTTAAACGATAGTTACATCCAAAAGGGTGAACATTTATGAAGTTATAGGGCCAGAACTGAAACTAGGTCACACCCAACTAGACATAAATTTGTCACGTTCAAAGGTTTGACCCTATATATGGTAGGTGCCACATAGGTGATCTTCATGTCACAGGCAGAATGGTAAGATCATGAAAATAATCAGACATTTCAGAAAATTCACCAGTCACCACAAAAGGTCAGAAAAGAGTGTCACTGAATGATTTTCATGCATTTTGAATGAATAAGTCCTAAAAATCAACACCCAGCATAAGTTCACAGCAAAATGCTCAGTCTACCTATCAACGAATCATTATTCGTCGATGAAAATGATAAACAGATATCTTCAATCAGTTAATCAATTACTTTAATGAATCTAAAGTCCTAAAAATCAATGCCCAGCACACGTCACAGCAAAATGTTCAGTCTACCTATATCAACCTTTCATTATTCATCAAAGAAAATGATAAACGGATATCTGCAATCAGGTAATTAATTATTGCTGATAATTATCTCTAGCTGAAATAGATTAAAAAAAACAGCTATCGAAATTAGTACATATTAGCCTTACTAAAAGTATTAATTAAATATAAGCAAAAGTTTACCTCGTCTACAACAGCATAATGTGGCATATCTAGCTTGACAATCTCGTAGAAACCAATTCGGAGTATCTAGAAACAGAGATTAAAAACAAAACCAACAGTAATTGAGATAATTATAAGTAAAGGGGCAAACTTTCCAAATATAATTTCAAAGAATCTTAGTAATGGTTTCTATTCTCTGTGCACCCCTCCAATTTGATCCAATGGCATTCAAGCATAAACTCTTTTGAATACAGATGAAAAATAAGTCCACATATCAATAAATTATTACAAGAATACATACAACCAGAGAAAGGTATAAATGTAGGGTCAACTTCATAAAATCTGCCCACTCAACTGTATTGTTTTCCGGCTGCTGTTACACAATAGTTGGTGATGCATGAAAAAGAGCCAACAGGAAGCGTGCAAAATCAAAATTACCTGTAAAAGAAGAGACTCCATGTGTCTAAATGTGCTATCATCATGGTGCAGGGCTGTGGCCCCTAACTCAGTAGGTATAGCAGGATCGGAAGCAAACTCGAGAAGGTATTTGGCAGTATCAGTATGTCCTTGCCGAGCAGCATGAAGAAGAGGAGTGTCACCTGTAGATAAATTACAAAAATCAATGGATTAGCCAAAAGATGACGGAGATGACGAAGACATATTCAATACCCTATTCCTACAAGAATTTTTTCTACGTTGCCAACATTGAAACACTGAATGTACCATATTCGACATCACCCATTTCAGCCCAAAAGCTGCAAACACAAATGACCATCAATCCCTTCCTATTGGACAATACAATAGGAAATCAACTAATTTCTCTTCCTTCCTTTCTTTCCCACTAGTTTCTTAGCAACCAAACAGAAACCAATACAATAAGAATAGATTTAGAGGTAATTACCTTTTTTGAACCTTACGCCGTCTCGTATAATGAGGAGGAGGTCTTGCATGTTCTTCGTCAGATGCCTCGGGCCCAGCTTTGTGTCCATGTTTGTGCCCCCCTGTCCCACAAGGAGGTGCCTTTGATATGCGTTTCGGCCGACCTTCTAGCTCTGCAGGTAACCCAACAGCCTGCTCAGGCTGAACATGGGGTGGGTCGATGCCCGAAGAAGCGCCAGTGGACATACTGTGGGAGGGTGGCTGCGTGTGCATGTCAGGAGGGGTTGGATCAATACCTAGGTCAAAGGATGGAATGGGTGACAGCTCAGTAACTGACCTTGGAGCGGGTGGATGGATGTCAAACCCAGGACATGGCTGTGGGGTGGCTGGAGAAGGGCCAGTGGACGTACTGTGGGAGGGTGGCTGCATGTGCATCTCAGGAGGGGTTAGATCAAGACCCAAGTCAAAGGATGGAATTGGTGACAGCTCAGGAAATGACCGTGCGGTGGATGAACGGATGTCAGGCCCAGGACATGGATGCAGGGTGGATGAAGGGGTGATGGGTGTAGGGGATGGATGTGGAGTGGGTGAAGGGATGGTGGTGGGGCTACGGGATGGATGTGGGATGGGTGACGGGATGGTGGGGCTAGGGGATGGATGTGGGATGGGTGACGGGATGGTGGGGCTAGGGGATGGATGTGGGATGGGTGCGTGGGGATCAGGGGTAGGGACAACTCTCGGGGTAGGAACAGGCGGACGAGAGCCACGTCCGGCAGGCGCTCTGCTCGTGCTTGGCCTCTCAGAAGTGCTTGGGCTCTGAGTAGACGCTGCTGCAGGAGTAGCTGCCTCCTCATTCGGGCCCTCAGGGATAGGAGGTTGTACACGGCCAATCTCCTGCACTGCCGTCAGCACACCAGTAATTAAATTGTGGTCCTCCGTGCCCACTGGGTGACGCCTTAACAAACGAGCGTATCCTTCAATCTGGACATGAAAAAACCAAGTACATTAGTAATGCAATACAAAATCAACCATGCTAATTAAAAATTAAAACGAACATAAATTTAAACTTACCATTAGAATCAATCTAGCACCGAGGACATTGATGAACCTCCGAGTTATCCTTTTGTACCAATCGAAGTACTCGTGTTCTGGAGGCATATCACCAAGCACCGCTTCACAACGCCGTTGAAGGCGATTACCCCACTCCATAATATGCGTAGCATGTTTCCGCATCCAATCAACGCCAACCTTCCCTCGCAAGTCAATGCCATGAAGCACTATATCGGTGTCAACATTAGGGGGAACTTCTTGGATCATCCCGAATTGACGAACGACACGATCCGGTGTATGTTTCTCTACTAGATGGAAACATACAAGCGGCACCGTTGCCGTCCATATAGCCCTTCCTGCAACGCACCACGGCGGAAGGTCCTCCAAATCAGCTTCATACGGCTGCCACACCACCTACAACAACCAAAAAACAAGTACGCACCACATTAGCCAACAATGTTTATATTTTGAAGTTCACCAAACCTAGATCTTGTTCCTAAACATGTTAAACAAGGCATTTTCATACCTGGCCTGGCAACATGGAAGCTATTTGCTCGCGATACCTGTCCAGGAAGATGTGGGCGGGCCTGTTTTTCTTGTTTGGGACCCACAACCACCTACAATCAAGATCAAAGGATCATTAACTTTGTACAACTTTCTCACTTACAAAATAATATAATTAAAACTATAATGTAAAGTTTACTATGGATGGTCAACTATTTCTAATCGTAGCCTACCCCCCAGCTTTTGAACTAATCATTACAAACATACTTTCTTATGCTGCATTTAGAATATGTTTTCTAATAAGATAGTTAATCTAATAAAATGAAGTTTGGTTAACTAAGCATCTTTTATATACTTATAAAATAATAAAAAACTATAAGTAACAAATATATTAACCTAGTACCTTTGAAATTAACTTAAATAATTCCTAGTAGCTTTGAAAATAAATAAATAAATATTTCTTACGTGTATGAGGTACAGACTTACTTCAGGGACAGTGGACCACGCACTGGAGGACCATAAGCACCAACTGGCGGGCCACGTTCAACCGCCGGGCACAGATATGGGAACCTGGCCCATGCCCAATACTGCACCAACAGCAAGCACCCACCAATCTGATTAGCTTTCTTATCGCTTGCCCTGCATAACTCCCGGTACAACCATGCAAGGCAAGCACTTCCCCAACTGTACCTTCGTGGGTTGCGAAGGTCTTCCAACTGCTGCACCCACATTAGATGCACCCTATCGCCGGATTTGTCCATGAAGATCGTGTCCCCTAGTAGCGCTAGGATGTAGCATCGTGCATACTTATGCACCTGATCCTCTTCAGCATTAGGCGGCAATGGATTGGCAACAGCTTCCAAAAGCCGTTGTATGAGAATCCTCTGGCCATGAAGTTGCTTCCTCTGATCATTTGCAGGTCGGAAGCCAAGGAATTCCTCGCACACATTATCCCAATCTTTTTGCGTGCTCCCTGTAATAGCCTCGCCATCAACGGGAAGCCCGAGAAGGACCTCCACATCTTGCAATGTAATGGTGACCTCACCATGTGGCATGTGGAAGGTGTGAGTCTCCTGCCGCCACCGCTCCACTAAGGCCGTTATCAAGCCGTGGTCAATCTCTCTCCCCGGGGTCCTAAGGAGTCCCTCCAGACCAAGTGCCTTAATGATGTCAAGGACTCGGTCATCCACCATTGGCTCTCGATCGGAGAACTCTTCACTACGGGCACGACATTTAAGGGACCCTGGATCCTACGCAGAACAAAACCATGGATTAATACAAACTAGGGAAGTGCGTGTACATTGTATGAATTAAATGCGTGTACATTCGTTACTCATGTAGTGTTGTGTTTTACCTGCCCATTCCAAATAGCTTCTGACCGATGGTTGGCCTGCAAGGTCAACACCGACGGGTTAATGGGGCCAGGCTGCGCATGGTCAATCTGTCCAACATTTGCAGCAGCCATACTACACAATAAATGATAAGCAATTAGCACGTAATACAACAAATCAGCAAAAAACTAGCATTTTCATATATTTGATGAAATGGCCTTTCAAATTGATTTTTCAGTGCGCGGCACTGCTAGGCATGTTTCACAGTCAGACTACAAGGGTCAAATTCAAGTCACTCCTTTGAAATTGTAAGCTGTTTTAACAATTGAGGAATAAGCGGGAATTTGGGGGGGGTGTAGGAAGAAATTTCTTAAGGACAAAATTTGATTATCTTTATGGCTAAAGAAAGAAAGGCAGATAATAACACCAAGGAACAGGAACAGTATGGCTTGGCTAATCACATCAAATGTGTGGAGGTGGATAGGACAATTTATAATGACTCTTCAAGGTGCCGTAAACCCAAAAATCCTACGTTTGATCCATCCCCACTAAGACTAATACACGGTTATGGCAGAGAGGTATACAGTCTATACTATTACCAAGAGTGGGTTGTCCTTATAATACTAACTATTTAGACAACTTTCTCTCAACCCCATAACATTCAATCTCGGTAATTTGAGCTTACACTATATACAACAACAACAACAACAACAACATGATCACAAACCGTAGCCTATGTGACTTATAACTGGAGCTGCCTATAACAACAACAAAATCATCACAAACCGTAGCCTATGTGACTCCTATAATTAAAATAAATAAATAAATAATAATAATAAAATGGGAAAGCATTTGGGAAAAAGAAGATTCAAGATTATTATTGGTAAAAGAAAAAGAAACCATACCTGAGAGAACTGAGAGTGGAGAGGGCGAGTGAGAGTGAGGCACGATGACGGTGGAGAGGCGGAGCGGCGCGATGACGGTGGAGAGGCGGAGAGGCGCAATCTGTGAGTGTGAGAGAGGCGTGAGAGGGAGAGTCGAAGTGTGAGTGACAGAGGTTGAGAGGCGCGATGACGGTGGAGAGGCGCGATGACGGTGGGAGGCCGAGAGGCGCGATGACGGTGGAGAGGCGGAGAGGCGCGATGACGGTGGGAGGCCGAGAGGCGCGATGACGGTGGAGAGGCGTGAGAGGGAGAGTAAGAGTGTGAGTGACAGAGAGAGGCGGGAGGGAGGTCTGTGCGAGAATGAGGTATGTTAGCGCAAGTGAGGTCTGTCAGTGTAAATTTGAAAAAAACCCTATTAGAAATCGAGTCTATGAGACTCGATTTCCAGGTGGCAAACCAGTCCCAATATAAATCGACTCTTAAAGAGTTGATTTCTAGGTGGACAAATATGTAAATCGACTCTTAAAGAGTCGATTTCCAGGTGGACAAGTATGGCAGAATAAATCAGTGAAATCGAGTCTTTTAGACTCGATTTCTTATAGCAAAATCGACTGTCTAGCAGTCGAGATGTTAGTATTCTATATACTTACAATCTGGTGCCTACTAACTATATTGTTGGCAAATTGGGGCCAATTGCCCATTTTCGCCACTGAACCAGTATGGTGCGTTTGTTTCCTTTGAAATTTGGCTAGGACCATTCACCGGGCGGGTTTTGGCAAATATTATTTTTGTCAAGTATTTTACTATTTAACTTATTTTTATTATTATTTAGTAGTTTTATAGTATTTTTTTTTATGTTATTTATAAATTTTATTATATTATTTTAACTAATTTTTACCTTTGTGTACGATACTTTTAACAAAAAATTTTCAATTTTAACAAAATTAGTGAATTCCAAACAAATCTCCAGTGAAAAATTAGTTTTAGGTAAAACTCAAATAACCTTACATTATATCGTCAAATAAGAGATTGTCATATCAATTTTTTTACTTAAAACTTAATACACTTCACTGCACTTAGATAACATTTCAATAAATTTCCAATTAGATTGGAATTTCGTATGAGTATTAAAATCGTTTAAGTGTGGTTGTACCTATTATTTAATATGTGATATGATGATGTGGTATGTTGGGATTAGAGAATATAAAACTCTAAATTTACACCCTTTCGTCATAGCATGCCACATCAACATTTTACAAAAGAATGAATAGGAAGTATCTCACACAATCAATGCTCACCGTAGTCCTAAACCCATTTGCTCTCTCTTATTAACCAAACAAACGCCCGTACCAGCCTCTCATTGGGTGTTGCCTCCATCGTGTCCTTCGAGGTGGCTCTGACCGAATCGCCTCCCTTCATGTCTTCCTAATCTCTAAACCCACCATTTCAAACCAACTCACAAACGAAACCCATAAATCAAACCCAACCTTAACCACCTTCTCAAAGTCAAAATCAGAGGTAAGTTTGCCATCAATTGCGATGGTGGTGCTTAATGGTGAAGGAGTGAGTTCCTCGTGGTGAGAACATATAATAGGAGAGAGAGAGAGAGAGAGAGAAGAACCTCTAGTCCTAAACCCACAATTTTGATATGGCCCATATCTCATCGACGAAGATGATCAGGATAATCTACTCAATGTCGAAGTAGAGGTTGTGGTAGTGGGGCTAATGTCATCAATAGTGGGGTCACGCGCTAATAATGGATTGCTAATATGATGGATTTAATTTTAGATGAATATTAGTCGCTATCCCGTGCGATGAACAGAAAAACTATTGACTTAGGAAAAAAATCCAACAATGAGTAAATAGACATTCTGAAAATAATAATAATAATAATAATAATAATAATAATAATAATAATAATAATTAATCCAAACAAATAATTAATCAACCAAAAATATAGTTTTTAATAAAAAAACAAAAAATCACATGAACCTAAATAAAAAGCATTTAAAGTGAAGAATTAAGATCAACCTAGTGAGATACAAATACCAAAAACCCATGACTTAAAATTTCAAAATTTATAGAATTCTCAAATTCTACTTTAGATCCAAACCAAATTTAGCAAATTTATATATAACATACCAAAAAAAATTTTATCGTTCCTTAGACTGGAAGACATAGGTTGCATTTTATCTGCCATGTACAACATAAAAAAATAATTAATAGAAGTTTCAACTCAAAAACCAAACCCGCAATTATCAACGTGAGTATTTTTTTCTTCAACGTTAGTCTTTTTTTTTTAGTCTTATCATAAATTTTTGTTTTTATATAAATTATCAACATTTGAATTTGAGTTTAAGTTGGACTTGTTAGAGAGATAGAGTTTCACTCTTTGTTAAGTTTTGATTAAACAAAAATAATTTTATTTTTTAAAAAATGATGATGATGAGTTTGAGTTTAATTTGAACTTATTAGAGAAATAAAGTTTCACTCCTGGTTAAAAAAAAAAAAAAAAAGCCATCATTAAGTAAATGAAAAATGCTAACTTATTACAAAATATTTACAATCTAATATAGTGAAAATAAAATGGTGCTACTTAAACAACATAATAAATGAATGTTTAAATCAATTTATTTTAATTGATAACACATTAGTCTGTAAAGCACATGTGATAAATTTTGAAATATCCTTAATTTCAATCAAGTGAATTGTCATATATAACAAAAAGTAAGAATAATGGATTTGAAATATAAAAAAATTATAATACAAAATATTAACTAAATTGATTGTCAACTAACTAAATACTGTTAGCTAAATGATTTTTAAATACACAAATGCTCACTTAAATTTTTTGCTTAAAACCTCAAATTATATTGAGCCTGTCTTACCTACAATGCACTGAACACATGGAGATGGTGATACATGATCAAAAGTGAACAAATATCATCACCTTAACAGTTGAATAAGAAATATAAAGTTTAAACTCCTCACAAAAAAATCATTGTAACTTATTCAAGCAAAAAGGAAGGGTGAAAAACAAATATATAGACATTTTGGTGGTAAGAAAAAGGTATTTTAGTATTTATTTGTATGTATGATTACATATTTAGTCAACAGTTGTTGCTCCAAGTTATAAATGGTCTAAATCCTTTAAAATGTTTCATTTTAGCATTATACTATTAAGTTTGTGTAAAAAAAACACTTTGAGATTTTGTTAAGCAATCAAAATTTAATAAATTCCATCTAAAGCTATCATTTAATCAAAATACTCACCTTAAAAAAAAAAAAATCAAAATACTCATCTATGAGATTTTTTTAGATAGTTGCGTTGCAGACATATTTTCAGGTTAGAGAGGTATGGGATTGTGGTTTTTCTTTTTTCTTTTTTTTTTGAGACAAAAGTAGACAGGGGGAAAGTTCCGAATAGAAAGTGTATTACAGTCAGTTCGGTATACAACACAGACACAAGTCAAATGAAATCATAATCACAAACAAACGTTAATAAGCAGAGAAGTCTCAAGTCAAAGCCGCCGCCAGCTGAAGCCCTACGCTAACGATGTTGCTGTTTATCAAATACTATTTTGCCGAAGCCCTACCTGCTAGCTCTGTTTTTTTGGCAAGGACTTTAGGCGAAAGTTTTTTCTAATAATATTTATTAATATAAATCTTAAAAGCATATGTTAGTATAAAACACTTTTAATAATATGCAACTAGGAAGAATCCAATCACTAATACTATGGTTTGGTTTAGTGAACCGAGGGATTTTTTTTTCAAAATAACACAAGAACTCAAATAATTTCATTAGTTAGCACGTTTTCAAAACTATTTAGCAAACTAACGTCTCAAATCTAAGGGAGTCCTTTTTTTGTACTAAATCGAGTATAATGAACTCGAGTTCTATGTGTGGCAATCGAGCATTACATACTCAAGTTCCATGAACAGATCAGACAAATCCGAAGAAACCCACTACACAAAGAAACTATACGAAGAAGGCAAAACCAAAGAAGAAAACCCATTTGCTCTCTCTTAACCAAATAGCTGCCCATATCAGCCTTTCACTGGGTGCAGCCTCCATCATCCATGAAGGTGACTTCGACCAAATTGTCTCCCTTCACGTCTTGTCGATCTCCAAACCCACAATTTCAAACCAACTCACAAACCAAACCCAACCTCAACCACCTTCTCAAAGTTAAAATTAGTGGTGACTTCACCCTCAATTGTGGTGGCGGTGCTTAATGGTGAAGGACTGAATTCCTCATGGTGAGGACATATAATAGGAGAGAGAGAGAGAGAGAGAGAGAAGAACCTTCAATCCCCAACCCACAACTCAAAACCGGTCCATATCTCATTGATGAAGATGATCGAGGTAATCTACTCAACGTCGAAGTATAGGTCATGGTTGTGGGGCTGACGTCAACGATATATAGTAGGGTCACACGTTGAGAATGGGTTACTAATATGATAGTTTTTATTTTTAGATGAGTATTAGAATTGATTAGGTGTGGTTCTACATATTATTTAATATATATATATATATATATAAATCTATTAGCAATATATAAAAAAAAAAATTATAGTTGTTTTACTTTGCAAGTTTTAAATAAAAATGTCTTCATGTTTAACGTTCACAAAAACATTTTTTCTTATAAAAATATCTTCCTCACCTTTTTCAATTTTATGAAATATCAAATATAACAATGCTTCATGAAATTATACATAGATGATATATTAACTGGCATTAAATGTTTAGTTTCACTGTTTCGGTGCCTCCGGTCAAAGGTTGACCCTAGGCCTAGGCTACTTAGGTTATGGAATATGGGTCCTCCTATAAAAAAAAGCACACAAATATGGGGAGTCTTTTCGCTAAATATTGCAAAAAATAGAGTTTTTTGTTGTCTCTAAATAACTGTTCCAAGTTATTTAGAGAACTGAGGAAAGAGAGTGAATTTCGGCAACACCGTTACCAAAATTCTAACAAAAGTATGAGAGAGAAAAAGAAAAAATAAGAGAGAGAAATTATTGAATTTCGATGATGGCATTACCAAAATTCCTTCTGCCCCAGCCATTGCCCGAGTGAGTGAGTCCAAAGTGCAAAGTGCGCGAGTGCCTGAAACAAAAAAAAAAAAAAGTTTTGTGGCAATCCCATTGCCGAAAATGGAGGGAATAAGTAAAAAAATAAAATAAAATAAAATTGTGGCAATCCCATTGCTGAAAATGGAGGGAAAAAGTTAAAAAAAAAAAATTTGTGGTAATGGTATTGCCGAAATAGAGGGGAAAAAAAAAATCGTGACAATGGTATTGCCGAAAATTGAGGGAAAAAGTAAAAAAAAAAAAAAAAAAAAAATTGTGGCAATAGTATTACTGAAATAGGGGGGGAAAAGTAAAAAATAAATAACAATTGTGGCAATGTTATTGCCGAAATAGGGGAAAAAAGTAAAAAAAAAAAAAAAAAAGAGAATTGTGGCAATGGTATTGCTGAAATAGGGGAAAAAAAATTGTGGTAATGCCATTGTGGAAAATGGGGAAAAAAAAGTAAAAAAAAAAAAAAAAAACCAATTGTGACAATAGTATTGCCGAAATAGAAGAAGAAAACTACAGTCTCGTATGAAACAAATTCAAGTACACTGAGTGTTTGATTCTTATTCTAAAAAAGTACATAGATTCTAAAAAGTATATGAAAGAAAGTTATAGAAGAAAAAAAATGATTGATGTGTACTGTAAATAGAAAAAAAAAAAAAAACTGAGATTTTTGTAGAGATTTTTTGTAGTGGCATTGCCAAAATAGAAGGAAAAAAAACTACGTCCACAACATTTTTATTTTTACAATATTTTTACAACAAATCATAGGTGGTTAGTTGTTGTTGGTTTAAATTTGAACTTAACGCTAAGATATTTTTTTGCCTCAACAATAACAACTAGTAATAACCTACCACTTATAATTTGTTACAAAAATATTAGCCAAATAAAAAATATATATAGTAAACATATTCTTATCTTTCAATAGTTTTTTTTACCTAGTTTGTGTATGTGTCATGTTCTTTCATTTCATGTTGTAAAAGTACCTATGAGGAGTCAATCAACTAATCAATTCACCTCTTCTTCCCATTCTTATTTTCTGCCTCAAAAGATTTCATTCATCCTTCCTAATAAAACCATCTTCAGAAATTCTTTTTAATTTTTATGGCCTCCCCAATAAAACGATCTTCAGAGATTCTTTTTACTTTTTATGGCCTCACCAATAAATACAACACAGTCCACAAAAAGACAAAAAGAGCAACTTTGTGATGAGACTTCTATGTACTTTGTTTGATTCTTTTTTTTCATTTTATTTCGACAATGCCATTGCAAAGAATCTCTACAAAATTTTTTTTTTTTCCTTCTGTTTATAGTGTGCACATCAATCATTCTTTTTTCTTCTATAACTTTTTTTTCATGCATGGACAAGAATCTATGTACTTTTTTTTGAATAAGAATCAAACACTCAGTGTACTTAAATTTGTTTCAGACGGTAGTGTATGTTCTCCCCCTCTATTTCGGCAATGTCATTGCAAAAATTAGTTTTCCTTTTTTTTTTTTTACTTTTTTTTCCCATTTTCGGCAATGGCATTGCCACAATTCTTTTTTTCTTTTTTTTTTTCCCCTATTTCGGCAATACCATTAATGCCATTCTTTTTTTTTCCCCCTATTTTGGAATTCTTTTTTCTTATTTTCTCTCCTATTTCGGCAATACCATCGCCACAAATTTTTTTTTTCTTTTTCCCCCTATCTCTGCAAAATGCTCAGTTTTTTTGTTTTTGTTTACACCGTGCACATCAATAGTTTTTTCTTCCATAAATTTCTCAAATGCATGGATAAGAATTTGAATAAAAATATCTATGTACTTTAAACTGTACTAATAAAAATTTACAAATACGACGCAGTCTATAAAAAGACAAAAAGCTAAAGAGAGCAACTTTGTGAACAAAAAACAATCACTTATCACGGGGAGGCCATAAAAAGTAAAAAGAATAAGAATCTCTGAATATGGTTTTATTGGGAAGGATGAATGGAATCTTTTCAGGTACTTTTACAATATGAAATGAAAGAACATGATATATACACAGGTAAAAAAAACTACTGAAAGATAAGAATATGTTGACTATATACATTTTTTTTATTTAGACAATATTTTCATAACAAATTATAAGTGACAGGTTGTTACTAGTTGTTATTGTTGGGGCAAAAAAGTATCTTAGCGTAAAGTTCAAATTTGAACCAGCAATAACTAACCACCTATGATTTGTTGTAAAAATAAAAATGTTGTGGATATACTTTTTTTTTTTTTCCTTCTATTTCGGCAATGACATCGCAAAAAAATCTCTACAAAAGTCTCACTTTTTTTTTCTATTTACAGTACACATCAATCATTTTTTTCTTCTATAACTTTGTTTCATGTACTTTTTAGAATCTATGTACTTTTTTAGAATAAGAATCAAACACTTGTACTTGAATTTGTTTCAGATTGAATTGTGATTTTCCCCCTCTATTTCGGCAATGTCATTACCACAATTGGTTTTTTTTTTTACTTTTTTTCCCCCATTTTCAGCAATGGCATTGCCACAATTCTTCCCTCCCTATTTCAGCAATACTATTGCCACAATTCTTTTTTTTTTTTTTTACTTTTTCCCTCAATTTTCGGCAATACCATTGCCACAATTCTTTTTTTCCCCCCTTATTTCTGTAATACCATTGCCACAAATTTTTTTTTTTATTTTTTGTTTCGAGCACTCACACACTTTGCACTTTGGACTCACTCACCCGGGCAGCGGCTGAGGCAGAAGGAATTTCGTTAATGCCATTACCGAAATACAAGAATTTCTCTCTCTTACTTTTTCTTTTTCTCTCTCATACTTTTGTTAGAATTTCGGCAATGGTGTTGTCGAAATTCGCTCTCTTTCCTCAATTCTCTAAATAACTTGAAACAGTACCTATAACAACAAAAAACTCTATTTTTTGCAATATTTAGCCAAAAGACTCCAAATATGGGAGCCAATAAGTTATTTATTCATATAAAAAAAGAAAAGAAAAAAAAAAAGAGTTGTACATGTTTTCATCCACTTTTTAAGACGCTTATTAAAAAAAAGATTGATACTAAAAAAAAAACTACAAGTTTTATTATATAGGTCTTACAAATTGTAATATCACTAATCCAAAAAAGTAATTCAAATATTGATTTTTGTTCTTTTGGTTGAAGTCTAACAAATCACATTATTTTCCACATCATTTTGTAAGTTTTTTAATGGTAAAATCTATAATAACTTCAACATTTTACCCAAAAATAATTATAGATTAATAGAAATCAAACTAATTGTCCATTTGGATTGAGGGGGAGTGGGGTAGAGTAAAGTAGATTTGGCAAAAAATTAGCCTATTTGCAGCAAACTCTACTCTATCTCCTTCCATTCAAATGGGCCTTAAAAAATCACCATTAAGTATCTTCTCTATTTTAAAAAACCACCATTAAGTAAATGAAAAATGCTAAATAATTAAAAATATATACAAACTAATATGGTGAAAATAGACTAGTGCTACTTAAACAACATAATAAATGAATGCTTGAATCAATTTATTCTAATTGGTGACACATAAGTCTATAAGGCATATGTGATAAAATTTGAAATATCCTTAATATTAGTCAAGCTGAATTATCATGTAAATAAAAAGTAAGAATAATGGTTTTGAAAAAAAAAAAAAATTATAATACAAAATATTAACTAAATTGATTGTTAATTAACTAAATACTATTATTTAAGTGATATTTAAATACACAAAGGTTCATTTAAATTATACTTAAAACCTCAAATTATATTGAGCTGGCCCTACCTCCAGTGCATTAAACACATTGAGATGGTGATACATGTTCAATAATGAATAAGCAACATCACTTCAACAGTAGAATAAAAAATATGAAATTCAAGCCCCCTGTCTACAGACAAAATTATTGTAACTTATTCGAGCAAAAAGGAAGGGTGAAAAACAAACTGTAGTGCCCATGGGCCCAAAGCACGTATTGGGCCAGCCTAAAGGCTCCCGTAAGGAGGAAAGTCCAACCCAACAACAAGAAATAGTCTGAAGACATAATAACTCCAGCCTACGACGCCACGTGACAAAGGAAGGTGCCATGCATAAACAGAACATCACGAGACATGACGTCTGAGGATGATCTTGTCCTGCTGCCGAGGACAGTATTAATGATCTGGCGGTTCAAGGACTCCCGTACTAAGGACCTTGTATGCAATAACTGAGAAACGAGGATATGGGATAAAGGGAGTTGATGGACAGATATCAAAGAAAAAGCTGCTACCACCGCATTGAAGGCATTATACTTACCTCTCTGGCCGCATTAATGAGGAAGTGACGCCTGAATATTGGAATTCAACCTTATCCTAACTGCCAGAGACCTTAGTAAGGAGAGGTGATGGGACAAGTATCCAAAAGAAAGATCCAGACTACACGTGGAAGAAAGGAAAGGGGATGCAGGCCTATAAAGGGTGAATAAAGAAGAAACAGAGGGGGGGAAGAGAGAGAACTTGTAAGGAAACATCAAAAATTGTCCTCGGCATTAATATATGAAGCAATATTTCGTCTATCTATGGGATGTACGCATGTGTTCTGTGACTGAACCTGACTTTTGTGTTATCTATCATCCAAAAACCTAGATTAGAAGCCCGCTCTCTATAAATTTGTTGTTTAGGGCTTATTGGCCTGGTCTGAAAGTCCGACTTTGCACCAGCCTGATTTGTGCCCTTACAATTGGCGCCGTCTGTGGGAATCTTGTGTTTAGGCGCAGATAATGTGATGGTGGGTTCCGGTCCAGTCCGTGCAAAATCTTTAGGATCTCAACACCAAGATCCTTTTCAGCAGCTAGAATAAATGGGAGATCGAGAAGGCAGTGTACACATAGGGCGAACCACCGGTGATTATTCGCGGGGTGGAAGCAGGGGCTCTAATGAAAGAGGTACTAAGGCCATGCAGAGGGAAATCGACCAGCTCAAGAGAAAGCTACGCCGAGCCAAACGAAAACGGACGCCTTCTATATCTGACCCTTCCTCGGATGACTCCCAGGGCAGTAACTATAAGTCGAGGTTGAGAACTCCTCCTAGTGAGACTTTCTCATACCAAGAGGGAAGTCCTCACGATAGGACGAGCAAGAAATCTCTTCTCAGGGGTTTAGGCAGTGACGCTATGGGGAAGGCATTACATCAGCTCTCCAAGTCACCTTTCACACATCGCATTGAGAGAGGAAAGCTTCCCCGTCGTTTCACGCAACCAAACTTCACCATTTATAATGGCAGAACAGACCCGGTGGAGCACGTAAGCCATTTTAATCAACGCATGGCGGTCTATTCGCAGAATGAAACCCTGATGTGCAAAGTGTTCCCCTCAAGCCTAGGACTTGTTGCGATGAGATGGTTCAACGGTTTAAAGGCAGACTCCATTGATTCCTACATGGAACTTACGATGGCATTTGGGTCCCGCTTTGTTACGTGCAGCAGAGTACCTAGGCCCTTGGACTCGTTGCTATCCATGACCATGAGGGAGGGTGAGACATTAAAAACATACTTGGATAGACACTGGGAAGCGTTCAATGAGATTAACGGTGACTTTGATGAAGTAGCAGTCAACACTTTTAAGCGCGGCCTTCCAGTTGAACATGATTTAAGAAAATCTTTGACCAAGAAACCTGTGAAGATTGTCCGACGGCTTATGGATCGTATTGATGAGTATAAGCGAGTAGAGGAGGACCAGCAGCAAAGCAAAGGAAAAATGAAAGTTACCCCTCAGGAGAGCAGAGATTTCAAGACAGACAAATACAATAGTAAATGGCCAAGGAGGGATTTTACTGGCCATTCTAGATCGGCTGCTCCTCAGACAGTGAACGCTGTGTTTTGTGAGCCGATACAGCAGGTGTTGGAGAAGATTTGTCGTAAACCATATTTTAGGTGGCCCAACAGAATGATAGGAAACCCTATAAAATGCAACCAGAACCTCTATTGTAATTACCACCAAGATAGGGGTCACACTACTAAAAACTGCAGGAATTTATGGAATTATCTGGATCAGCTGGTCAAAGAAGGAAAGTTAAAGCAGTTTATGAATCGGCCTAATGAACAAGGTGCACAATCTGGCTTCGTGAATCAAGGCAGTAACATTTCGAGACCTCCTTTGGGCACGATCAATGTCATATTTGCTGCACCAGGTCGGACTGGGTCTTGCCCTACCAGAGTAATGTCAGTGCTGCACCCCTCTGCCGAGGACCCCGAATCTGAGCCGAAGAGGATTAAGAGGAATCCTCCACCAGTTTTGGGATTTTCTGAGGATAATAAGGTTGGCACTATCCAGTCGCATGATGATGCATTAGTCATCATGCTAAGGATAGGAAGTTACGATGTGAAGAGAGTGATGGTTGATCAGGGGAGTGGGGCTGACATCATGTACCTGGATTTGTTCAAGGGCCTTAACTTGAAACCTGAGGATCTCACAGCTTATGATTCACCGTTGATAAGCTTTGAAGGGAAGGCTGTCATTCCAAAGGGGTTGATCCGACTACCGTGCAGTCAGGGCCAGTGGTGGTGGATGTAAATTTTATCGTGGTAGACGCCTATTTCCCCTACACGGCCATAGTGGCAAGGCCATGGCTACATGCCTTAGGTGCTGTATCGTCAACTCTACATGTTGAGGTGAAATTCCCGTATGAAGATGGAGTCGAAGAAATAATTGGCAACCAGTCAATGGCAAGACAATGCATCATGGCAGCAATTATACGTCAAGAAAAACAGGAGTCCCAGGCCTTAGTCGAGAGAAGTTTATAGCAACTAACGTCCTCGGCCAAACCAAATGTGGCTGAGGCTGAAGACCCTGGATGTGAGGACTTGGAGAGGGTGGTTATTGCAGAAGATATGGAGAAATTTTTCCAGATAGGAAGTCAGCTGCCCCTACAGGAGAAAGAAGATCTAGTTACGCTTTTGAAACAAAACATCGATGTGTTTGCATGGGACGCTTACGAAGCTCCAGGGGTTGATCCGGGATTCATTTGTCATCACCTCAACGTTAGTCCGGTCGCAGTGCCACGAAGACAACCACCTCGGCGCTCATCTAAAGAGCATGCCGACGCCGTTAAGGAAGAGGTACTGAAACTTAAGAAGGCAGGGGCAATTAAGGAGGTATTTTACCCAGAGTGGTTGGCGCACACTGTGGTAGTGAAAAAGAAGAATGGAAAGTGGAGGGTATGCGTGGACTTTACCGACTTAAATAAGGCCTGTCCGAAGGATTCATTTCCAATGCCCCGTATAGATCAGTTAGTTGATGCTACTGTAGGGCATCCTCAGATGAGTTTTTTAGATGCTTTCCAAGGTTACCATCAAATACCCCTAACTCCAGAAGACTAGGAGAAGACAGCCTTTGTCACATCTACGGGAAACTACCACTATAAGGTAATGCCCTTTAGCTTGAAGAATGCTGGGGCTACCTATCAAAGAATGATGACGCGAATGTTTGAATCACAGCTGGGAAAAACGATTGAGGTGTACGTCGATGATATGGTGGTTAAGAGTAAAACTATCTCGGCTCATATACCAGACCTGAATAACACCTTCCAAATGCTGAGAGAGCATAAGTTACGTCTTAACGCATCCAAATATTCTTTTGGAATGGGAGCTGGAAAATTTCTGGGCTACATGGTGACAGATAGAGGAATTGAGGTCAACCCCGTTCAGGTCAAGGCCATCAATAACTTACAGCCGCCTCGGAATCCAAAGGAGGTGCAGAGGTTGACTGGGATGATCGCTGCCCTCAACCGATTTATCTCAAGATCTGCTAATCGGTGCAGACCATTTTTCCAATTATTAAACAAGTGGAAAGGGTTTGAATGGACAGAGGAGTGTGCTGTTGCCTTTCAGCAACTTAAAGAATATCTTTCACACCCTCCTATCATGTCTCGGCCCGAAGTTGATGAAGTCCTATTTGCGTATATTGCGGTCGCAGCCCATGCCGTTAGTTTGGTGCTGATAAGGGTCGACGGGGATGTACAGAAGCCGGTTTACTATGTGAGTAAGTCCTTGTATGAAGCCGAGGTGCGTTATCCACTGTTAGAGAAGGCAATCCTGGCCGTAGTGCATGATACACGTAAGCTTCCCCACTATTTCCAGTCTCATACGGTGGTTGTTCTGACTCAGCTTCCCCTCAAAGCTATACTCCGGAGTGCGGATTATATGAGCAGGATCGCAAAATGGGGAACCATCTTGGGCTTTTTTTGACATCAAGTACATGCCCCACACATCAATAAAGGGTCAAGTGCTAGCTGATCTGGTTGCGGAATTTGCTGAGCCCACAATAGAAGATAGTGTCATTGATAGAGACATTGATGAAAAATCAGTTGGTATGGTTACGTGCGAAGGTCTCGCGAGGTGGACTGTTTACGTTGATGGCACTGCCAATCAAAGAGGATCCGGGGTGGGTTTGGTAATTATAACCCCAGAGGGTCTCGCACTGGAAAAGTCGTTGAGATTGGGATTCTCAGCTACTAACAATGAGGCCGAGTATGAGGCTTTGCTGAAAGGGATGGATATTGTAAGGACACAAAGTTGACCCTGGGTCTAAATGCGTGACCGGGCAGGCCCAAATGGCCTTTACAATAGAATTTGTAGAGAGTGGGCTTAAGGCCTGGACCTCTTGGGGCTTTAGAAGGCTATGGGGTAAAGACCAAGTCCACTTCTTGCAGGTTGCAGGATGTTGGGTGGTCTCTTTCTCTCCTCGGACACAATCCGAGGCGCTTATACACTAACTGCCTTTCTGCTTTCTGTTCTCTGAGAGGAGGGAGTGAGCCTTCTTCTTTCCTGGGGAAAAAGTTCCGTCCCTTTCCCATGGCCCATCCCCCTCTATTTATACTTCCTATACCTGGTTTCCATTTGTCTTTTCCCTGAAAACACTCCCCAAGGTGCAGAAAGCTGTCCACCGTCTCCTCAGAAGTCATTTCCCCATTAATGCAGCCAGGCGGGTAGGTGGAAGGTCTTTAGTGCGGTGGAGACAGCTTTATGCAGTATGTGTCTTCCCTGTCCCTCTTCTCGGCGCCTCGTTGGTGCGTGGGGCGACGCGCCGAGCTTCAGGAGCACTTCCTCGGACGCCGGGCTGCGCCCCTCGGACCGAGGACCTTAGTCCGAAGAGTCCTTCTCCTCGGATCAGTACATATTCGGCTGGCAGCCTGGTTGGCGAGAGTTTGGGCCCTCGTTTTAGGAGGCCCTATCCACGACCCCTTCGGTGGAGCCCGTCCTCAGGCCAGGCCCTAGGCCCACATGGAGTTTTGGAGCTTTTACCCCCCGCAATAGCCCCTCAAAAAGTCATTTGACTCCGATCCAAGGAGGCATATGGGTTTTTGATTGACGAATCTCTCCCCCACGTGACGTTTAAATCGTCGCACGTGCGGAGCCCGCCCGCGCCTTCTGGACAAGTCTCTGACACTTCGTTACACGCAACGCCTGCATTAATTGCACTGAGTAACTCCCTGTCACGCACATTCAATGGTGAGATGGGGATCCTGCGGCCTGGATTTGTCCCCGAAAATTTGAGCGGAATGTTTCCCACGAACCACCGCTCTCCAATCATATAAAACGCTTCGATAGCCGCGACGCCCTCCATTTCCACCAAAAGCAAACTTGTCACGGAGCCATTCAATCTCTCACTCCCTCACTCTCAAGGAGTTCCCAAAGTACTCGCATTTCTTTCCTCCGTAAGTCTCCCTTCTTCTTAACTCTTTCCCCCTAGGTTACCAGTCTTCCTTCCCTTTCTTCACGAATCTTCTTCTCCCACCTGTACCTCATGGGTAAGTTTAAGTGTCTAATCGATACGCCTTCTGGCATGGAGGGGTTTAGGGCCAAGTACCATATCCCTTCAGATGTGGGCCTGAAATACTGTCCCCCCGGGGCTGTAGCGGACTCTAAGGGAGCGGGGCAGGTCGTCATCCCAATAATCGCCTTCCTAGAGGGTGGGATGACACTCCCTATGAAGGACGTAACTAGGGAGTACCTCTGCAACCATAGGTTGTGTCCAGACCAGTGCACACCCAACGTCTTTAGGATCCTAGGTTGCGTCGATGCTCTGAACGAGCAAATGGGCCTTCACCTCACGTGGCACGACGTTGTCTACATGTACGAGTGCCACCGGATGAAAGACGCAGGCTATTACCTCAAATCGAGGTCTAGCGCGGTCTGGCTCATCTCCTGTCTGCCCAAGTCTAACAAAGGCATGAAGGATGATTATCTCATCGTCTCCGGGAGATGGCATGACGGCCTCCATTGCCCAGTGAGGGAGGGACACCCAGGTGTGATTCCCTAAGACTTAGGACTTTTTGTTTATGTAGTTTCCCCTTTTCGATTCCCTTGGTAGTTTCGCTATCACTAGATGTTTCTCTGTTTGACTCGTTGCGAATGCCTAACCAAGCTCGGTTCTTCTGCTCTCTTTCTTGCAGATAAGCAACACACATCTCCCCACTTGAGAAACGTCAACGTCTCGGACCTTAACAAGGTTCTGAGATTCGAGGTCTTCGTGAACGACGACCTGCAAGTGAGGGGGGCCCACTTAATATTGGAGTACGACCCCATTTCGAAGGCTTTTGGCGAGGTTGAGGACGCCATTCTTGCCGGCCACAAGAGGCGAGCGCGGATAGACGTTTGCTACGTAGAGTTCCTTGCTCCCCGCGCTTTGCCGGACGCACCCTCCACCATCCTATACGGTTAACTCATGGAAGCCCTTCCTTTGGCCGCACAGTGAGAGGACCAGATTGTCCGGGAAGAGCCTGCAGCCTCCGCCTCGTCCCTTGGAGAGGAGATTGATCGGTTCCACCTAAAGGAAGCCGAAAGGCCGTTAGGGGGCAACGTGGTTGACATTTCGGACGAGGAAGAGAGCGCCTCAGACAGGCATTCCGGCATTCCAGGCTTAGTTATCACTCTACCGGAGGCCTCCTCTAAAGAAGACGATGATATGACGTCCTTAAGGGATCTTTTTGCCAAGAAAAGAGGGACCCAAGTCCTCAAGGGTGACGCTTCCGAGTCCTAGTCGAAGATACTCCCGCCTCCGCCTCCCCCTCCGACCGACCAACTCCCTCCTCCTCCCAACGTCCCAAAGAAGAGGAGGAACGAGAACGAGGAGGCCGATAAGGAGAGGGAGAAAAAACAGAAGCGCCAAAGGCAACTGCCGCAGCAGCAGCAACAGCAGGTTGTTGGAGGTGGAGTAAGGGCCTCGTCTGTCGAGAGTGGGGAACTCCGCGGACAAGCCGAGGTCCGCCGAGGGGAGTCCAGCTGGTTCCCTGCTCTCCAGGTAGACGGGGCTCATATTCCCATGAACGCGAGCATCCGAGACTACCAGAGGGGCCACGCTTCACACTTAGCCAACACTCTGGAGCAGCCCCTCCTCCTGCCCAGGGATATGGAGGATCTCGGGAGGATGGGTCGGACACGCCTCTTCCTTTCTCTCAAAAGGAACCTGGTGTTGGTAAGTGCTGCCTCTCAAACCCTTTTGCCACCATTTCGTTCTACGTGCATGGGAGCCAACTGTTAATTACATACTATTTGACTCATCTTTATAGGCCACTCAGGAGGCCTTCGCGGCCGAGGCCTTGGCACAACATTACTAGGACCGAGCAGGGGCCGAGAACACCGCTAGGGTGGAGGTCGAAAGGGAGTTAGGCCGCGTTGAGGCGGCGAAGGCGGAGCTGGCGGCCGAACTCGCATCCGAGCAGAAAGAGAGGAGGAGCTTGGATGCGGGCCTGAAGTCGGGGACGGCGCAGGCTGAAGCCCAGCCTAAGCTCCTGCAGCAAAGGGAGGAGGCCCTAGCCCAGGCGGGGCAAGAGGTCTCCAACTTGAGAAAGGAGCTCGCGCAGGCTGAGGGGGCGGCTCGCACTATCAGAGAAACGGTGGAAGCCGCTACCAGGGCTGCTTTCAATGACAGGGTCGAGACGATCGAGAACCGCCTGACCGAGGAGTTGGGCGAGCTGTGCAGGGAGTACTGCAAGTAGGTTTGGGCCGAGGCCCTAAATGCTGCGGGAGTCCCTGCTGGCTCCAAGTTGAGGGCAGCCGAGAAGATCTGGTATCCAAAGGATATTAGATTCGTCGAAGACGTTGCTCCAACTTTGGTCGACATCGAGATCGCAGCCCCTACCCTCCCAGAGGCAAGTCCCGCCCCCCGATGGGGTTGTCATCCCTAAGAAGGTGTCGGACGAGCCTGCCGGCGAAGTCCTGCCTCCGCCCAAGCCGAAGGATAAGGGGAAGCAGGCCCAAGACCCGTCCAAGGTCGTGGCAGAGGAAGGAGAAGGTCAAGCCAAAGAGACCCACTCTAAGCCGTTAAAGGAACCTCCATTGAAGATCAAGGGGTAGGCGGGCTCGGGCTCCCTTCGTTACTTCGCGCAGATTTTCGCTCTCATCGACTATTTTTGTGTAGCGGTTATTTTTGTGTTTTGTTCTTTTGTTTTTACTTGTACTCCCTTATTCTGGCCTTGTCTCGAACAGTTTATTATCTATGGATTTCATTATCTTACCTTTACAGCGTGATTTCTCAATGCATTATGTTCATTGCGGTGTTGCTTGTATTATTGCGCCATGTGTTGTATGTGAATGCTATGCAATTCAACATCCGAGGCAATAGGTTAGTGCCCACGGGCATGTTCGAAATTAGGATAGGCGCGGCCTCACCACGAATGCATTGCAACCTTTGATTAGCCTAGGTCGATATTAACATTTGGTGTAAACAATTTGTATGTTAAATTTTCCGAAAGCAAGAGGTCCAAGGACTTGGCTTAGCATATGTCGACATTAATCACTTAATAAAAGATTGATTGAACCGCGTTAAATTTTCCCAAGGTAGAAGGTCCGAGGACCTGGCTTAACCAAGGTTGACATTAACACTTAATAAAAAATTGATTGAACCGTGTTAAATTTTTCCAAGGTAGAAGGTCCGAGGACCTGGTTTAACCAGGGTTGACATTAACACTTAATGAAAAATTGATTGGGCCGTATTAAATTTTCCCAAGGTAGAAGGTTTGAGGACCTGGCTTAACCAAGGTTGACATTAACACTTAATAAAAAATTATTGAACCACGTTAAATTTTTCCAAGGTAGAAAGTCCGAGGACCTGGCTTAACTAAGGTTGACATTAACACTTAATAAAAGATTGATTGAACCGTGTTAAATTTTTCCAAGGTAGAAGGTCCGAGGACCTAGCTTAACCAAGGTTGACATTAACACTTAATGAAAAATTGATTGAACCGTGTTAAATTTTCCCAAGGTAGAAGGTCCGAGGACCTGGCTTAACCAAGGTTGACATTAACACTTAATGAAAAATTGATTGAACCGTGTTAAATTTTTCCAAGGTAGAAGGTCCGAGGACCTGGCTTAACCAAGGTTGACATTAACACTTAATGAAAAATTGATTGGGCCGTGTTAAATTTTTCCAAGGTAGAAGGTCCGAGGACCTGGCTTAACCAGGGTTGACATTAACACTTAATGAAAAATTGATTGGGCCGTGTTAAATTTTCCCAAGGTAGAAGGTTCGAGGACCTGGCTTAACCAAGGTTGACATTAACACTTAATAACCAAGGTTGACATTAACACTTAATAAAAAATTGATTGAACCGCGTTAAATTTTTCCAAGGTAGAAGATCCGAGGACCTGGCTTAACTAAGGTTGACATTAACACTTAATAAAAGATTGATTGAACCGTGTTAAATTTTTCCAAGGTAGAAGAACCGAGGACCTGGCTTAACCAAGGTTGACATTAACACTTAATGAAAAATTGATTGAACCGTGTTAAATTTTTCCAAGCTAGAAGGTCCGAGGACCTGGCTTAACCAAGGTTGACATTAAGTGTTAATGAAAAATTGATTGAACAGTGTTAAATTTTTCCAAGGTAGAAGGTCCGAGGACCTGCTTAACCAAGGTTGACATTAACACTTAATAAAAGATTGATTGAACCGTGTTAAATTTTCCCAAGGTAGAAGGTCCGAGGACCTGGCTTAACCAAGGTTGACATTAACACTTAATAAAAGATTGATTGAACCGTGTTAAATTTTCTCAAGGTAGAAGGTCCGAGGACCTGGCTTAACCAAGGTTGACATTAACACTTAATGAAAAATTGATTGAACCGTGTTAAATTTTCCCAAGGTAGAAAGTCCGAGGACCTGGCTTAACCAAGGTTGACATTAACACTTAATAAAAGATTGATTGAACCGTGTTAAATTTTCCCAAGGTAGAAGGTCCGAGGACCTGGCTTAACCAAGGTTGACATTAACACTTAATGAAAAATTGATTGAACCGTGTTAAATTTTCCCAAGGTAGAAGGTCCGAGGACCTGGCTTAACCAAGGTTGACATTAACACTTAATAAAAGATTGATTGAACCGTGTTAAATTTTCCCAAGGTAGAAGGTCCGAGGACCTGGCTTAACCAAGGTTGACATTAACACTTAATGAAAAATTGATTGAACCGTGTTAAATTTTCCCAAGGTAGAAGGTCCGAGGACCTGGCTTAACCAAGGTTGACATTAACACTTAATAAAAGATTGATTGAACCGTATTAAATTTTCCCAAGGTAGAAGGTCCGAGGACCTGACTTAACCAAGGTTGACATTAACACTTAATGAAATATTGATTAAACCGTGTTAAATTTTTCCAAGGTAGAAGGTCCGAGGACCTGGCTTAACCAAGGTTGACATTAACACTTAATAAAAGATTGATTGAACCGTGTTAAATTTTTCCAAGGTAGAAGGTCCGAGGACCTGGCTTAATCAAGGTTGACATTAACACTTAATAAAAAATTGATTGGAATTATGGCATTAACAACCAGTATAACATAATGGTATCCAAATACAGGGCAGGCATGCTTTTCATTAGTAGTAATACCTTCGAAGGTTATTTACATTCCATGGTCGTTTTACACGCTTGTTTTCAAGGTCGGCTAGATAATATGATCCTATGCCGGCCACTGAGGTTATACAGTAGGGCCCCTCCCAATTTGGCCCTAATTTTCCCCACAAGGGGTCTTTAGCGGTTCCGACAACCTTTTTTAAGACTAGGTCTCCCGGAGGGAGAGGTCTAGATCGCACGCGGGAGTCGTACCCTTGTTTGAGCCTATGTTGGTAGACAGCCAGTCGAACCATAGCACTTTCACGCCTTTCCTCCACTAAGTCCAGCCCCTTGAGCAGCATGTCGTCATTAGTAGCCGGGGTGAAAGATTTTGCCCTCATCGTCGAACCCCATCTCCACCGGGATCACCGCCTCGGCGCCATATGTCATCGCGAAAGGGGTCTCGCCCATGGATCTCCACGGCGTGGTTCGGTAAGTCCATAGCACGTGCGGCACCTCGTCCACCCACTTGCCCTTGGCATCGTCAAGTCTTTTCTTGAGTCCATTGCCTATCGACTTGTTGGTCGCCTCAGCTTGCCCATTCCCCTGCGGGTAGGCTGGGGAGGAATACCTGTTGGTGATGCCGAAGTCCCCACAATACTCCCTGAAGGCCTTGCTGTCGAACTGCAGTCCATTGTCCGAGATGAGAGTACGTGGGATCCCAAATCTGGTGATGATGTTCTTCTAGACGAATCTCTTCGCGTCCGCGTCCCGGATGTTCGAGAGTGCCTCGGCCTCTACCCATTTGGTAAAATAGTCTGTCCCGACGAGCAGCCATCGCTTGTTGCTTACTGCCCTCGGAAACGATCCCACTATGTCCAATCTCCACTGGGCAAACGGCCCAGGGCTGGCCAAAGGGTTAAGCACACCCCCTGGCTGGTGGATATTGGGCGCGAACCTCTGACATTGGTCGCATTTCCTCTTGTACTCTTGCGATTCTCTCTGCATATTCGGCCACTAGTACCCCTAGGTGAGGGCCCTGTGAGCTAATGACCTGCCTCCCGTGTGGCTGCCGCAAATTCCCTCGTGCAACTCCTCTAAGAGCTGCTCCGTCCCCTCGGGGTGTACACACAGCAGGTAGGGCCCCGAGAACGAGCGTTTATAGAGCTTCTCGTCCTCGGATAGCCAAAACCGAGGAGCCTTCCTGTGGATCTTGTCGGCCTCAGTCTTGTCCTCGGGCAGCGTGTCGTGTTTAAGGTACGATACTATGGGGTCCATCCAACTAGGCCCTGTTCCGACTCGTTGGACCTGGATGGCCTGACAGCCCGGACCAGCTGGCCTAATCAGATCCTCTACGAGAATGACCCGAGGGAGGCCCTGTGCCGATGAGGTTGCCAGAGTGGCCAGCGAGTCCGCGTGTGTGTTTCCGCTTCTGGAGATATGCGGTAGTGCGAAGGATTCGAACTCGGCCTGTAGGTGCTTGGCGCGGGCTAAATACTCTTGCATTCTCGGTTCCCTGGCTTCCAACTTCCTTTTCACTTGGCCGACCACCAGCTGCGAGTCTAAGAATGCCCGCACCGCCTTACCCCCCATTTTTTGAACCATGTCCATTCCCACAAGCAAGGCTTCGTACTCGGCCTCGTTGTTGGTAACTGGAAACGCTATCCTCAGAGACTTTTCAATGACGACCCCGTCCGGGGATATCAAGACTATCCCAGCCCCGGAACCCCTCTGGTTCGACGCTCCGTCCACATAGGCTTCCCATACCGGAGGTTTGCCATTCGAGATTACGCCGACTCGCTTTCCCCCCAAGCTACATCCCCCAAGGCTCTCCTCCAGGGAAGGCTCAGTGAATTCCGCCACCAGGTCGACCAGGACTTGCCCCTTCACAGATGTGCGTGGAAAGTACTTGATGTTGAAGGCTCCCAGGAAAGTTCCCCATTTAGAGATCCTGCTGGAGTAATCTGCGCTCCGCGGCACAGACCTAAGCGGGAGTTGGGTTAGCACAATGACCGTATGAGACTGAAAATAGTGGGGGAGCCGGCGAGTCTCGTGCACTATGGCCAAGACCGCCTTTTCCAATGGTAGATACCGGATCTCGGCCTCTTGCAGAGACTTGCTCACGTAGTATACCGGCCTTTGTATGCTGTTGTCGTCCCGTATCAGAACCAGGCTAATGGCATGGGCGGCCACGGCTAGGTAAGCAAACAGCACTTCGTCTGGATCAGGGCGGGACATGACGGGTGGCCGAGATAGGTATTCCTTCAGTTGCAGGAAGGCCAAGAAGCATTTCTTGGTCTATTCAAATCCCTTCCACTTGTTCAGCAGCTGGAAGAAGGGTCGGCACCTCTCCGCGGATCGGGAGATGAGCCTGCCGAGGGCAGCCGTCATTCCGGCCAGCTTCTGGACCTCTTTCGGGTTCCAAGGCGGTTGCAGGTTACAGATAGCGGAGATCTGATCAGGGTTTGCCTCGATACCCCTGTGAGTAAGCATGTAGCCTAGGAATTTACCAGACCCTATGCTGAAGGAGCATTTAGAGGCATTCAGCCGTAACTTATATTTCCGCAAAGTCTGGAACGAGCTACCCAGGTCGGCCACATGGTCCGATACGGCCTTGCTCTTCACAACCATGTCGTCTACATATACTTCGACAGTTTTTTCTAACTGTGCCTCGAACATCTTGGTCATCATCCTCTGATAGGTAGCCCCTGCGTTCTTTAGATCGAAGGGCATCACCTTGTAATGGTAGTTGCCGGTGGGGGTCACAAAGGCGGTTTTCTCCTGGTCCTCTAAAGCCAAAGGTATTTGATGGTACCCCTGAAAGGCGTCCAGGAAACTCATGCGAGGGTGGCCGACCGTCGCATCCACAAGTTGATCAATGCGTGGCATCGGGAAAGGGTCCTTGGGGCAGGCTTTGTTGAGGTCTGTGAAGTCTACGCACACTCTCCACTTCCCACTTTTCTTCTTCACCACGACCGTGTGCGCCAACCACTCGGGATAGAATACCTCCTTGATAGCCCCCGCTGTCTTGAGCTTGATGACTTCCTCCTTGACGGCCTCGAAGTGTTCCGCGGAAGAGCGCCGAGGAGGTTGCTTCTTCGGTACTGCTGCCGGGTTGACGTTCAAGTGGTGGCATATAAAGTTTGGGTCGATTCCAGGCATCTCGTGCTCGTCCCATGCAAACATGTCGAGGTTCCCTCTCAAGAGCGCGACCAACTCTTCCTTTTCTTCGGTCGGCAGCTGAGCCCCAATCTGGAAGAACCTCTCTGGGTCGTTGTCTACGAGGACCCTGTCTAATCCCTCACACGCGGGCTCCTTCACCACTGTTATTCTGGCAGTGGCAGAAGAGGCTAATTGCTATGAGGTCAGAGCTGCCAGAGCCACGGGTTCGAGGTCCGTCCTGTGTAGTATTGCGGCGGTCAAGCACTGCCTTGCTGCGAACTGACTCCCAATGATTTCCTCGACTCGGCCGCCGAAAGGGAACTTCACCTTGGCGTGGAGGGTGGAGGAGACAGCCCCTAGGGCATGCAGCCAAGGTCTCCCCACAATGGCTGTGTACGGAGAGTAGGCATCCACCACGATGAAATCCACCTCTACCACTGCTGGCCCTGACTGTACAGGCAATCTGATTTGCCCCTTGGGGATCACCACCTTTCCCTCGAAGCTTATCAGGGGCGAGTTGTAGGCCGAGAGGTCCTCCTCCCTCAGGTTCAGCCCCTTGTACAGGTCGGTGTACATGATGTCTGCGCCGCTTCCCTGGTCCACCATCACCCTCTTTACATCGTAGCCTCCAATTCTTAGTATTATGACCAGGGCGTCATCGTGGGGTTGGATGGTCCCTTCCTTGTCGGCGTCCGAGAAGGCAAGAGTGGGGGGCTCGTTGCCCCTAATCCTCTTCGTCTCGGAGCTAGGGCCCTCAACATGGGCTCGTGCCACAAACATCACCCGGGACGGGCGCGAGCCAGTTCTCCCAGGGGCAGCGAGAATGAGGTTGATGGTTCCCAGAGGAGGCCTCGGGGCGTGGTGGCTCTGGCTTGACGGCCCAGGGTGCTCTCTTTGCCCTTCGTGTTGATGTACAAACTCTCTCAACTTTCCCTCCTTTGTCAGCTGTTCTAGGTAATACCGTAAGCTCTTGCAGTTCTCGTTTGTATGGCCGTGCTCTTGATGGTACTGGCAGTGGAGGTTCTGGTTTCGCTTTGCGGGATCTCCCGTCATTTTGCTGGGCCACCTGAAGTAGGGCTCATGGCGGATTTTCTCAAATACCCGCTGTATAGGTTCGCGAAACACAATGCCGACCACCTGTGTTGGCATCCGACGAGGTTGCCCGACGAACTCTCTCCTCGGCCTAATGTTGTTGTACCCGTCCGACCTGAAATCCCTCCTTTCTTGAGGGATAACCTTCATCCTGGCCTTCACTTGCAACTGATCCTCCTCCACCTGCGTGTACTCGTCAATGTGGTCCATGAGGCGACGCACGCTCTTGACAGGCCTCCTGGTCAGTGACTTCCTCAGGTCATGCTCGTTCGGAAGGCCGACCTTGAAGGTACTTATGGCAACTTCGTCGAAGTCCCCATCGATCTCGTTGTACATCTCCCAATATCTGTCGGTATATGCCCTTAGGGTCTCTCATTCTCTCATGGCCATGGACAACAGCGAATTTAGGGGTCGAGGGATTCTGCTGCACATGATGAACCGCGAGCCGAATGCCCTGGTGAGCTCCGAGAAGGAGTTGACAGAGCCCGCCTTCAGGCCGTTGAATCATCTCATCGCGACGGGTCCCAGGCTGGAAGGGAAGACCTTGCACATCAGGGTCTCATTCTTCGAGTGCATCGCCATTCTCTGGCTGAAGTGGCTCACGTGTTCCACCGGGTCCGTTCTCCCATTGTAAATTGTGAAGGTTGGCTGAGTGAACCGTCTTGGAAGTTTTCCCCTCTCAATTCTCCGCGTGAAGGGTGACCTGGAAATCTAGAAGAGCGCCCTGCTCAGTGCATTGTTGGCTAGGCCTTTAGAGGACGTCCCCTTATCCTTAGGCTAGCGACGGTGTTTGTCCTCCTGCGAAGAGGACTCGCAATGGGGGGTCCTCGACCTAGTACTGTCGGAGCTACTGCTAGCGTCCGCTGAAGACTAGTTTGAAGGGAAGGGTGTGCGCCTGCGTTTCCCCTAGCGCAGCTTCTTCCTCAGACGGTCAACCTCCCTTTGCAGGGTCTCAACGCTTTTTTCGAGGGAGGTTCTACTTCCGTTGAGTGCATGGCTTCTCCCGCGCATATGCTCAGTGCGCACGCTGGCTTTGCGCTCTCCCTCCTGCTCTAATCGTGCAAATTGGTCCTCGCGCTGGGACCCCCGGGATTCTGCATGGCGTGAACCTGAACCTTCCATGATACTTCCAGTCCCTTTTGTCTAGGCTTCCCACAGACGGCACCAATTGTAAGGACACAAAGTTGGCCCTGGGTCCAAATGCCTGACCGGGCAGGCCCAAATGGCCTTTACAATTGAATTTGTAGAGAGTGGGCTTAAGGCCTGGACCTCTTGGGGCTTTAGAAGGCTATGGGGTAAGGACCAAGTCCACTTCTTGCAGGTTGTGGGACGTTGGGTGGTCTCCTTCTCTCCTCGAACACGATCCGAGGCGCTTATACACTAGCTGCCTTTCTGCTTTCTGTTCTCTGAGAGGAGGGAGTGAGCCTTCTTCTTTCCTGGAGAAAAAGTTTCGTCCCTTTCCCATGGCCCATCCCCTTCTATTTATACTTCCCATACCTGGTTCCCATCTGTCTTTTCCCTAAAAACACTCCCCAAGGCGCAGAAAGCTGTCTACCGTCCCCTCAGGAGTTATTTCCCCATTAATGCGGCCAGGCGGGTAAGTGGAAGGTCTTTAGTGCAGTGGAGGCAGCTTTATGCAGTACGTGTCTTCCCTGTCCCCCTTCTCGGAGCCCTGTTGGTGCGTGGGGCGACGCGCCGAGCTTCAGGAGCACTTCCTCGGACGCCGGGCTGTGCCCCTCGGACCGAGGACCTTAGTCCGAGGAGTCCTTCTCCTCGGATCAGTACATATTCGGCTGGCAGCCTGGTTGGCGGGAGTTTGGGCCCTCGTTTTAGGAGGCCCTATCCACGACCCCTTCGGTGGAGCCCGTCCTCGGGCCAGGCCCTAGGCCCACATAGAGTTTTGGCGCTTTTATCCCCCACAGATATGGTTCAAAAATTGGGGGGGAAAAGCCGTGCAAGTGTTTTCGGACTCATAACTTGTTGTGGGTCAAGTGGATGGAAAAGTAGAGGCCAGGGATCCGAGGATGTAGGACTACTTGAGTCAAGTCAAGGTTGTGCAACGCAAATTCGAATATTTTACTTTATCTCACATCCCCAGAAGTAACAATGCACATGCTGACTCTCTAGCAACTCTTGCCACATCGTTGGCACAAGGACTGCCCCGGATTATCCCAGTTGAGGACTTACCCAAACCCTCAAGAATGATTGGAAGTGTTATCCAGGTTCACCAGATCAGGGTGGGGCCTAGTTGGATGGACCCCATTGTATCCTTCCTTAAAGATGATGTTCTGCTCGAGGAAAAAGTCAAAGCTGACAAAATACGTAGGAAAGCATCGCGGTTTTGGTTGGCTAAAGATCACAAACTCTATAAACGATCCTTCTCTGGCCCATACCTGTTGTGCATACATCCTGAGGCGACAGAGCTGCTTCTAGAAGAGTTACATGAAAGAATCTGTGGCAGTCATAAGGGGGGAAGAGAGAGAACTTGTAAGGAAACATAAAAAATTGTCTTCGGCATTAATATATGAAGCAATATTTCACCTATCTATGGGATGTACGCATGTGTTCTGTGATTGAACCTGACTTTTGTGTTATCTATCGTCCAAAACCCTAGATTAGAAGCCTGCTCTCTATAAATTTGTTGTTTAGAGCTCATTGGCCTGGTCTGAAAGTCCGACTTTGCACCAGCCTGATTTGTGCCCTTACACAAACATATAGACATTTTGGTTGTGAAAAAGGGTATTTTAGTCTTAGTCTTTATCTGTATTTGCATTTTTTTTTTTTGTTTTATCTGTATGTTTAATTACATATTTAATCAACAATTTTTGCCCCAAGTTATAAATGGTCTATATCGTTTAAAATGTTTCATTTTAGCATTATACTATCAAGTTTGTGTAAAAAAAAAACGTTGAGATTTTGTTAAGCAATCAAAATTAATAAATTCCATCTAAAGTTATCATTTAATCAAAATACTCACCTAAAAAAAAAATATCAAAATACTCATCTATAAGATTTTTTTTAGATAGCTGGTTGTTTTCATGTCTTTTTAGTTAAGGACACGCCCCTTCCTCTCTTTTTTGATAGTAAACTTCAGCCAGAATATAATAGTAATGTAAAGTTTACCCTCCAAAATGGGCAATGTTTGATAAGTATCAACTTGGTACTATACACCAATAACTCGAATTCATAAACAATGATTACAATTTACAAGTGCCTTTCCCAGCATATGAACCAAGAAAAAACTTGATAGGAAGGAGGAGCTTGGGCGATCGTGAGGGTTGGGCTCGTTTATAATGTGAACAAATTTGAAATTTCCATGTCAAACATAAAAGTAATAGGAAACATCTCACATTTAACAATTGACAGCTCTACCATATTATTAAATAAGCAGGTACAATTCACACCTAAGTATTAACTACTATTCTTAATTTTTTTAAAAAGCACAACTTGATAAGGTGTGGGATGCCTCTCTTTTTCCCCTCTTCACCTATACTGAAAATGCATAACCACCATGGAAGGCGCCAAGAAAACCTCATCTGAGTCCTGATTTTAAGTAGACAATTTGGAAACCTCTCTCAGATTAGCATTAATGATGCTACATTTAAGCTATATCAACAAAATGAACAAATACAACTCTTTTTTTCTTTTTCTTTTTTAAATGAACAAGTACAAAACATATCAAATCTAATAGGTGTCAATGCCTATGAATCTTTATAAAGGAAACTTGTATATAAAAGAAACTCATAATGGGTTTAATTAGTTCAATTTGTAAAGTTTTTGTTGCTGAACAATGGGAAGTGGATGCAAATCCATCTATATATATACAAAAGAAATTCATTGATTTCTTGATCTTTTTTTTTTTTTGAGAAATCATTTATTTCTTGATCTATTAACAAAGAGTAATCATTACAAAATGAACACCATAGTTTTTAAATTCTCATATTATAGCAATAAAAAGAAAATAGAAATTAAAATCATTTATATAGGTACTATAAAACTTCTAGAATGCAACGAATTATGTATAAATCTTGTAATTGCTTACGGTCAATATGTAAAGAATAGAAAACTTTCCTAACTAAGAAAAAATATGCAAAAAAAAAAAAAAGAGTTATGACATGTTTAGAGTAACTTAAATAATAAACTTTTATGAGTGAGTTCCCGCTAACTCAACTGGTAAAATCCTTGATGGTTGAATAAGAGATCTAGAGTTCAATCTCCGCCTACACTAAAAACTGATTGGTGTCTTGGTCTGATGATAAAGAGTCATCATCAGGAGCGGACGTCATAGGTTGAAACTCTCTTCAAAAGAAAAAAAATTTTATGTCAAAAATAATAAATATATCCATTTAAAAAGGGAAAAAAAAGGAGAAGGAAAAGAAAGCAATACATTACTTTTTAAAATCCTATATTTAATGATTGATTTTAAATTAAACCTTATAGTATCAATTTTTTAAGTAAATCCTAAATTTTAAGACTATTACCAATTAAATCCTAGGATTAAAAAAAAAAAAAAAAAACCTTAGTTAAATTCGTCTCAGTTTAAACCTCCAGTCAAATATTCATTATTTTTTAAATGAATCCATAGTTTAAATCCTACATTTTAAAGATCCAAATATTCAATCTGAAACTATCAAAATTATAAAATTTAAAATATGACACAGTCTTAAAATTTTAAAATTTAATATGAAACTTTGACAACCATACAATCTAATTTAAAATTATCCAACAAGAATAGAATATTTAAAATGTAACGAATTATGTATAAGTCTTGTAATTGTTTACGATTAATATGTAAAGAATAAAAAAGTTTTTCAACTAAGAAAAAATATGAAAAAAAAGAGTTATGACATGTTTAGAATTAACTTAAATAATAAACTTTTATGAAAAAAAATAATAAATATATCCATTTAAAAAGAAAAATAAAAAGGAGAAGGAAAAGAATACAATAAATTACTTTCCAAAAATCCTATATTATATGATTGATTTCAAATTAAACCTTATAATTTCAATTTTTTACACAAATACAAAGTTTGAAAACTATTACCAATTAAATTCTAGGATTTTTTTTTTTAATTTTAAATTAAACCTTAGTTAAATTAGTCTCAATTTAAACCTCCAATCAGATATTCATTATTTTTTAAATTAAACCATGGTTTAAATCCTTCATTTTAAAATTCCAAATATTCAATCTGAAACTATCAAAATTATAAAATTTAATGTATGTGTCTTAAAATTTTAAAATTTAATATGAAACTTTGACAACCATACAATTTAATTTAAAATTACCCCAAAAGATCAAGAATAGAATGTTTAAATATAACTAATAAAAAAAATAAAAAAACCAATCATGTCATGTGCTAGTCATGCTAATGCAGCTATAGGCCAAAAGTCAAAGCACTCGGGACTTGGCACATGATCTGAGAGTACGAGCGGCGCACTCTCAATTTGATTGCCCAATGCCCACTGTGAATGTAGTCGAGAAGCGCATGATCAAATGGGACAAGCTGCGAAGCCCAATTAATCAAATCCCTCTCAAAGGAAGGATAGGTAGCATTAAATTGTTCCACCTCCGGAATTGCAACGGCGACAAACAAAGCCACGTAAATAGAGCAATTAATATTCAGCAAAAAAAAAAATAGAGCAATTAACAATTATCACATGGTCCTAGATTGTAACTCAACTCGCGCATATACACATGTACAATTAAAAATAAATACAATTATATATATATATATAAATTTTTTAATTTTTACAATCAATAATTCACTCGCTATAAAAATTAAAAAATTAGATAGATCATATAGCACGATATTAAACTCCAATTAAATTAAATTTAGAATCTAATTGAATTTAAATAATTTAAATTTTGCATCTAATAATTCACTTGATACACAAATTTAAAAATTAGATGAGACACATGGTACAAAATTAGATTCTCATTTAAAATTTAATTGAATTTTCTCTTTGACTATTAATATATATGTAGATAGAATTTAACCCCAAAAAAAAGTAATTTTCAACAAATGCATATGACCTTTAAAAAAAAAGGAATAATGCATATGCTTTTTTTTTTCTTCAAAGACTCGTCACTTTCAACTTCAAGTCACTTAGTGGGGAGTCATTAATGGGGGTTATGAAAAAGAGGAATAATGGATGGGAGTCATTTTCTAAATTAAATTTCAGAAAATAAGTCTTTATAAACTCACAGTAACGAGGCCATTAATAGATTTATTTATTTTTTTTTTTTTGGGGTTGAGTACATTATATTCATTAATAGATGATTTTATTGGTTGGTATGTCTATGTATATGTTTTAAATACTTAAACAAAGATTGTTTTCAATGTGACAAAAAGATTAATAATTAATGTCTTTTTTTTTTGTTCAAAATAAGAAAGAAAGTAAAAGTCACATTTATTTTCAACGTGTGAACAAATTTACAACCATTGTAACCATCTTAAGTTCATTTATTGCTTTCCCAGCTTCAAGGGTCTAATTGCTAATGGGGAATAAAATGCAAAGAGGTTATGCTCGCTTAAGTTCTTCTACAACCATAACAATTTTTTTTTTTTTAAAAAAATAACAAAATTTAGAAACAAGTCGATGTGTCAATTAACTATCAAACTAAAATAAAATAAATTTATACGAGACTCACCATAACTCAAAATAAATATGTTATAAAAATGTTGTGATATTTTGTTGTTCTTCTAAACTTTTCTTCTCATTTTGCTACAAAAAGCAATGATTATTATTATTATTATTATTATTTGATAATTCAAATTTACAACAAGGAAACGAGGAATTTGAACCATAAACATATATGTTAGAATTATTGGGAAGTGCCAATTGAACTAAAAAATTATTGACAAAACTTTGATCAATTCATCTAAATAAAAAAGCTAACCAAAAAAAGCAGTAAAAGTGAAGGCCATTTCATGGATGAATTGAATAAGAAACTTTGTGTATATTTAATTTTCTCGCTTTCTCTTAGAAGTTAATATAATTTTTAAATGAAGTTTATGGCGTGACTTTGTATTAAAATATCATTTTCTCCCCATTAGGTGTGTGTGTTTACTATTCACAACTTATAAAAAATTGAACAAAGAGAAAACACGCATATATCACGTTGCTATATAAGGACATTGTCTAGTGAATTTATTAAAAGCTCATTTCCCTACTCTGCTATTTCTAGATGATATAAGTTTTAGATCCTAATTTTCATTGCATCTTTTTTTAAATTATTATTTAAATTTGATAAGGACTCTTCTTTTATTAGACACTACTCGCCATTAAAGGATCCTAATTTTTATTATTTCACTCCTTAAAAGTTACCATAATTTTTAAGTGAAGTTTATGATGTGATTTGTATTAAAATATCATTTCCTTTGAATTAGGTGTGTGCCTTTACTTTTCACAATTTATAGAAAATTGAACAAAGAGAAATTCTTTGTTTGTTAAATGAAGGCCAATCATTAATTAAAAGAAAAATAATTGTAATTAATTCTTGTTTTGTCTTAAAAGCTCTCACACAAAAAACAATTAATGTTAAGGACACCACTTTTGGCACCATTTTGACAATTAATGTTAGGAACACACCCTTACAAAGATACGAATGAATTTATTTTGGTGTAAAAAGCAATATTAAATTCGAGATTCCTCATCCCTTATTGCTAAGATCATTTAATACGTTTTTTTTTTTGTTTTGGAAGTGATCATTTAATACGATTTTAAATCTTAATCAGTTAAACCACTAATGACTGTAACGAGATCAGTTAAGCTAATGCTACTACCTTTTTTACACTTTCAAAGGTTAAAATGATAATTAAAACTAGGGTACTTTAGTAAATACGCATCTCTCTCTCTCTCTGTGTCTCTACATAAACATTAGAGTTTCCAACCTAAATAAAAAAACTTCGCTTTTTGCTAACGATAGCTCTCGGGGAAAAAAACATAGAACACACAGTGGGGGAAAAAACAAAAACCGACAAATAGGAAAGTTTCATAGAGCCGTGTTCGCATCAACATTCTCTCTTTTTTTTCTTTTTTTTTTTTGGTTTCCTCGTTCGAAATCGTACGGACAATTAAACCGTGTCTGTATTAAGATTTCACGTTGCTAATTGCTAAAAGATTTCACGGCGGCATTTCAAGTTCCTGCGAATTCGATATTTCCGAAGAATTTCACTTCCACGCGTCAAAGGTTACTGCTTCTTCGCCATTTTATCACAAAGGTTATTTTGCTTCTTCCTCCATTTCGATTACTCCGAAAATTCCTCTAACGTTAACTTTTCCAAATCAATGTTTCTTTTTTCTTATTCTGCTCCCTACATTTTTTGTTTTTTTGACGTTGGAAGTGAATTTTTTTTTTATGTGAGGTTTTTTTGGGATAATTTTTTTTTTTTGAGCGATGTATTAGTCAAAGTTTGATAAGTTTCGGTTATTTTCCAGATTTCTGATATTTCTATTTCCGGAAGTTTGTTTGTTTTGTTTTTAATTTAAATTCCGTGGTATTTGATGTGTTCTATAGGATCTATGCAAGAAAAAGCGGCTGTTTTGAGAAGCAATGTTTGAAGAGAATTGGAGAGCCAAAAGTGTGTGCGGATTGAGATTTTGGAAAGAACAAGTTTGATTATTGTACCTTCTATGTATGTATGTGTTGTGCATTTAACTGTTTGTCGTGAATTGCTTTGCAGTTAATCTAGTTTTGGAAGCCCCCCCCCTCTTCGGTGTTTTGATAGTTTTTATTACTGTTCGACTTAGTTTTTGTTTGGGAAAGCTATGACTTGGGCCTCTCCAAAAGACTCTCCGAGAATGACTGCATATCCGCGCAGTGTTACTTGGATTGTGGTTTCGGTGGGAGGATTGGCATTCTTTTTATTTTCTGCTTCTTGGATTTTAATCTCGTACCCGATTGGTTCCACGGTTCGTTTGTATTTCTATGGTTTTCATAGTTCGCAGAATGTGGATTTGTCGATCTATCCAGGAAATCAGACTACCACCATTGTTCCTAATGACGATAAGGATGTAAATTTAGTTGTTAATAATACACCATCTGAGTCTGATTTACAAGTGCCTATAGACTCGAATGGCGGTGTAACGGGGGATAAGAGTAATTGGGCTCCCGAGTCTAATTCACAGGTGCCCATCAGTTCTATGGATAAGAGTAATTTGGCTTCCGGGTCTAATTCACAGGTGCCCATCAGTTCAACTAGTCCACCGGTCTCTTTGGAGAGCAAGGAGATAAAAGATCATACAGCACCTCTTCCTGCATTACCTCCTGCTTTAAGAAGAGAAGAGGATGCCAAGCCTGTTGCTGATCCCTCCAAAGTTACAAAGAGTGTTGAGATTGATGAACAAATTTCTTTGAGTTTACCAAATAAGTCCAATTCTGTGGATGTGGGATCAAATGATACTGCAGTTTCCTCTGATTCCAAATCTGGGGCTGTGCAAAGTTCTTCTAGTCAGTCCGGCAATGATATTAAGAATGCGCCAGTTGATACCGGTAGCTACAAACCTCTTTTTGCTTTGAATCAGTTCTTCAACCACTATTTTTCCATATAAATTTATTACTTATTATATCATTGTGGTTTTCCTTTTAAGGAATATTATTCTGATTTGGAACTCTGCAGATATTAACTTCTCAGATGTTGGTCAATCATGTATACCTGTTTGCTGAAGTGTAACTTGCTATCATTATTGGGTTTATCTGACAGCTATTTGTTAACTTTTCACTTATTATGTCTTCACTTGATGCTTCTATTTATTGTAAACTTTCCTGATCTAGTTACAAAATCTTCTTTCAGCTAGTAGACAATATCAAAATTCAACAAATTAGTAATTCTTCTTAGTTAGATAATTATTACCTTGTCCTTCATTATTATTAGTACCATGTCTTTCCTAACAAGTTCCGTTCTATATAAATTAATATTAATTTCCTGCCATGAGCTAAATTGGTCCATTGTTGAAAGGTATTACCTTTTCCCTTTTTTTCTTTCTCTGTATCTCTTCTAAGCTTTCAGTCTGTATTTTCATTGTCCACTATGCAGGCTGCGATCTCTACGATGGAAGTTGGATTTATGATACAAGAGGGCCATTATACACAAACAATACATGCCCTGTATTGACACAGATGCAGAATTGCCAGGGGAATGGGAGGCCTGACAAGGAGTATGAAAATTGGCGATGGAAGCCCTCTCAGTGTGACCTCCCACGATTTGATCCAAGGAAATTTCTGGAGTTAATGAGAGGGAAGACACTAGCTTTCATTGGCGATTCAGTTGCTCGAAACCAGATGGAATCAATGCTGTGCATTCTCTGGCAGGCAATCACCTTATACTTCATATTTAGTCATTTTTTAGGAGATTTAAAAAATAATTTTGGCCATTTAGAATTTTGTATTTTTAATTGAAAGTACTTTACTAAGGGTTGGCCACATGTCTATATATATGGACTAATTCCTAGCCACAAACAAGCAGACACACACACCCACCATGCGCACCCACACAAATTCAAAGAAAAGAAAAACAAAATGATGATGTAAACTAAATTTCTAAGCCTAATTCTTTTCTTGTCCTTGTTTTGTCTTTGTAAGTTTAGGTCATCTTTGGCTTGACTTGGCCTGAGTCAGTACTTTAACCCTGTTAGTGTTATATATTTTTAATGACTTGAATTTAAAAAAAAAAAAAAAACTATTCTATAAATAACTTTATAGGCCTAGTTCGTGTTTGATCTGGCCTTGGGCTTACAGCTTTAGTCCCAATTTCAACCTAAATTAATTGCTGCACCCAGTTAATGTTGTTTATTTGTAGTGGCATGTGGAGAAGTAGCCTACTGTTTGAGTATAATGGGAGTATTGGCTAATTATTAGTATGGTTCACACTGTGCCTGACCTGGTCTGGGTAATTGCCATTGTTAGTGACTTCCAGGTTAGTCTCAGGCTTAGATTGGACTAAAATATTTAGGCCCATTTTAGGCAGGCAAAATTTTAGGCTCAGTCGCTCAGATTAGTATGTTTACCTCTTCTATAAGAGCAAAGTTTACCTGAAATGTTTTTTATTTGCAGCATATTTGACGGTTCAGTTTTTAAGTCTGGCAGTAGTTTTTTTTTTTTTTTTCCCTAATAGAAAATATTATGGAATATTTTCAGGTAGAAGCTCCTATAAACCGAGGGAACCGGAGAATGCAACGATATTTTTTCAGGTCAACATCTGTAACAATTACTCGGATATGGTCCTCATGGCTTGTCAAGCAAACATCTGAACCATTTGATTTTGCTCCAGCGGGAGTGACCAAGCTACACCTTGATGCCCCTGATGATAACTTCATGGAATTTATTCCAAAGTTTGATGTGATTGTCCTGTCTTCTGGCCACTGGTTTGCCAAGCAGTCAGTCTACATCTTGAACAATGAGATTGTGGGCGGGCAGTTGTGGTGGCCTCACAAGTCTCGGCCTAAAAAGGTTAATAATGTTGATGCATTTGGGATATCTGTTGAGACAATTCTCACTTCTCTTGTTACACACCCAAATTATAAGGGGCTTACCATTGTTCGTTCCTATTCTCCTGATCATTATGAGGGTGGGGCCTGGAATACAGGTGGGTCCTGCACTGGAAAGACAAAGCCACTTGCAGTTGGTGAGTTGGTAGAAAATGGTTTTACAAAAATAATGTATAAAAAACAGGTTTCAGGTTTCAATCGTGCAATTAAGAAGGCAACAAACAAATCAAAGTTGAGGTTGATGGATATCACTGAAGCCTTTGGGTACCGCCATGATGGACATCCAGGACCCTATCGAAACCCTGATCCAAATAAGATCACAAAACGCGGCCCAGATGGAAAGCCCCCACCTCAGGATTGCTTACACTGGTGCATGCCAGGTCCAGTTGATACCTGGAACGAAATTGTGAATGAAATCATAAGGAGAGAATATGAGGGCAACAAGAGCTTTCCGTCATGAAGGGTGTTTTGTTGCCAAGCAGCCTGCATTGTTGTGTTTCTGTAACTATAAGGACAATTGGTTCTGTAAGATATAATTTATATTCAGGGAGGTGGTAAATTTTGTGCATTTGTTCTTTCATTATTTAAAATATATTGTAGAGAAGCTGTTGTAACGGATGGGAGGATTAGCTGCTAGTATATGAGTTTTTCTTCTCTTCTCAATTATTAAGTGCACGTGTACTCTTGGTGAAACTAATTGCTGTTTTGCTTCATGATATATTGTATTGATTTGTGACTTCATCTAGCAGCACAAAGCTCTGCCCAAAAATCATCAGTACTGCCTGGCTATTCCTGAGAATTGGGTAGACAGAGTTACAGGATGCAACTTATGTTGGTGGGTTTGAGCCAGGTAATAAGATAAGCTGATTGTGTCTTCTTTTTGGAATAACATTTAAAATGCATTCCAACTCAGGTTTATTGCTGCCTTTTGATGTTATGATGGAATATGGTTGCTTACCTTTTTGTGGAGATGCTCAAGTCAATTTCTGAACTTAGTCCTTTGCACATATGGCTCTCACAATACTGCATAAGACAAGGCATGGGCAGGTTAGGTGAGGGATTTCTTTTTTACATGTATTTGCCGTCTACCACAACATTTTCTAATATGTTTTGACAAGATGTTCCCTGTGAGTAGGCATGGTCTACATACTATATTTGTATTTGCAAGTAGTCATGAAATTTTCTCTTTCTGGTCTATATAATCTTGTAATTTTATCTCAGATGCTTATATTAGATGAAAATCACAATTGAGTTACAATTTATTACTTGTTCTTGTTCTTGTTATTCCTGATCTCAGCAAAGTGATACTGATACCATCTCATAAATATAATTGTAGCAGTTGCTTTTGCTCATCTTGCTTTTACACATTATTAACTCTTTTCATTTAAATATTGCAAAGACACAAACATATTTTTATTTTAAACGTTTTCTCCTTCCATATTCGTTTTTTCCCCCCTGCGAATTGGTCTGAGGTTCTGCTACATACTATAGCAAACAAAGCGTATTTTCGATGTGATTGAATTTTCAAGCCAGTTGAACAGGGATCAATGGAGTGTAGGGGTACTACATGGGTGCAAGTAGTGATTGCTCTTCTATGGATTTATTAATCCTCAATCACTCAAGAAACTATAGAATCTGATCGGCTGAAATTCAGTTTAGATCAATAAAGATCTGAAGAAAGCCAAAGGAACTGCCTTTTTGCAACTATTAAGTATTAACTGCGAGCCAGTCGGAGGATCTGAAATGTGATTCAATTGACAAATATACTATTCCTTTTCTTATTTTAGTTTTAATTGAGAATGTCAAATATTCCATTTCAAATAAACAAAAGGAAGTGAGTTCTAACTAGCTCAATTGGTAAAGTTTCTGATGGTTGAATAAGAGATTTGAGATTCGATTTTCGGAGTTTTTGTCTAATAATAAATAGCTATTATTAAAAGCAGACGTCATAGCTTAGTGTAAGTAATCATGATATCGATATTAATGTATATAAATTTTTTTTTAATTATTGTTTATTTTCTTCTATGCTAACTCACACTGATCTATTGATAAAATCAACTTACAAAAATGTTTGAGTAAAAGTTGCCTTTTTTTTTTTTTTTTTTACAGAAAAATTAATGGATACTAATAGGGTATTGGGTTAGGATTTTCAAATTTTTTTATGAAAAAATAAAAAATGAAGCAACTAATTTTTTTTACTTTTTATATTTTTCATAAAAATGGTAATTAAATTTTTTTTTTTTAAATGGATTTTGTAAGGGCACGATTCGTTTTACAGCCCAAGTGATTTGGATAATAACCCAAAGAGTCCAAAATAATGAATTTATTAGAGAGTGGATTGGCTAATGAAGATTCAATGAGTTAAGTGGCTAAGGACCACAATAGGTCAATTATGTTGATCACAATAGGCTAGCCAATGTAAAAATAGGCAAGACAAACAGTTTTGAACAAGAAAAGTTTTCCTCGGTCAAGTTTAAGAAAGGTCTGTTTTTATATATTTCTCTTTTAATTTATACAAAATTTATAGTTCTTGAATATACATCCATCTTTTATGGTTTTTTCTCCTCCCTGTAAGTGAGTTCATCCCTTATATACTCTCTCTCTCTCTCTCTCTCTCTCTCTCTCATCTTAGCCCTCCACGTGTAGGTCTGATTGCTAGTCTCCTTGATGCTTGTCCCATCAGCATCTTTTTGAAGTCTTTAGGGCAGCTGTAAGGCTGAAAGTTACTGTCCAGGTATCACTTTTACATTAATGCAACTAGGGAGGGTTAGATGTAGAGTATTTAATGCGGTGGTAATAGTTTTATGCTTAGGTCTTTCTCATTTCTCGGGTAACTCACCTCTCACTGAAACTTATCCTCTCAATCATAGTTGCCCACTGTCTAGGGCTTGATGGGTAGGCGAACTTCAGGTCTCCATTCTATTGTCTAAGGAGGCGTAGCCCCTCAGACAACCTCACTTGTTCACCGAGACTTGACATCTTCTTTGGCTCAATAACTTATCCGTTTTCGCCAGTATTTATTTGTCATTGGGCCACTTGACATCCTCGGGCGCGGCTCACGGTCCAATATCCTTATTTGGACCCTTCATCCCTGTAGCTTTATTAACAAATGCCATAAGGGTACTTATTAACCAGACCCTCCCTTAAATCCAACTCGAATCAAAGACATGGGAAGCTAAATATTATCTCCATCTCCAATAATTACTGCTATGGTCATTAATAACCAGTATCTTTGTACATAATTTGATTGGAGGATTCATTGCAATCAATTAAAAACTAAAAATTTGCTTAAATTATTTACTGTTTCTGGATCTTAAACTATACTACTTTTTATCCCGAATTTAGTTTAAATAATTTAATTATCAAATTTTAAAGAATAAGTAGCTTTTATTTTATGTTTTTGTTTGTGGGCTAAAGTGAAGAATGGGAGTCCACACTCCACAATCCATTGAGTTGGATGGACCGAGCAATGGAGCCTACTTCAGATTAGGCAGAGCTGAGGAAGCTTCTTGTCTTCTTACAGAGGTTGCCGTCTTTGCTTGCAGCGCGTGAACTCGCCCTTTTGCCACTTGTATTCTTTTGCTTGCAATGCACTAGAGAGTGGATTCCTCCGTTTGTCACGGTTCCCATTAAAGTAGTAATTTTTTCGCCTTGTATAAGGAGTAAGGAATAAGGTTTGGGCCCAATATAATATTTTAATCTGATAACTTTTTCCTCTCCCTATTTTTATATATATATATATATATATTTTTTTTTTTTTTGTTGAAAATTTGATTGATAATTATATTGTTTGAGGAAGATGGCTTAAACCTAGGGATATATTAAAGAAAGAAAGAAAAGAGAAGTGTCACTTAAGTTACAATTTTTTTTAGGTTACTTGTGGTTACTTGTTAGAGCACTTGCACCAGCCAATGCAAAATAGAAAAAAAAAAAAATGCTCAATTTTGTACATCTAAATCTCAAAATCACTCACATTAGTCAAGTTAAAGATGTGTAGATTTTTAGAGTTGCTATAGTAACTGTGTAAGTTTACACTGACATTGTTAATTTTGCATTTGGTTTTTTATTTTTTCTTTACGTATCTTGAGAGTAAAGAAAGAAAGTGGATGATAATTGCTGAATGTGAAAAAAAATTAATAATTTAAAAAATCAAGAAAAATTGAAATTTTAATGAAATAGAGTGCATAATAAATAGTAATATGATATAAGTGTTTTTGAAAAATAGTTGTGTAAAATGGAAAAAGTAGGCTCTTAACTAAAATAAGTAGAAACTTTTGCACTGATATAGGTGTTTTTAAAAAATAGTTGTATAAAATGGAAAAAGTAGGCTATTATACTAAAATAAGTAAAAACTTTTGCACGAATTGATGTGAATGCTCTTAGTATATAAAACAAGTCATTATATGATAGTCTGTGACATCAAGTGGGGCAAGAAAGTTTTTTACTTTATTGCACTTGCTGTCTTGAAATAATTATATGACTTAAGTGTCAATGACTTTTACGCCAAATGGCAACCACACTCATTGTAATGGACTTGATTCCATGTTCAATACACTTTGTCTTCAACTATTAAAAACATATAGAAAAAACAAGTAGTTTAATGTAGGGTAGTCATTCGTGTTTGTGTATTGGGTTTGTGTTGTATTGAATTATGAGTATTTGACTACATGAATAGACACTAACTTGACATGTTTATTAAACAAGTTGAGGAATAATATTTGACTACATGAATCAACACTAACTCGACATGTTTATTAAATAAGTCATGATTCCTCAACCTTAACATGACCTGTTTATTAAACAGGTCAGTGATGTCGACTCGTTTATCAAAGCGAGAAAAAAAAAATTTACGTATCAACCAAATTGATATGAACTATTGAAAAAAAGAAGAAGATTTTTTAATATAAAATTCAGAACTAACGAGTAACTTCATCTCAAATAATCATTTAAAATTAAAGAATATCTTAAATAATCAATCATAATATGTCAAAGAAAATAATCACAATAACTAATAAGTTTATATACCTAGGATTTTGAACGGTATATTAGTAAAATGATTTTTAATTAAACAGGTCAGACAGGTTGAACATGAGCACGACACATTTATTAAACAGGTCAGTCGTATCAATCCAAATATGATATGAACTTGTTAATCTACTAATTTCGTATCATATCGTGTTCACGTGTCATATCAGATTTTGCCACCAATAATACATTTATCTTCCATGTGAATGCTCTTAGTATGTAAAACAAGTCGTTATATGATAGTCTATGACATCAAGTGGGGCAAGAAAGTTTTCTACTTTATTGCACTTGTTGTCTTGAAATAATTATATGACTTAAGTGTCAATGACTTTTACGCTAAATGGCAACCACACTCATTGTAATGGACTTGATTCCATGTTCAATACACTTTGTCTTCAACTATTAAAAACATATAGAAAAAACAAGTAGTTTAATGTAGGGTAGTCATTCGTGTTTGTGTATTGAATCATGAGTATTTGACTACATGAATCGATACTCACATGTTTATAAAACAAGTCATATTAGATTTTGCCACCAATAATACATTTTTTTTGAGAAGCCACCCTCACAGAAGAGGGGGATTTTTTAATATAAAATTCAGAACTAACGAACCATTTCAATAATACATTTGTCTTCCACGTAATCGTATTTCCACTCATTTTTAAGCAAATAAGACTATCCAAAGTTTCAAACCCAGAAAGTGACCGTGACAAACTAGCAAAAAAAAAAAAAATTTGTGTGGCAATAAACCAACTTTTTTTTAAGCTACCGAAGATAGGTGAAGTTTGAATGAGAAAATTGATTCACCACCACAAAGCAGACGAAACCTATGAACTAGGATCTTATCTACCGTGCACACACACACACACTCAACCAGTCAAAAACACTATCTGATTTTGCAAACCGCAAATAGGGGTTCCCCACCCCACAATCTCCGCTCAGTTGCTGACGTGTCAACACCACATTAGCCACACCAACTGTACCAAACTTTGCAACCGAAACAGACGATTTTTTTTTTTTTTTTGTTTTAAGTATCTCACCTCTCCCACTCTCACACTCGCCCTCTCGAGATTTTTGAAATTCAAAAACTTCCTCAGAATCTTCAAAATCTCCACAGGGCCACCCGGTACATAAATGTACATAAAAACATCATTAAAAAACAATAAAACCCAACAACACAAAATCAAACAAACGCTCTCTCTCTTCTTCAACGGTCCCTTTTTGCCTTTTTCTCTTTCAAACGGCTATTTCTCTCTCTCTATCGCTTTCTCTCTCTAAAAAATACACTTTCTAATTTCATCTTCAAACTCCAAATTTCAAATCTCAAATCCCAACACACTTTCCTAGGACGACGACAACGACGACGACACACATTTTTTTTCCCTCTCAAGAAACCGCTTCAACTTTCCTAGGAAAATAGTTGTTCAGGTTTGTTTCCAGATCTCGTTCTTCTGTTGTTGTTTTTTTTTTTTTTTTGCAGCTTCTTATAATCTTTGTTTGGTTACCGAGAAAATTGAAGTACATCTGTCTAAATTTAGGTTAGTTTTTATTTACGTAGGATGCGGAAACTAATAGCGCACACTAATATACTACTTACCTGTTACCCTAATTTTGTTTTCTATTTTTAGATATAACAATACTAATAGAGGCGAGTGGAAAAACCTATCTGCTTTGTTGTTTTTTTTTTCGAACACATTTTGTATAGTTTTTGTTTTTTGTTTATCTTTTCTCACCTCAGCTTTCTCCATCGATCAAACGGAATGTCCTGTGGTTCGTTTCTATCTTTCGATTTTGAATCGTATTTTTTGGCTTCAATTTTGTTGGGTTGAGCTTGATTTTGAATGTTTGTAGAAGGAAGAAGAAGAAGTTGTGATTTAGCGTGTGATTTCTGAATAATTTAGATTTGAATTAGGGTTTAAGGAAATTGGGAATCGTTTAAGTAATTTTTGTTGTTTGTATGTGGTGTATGACTTTTTTGTTTGGTAAATATCCTTGTGTTTGCAATCAATTGCTTTGCTTTGATAGTAAAGGATACTGGGTATTAAGGGAAATTTGTGTCATTTAATCTTCCAAGTTTTTCAAGGAGTATGTCTTAACTCTTAAGAATGTCATTTGAAATTAAGAAGGGTGTTGGTCAAAATGCTGAGATTACTTTTGCATTGTAGTGATGGCAAGCCACACAGTTGGATTATCATTATGCCTTACTTTGATGTAGTGTATTTGAGAGAAAATGAATAAGTTGGCTTTCATTTTGCACTCTGTATGAAGAGTATGCAATGAATACATTTCACTGTTAAGTGACAATCGTTATTGTTTCTGGATTACCATTTCAATGGGTACAACTGTTTGCCATGTTTTAATGTAGTGAAGAAACTATTTCTTTTGCTTTCAGAAACATCCATGAATTTGTAAATTCCTTCTTTTTCTTTCGTATTTTTAATTGAGAGATGGAGGAGAAAAGTGGGGACTAAATGTTGGATAAATTGCAAATCTTTGTTGCAATGTTGACCATGATATATCTTTTATTGTTAATTTGAAACTAGACTATTCCAATTTCTTTGTTATGTGTATTGAGAAATTTTTTTGGCAGTTGCAGTTGCTTCAATATGTCTAATCCTCAAGCTGATCCACTTATGCAAGTGGAAACAACATGTGGATCCCTTCTATATGAACTTCAGGTTCTTTTTGAATTTTTAATGCGCAGCAATTCTTTGTTTTTTTTTTTATTTATTTTTTATTTTATCTTTTCCCCTTCTGTTACAAAAACAGTTTGAAATAGTCTTGAATGTATTGTTAGCTGAAAATGATTTCTTTCTGATCTATTTTTAAACTCAGATCATTTGGGATGAAGTTGGGGAGTCTGATACTGATAGGGATAAGATGCTACTTGAGCTTGAACAAGAATGTTTAGAAGTATACAGGAGAAAGGTAGATGTGGCAAATCGGTCTAGAGCTCAGCTACGACAGGCAATAGCTGATTCTGAAGCAGACTTGGCGGCCATCTGTTCTGCAATGGGGGAGCGACCAGTACATATTAGGCAGGTTAGAAATGATGAGTACACGATTTATTCTGGCTTGTCTATTTTGTGAATGACTATACTAGTATTTAATTGCTTATTTTAAACTTTGAGTTTGTTTAACCTAGACTATCCAAAAGGTGAAACAATTAGCATAAGCTAAATTACATTCTTTAAAAATTATGAGAAAGTTTGAAGTTACTCATTGGGCTTGATGGGTTGGAATGTGATTTAATTATTTGTACCAAATAAGAAACTTTGAAAGAATAATGTGCAAATAATTGTTTAGTATTAGTGTAGTACAGCATGGGTAGAATACTTTACAAGATGTGAATTTTTTATTTCAATCAGAATATTTATTGCCTAGGAAATTTGAAGTTTCCTTTCTCTTCCTTTAAAGTTGGGAGTTTTTAAAACAGTGCAATTTACACAATGCCACCCCTTTTTTTTTCCCAGTCTGATCAGAATGCTGGAAGCTTGAAGGAAGAGCTCAGAAGAATTCTTCCACAAGTGGAGGAGATGCGGAAGAGGAAATCAGACAGAAGAAATCAATTTCTAGATGTCCTAGAGCAAATACAGGAGATTTCAAATGAGATCCATGGATCCACAGAATACATGTCATCTAAGATAGTTGTAGATGAAAATGATTTGTCCTTGAGAAAGCTTGAAGAATTGCACAGACAACTGCATGATCTTCAAAAAGAGAAGGTTGAATTGTTTTCTTAATTCTTTTCTCATTCTCATTTCTTTGAATTTTGTTGCCTATCATTTCAATGCTCAGTGCTCGTTGCTTACTGGTTATACTTGATCCTCTCTCTTCCCCTGTAGAGTGATCGCCTTAGGCTGGTTCAGGACCACCTGTGTACTGTGAACTCCCTTTGCTCAGTGCTTGGTCTGGATTTCAAGCAGATAGTAACTGAAGTTCATCCCAGTTTTGGTGATTTTGAAGGGTCCAAGAATATAAGTAATGATAAGATTGAGCAGTTGGCTGTTGTGATACAAAAATTGCGAGAGGTTAAACTACAGAGAATGCAGAGGGTAAGTAATGGTTCAAATTTCTTTTCAGCCTATGTTTATTTATTTAAATATTTCTTTTCCTTGGATTGAGTGTGGTTATCCTATATGCTTTGGCAGCTTCAAGATCTTGCATCTACCATGTTGGAGCTCTGGAATCTTATGGATACGCCAATTGAAGAACAGCAGATGTTTCAGAATGTTACCTGTAATATAGCTGCTTCAGAACATGAAGTAACTGAACCAAACACTCTCTCTGTGGACTTCATTAATTATGTGAGTTATACATATAAATTTTATTTTGAAAATATTTCTTTTTATTTAGTTTTTTATTATTTTGTCTCTTTGTAGAAGCGGATTTGTTTTATGACTAGTAAAATGTGTCATGCAGGTTGAGGCAGAAGTATCCCGGTTAGAAGAGTTGAAGTCAAGCAAAATGAAAGAGCTTGTTCTGAAGAAGAGGTCAGAGCTGGACGAGATTTGTAGAAAGACACACATGGTTCCAGAAGTAGATTGCTCAATGGAATATGCTATCGAAGCTATAGAGTCTGGTATTTGTCTTGCTGATAGTTAGTTATGTCACACTGATACTACCTATACTTTGAGATTCTTGAATGTCTGTATCATCTGTACTGATGCAGGAGCTGTTGATCCTGCTTTTGTCCTTGAGCAAATTGAGCTTCAGATTGGCAAGGTTAAAGAGGAAGCTTTCAGCAGGAAAGAAATACTTGAAAAGGTGGAGAAATGGTTGGGTGCATGTGATGAGGAGAGTTGGCTTGAAGAATATAATAGGGTTAAGTGTTTTTATCATATCTTTATTCATGATTTATTTCTTTCTATCTACATCCCTTTGCTTAATTGTCATGCTTTGGTGGTTTAGGATGAGAACCGATACAATGCTGGAAGAGGTGCTCATCTTACGCTCAAGCGAGCTGAGAAAGCTCGTGCTTTGGTTAATAAACTTCCAGGTATACTGCATCATGTTGGTTTGCAGCTGAATTGTGTATAGGATTCCCTAAAATATTCAAACATGACAGGATGAAGCTGAGTCATGAGTCCATAGCTATTTAAGCAAACACTTTATCTAAAACTGGGTTCAGAAATTTGGCCAATTTTGGTATAAAGTCATGATTTTTGTTTTTTCTTAGTTTGCATAGTAGAAGCACATGGAAAACTTTGAAATATCTTATAATAGATAGTTACAATCATTCTACTCTCTCAGTGTAATATTTTTATTAAGTTTTCTTGTTCAGCATCCTCTGCTGCTAACTTCAATTTTCATCTGTCTTGGTTTGCGTACAGCAATGGTTGAAGCACTGGCGTCAAAAACCATGTCATGGGAGAAGGAGAGAGGCGTTGAGTTCACTTATGATGGTGTAAGTACTTCCCCTAGATCTCTAAAGGTTAAGTCTTTAAGTAGTTGGTCCCACTTGAATATATATATATATATATATATATATATTCTTTGTTTTCACTTATTTGCTTCATAAAAATTTATTTGAAATTGTTCCCTGTTATCTGCTGCTGTATAGATCCGTCTCTTATCTATGCTTGAAGAGTACACTTTACTACGGCAAGAGAAAGAGCAAGAGCGCCGTAGGCAGCGGGTATGAATCTTTTACATCTCCCAATCAAATGCCTTACTTAATTATATATTTAACTCTTATTGACCCAGAATTTGGTACTTTTGTCTGGAAAAAATGTGCCCTGTTATGGTGTTCACAAATTATGTTTTATTTCAGGACCAGAAAAAGCTCCAAGGACAGCTGATAGCAGAACAAGAGGCACTTTATGGGTCAAAACCAAGCCCTTCGAAAACCCATAGTGTAAAAAAGGCTCCTAGGATGTCAACTGGAGGTGCAAGCAGTAGAAGACTCTCAGTTGGAGGAGCAGTGCATCATACTCCCAAACATGATCCACTTCACTCAACAAAAGCTACTCCTCACTCACGTCCCATTAGGAAGAGTGACCGAGTACACCCAAATGAGCTAATGTATCCTCAAGATGATGGCATCTCAGTTTTATCTGCTGGTAGGTTTTATACTTTAATTTGAAGTACAAATGCACACTTTTACACCTAAAGAACTCTTGGTAGTTATGTCTTTTTCTTTTCTTTTCGTTTTTTTTTTCTTTGGAAAAGAGAAAACAGCCATATTCTTTAAGGAAGATGGGGATTGTAGTTTCTTCAATAGGGAAGGTTTAATAGGGATTTTCTATTTATGTTTTTCTTTAACGATAGGCTCGGACATTGCTGGCTAACATGGGTAAGGGTGTTTATGAATTAAATGGATGATATTTAGGCATGATTCCATTGTTTGGTCAGAAGTCAGGGCCACATTAGTGGTAGATTGTTCTGGTAACTCTTTTGTGTGTTCTGTGGTGTACCTTTGAGAAACACATTATGAAAGTTGGTACTACTAGTGTTTTGTCTTGAGTTTTCCGTTGTTTATGTAGGTAGGAGAGGCTTGGATGTTGCTGGTCTCCCTGTAAAAAAGCACTCATTCGGTAGTAATACAAGCGTTCGTGAAGTAGACTCGCCCATGGTGCGGGTACCATTCTCACCCATCTCTTCCACAACATCGTCGAAAGCCAACAACATAACAAATTTGTCAGATGATATGAACTTGACACATGGTGAGACGTCGATGCAGAAAACGCTTCCAACTAACAATATGCAATTTACTACCCCCACCAAGACTACTACTACTTCAACGGCAGATGATGAGAATAAAACTCCAAAGGCAATGCCAATTCCTGTCCCCGCAACGCCTTCAACAGTTTCAATCCCAATGCAGACAGCTATGACTCCGGCTCCTCCACAGGTCTCTTTTGGCACCAAGGTAGTTGAAGACCTTCCAGAAGAGATTGAATATTCATTCGAGGAAATTAGAGCTGGTTTTGTGCTTTCCAAAACACATGTAAAGTCGATGATGATACAAGTATGATAAAAGCTCTGGGTGGATTTGGATTTAATTTGTTGTTTTAGCCATTTTCTTCACTATTATGCTTTTTGGTCTTTGTGATGGCTAAGTCAATTATAATTGGCTTTTCTGATTTGTAGTATAAATTGCCTACGATACTTACTTGAATGTGGAATATGATGTGAACTAGTCCTCTCCTGATTAATTCTCTCTCTCACTCGTGTGCTTATAAGTTGCAATATCGTTACAAGAGGAGCTATAAGGAATGGCCTCAAGCCTCCGGGTCTGGATTCTCAAAAAAAAAAAGTTCCAATATCGTTTGTTCATGCTTTAAGGTCAATATCCTCCTTTTAATATTTTTGGGTAAAAAAAATTTATTAAAAGTCATGGAAAATTCATTTTTCCTAGTTGTATTAACGTATAAGAGGTATTTGCAAATTTTTGACAAAATATTGTTCCTGGTCAAATTTGTACTTTTTTGTTTATTTTATAAAAAAAACTTTCTTTGACTCACACTTCTCAATTTATTGTAAAGAAATATGCAAAATAATAATTAATATAACCTTCTAGGTAGCCCAAATGGAAATAAATATGATTTTTTTTTCTCTCTCTTTGCCGATACTGCAAGCCTGCAACCTATAAATATATAAACAAAAATAGTGAAATTTGAAAGGCTTCAATTAATTAAAAATTTGTTGGTTTACGAAGTTTCACAACTAGCTAGCACGAATTTACCTTAACTCTAGTGCAGTTGGTAAGAATTGGCCAATCCCATTCATTTTAAAACATAAAAAATTGTTGGTCAATCCCAAAAGATGAAAAAGACCTTAGAGTAATGCAAAAATAAAATAAAAATATCTGATTTGGGCGAGTGGAAATAGTCATTGATGGAATTTTTTTAAAGCAATTGTTTTTTTATTTAAAGAAAAATTAAATTTCACGTTGGTGAACTTTAAATTATAACTAAAAAAGTTTCATCAATTTTATACTCAGTGTAACATGCAAATAAAAATTTCCAATCTACTTTAATTTACTAAAAAAAAAAAAAAACCCACTAAATCCACATGTACATATTGAACTCTTTTTAATTTTTTTTAAAAAATTTTTAATCTACTTTAAAATGACTACTTAATTAACCAAAAACAAAACCCCACAAAATCCATATGCACATATTGAACTTTTTTTTAAAAAAAAAAAAATTTTATTTATGAACTCCTATCAAGAAGTGATTTTGGTACTCTAATGTGATTTATTTATTTATATACTTTAAACAGGAAAGGTGGTTGCTGGTGATGGAACTGTTGGACAGGTTCTATATAATTATAATATTAACATGCTTGCTACTTATATAAAGATTGAGAAAAAAAAAAAAAAGAGAGAGCATGAAGTTACAGTGGCATTAAGAGTAGATTCCTCCAAATGAGAGGGCTTTTAGTTTAAGTTAAAATTTTCTTTTGTAGTCAAACTTTAATTTAACTGAAAAGACAAAGAAACTTGTCAGTAGTTGGAGAAATGCAATGGCTCTAACGTTAGCTTTACAGCTTTGAAATATTTCTTTTTTAAGCTTTAAAATAAATAAATGCCTATTTAAAAATTAAAAAAAAATTAAAGCTTTTTTTCTTTTTCCCACATAAACATTATTATCTTTTTTAAAATATTCAAATTTAGTATCTCTGTCATTTATTAAATCACCTTTATTGAATTTCCAAGACGGACGTGAACCATTTTATTAACCAAAATGTATACTTTGAATATTGCAATTAAAATATTAATTATTAATCAAATTCACAATATTTAATTACATATGTAAATTATTTTTTTATTTTTTTAATTTTTCCGATTTTTTCCACTTTATTTATTTATCCTCCTTTTCCTGCAAAACCCTAATTCATACTACCACTTTTCATGAATTTCTATGCCAAGAATTTGTGATTTTTTACCCTGTAATTCTTGCAATTTTTTTGGTGTAATTCAGTGTCACCTTTGAATTCCTCTGCATTTTCCTGCAATGGTGGAGAATTTCAGCCACTGAACTGTGTGTTGTTTCACACAGAGCAAAACCCAGCTGTAGGAATTTGTAGTTTTGAGCTTCTGATGGTTCAGCACTTAAATTAGGGTTTTAGGTGTTGAGGGAGGGTTTTAGAAGCTTCATTTCCACTGCATTTTTTCTGGGTTTCTTTTATTGTATCTGAACTCAAACTGGGTTTTGGTTAAACAGAACAAAAGTTTCAAGCTTTTTGAAACTGTTTCCATGTTTCTGGGTTTTCTGAGTTAACAAAAGTTTGAATCTTTGATGGGTAGGCTTCAGTGTTTTTAAAAGGGTTTAGGGTTTTAAGCTTTGGAGGGGTTTTTTAGGGGGTTTTGCTTGTATAAAATTTTGAATTATATCTATGGAGGAGAAAGAGAGCTCTGCTTCTGGGGTTGCAGTGAAAGGTGAGGAGGCCCCAGATGGCTTCCGGGTTGCTCCAAGAACTGAAAACCCGGCCCAATTAGCAGGGCCCCCCACAATTGTGGCTGCTTCACCGGTGAGTGTGGCGGTGCCCAGTACAGAAGGGAAGAAGAAGAGGGGTAGGCCTAGAAAGTATGGTCCTGATGGGGCTGGAGCTGGAGCTGGAGCTGGAGCTGGGGCTGTGGCTGGGGCAAAGGCTGCCTCACTGGCATTGTCACCGATGCCGATTTCATCTTCAATTCCTCTTACCGGAGAGTTTTCGGCCTGGAAACGGGGTAGAGGGAGGCCAGTCGACTCGGTCAAGAAGTCACATAAGTATGAGTATGAAAGCCCAGGTAAGATTTAATATGGATCATGTTCTTGCTATATAAACTTTTTTTTTTCTTTCTTTCTATTTTTGGATTTTGAAAATCTGAAAATTTTAGTCACTGTTAGGCTGGCTTTTTTTTTTTTTACTGTTACATATAAGACCATGATCTGTTGGTATTGGTTACTTGGGTTGAGAGGAGTCAGAGCTGTGTGTACAATTTTAAGGTACGAAGTGTTTGATGGTTGCAATGTTGATAATTTGTAAAGTTAAAGAGCTAGTGGTGGCTAGCGGTTGGTTTTTGTGGTGCATTGTTGGTTATTTGGTGTGCGTTCGATTTCTGCAGTGGAATTTAAGAAGATATGTTTTGGATTTGGTGAGTGGGAGTGGACCCTTATCTCAGATTCCCCTTCAGATCTGGAATTAATGGTAATTGTAAGAAGGAAGGGGTTTTTTTGGGTCAATGTTTTTTTTCTTCTGGCTAGAATATTGTAGTTCTTGCCGTTTTTTTTTGACAGAAAGATTGCGTAATCTTAGAAGGAAGTAGAGTGAGAATGATTGGAGGTGCCAGGTTGTTCAATAGGTAAATTCCACTAGTTAGCTGATGTGACTGCGATTGAACTGGTCCTAGCTGAGTAGTTAACTCTTAATAACCCACTTACTTTATTGCAGGATGTATGAAAGCCTCATTAACTAGTCTGAGATAAGAAGGCAAAAGAAAATCAACAAAATTCTGAGCAAAGATTAAATTGGGGGAAATGATATGGGATTGGCATGTACATACTAAGGGGAGGAAGATGCTGAACAGATAGAATTATTTTTGGTTAATTGTGATAAAGCTACAAATTCAACTCATCATGAAGTTACTTTCTCCATGACACCCATACCTCAAAGATTGGGTTATAATTCAACTGTAAACAATTAATGTACTTTCCTGCCTCGTACATTGAAACATCGATGCTTTCTAAAACTAACTTCTAGAATTTTAATTTAAAGTCCTAACTTGAATTTAATATTAAACCTAAAATTGATTTAAAACCCATAACATATTGAAAAACAGTGGAAACAGTAGGATGAGAGAAGTCATGGATCTCTGTCCAAGGATTGTATTGAGCTCTTGTTTAATTATAATGACAAGTTTACCCCAGATAATTAAGTGAACTATTTGGAATTCTTTAATATCGTGATATTTAAATCGTGCACAACTTGTAAAAACTAGATTCTCTTTAGAAGCTATCATAAAGGCAAATCCTGTTGTGTATTCAGCTAGGTACTAGACTTGGGGGGACTCTTTGTGAATGCAAAAATCTTTGACAAATGATGGTCAATTTCATAATCTTTCTTCACTTATGAAATATAGGGTACTAACTATAGCTGACTGAGTGATTAGGAATGAAAGAGGTGCAAATTATATTTCATTTTGTCTCTGGACCAATTCAAGTTGAACACTAGCATAAAAGTTCCTGGTTGGCTGTGTCTTCATTTTCTTATTTAATTTTTTGTTCGGGGCTTATTTATGATTTGGATTCTTAATTTCATCCAATTAGTTAACACAGCCTTTCTCCAGGCTTACCTTATAGAGATGAACTGGGAAATCTTCATAGGTATTCCATCCGTTAGGCTTCATAAATTGAGACTATCATTTTTCTGGCATCAACAGTGATAACTTAATGAGAAGCCCCTTTGTTTGTCAATCAAATTGGAAAAATGAGTGTGCGAAGGTACTTTAGTCGGAATGCTATTTTGAAGATTTTGTTAATGTTTGAATAATTATACAGGTTAAGGGGCTAAAATCTAAGTTTTTTGAGTAAAATTAGAGTTCCAGTATGGTTTTACTGATTTTTTTTGCTAAATTTTGTATTGTAGGTGAAAGAATTGCATACTCCGTTGGTGCAAATTTTACACCCCACGTGATCACCGTTAATGCTGGGGAGGTATGCTCTGCTAAATATATGTGAAATTGAATTGCTGTTTTGGTCAGCAAGTTTCTAATTTTTATTTGTTCATTTTCATCATTTGGGCTTTGTTGGATTGTGGTTCTGATTGTTGTTTTGTGCCAATTGGTCTCGTTTGAAATGGGAGGTCATATTAATGGCATGACTTGTTTTACTCCTATATGGACCGATATATATCTTATGTAGGAAGTATTGCCAACACTATGAAAAAATCTTACTTCCGGCTTAGAAAATCAGTTACCTGACATCCCTATTTGAAATAGTTGTTGAGGGTGACTTCATCTGTTCTTTCCAAATATTTAGTGAACAGTGTATGTTGTACTTCTCTATGTTTCTGATATTTGTTTTGGCAGGATGTTACAATGAAGGTCATGTCCTTCTCTCAACAAGGAGCCCGTGCTATATGCATTCTTTCTGCAAATGGTACAATTTCAAATGTTACGCTTCGACAACCTACTTCTTCTGGGGGTACTTTAACATATGAGGTGTGGTCCTATATCCTCCTAAATGATTTTCATATGATTGACATTGTAAGTAATTTCAGGACCAATGAGTATCTTTATTTGCACCTCCATAGCATGCACTATTTTTAGTGGCATGCTATGCTTTTGGTGTTGTATAAATTAGATTGACATAGCTTTAATACTTACCTATAAAAAAAACAGCTTTAGTTCTTGAATTTCTGGATTTTTTTTACCTGATTACTGTATTTAAGAATGCAAGGTCCTCTGTGTGTGTGCAGAGCACCGCACTATCGAATATACAAGCTGACTAGGCATGACTTTTGTACTGTTTAATACTTAGATTGTGATCTGGAAGCGTCTTTTGTGTGCCATGTGCAATTTGTGCACCCGCCAGATATGTGTTCTGTGGACCACCATATACAAAAGTTGGGGGCTGTGTGGCACATGGACTGTGTCTCATTCTAAGTAAAACAGAGTTGAAGCCAAGCCCAAGACCACCATACTCCACTACTCCAGTACCAACTTGAAATGTACTCCTAAATTGTACAAGATCATGATAGTTACATTCAGGGCTGTGTAGAAGCTGGGTCTTCTGAGACAGATACTTATCCTTACTGGAATTTCCAAAAAATTAATTACAAATTAAACATTTTGGGCACACTTACCCATGCCCTTTTTTATCATTCAACCATGGGGATGCTCTCCAGGATGTCTAATTCACATCATGGGCTCAAATTTATTTCTTGGTTTGGTTTAAAAACTTACTTTTAGCTTTGCTATCTCACAAATATTCTTTTTTGATATGGATATGAGGAAAAAGAGTAGCCAAACCTATGCTGCTTTTGTAATTATTATCAAGTTAATATAGTCATTATCTTGACCATGCAGTTTCTCTCTCCAGGTTGACGGAATAAATTTAGAATAAGTTATGAATTGACTCTTCATGTTAACGAAAAAGTGTATTCTGGAAAGGTTTTGAAAATATCCCAATCTTGTGGTTTATATTTTTCAAACATGATCTGAAATAGTTTATCTGTTGATCCTTATTTTGTTTAGCATTCATTCAAAAGACACTGATTTATAATCTATTGGGCTTACTTTTAATGCCAGGGCCATAAGTGTATCTTGCAGGCCTGGTTTACTTTGGGGGTTCAATGGTTGGCTGCCCTGTGAATCATGAATAAATAAATTAACTGACCCCTTCAATATTACTATTAACTTGGCTAACTTATGAATAGCCTTGTAGCCTAGTGGTTTTTCACTATTTCTCCTCCTTTTATGGTGGAGATCTGATGATAACCTGTGGTGGCAGAAGGATTAATGGGTTCAACGTCATACAACTGTATGGCCAAGAAAAGCCGATTTTGTGCATTTAGAGTATTATCCTTTCATATGATGTGGCATTATCACTCTGTAGAAACCATTAAGCTTTTCTGGTTGTTTTTACAGGGTCGTTTTGAGATACTTTCCTTGTGTGGATCATTTATGCCTACTGACAATGGAGGAACGAAAAGCAGATCTGGTGGGATGAGCGTCTCTTTGGCTGGGCCAGATGGTCGAGTGGTGGGAGGAGGACTTGCTGGTCTATTAGTAGCTGCGGGCCCTGTGCAGGTACATTTATTTCCTTTAGATGAAAAATGAAAGGACAAGGAAAGAAGATTACAAGTCATTTAGTTATTGATGTTGATTTCAAGCTTTAAATCCTATTTATATTTTTATGATATATTTAAAATAAGAAATGTTTATTTTTGTCTTGATGTAAAGTAAGTCATTTAGAAGAGTAATGATGACATACAAACCTTTCGCTCTTACATAAGCATACTGGTGGTTATGCTTATGCCTATATGCCCCAAGTTCAGCTTTAAATTTATGTGTGCATGTCTATATATATACACTTGTGTACAATATTTTGATTTTGTCATTAACTATTTAATTAATTGTGTTTGGATTCTGCTGAGCGGTTTGAATGCATCAGGTTGTTGTGGGCAGTTTTCTACCAGGGCACCAGCAGGAGCAGAAGCCCAAGAAGCAAAGAATTGAACCTACATCAACTATCCCTGCCAGTCCTCACTATGATGAAGAAACAAGAGGAGTCTATGGGGGAGTAAAGCCTATTTTCACTTCTTCTACGGCCTTTCATGGAGACAATTCAGCTTCTATTAACCCCATTCAGGGCTTTAGGAACTCAGCTGTTGACATTAAGACTTCTATGCCTGAAGAGGGATCTAAAGGCCCCAGCCAGTTGAATTGTGAGGTTTCTTGTTGATCATGTTCGCTTGTTGTATGTTGGTTGTGGCTTGATTGGTTTCGGTGGACACTACAGCATTTAGGCTCACTCAAAATTTGTCTGACACCAATATAAACTTGTTGGCTATTTTGTTCAGGACAAACTAGGATTCAATCTCATGTTGGTTTTAACCCCACGAGTTGTGCTCTTTTCTTATTAGATATTAGGTAGGACTCTTGTTGATTTAGGATATTCTGTTGCTTTTGTCATCATGTATTTTTCTAGTGTTGTCTTACTCATTGGTGTAGCATTAGATGTATGAAACCTGCTATGTCATTCTATTATTCTGATTGTAGTTCGTTGTATCTGAATGATTGAGTTTAAGTTGATGTTGTTGTGATGGTTTTTAATATGTGTATTTGATAAAATTATAGGTGCTATATTGAAGCATTAAAAAGTCAGTTATTCCCTATAGGATAATGAGTTTACGTGCTCATGTTCCAGAGGGATTTTCTCTGAAGTAACAACCATGTCATTTATACGGATTGAAGTGGTATTTGGTCGTTTGCCCATTCAAGATGTTAATGAATTCGAAGTCTTATTCCAATTGACCATCCATTGTTGATTCCAAGTGTAAATTAGAGAGTAAATCTTTAAAGAAAAAGAGCTTTTAATTCTTCTCAATCTGTTATTCTTTCAAATGCCTCACCTCTTTAGACTTTACTTTTTCCAGTCTTTGAGCAAGTTTTATGCGAGAATAGACAATAGTACTGATGTACTATGACAGGACCAAGCGAAATTTAAATAAAAACATAACTTTCCTGCGCAAATAAAGAGAATTTGTAAAAAAAAAAAAAAAAAAAAAAATCAAAATCCAATACAGCATTGGAAAAGAAAGGAAAAATTGGGACTTCTTAAGCTTGAAAGCAAGCAAGTACGCTAAAAGACAGTAATCACTAATCACAAGAGAGCCAGCCCGTTCCCCATCAAAATAACGAAAATATGTACTCTACTTAGCAAAATTGAGTAGGGGAGAGGCTTTTCATTAGAAGGAAAAACTTTTGTATAATTTCTTAGGTGACGTATTTTAGGTTTTCCAGTTAAATTTAAATACATGACAATTCAAATTCAAAAGAAAAAAAAAAAAAATCACAGCAATGGATTGATTCCGTATAAGCATGACTACTAATAAGCGCTGCAGTTGAATGCATTCGTGCCAAATCGATGCAGATTTTTTATTTTGAAAAAAAGAAACTAGTCCTTGAAATATTTTTTTATTTTGTTTTGAGAAGAAAGGAGTCCTTGAAAGTAGAAACACAACATGAAAATTATGAAATCCCAGAGCGGTATAATGAGGTAGTGGGACATGCCAAAGGAATAGAACACCACGAGTTTATCACTAGTACTGAGGACCACTTGGAATGATGTTGTGAAAGGGAACGAGCTTCGGTCCACTTCGGTTTATTTTTGTCAACTTTGGTCTATTTCGGTACAGAATGGTTTATTTCAGTCCAATTCAGTCCATTTTTGCCAGTTTGGTCCATGCAGTCCAATTCAATCTGTTTTGTTCCACTTTAGTTGATTCGGTCCACTTATGATGATTTGGGAGGAGAGCTTTGTGTAAAAAGGAAAGTTGCTTCATTGACAATTATGTTACATTCTCACGTAATGCTGGTAGCTTTTGATAAAATTATATTTTTCTTTTATTATTAAAGTTTTGTAAATTTGGTAGACGTAATAAATATTATAATGTAATGGTTATTCATATAGTTTAGTTATTCAGTAATTTGGTTATGTTTTTATTACAGGGAATAGTTATTTTTTATGAATAACTATTCTTTAAAATGAGGAATAACTATTCGTCTCCAAAAAGGTCGTAATAACTATTCTTTAGTATGCGTATTAATTTTTAAAATTAATACTATTTATAAATAAACAAACTTTCCATATACATATAACAATTATGAAAATAAAAAGTCATAAAAAATAACTAATTTTTCTTTCAAATTTAAAGATATTATTTTTTAGGAAATATAATTATATGAGTAAGATATTTCTTAAAACATATCTTAAGTTTTATTTTAATGTTACAATTTAAACAGTTTGATTTAAACATTCCATTATCTTCAGGGTTCTATTTTTGTATTGTCACAAAAAAAAAAAATAATAATAAGCATTACATTGCAGTATCTTGTACTCCTTGTAATACCTATTTTCATTCTTATGTATTCACAATTATAGTTTACCAAATATGTCTTAAGTGATAATTTACTTATATCTATTTTCTCTTTAAGCCATTCAAGACGTATAGAAGATAACTATTTGTAACAAGTACTAGAAATATATTCCAACCACACGTTACATTATTTACAAAATGCATTTGATATCACTAATACCAGTAATGAAATTTATGGTTTTCTTGTAAAAAAAAAAAATCACATGAAAATTTAGCAAAAAGAACAAAAAAACTTGTTTGCTAATATTAACCTTTAGAACTATATATGTGTAGAATTGATACATATATGAGTTTGTTCAGTCTCTTCCAAATCTTTGGCCAACCATTCTTCTCTTTTGCTGTTACCACTTATGAGCCATCCATATCCAACCAAACACAGCAATTTGCAAATTATTGTTTTCAGTTTGAACCACCTTTAGCAACATATAAGATTATTCGATCTCTACCTTTGGATACCATATTTTCATTTCCGAAGTTTCAGTCCCATATTAACTCTATGGAAATCTTCAACTTTTTCCCTCTAAGCCATCATCCTATGCTTCAAGTCTCATATGCTTTACTCATAATTTCAAGCATTCCCTTTGCTATATCTGACATCAAGGACAAACACATTGTTGATGACTCCCGAAAAGCTTTTGCCTTTCAGAGATTTGGATTCTTACAAGATGGTCACGCCTTGATTTCAATAAAAGATATCTCATGGAAATCAAAGACTCACAAGGCACAGCTAAACCTAAATTCCATGGGATTTTACATTTACAAAAGTTCATTTCTTTTCCCAATTATAATGGAGTCCATACGCAACAAACACTCATGCATTTTATCGAGCAAATATGTGCAAGTGTTGTCCACATTTGAAAAGCTCACCACCAACTCATCAGCCTATAATGTTTCCATTGCCATTGATGAACCCGACGAATATATTCTGAGTTTTTGTAACTGCCAACGAGAATTTGAAGTATCAATGTTTGTCCACACTGAGATGTACAATTTGAAACATGGCGAAAAGGAGTTCCTTTCTGCAGGCAAAACCAATTTGCCAATCCTCTATTTTCTCTTATTTCTTATATATGCAAGTTTTTTCGTTATATGGGTCTTCGCATGCATTAAACAAAGGCCAATTACTGAAAAAATCCATACAATTATGGGTGCATTACTTCTCTTCAAGATGCTTTCAATGATATCTGCTTTTGAAGACTATATGTACGTGAGAAAAACGGGCACTCCTCATGGTTGGGATATAGCATTTTATGTTTTTGGGTTATTCAAAAGTGTACTACTTTTTACTGTCATTGTGCTTATAGGCACAGGGTGGTGCTTCCTGAAACCTCACCTACAAGTCCGAGAGAAGAAGATTTTAATGATAGTAATGCCATTACAGGTTGTTGCGAATATAGCTTATGTTATTCTGAAGGAAAAAGGTCCAACAACGGTGGAATGGTTTAGGCTTTACATTACATGGAACCGCACTCTCTTGCTAGTTGATGTAGTCTGTTGTTGTGCCATTTTTTTCCCCATAATCTGGTCAATTAGAAGCTTACGAGAAGCATCCAAAACAGATGGCAAGGCAGCTAGGAATCTTGAAAAACTGAAACTGTTCAAGCAATTCTACATGGTTTTGGTGGGGTACTTGTATTTTACAAGGGTTGCAGTTCCGGCAGTTCGTGAAAGGTTGAATTATAGATATGAATGGGTTGGGGATGCCACAGAAGAGTGTGCAAGCTTGGCTTTTTATGTCTTTATTTTCTATAACTTTAAGCCGATTGAAAGGAATCCATACTTGGTGATTGATGAAGAGGAAGAGAATGCGGCAGGCCAGTTGTTGGAAGATGGTACATTAATTTGAACTCTAGGCTTTGAGCTGGTATGTTGTCTTTCCAGGTCTATTCTACACTGGGGATGAGTCACCATTCAAGCTTCACGAGAAAAAGACTAAAGAGTCATACTTCATCCATGTTGTGGTTTCTTCTTATTTTTTTTCCAAGTTGTGATGTAGTTACAGAGTGCATTCACTATTTTATTTGTAAACCAGAATTGAAAGTATGTATTTTGTTGTCAAATGAAAGGAGCTGTAAGATAAGACAAAAATATTCCAAAGATATGGTTGATACATAGTTATTAAATCCCAACCTAATGTTAACCTGGTTTTGGAACCAAGTCATTGAGAGGAGGGAAGACTCTCCCTTAGCCCTTAGGAGTGAATAATTTCTCAATTTACCATGACAAATCTATATATATATATCTAAAAGTTGAAGTGTAGAGTTTAATATTGCCGCGTTTTTGTTGAGCTATATTAGCGTCACATCATCAACCTATTTTCAATATTGATTTTTTCTCTTTTTAAATTATTTTTCTCTTTATTAATTTGCCACTTTACAATTACACATTCTTCAACATGTACTTACTTTTACCTATGTATCTCCTCACTACTCTATACCTTAACCTAATTACAATTTCTCTATCTCTTCATCTTCCTTTTTTTATGACTCTTCTTCTCCCCAATTTTCTATTCCATTCAATCTATATTTTGCTCACACAAAAAGGCGAATACTCTCTCTCTCTCTCTCTCTCTATATATATATATATATATATATATACATATACTTTTTTTTTTCTTTTGGTGGATGTTTAATTCTTTAGATTGATGAATTTTTATGTTTAACTCTACTTTAGGTTGATATGATTTGGTTATATTTTAATTTTTAATTTTTTTAATTTTATTTTCTTTGTTCGTTAATTACATGTTATCCTATGAAATTACAGAATCATTTAATGTTATTCTATTACATAGCATGACTTGGATAATTTGATGTTTACAACTATAAATTTTCTTTTGAATATTCTTCTACTCATTTTCTTTTATATAATTTTGTTATTTGTCTCACATTCCCTTCCAAAAAAGTGATTGTTCTCTCTCTCTCTCTCTCTCTCTCTCTCTCTCTCTATTTTTAATTCTTTCTTGCAGTTCTATTTTAGATTGATGATTTTTTTTTTTTTTTTTTTTTTTTGTGTCTCTTCTTTTGGATGATACACTTTGGTGGTGTTTTTTTTGAGTTATCTATCACATGTACTCTTTATCCCTCTTATAGTTTGGTTTGAGTTAATTTTTAGATATTTTAGAAGTGAGATGATTATGTATTTGAATGTTTCTATAAATTATTTGAATAATATCAATAGTAAATTTGTGATGACCTTTGTTTATCATGAAAATTTTCTTAAGAGAATGAGAAATTCAAATAATTAATTTTGGAACTCAAAAATTTTAGTTGTAGAAAAAAAACCATAACACACTATACACAAGGTTGAATAATATAGATAACTTGAAAGAAGAATACTATTTCTATCTTTTATCTAAAAAGATAAAGTGGAATAATATCAATCAAATTTACCTAAGTTTTTTTTTTTAATAAAAGAAAACTCAAAATAATAGAATGATATATATGTAAAGATGGAGAGATGAAAAATAATTTTAGAAATAATATCTCCAGTACGTTTTATAGAATAAATCATACATTATATCATGTTATAAAATAGTTGTATATTTTCACATTTCGTGTGAATATGAGACTAGTGAATGTTAATCACATAAACTTAAAACTATTAATGAATGAAAACCATTAACATAATGAATATGAAAAATTATTAGGTACTCCCGGAATACCATAAATGCGTATTCTTTCCTCTCACATGAATGGTGGGTTCCACCATGAATTTAATTAGTGGGACCTATCATTCATGTGAGGGGAGTGAGTATGCATTTATAATACTCTGGGAGTACACAATAATTTTTCAATGGATATAATGTCTGGCTTTGGATGTGAGTGCGTGGAGAAAGCATAGTCTTAAAACTTCTAGTGGTACCTTGATCAAAAATAAAAATTAATGAAAGGAAAAAAAAAAATAAGCTTCTAGTTGTACCAAAGGTCTTGGTCCCAGCATGGGCTCTCACCTTTGGAGAAATGGGCAAAGTGTCAGAATCATTTATTAATGTAAGGAGAAAAAAAAAAATTTAGAAACTTTTCAAGAAGAAAAATATTATATAATTTTTATTTTATTTTATTTATAACTTTTTATATTTTTCATAAAAATTGTATCAATTTTTTTAAAAAATAGTCTATTAATAAATATTCTAAGTGTATTTATTAACAAGACTCTTGGTCAATATAATTATATATTGTGTTAATTAAAAGATCAGTGTGTCTACTATATATTGTACACACGTCACAGAACAACAAAACTCAACTTGAAGTCATGAGGATAATCATAATTTGTATGTAAGCTGAATCTGATTGGTGGGACGACCACCTGCAAGAGGTTTACCTTAAAAATTCAAGGATGTCACTGCCTACGTCAATGTGCCCTTAATTTCTATTTTTTTTGATAGGCTTAATTTCTTTGTACTAAAGAATTTGTAATGTGAAATTTAGTACTATAAATTACTGGGGCTACGCTACTAGTGAGAGGTATTACGAAATGAATGAGAGGAAAAACTGTATTTTCATTAATTAGAAAGACTGAGTACAAATCTGTATATACATACAAGCAATGAACCAAGTAACTCCTAACTACAAAAACAGAACTAACTAACTTGAAACCAATCTTCACACGTGTAGTAACAAACTCTCTCACGTGTCATCACTTAAGTAAAACAATTCATCTACTAAACTACATATCGTATATATAGTAAAACTAATACAACTAAATTGTCGTTTTACTACTCTGTTCTGACTTGATCAACCTTCTTCCTTCTTGCTCTTTCTCCCTGATCTTGCTAACTTCATCTTTACTCTGATACCCCCCTCAAGAGTAGCTGGTGTATGTATGTTGATCATCCCCATCTTACAAGTAAGTTTTGAAAATTGGTTGTAATTCAAAGCCTTAGTAAGTATACTAGCCAATTGACAATCTGTTCTAACATGATTTAGCTTGATCACCTTTTCCAAGACTTTATCCCTTACTTCATGACAGTCTATTTCTATATGTTTTATCCTCTCATGGAAGATTGGATTGGAGCCAATGTGCAGTGTTGCTTGACTGTCACAGAACAACAAAGCCTCTCTATCATAATGCACTCAATATCCTTGAGAAAATATAAGATCACATGTTGCTACTGCCATGGATCTGTACTCAACTTCTGCTGAGGACCTTGAGACTGTGGATAACTTCTTTGACTTCCAAGACACCAAAGAAACTCCAATAAAGATGCTATAACCTATCACAGACCTCCTAGTGCCAGGGCATGCAACCCAATCTACATCTGCAAACCCTTTTAAATGCAAGTTTGTGCTAGAAGAAAACATAAGTCCCTTGCCTGGTTCACTCTTCAAGTACTGCAACACTCTATGTGCTGCATCCAAGGGTGGCCTTCTTGGTTTGGACATAAACTGACTGAGCTTATGAACAACAAATGTAATGTCAGGTCTAGTAATTGTTAAGTACAAAAGCCTGCCTACTAGCCTTCTGTAGTGACTAGGATCCTTGAGCTCCTCTTCCTCAAACTTGCTTAACCGTAGATTTTGCTCCATAGGTGTTTTAGCACATTTACACCCAAGCAATCCAGCATCATTAAGCAGCTCAAGTGTGTATTTCCTTTGACAAAGAGCAATCCTTGTGTCTGATCTAGCAACCTCCAATCCAAGGAAATACTTTAAATCACCCAAATCATTTAACTTAAATTTATCATCTAACATGACCTTAAACCTGTTTATCTCATTGTTATCATTGCAAGCTATCAAGACATCATTCACATACACCAAAAGAGCCATGAAAATTTCACCACGCTTCCTAGTAAAAAAAGAGTAATCGGCTTTGGACTGAATGAAGCCAAGTTGAATTAGTGTGCTTGAAAGCTTGGCAAACCATTATTTAGAAGCTTGCTTGAGACCATAAATGGACTTATTGAGCTTACAAACAACCTCCCCCTGGCTGTGCAACCCCCGTGGAAGAGCCATATACACCTCTTCATCCAAATCACCATGTAGAAAAGCATTAATAACATCCAATTGACTAAGAAACCAACCATTGATGGTTGCCATAGCAAGAAGAACTTTGACAGAAACCATCTTAACTACTGGGGAGAAGGTTTCAAAATAATCCACACCTTCCTTTTGGGTAAACCCCTTAGCCACTAACTTGGTTTTGTACCTTTCAAGAGAACCATCTGCTTTGTATTTAACTTTGTAAACCCACTTGCAGCCATTGGGCTTCTTACCAGCAGGCAAAGGTGTCAAGGTCTAGGTGTTATTAGCCTCAAGAGTTGCTATTTCAATAGCTATGGCTTCTTACCATTTGGGGTTAGATACAGCTTGGTAATAAAAGGTAGGTTCAACAATTGAAGAAATAGCACAATGGAAGGTTCTATAAGAGGAGGAAAGATGCTGATATGAAACACAAGAAGAAAGAGGGTGAGAAGTACTCAAACGTGGGGAAGAAGCAGGCATGATAGAAGATACTTGATTGTAGTGAAACTCCTGCAAATAAGAAGGCTTTTTTGATGGACATAGAAGACCTTCTAAGTGGGATATGATCTGCAATAGGTTCAGGTGGTTCTTTTGGTACTTCATCAAGAAAATCATCATCAATGGTATGATGAGCTTGAATGATGGAATCATGAGGAAGGACAGAAGAAGTAGACTTGGACAGAAAAGGGTCATCAAGCAAAGTAGAAACAGGAGGAGCATAAGGTAAAGGTAAAATGGAGGAAGAATTAGAACCATTTGAAGATGAAGCAAAAGGGAAGATAGATTCATGAAACACAACATCCCTTGAAACAAAAACAGAATGAGTGTCAAGATCAAAGAGTTAATAGCCTTTGACATTACAAGGATAACCAAGGGAAATACATTTTCCAGCTCTTGGAGAAAACTTATCTCTAGTTTGAGCAATGGTAGAGGCAAAACACAAACATCCAAACACTTTGAGATGATTGTAGTCTAGTGCCTTATGAAATAAAAGCTCAAAAGGTGTTTTATCATTCAACAAAGGAGAGGGAAGCCTATTAATGAGATAGGCAACTGTTAAAACACAATCACCCCAGAATTGAAGAGGAATGTGAGATTGAATTTGTAATGCCCTAGCAATGGAAAGTAGATGCTGATGTTTTCTCTCCACAACAGAATTTTGTTGTGGAGTATAAACACAGCTGTGTTGGTGGATTATACCATGAGAATTAAGGAAATCAAACATATCAAACTCTTTGGCATTATCAGTTCTGATAGACTTTATATTTTGGCCAAATTGAGTAGCAACCATGGTATAAAAGGAATGAAATAAAGGCCTAACATCAAACTTAGATCTCATTAAAAATATCCAAGTGGCTTAGGTTGCATCATCCACAATAGTAAAAAATTACTTAAAACCATCCATAGTAGGAGTTGAATAAGGACCCCAAACATCCATATGAACCAAATCAAAAGCACAAGCACTGATTTTATTATTAAAAGGAAAATGTTAGTCTTTTAAGTTTGGCCATAGGACAAACTTGACAATCCTTAGTACAAGAAGATAGTAAAGAAGGGATAGCATGACTTAAAACTCTAAGTTTAAGGTCTGAAGGGTGACCTAATCTTGCATGCCAAAGATAGGAAGATTGAGAAGATGCATTTGCAAAAGTGGCCGCAGAGAAAGGATGAAAAGCATCATTGAACTTGTGATTGACCAAGAAATCAGCAAGTGAAGTAGCGGGAGTATGCTGAAGATTGTCACACTGCAACAAGTACAAGCCATCAATTACCTTGCCCACCCTAATCGTTTCCAAGATAAAAGGTCCTGGATAAAACAATAAGTGGAAAGGAAGAGAAGAAAATAAGGTTGAGAATGTGTAAGGGTACTGACAGATAACAAATTGAAACTAAAGGATAGAACACAAAGAACATTAGTGAGAGTAAGATAAGAAGAAAGAACAACAATGCCAATGTGAGTGACTTATGCTGATTCCCCATTAGGCAATTGAACCAAGGATTGCATAGTAGCAATAATTGAAGTTAACAAATCAACTGAACAGACAAAATGATCAGTAGCTCCAGTATCCAACACACAAGTACACCTATCATAAGCCCTTCTATTGATCACTTGTGCAGAAAAAACACTATGTGAGAGATCAATACCTGTCATTTGCGCACTTGCAGAATTGGAAGATGCAACATTGGCCATTGAGGCTTCTTTGACTTGAGGTGGTATTGCAAGAGAAGAGCTTGAAGCACTAAACAAAGCAAGGAGCTGTTGACACTGTTCAGGTGTGAAGGCAGAATTTTGGTGATGCATTGGAGAATCACGAGGCAAGAAATCAGAAGAGACTTACAAGTTGGTCTGTCCTTGCCCTTGCCACCAGAAGCAGTACTAACAAGATTTGTACTATGATGATCATTTTGCATTTTGGCAGCTAAAATAGTGGAATCAACCTTAGCAACAAAAGCTTTAGGAACTGATCTGTGTGTCTCCTCTTGAATTAACAAAGAGTAGACCTTACTAAGAGATGAAACTGGGTCCATAAGCAAGACTTGAGTCTTGACTTGGGAGAAAGAATCATTCAATCCCATTAAAAACTTCATCACAGACTCTTTGACTTGTAAATCAGTGAGCCTCTTGTTGATGTTGCATACACATTTTCCACAAGTACATGAAGGAAATGGACTAATATTTTGCAATTGATCCTAAAACACCTTCATCTGAGTAAAGAAATCAGTGACAGACTCCTCACCTTGATGAAGTTTTGCAATTTCCTTTTGAAGATTGAAAACCCTTGGTCCATTGGTTTGAGCAAAATGATTCTTCAAATCATTCTAGATTTCTAAGGCAGTGTCTTCATAAATGATACTTGCTTGAAGCTTTGGTGAGACTGAGTTGGTTAACCATGTGCCCACCATATTGTCACACCTGATCCATGCTTGTACAGCTGAGGGAGTAGATACCAATGGTGATGAGAGAGCCAAAGTCCCATCGGTGAACCCTAATTTGTTCTTAGTGAGCAAAGCTTTCCTCATAGCTTGAGCCCAGGTTGAGTGATTTTCTCCACCTGTCAAATGCTGGGTAACAAGAACTAGACTTAAATTCTCTGCGTGATGCAAGAACAGAGGGTCATCCATTGGAGAATCTTGTGAAGAAGAAGAAGATGGATTCTTAGGTGTAGAGGCATTGGTAGAACCATTTGTATTTGCAGCAGAAGCCATTGTTGGCAAAGAATAAAATTTTCTCAAGAACAAAAAACAGAGTGATTTTCTCGAGAAAATTGAGAAAGAAAATTGAACTGAAAGAAATGCAAAACCCTAGAAAGATTTGGGAATTTGCTTTGAAACCATATCATGAAATGAATGAGAGGAAAAACTGTATTTTCATTAATTAGAAAGACTGAGTACAAATCTCTATATATATAAAAGCAATGAACCAAGTAACTGCCTAACTACAGAAACAGAACTAACTATCTTGAAACCAATCTTCACACGTGCAGTAACAAACTCTCTCACGTGTCATCACTTAAGTAAAACAATTCATCTACTAAACTCCATATCATATATACAGTTAAACCAATACAACTAAGCTGTCGTTTTACTACTCTGTTCTGACTTGATCAACCTTCTTCCTTCCTGCTCTTGCTCCCTTATCTTGCTAACTTCATCTTTACTCTGATAGGAGGTGATTATTATCATTATGCAATAAACACTATGATTGATCAGTTCTTTGTTTAACAAAATGGTAAATAGTGATGGTTCTTTGTTAATTTATAGGTGGACTGGTAAATGGAATACTGAACTAATGATCGAATGTAGTCGGGTGTAAGGTAAAGAACTGTGGAATCATTTTGTCTTCCTACAAATAGGAGACTAAGAGGTTGATTTCATTGAGTTACTAAACTGTCAAACCTGTTTAGTTAGTCTTACTTGGATTAATCTTTGAACTTTGAAATATATTCTCTCTCTTTCATGTAAGTCAACACAAACTTAGTGGCAATTCATGTATTTCAATCTGTAATCTGTTACAGTCATTACCTTTTGTTTTATTTGAATATAACTTATTCAGGCTATGATTTGAAGTAATATATGGTGCCAATATTCACTGTGTTACATGTCTTATAAGATGATAATTGAGTCCTTTACGGTAAACCAGTGAACAATGAGCTCCTTGAGTGCAAAGGAAGATTGTCTTGGATGGGCACAAAAGATGCACTGGCTTTTTATCACCTTACAGCTTCAACCGCAGGTATATATTTAGTTCAATGTTTTTTAGGGGTAAAAAAAAAAATGATTACTCGTCTTTAAAGTTGTTAATGAAGTCGAAGTCTTATTCCAATTGACTATACATTGTTGATTCCAAGTGAAAATTAGAGAGTAAATCTTGAAAGAAAAAGAGCTATTGATTCTCCTTAATATGTTATTCTTGCAAATGCCTCACCTCTTTAGACAACGTTTTTGGGCAAATTTTATGCGAGAATAGACAATAGTACTAATGTACTATGACAGGACCAAACGAAATTTACATAAAAACATGACTTTCATGCGCAATAAAATGAATTTGTAAAAAAAAAAAAAAACAAAATCCAATACAGCATTGGAAAAGAAAAGAAAAATTCAGACTTCTTAAGCTTGAAAGCAAGTACTCTAAAAGACACTAATCACATGAGGGCCAGCCCTGGAGCCCATTCCCCTTCAAAATAATGAAGATATTAACTCTACTTAGCGAAATTGAGTTGGGGAGAGGCTTTTTATTAGAGGGCAAAACTTATGTATAATTTCTTAGGTGACGTACTTTAGGCTTTCCAATTAAATTTAAATACATGACAATTCAAATTCAAAAGAAAAAAAAAATCACAGCAATGGATTGATTCCGTGTAATGCTCTCTCTATAAGCTTGACTAATAAGTGCTACAATTGAATGCATTCGTGCCAAATCAATGCATTTTATTTTGAGAAAGAGAAAGGAGTCCTTGAAAGTAGAAACACAACATGAAAATTATGAAAACTCAGAGCAGTATAATGAGGTAGTTGGACATGCCAAAGGAATAGAACACCACGATCGAGTTTATCACTAGTACTGAGGACCACTTGGAATGATGTGAAAAGGAATGAGCTTCGGTCTACTTCAGTTCATTTTCATCAACTTTGGTCCATTTCGGTATAAAATGGTTTATTTCAGTCCAATTTAGTCCTTTTTTGCTAGTTCGGTCCATTCAATCCAATTTAGTCTGTTTTGTTCCACTTTAGTTGATTCGGTCCACTTATGATGATTTGGGAGGAGATGTTTGTGTAAAAAGGAAAGGTGCTTCACTGACAATCATGTCGCATTAGCTTTTGATAAAATTACGTTTTTCTTATATTTTTGTAATATTTTTCATAATATAATGGTATGCTTGGTATACTGTAATAGACATTGTAATGTAATAGTTATTACTATGATTTAGCTATTTAATAGTTTGGTTATGTTTTTATTACTGGGAATAGTCATTGCTTCTAAATATCTATTCTTTAAAATGAGAAATAACTATTCGTCTCTTAGAGCACTCACATCAGTGGTTGTATAATTGTGCAAAATAAAAAAAGATGCAAAATTTACATAATATTTCCTAAATCTATTCCGCATCAGTCTGGCTATTGTTGTGTAAATATACACATTTGTTACAGTAATCGTGCATATTTGCATGGTTACTGTAGATGTGTATATTATTATTTTATTAATTTTTTCTCTCTCCTCTACTCTCATTAGTCTCTCTTTCCCCACATACTCTCAGCACCGCCTAACCACCACTCAATTACCACCACCATAACCCATCACAACCCATGATATTCCAATCAGAAAATCAACCAAAAACAAAGAAAAATCAAACCAAACCCAAAATCAAACCTTCAATGGAAAACTCAACAACTTAGAACCCAAAATCAAACTTTCAACAAAAAGCCCATCAACCCAAACCCAAACTTAAATCGAAGCGCCTGTCACCACTGCCATGGAAAGCTTGCTGCTGCCATTAGAGAAAAGAGAAACAAGTGCTTGAGAGCTACAACAAAGGAAAATATCAAAAAATAAAAAAATGAAGAGAAAAGACCGTGGAAGTAGAGAGAAAGATGTGATTTTGTGAGATAAAAAAGGAAAAAAAATAAAAAAGAGGGTTAGATGTTTTAGTGGTCGGGGTTAAAAGTGAGGGGGAAAGGAAGCTTACTTGTAAATACCTCTACAATATAATTTAATTATAAAAGAATTATAATTAAGTTTTTTTTTTTTTTTCAAACAAAGCATGGTTTTATTTGGAATTTTATTAAAGTCTATATTAAAATTTTTAATTCAAATCAGTGCCTTTTTTAAAAACTAAAATCATACTAATAGTAAATAATATCTCTCTCTCTCTCTCTCTCTCTCTCTCTCCAATACGTAACCTTGAAATGACACATTGAAATATTTTATTGATGGCAGAATGATGGTCGAAGACACCGATCTGTCAGTTGTCTCTAAAGCCACTATTTTGGTGGTCTGGCCACCAGTGCTAGTGGCACGGTGGGTGGAGACACCGATCTAGCGACGGTCGTCGGAAATACTATTTCAGCGGTTCGACCATAGGAACTCCACTACAAGTGGCTCCATTGGCCGAGCCACTAGTGTTGGTAGTTTACTTAAAATATAAGTTTAAATAAAAAAAAGTATGACCATTAGGGAAAATAATAAAAAATTGATGAAGAATGAATATTTTATTGAAATATCTTGTAAAATAGATAAACTGATATAAATGTTTTGTAAAAGTGATGGTGTAAAATAGAAAAAGTAATTTTTTGTGTGTAAAATAGACGGAATCTTTTAGAATAGCTAATACGGTTGCTCTTAAAGGGTTATAATAACTATTTCTTAGAAGGTGTATTAATTTCTAAAATTAATATATTTATAAATAAACTAACCTTCCATATATACAAAACAACTATGAAAATAAAGGTCATAAAAAATATCTAACTTTTCTTTCAAATTTTAAAAAATATTATTTTTTAGGAAATATAATTATAAAAGCTTATATTTCCTTAAATATATCTTAAGTTTTATTTTAATGTTACAATTTAAACAATTTGATTTAAACATTCCATTATCTTGAAGGTTCTATTCTTGTATTGTCACTAAATAAATAAATAGTAATAAGCATTACATTGCAGTATCTTGTATTCTTTGTGATACATATTCTTATTCCTATGTAATTACTATTACAGACTACCAAACGTACCCTAAGTAATGAATTTACTTATATCTATTTTCTCTTGAAGCCATTCAAGACATATAGAAGATGACCATTTATAAAAAAGCACAAAAAACATACTCTAACCACACAGTATATTATTCACAAAATGCATTTGATATCACTAATTCAAGTAATGAAACTTATGTTTTCTCGTAAAAAAAAAAAAAATCACATGTAAATTTAGCGAAAAGAGCAAAAAACTTCTTTGCTAATATTAACCTTTCGAACTATAACTCTATTAGAATTGATACATGTATGCGTTTGTTCAGTCTCTCTTCCAATTCTTTGGCAAACCGTTCTTCTCTTTGCTGTCACCACTTATGAGCCATCCATATCCAACCAAACACAGCAATCTGCAAATTATTGTTTTCAGTTTGAACCACCTTTAGCAACATATAAGATTATTCGTTCTCTACCTTTGGATACCATTTTTTCATTTTTGAAGTTTCAGTCCCATATTTACTCTATGGAAATCTTCAACTTTTTCCCTCTAAGCCATCATCCTATGCTTCAAGTCTCGTATGCTTTACTCATAATTTCATGCATTCCCTTTGCTATATCTGACATCAATGACAAACACATTGTTGATGACTCCCGAAAAACTATCCCCTTTCAGAAGTTTGGGTTCTTAGAAGACGGTCACACCTTGATTTCAATAAAAGATATCTCATGGAAATCAAAGACTCACAAGGAACAATTAAACTTAAATTCCATGGGATTTTACATTTTCAAAATGTCATTTCTGTTCCCAATTGTAATGGAGTCCTTTGACAACAATGACTCATGTGTTTTATCGAGCAAATATGTGCAAGTGTTGTCCACATTTGAAAAGCTCACCACCAACTCATCAGCCTATAATGTTTCCACAGCCGTTGATGAACCCGACGAATATATTTTGAGTTTTAGTAATTGCCAACCAGAGTATGCCGTATCAATGAATGTCCACACTGAGATGTACAATTTGAAACATGGCGAAAAGGAGTTCCTTTCTGCAGGCAAAACCAATTTGCCAATCCTCTATTTTATCTTATTTCTTATATATACAAGTTTGTTCGTTATATGGGTCTTCACATGCATTAAACAAAGACCAATTACTGAGAAAATCCATACAATTATGGGTGCATTACTTCCCTTCAAGATGCTTTCAATGATATCTGCTTTTGAATACTATACGTACGTGAGAAAAACGGGCACTCCTCATGGTTGGGATATAGCATTTTATGTTTTTGGGTTATTCAGAAGTGTACTACTTTTTACTGTCATTGTGCTTATAGGCACAGGGTGGTGCTTCCTGAAACCTCACCTACAATTCCGAGAGAAGAAGGTATTAATGGTTGTAATGCCACTACAGGTTGTTGAGAATCTAACTTATGTTATTCTGAGGGAAAAAGGTCTAACAACAAAGGAGTGGTCTTTTCTTTACTTTACATGGAACCGCACTCTCTTGCTAGTTGATGTAGTCTGTTGTTGTGCAATTTTTTTCCCTATAATCTGGTCAATTAGAAGCTTACGAGAAGCATCCAAAACAGATGGCAAGGCAGCTAGGAATCTTGAAAAACTAAAACTGTTCAAGCAATTCTACATGGTTTTGGTGGGGTTCTTGTATTTTACAAGGGTTGCAGTTCCGGAAATTGGTTATAGGTTGAATTATAGATATCAATGGGTTGGCAATGCCACCGAAAAGTGTGCAAGCTTGGCTTTTTATGTGTTTATTTTCTATAACTTTAAGCCGATTGAAAGGAATCCATACTTGGTGATTAATGAAGAGGAAGAGAATGCGGTAGGCCAGTTGTTGGAAGATGGTACATTAATTTGAACTCGAGGCTTTGACTTGGTGTGTCGTCTCTCCAGGTCTGTTCTACGCTGGGATGAGATTCACCATTCAAGCTTCTTGAAAAAGAAGACTAAAAACTCATACTTCATCCATGTTGTAGTTTCTTCTTATTTTTTCCAAGTTGTGATATAGTTACAGAGTGTATTCACTATTTTATTTGTAAACAAGAATTGAAAAGTACGTATTTTGTTGTCAAATGAAAGGAGCTGTAAGATAAGACAAAAATATTTCAAAGAAATGGTTGATACATCTAATCTAATCTAATCTAATCTAATACTATATATAAAAGCAGAAGCCTTTTAACAAGGTCCTGCCACATATACAACTTTTAAGTAGAATTGACACGTGTACAATTTTTTTTGTTTAAACCGTACGGTGCGTCTGGAAGACACACCTTTACCATTAAAATCACAATAGCCCGCAAGTTACATCTATTCAACCCGAAACAATCATAATAAAAGCCACTCATTGGCCCGCATGTTACACCTGTTCAGCCCAAAACAAACACAATAAAATCCATCCATTTCTCACATCGAAAGGGTTTTAAAGTTACAGAGATGGTTTGCTGAAAGAGGAAAAACACAAAAAACAGAGAGAGAAAAAGAGAGATTTCCTAAACTGCAGAACAATAGAGATTGAAAGAGAGATCGAAAACTTTACAAAAGAGAGATCAAAGCGCCTTCAGTCGAGATAATGAACCCGTTAAAACTAATGAAGAACAGAGATCTACAAAGAGATAAATTTCAGGGCAGCCACCATCATCATGCAATCGGAATCATTACCGGTGAAGGTTTTCTTTATTCTTTTTAAAATTACATGATAACTATGGTTTATATTTGAGTGTTTCGATTAAGGCATTTGGGTTAGATTTGGTTTTGTTCAAGGCTATAGGATTAAATTTGGTTTATGGGTAGGGTATATGTGTTGCTTTGGATTTATTTAACTCTTTCTTGGATTCAATTGTAGATTTCATTTGTAAATGATTGATTTCAATTTCAAATCTATGTAATAAAAAATTAGAGGGTTTTTCTTTAACTTTCTTTTTCTGGGTTTGTAGGTGGAAAGGCAAATCCTTGGAAGCAATCCAAGTCTGATTAGAGGCGGTACTACCAGCTATAGTTTCCACTCTATTAGAACCATCACTGGTAAATTTTTTTTTTTAATTGAAAGTTAAATATGCTTTAAGCTTGGATTGGTTTGATTTTTAGGTACTTGGGTTAGAATTTATTTTGTTTTCATTTTGGTATTTGGGTCAAGATTTATTTATTTTTATATGTTTTTGGGTTAGATTTGATTAGTTAATATTAGATTTCCTTTTCACTGTACAAGGGACGTTAAAAGGCAGCAAGAGAGAGAAGAACAAGAAAAAAAATTTGCAGACAGATGGTACAAGCTATGAGAGGCTTCAGTTGAACTTTGAATTTAACAAAGAAGACAGAAGGATTTTTCTTGATGTGGTATGAAATTTAGTCTCTTTATCTTTTTTTTTTTCCAAAATTTTTTTTGTGCTGTTTGTTTAGTTCTAAATTTTGGATATCATATTTTTTTACTGCGCAAATGTTAATGTTTTATTATTTATTGGCATTGTTTTTGGCACCCACGAAATATCTTCATCTAAAATTCAAATGCTATCAGGTACTAGATCTGTTGGAGATAGCAAAAGATATCACTTTGTTACCCTTTTTCATAACAATCTCAACTCCAAAGTCAAAACAGAGCAATGTTTTTGCCAAACAAACCTCTACTTCTCTTATTGTGTATGCTTTGTTTATATTCAACTAGTATGTAACCCATGCTACCGCATGGGAATGAATATAATTTAATAAAACAATGGAAATAAATATGTTGCATTTTATTATTTAAGTGATACTATTGGTTTTTTTATTTTATTTTTTATTAATCATGAGTTTAGTCATGTTTAAAAGACTTAGTTTATTCATGTTTAATAAATCTTAGCATTATGTAATTTTTTAACAAATATTTTTATCACACAAAATTCTAAAGAAAGAATGCCACATAGACATATATATTCAAGGTTGATTCATACATGGTACATATAGCTATGATCAAGTTGCTTTATCATAAACCATTTTTAGCAAAATATTTTAATCAAGTAAATGTGAATCTCATAGCGTGCATCTCATAACAATATATAACAGTAGAATAACGTGAATCTCATAAAAAAAATTTAATCAATTAAAAATTACTAAAATTATGAGCATAAAACGTAAAAACAAACAAATAGGATAAGTGCTAATTGTATATATGATCTGCAAAATAGCTTAAGTTCATGTCTTTACCAATTGTATATAAGTCTGAGTTTTAAGATCCAAGATCTATGAGTAAAGATCTAAGAAGACTGTGGTTCAATTTTGAGAAGATTCTCATATTTAATAATTAAAAAAAAAAACTATACATCCAAAGTCTACCTTTACAATAAACACTATATATCTCTTTAACATTCCAAAGAAAAAAAAAAAAAAAAAAGAGCCCATCATCAATCCTATAAACCAAAAATTTTTGAGAGAAAGAGATTGAGAACATAGGACGAAAATAAATAAATCTAATGAAAATAGAGAGTGAGAGCTAGATTATAAACCCCATAAAACTTGCAAACAAATAATAATAATAATAATAATAATAATAATAATAATAATAATAATAATAAAATCATATCTAATTAACAATTACCTTGCATATGAAGCCTGCCTTTGTAAAGGAGATCTATAATTGATTTGCAAAACAAAGCAAGAGAAAGAGAGATTAGACTGAATTTTGCAGAGATGGAACGAAACCAAAAAAAAAAAAAAAAAAAAAATCTTGATAAAACAGATTTAGTAGAGAAGTAGAAATTGAATTTTGCAAAGAGAGAGAGAGAGAGAGGAGGTTCGGATGAATATGAGTAGTGCAGGCTTTTTTTTTTTGAGAAAAAATACATGAAATCAAAAAATTACAATGGAAATTTATGGAAAACCTCTTCTTATATAAGATACAGAAATACCCAAATACATGCATCATTGATATCGAGAGATTCTTTTCAAATTCTTTATCAAATTTCATAACATTCATTGAACAATTGGAGAGTTGTATTGGAGAAGGAGAGATGAACCTTGAAATATGCAGATGTGGGGAGATGAACCTTGAAACACGCAGGTGTGATAAACCTTGAAACACGCAGGTGTGATAAACCTTGAAATACGCAGGTGTGGGGAGATGAACCTTGAAACACGCAGGTGTGATGAATCTTGAAATACGCTGGTGTGGAAAAGAAAAGAAAAGAACACAGCGAAATTACAATTGATCCACTTAAATTTAGACAAATGGAACCACATGAATCTTGACACATGGCACAAAATTAGGAATCTAATTTAGAATTGCAATTGGAATTGCAATTGGAGTTTCTCTCTGCTTCACCTATTATATATATATATATAGATTACTACTTTAATTAATTTCTTTTAAAGAAAAACCCATACAATATATCCCTTTTTTTTAAGCGGGCTAGGTTACTATGATTTCTAGAGAGAGGAATATGCCAATATGTCTATTTTCTTATGCCAATCTCTTTTTCTCTCCTTGGAAGATTGACAATCACTATTTGGTTTCTCTATCCTAAAAAACTATATATATATTATTAATGTATTCGAATAAATGCTTGAATGTGTGACGAAACCGAAATACATAAATGCTTGGGTATCTTTGTATCTATTTTATTGTTAGTTTCTATCACTCATACTGTTGAATTATTTTTGAACATTGTGCACTAATCTTAATTTCACTGAATTTTGCATATAAACTCATGTTGCTATTGCATATAACCTCATGTTTAAGTTGTTTTTCATATTAAGGTCGATCAAGATGTTTTATCATATTTAGGTGGGGGCAGACTCATTACATGACTTTGAGTATCCAGATTCAGAATTAGCAACATATGTGCACCTTGATGGCAAGTGTGAACTATAATATGCTGACATTTGCTGGTTGTGTTAATGGTTGAATGGTGAAATTTAAGTGGGGAGAAACTAGCAATGATGAACAATGGAGTGGGGGATTTTATTTTTTTAAATGTATTTGAACAATGATAATTGGTACCAAGTGTTTAGCGCACATTTTTCATAACTAAAACTTATTGTTTTTTCTTCCGTACATGCTTGCTTTTTGTTTCCTTTTAAAGAATGCCATGTCGTCTTTCACAATATGCTATATGGGATGGATGTTGTCTACAAGAGTGAAGTAGAATGATATCTTCCTTTATTGTTTTGGGATGTTATTCTATTGGGTCTAATATTTATAAATTTTACCATTTACCTAGAGATGGTGTCTTTAGGAAAAGTCTTTAAAAATCTCATCCACAATCCATCTGTTCTAAGTTATTTTCTTAGAACAATGCTCACTCCTAAATCATTGTATATATATTCTTGATTCTTGATATGCAGATTATTAACAAATTAACTGTTTTTAAATGGATAACATTAGAACTACGTTTTGATCCAGTTTAGTCTTGGTGTCCTATGAGCATTCAATGTTACAACCTTATACCCAATTCTTGATATGCATGTGTTTGCACCTGCACCCAATTAGTGACCAACAAATTGGCTAATTTATGGTATAATAATCCTTAGAGTTTTATAGAGTGCAACTCAATGCATCATTTTATGTTTTATGCTAATGCTATTTTTTTGTGAATATATATATATATATATATTTTAAAATTTTGCTAGGTCTTAATTGCTACGTAGAGCCAAAGTAGTTGAAAAAGAGGTAGAGACATAAGAAAATGAATATTGGTGAAATTGAGAAAGTGCAAATTTATCAAGATCCTAATGAAATAGGAGTTGATGGAAAAGGACAATGGTAGGAAGCAACAAGAATTTGAAAACCAAATGTACACAGCTCAAGGAAAGAGCAAGGCAATGCAGATTTCTATTGGTACCAGCTCTTATCTTTTAATAATTGGTATTGAGAATATTCTATAATAGAAGATTTGGTTAGGCCTACCATAACCACTCTCTTTGCACTTACATAGGCTTGGACATTTGATCTTGAGGGACCAATTTTTAGTTTCAACCAATGCAAGTACAAAATAAGGATTGGTTTTAAGGGGTCTCTTTTTTTCTCCCCCCTACCTCAAGATATATTTTTTGTTTGACTTTGTATTCTTGGAATTAATTGTCCTCTTTGCAATGTAAATTGGGGAGTTGCAATAAGAATCCTATAATGGTGATGAGGTATTTTGTATTTTCCTCATTATGTTTTATTTGAATATATTTCATGCATAAACACAGATTAAGATGGATTCTATAATGTCCTAAAACAATAAAAAATGAAGTTTATATATATAAAAAATAATAATAGGGAAGTTTGTTTTCTTTTTGTCTTTTTCTTTTTCTCTTTGTCTCTTTGTATCTTTCAATTCATTTTTTTATTTTATTCCAGGTACTGAGTTTGTGGTTTGCATGTATAAGGAAACACAAGCTCAAGAAAATCAAATCTTCAACTTTATTGGTTGTGGTACAAAATACTAAACCGAAGGAGGAACAGCCATCGGTCGATGAATATCAAACATTCTTCTGTATCTAAAGAGGTACTAACTAACTTTGTTTATTCATTTATTTCTGCTGTTTGGTAATGGTTTTTTTGCTAATCAGAGTAGTTTGTATGTTTTGGTTTGATTTCTTTATTGGTTAAGATATTTACTGACTCACACCGTTTCTATAATTTATAACTTGGTCTTGCATCATGCGGGTACAATGATGAAAGCATGTCACATTACCTTTAAAAATTTTCAAGCGCTGGTACATCTGCAAGCTCATTAGTTGCTCTATATAATACCTTTATAAATAGGCTCAACTGCTCAAGTAGTTGGTTGCAATTCCATGGTGCTTTTACTTAGTTGTGCTTATTTTGTCTTGGGTGTAATTTTTGGGTGGATTCATGTTGCAAAACATTTATCTCATTCCCATTTGGAACAAGCAAACCATGTGTTTGATAAAATGTCTTACTCACTTTTGCAAGTTCAAGTCAACTTCACACAAACACTAATGTTATAGCTAAGTTAATTATGCCATCCATTTGAATTCCAAATTTCATTTTCTCATGCTCATTAATGGTTTAATGTTGTGTCTATGGAGGGCTACAGTACAATTACAATTCCAATGTCACATGCGGCCAAATTGGTTTCAATGTCTGCTTTGACTATTCAGAAGCTGCCAATGCAATTGTTGAGTCCGAAGTACTCTTTACTAGCAGTGACAAAGTGAGGTTTGCTAGGCTATTTTTCTCTTTCCTTTCTCAATTCCTCTAATAGCATTTGAAGAAATCCTTGAACCAAATTTCCCCTACCTCTGTCTAAAAATTTCTACATTTGCAAAGATTATTAAGATGGACATGCAATTTCTATTGGAGTTACACGTGCCAAATGTGCGACACATGCAAACTAAGGAGTTGTTTTATTAGTTGGTTGGTGCCTAGAATTTACAAATCTTTATTCTTATTTTAATTAGAATGTAATAATGCTGGATTTTTAAAGGATTGTAGCATTTGGGCAGTAATGAGCTTGAGGGAGGACATCCATTTTATTATATTAACAGATTGTAGAGAACACATATATGGCTCATTGATCTTACTTTCCTAAAATTTTTTCCCATAGATAGAGCTTAAATTTTAATAAGCAAAACTAATTAAGTTGTGTTATTTCAATGTTGCATAGCATGGAGTAAGTTTGTCTGATTCCCACTATTAGTCCAAAACTTTATGGAGACTTTGTGGCTGAACGAGTTTCAAGGTTCTAATTTTAATAGGCTGGGTGTTGTTTTTATGTGTTTCAATTCAAGTTGTGACCAAAAGATAATTGAAAAAAAATTTCTCCTAATTTTAATGGTTTGGTTTTGGGAAAAATGAGCAATGCATTTATGCTTCAATGTAGCACGGGCGTCATATTCTGCAAATCATAAACCTAGGTGAATCTTGTTCCATATTCCCTTTGGTGGAAGATTTGTCTGGATCAGTAAAATACTAATGTTTTGGCATGCCTTATGAACTCCTTTTTGCTTTTACGTGAATATTGATATTGGGAAAATAAGAGATTTGAGACCATGCACTCTAATGAGTAACTCACCCTCTTTTGGTTCTATATCTCTACATCACCAAGACCAAAGTGAGCTTCTTATATAATGTTTAATCAGCAATTGTGACTGGTATAGTAAGCAATTCTAATTGAATATTTAACTGCAATTATTAGAATTGGAAAAAAGGTGTATGTGTGTATGTGTTGATCATACTTATGTTTGGTTTATCGCTTTACCATGAAGCTGCAATTTATATTAGACACACTTAATTTTGAAAGTGTCTAATGTAATATCTATTAAATAAAGTATAGTAAAAATGGAGACATATAATGTAAGCCCACTTCCCCCTCCACGAATGGACCACCTAGAAATTCCCAAACCTAAAAAAATTATGACAATCCAGCTTACCTAACAAGTCTCTTGCATAAGCAACTATGGTATACAAATTAAATAATGTGCCAAGAAAAAGAGATATTTTAAAACCTGAAAAAAGCAGTGTCACCATCAACTATTGTTCTTATTATCACAATTTATTTGTCACTTATGAATAATTATTTGAATGACAATATATACTTCCATTTACTTTTGGGTGAGAGAAGTTCCAGGGCAATGCAAGATGGAATCAAGGGACTCCTAGGGCTGACACTTAATTGAAATGGTCTGTACAAGTTATATCCCATGAAGAAGTACTCCAATGTATATAGTTTTAGGTATTGGACACTATATGCTTAAATATGCTACGTCATTAAATAAAGTTCATTAATATGTAAGATGATCCTGTGCATTGCGCAGGTTAAACACAAGTAGTTATTAAAACACAAGTAGTTATTAAATCACAACCTGATGTTAACCTAGTTTTGGAACCGAGTCATTGAGAGGAGGGAAGATTCTCCCTTAGGAGTGAATAATTTCTCAATGTTACTGTAGAGAGGGAAAATTCCCGGCCTATCACAAGCTGACACGTTATGCCACTAAGTCCACAAAGTATGGCTAGTTACGAAGCATCATATACTGCTACTGGAAATTTGTCAAATTTCATTTAGGTAAGAACATGAAAAGCATGCAAAATGCTAATCACATGCAGGTGCGTGTAAGCGATGATGCAAGCGAGTTGGCGCGTGTAAGCGATGACCCAAGCAATTCGGCGCGTGCAAGCGATGATACAAGCAGACCAATCAAGCTGTGACATGTGCCACCGATCAGACTTCGCCATGTGTCGCTCACCTACCACCAAACTCCTATAAATAGAAGCCTTCCTAAGGCATTTGAAAACACCAAGACATCTAAGGAAGAACCAGGAAGAGATCTTGAGTTCAGAAATTCAGAAGCTCTGCTGGAATCAAGCCCTGAAACCTCCAGGAACTTCAAGAACTTCAACTTCGAATACGAAGAACATTTGAAGGGAAATCATCCAAACCATCCTCCTAGATCTCGAAGGTCACTAGAATCAAGCTCAAAAGCCTCTAGAAACCTCATAAACCACAAATCAGCGAAGCTCTATGGATTCAAGCCTCCAAAGCCCCGAAGAACTTCCACCACAAACCTTCGAATACGAAGAACATTCGAAGCTAAATCATCCAAACTACTTGTCTAGATCTCAGAGGTCATTGGAATCAAGCTCAAAAGTCTCTTGAAACCTCAACAAACCACAAATCAGCGAAGCTCTACGGATTCAAGCCTCTAAAGCCCCGAAGAACTTCCACCACAAACCTTCGAAAATGAAGAACACACGAAGAACACGAAGAACGTGAAGAACGAAGGATTTATAACAAGCACATAGCCAGAGATTCATCGTAATTCCATTTCAAAGATCTTCGATCCATCCTTTAGCCAAATTGAAGGATAGCTCGTGTTCGAATCAAAATCACATCACAAATCTTTCAAGGATATCGAATCAGAGGATCACTCTTTTGTAATTATAGAGAATTGTACCAGACATTCATCAATAAATTCGCATTTGAGAAACTATATTACTTGTTTGATTAATTTGGAACTAAGAAATTTAGTCGTCCACAGTTACCATGAATATATATATATATATATATATATATATAAAAGCTGAAGCGTAACATTTATTGTTGTCATGCTTCTGTTGCCATGTCACCGGTCCCACTAACTTTCTTTTTTTTTTTTTCTTTTCCTTCCTTTTGCAAATAAACATTTTCTCAATCACATAAAAAAAAAAAAAACCTTCATCTCTTAATTAATGTTTCCTAACTTTTCAAATTTCCATTTATTTTCCTATCAAACCCAATTTAATAATAATTCAAACTTCCTTCAACTTTATGACTCCCCCTCTCCCTAATCAAGCAGTTTTGAAAACTGTTCAATTGCTACTTTATTAGAATTCCAAAAAAAAAAAAAAATGAAGGTTTATATTTTCCTGTTCTCCCTTATACTTTTTAATTTTTTTGAATTAATTCTGTTAGTGGTGTGCCACCAGAGATCTTAGGTGCCAACAATGTCGGTTCCCACAAACCTACTAGAAAAATCTCAAAGCCATGGTGAAGAATACATTAAAAGAATAGCAAAGGGTCTTCCTACTATAGTTTATGTGGTCGTTAATCATGGATGCATTTTTTTTTCCATTGATATTGTACCTCTTATGTGAATTTGTGTGATGCATTCTCCATTATGGATAAATAACTCTCTTTGTATATGTGTAGCATAAATTAGTTCTATTGTACGTACATATTAGTTGTGACATGAATGTAGATGCATAACTTAGTACAAGATATGTTACTTTTTTATTTTTTTTTGGGTATCATAGCATGGGCGTCTTATTCTGCAAATCATAAACCTAGGTGAATTCTGTTCCATATTCCCTTTGGTGGAAGAATTGATTGGATCAGTAAATACTAATGTTTTGGCATGCCTTATGAACTCTTTTTTGCTTTTACGTGAATATTGATATTGGCAAAATAAGGAGATTTGAGACCATCCATTCTAATGAGTAACTCACCCACTTTTGGTTCATTATCTCTACATCACCAAGACCAAAGTGAGCTTCTTATATAATGTTTAATTAGCAATTGTGACTGGTATAGTAAGCAATTCTAATTGAATATTTAACTACAATAATTAGAATTGGAAAAAAGGTGTATGTGTGTACGTGTTGATCATCCTTATGTTTGGTTTATCGCTTTACCATGAAGTTGCAATTTATATTAGACAGACTAAATTTTGAAAGTGTCAAATGTAATATCTATTAAAAAATGTATAGTAAAAATGGAGACAAACAATGTAAGCCCACTTCCCCCTCCATGTATTGACCACCTTGAAATTCCAAAACTTAAAAAAATTATGACAATCCATCTTACCTAACATGTCTCTTTCATAAGCAACTATGGCATACAAATTAAACAATGTGCCAAGAAAAAGAGATATTTAAAACTTAGAAAAAGCTGTGTCACCATCAACTATTGTTCTTATTATCACAATTTATTTGTCATTTATGAATAATTATTTGAATGACAATATATACTTCCTTTTACTTTTGGGTGAGAGAAGTTCCAGGGCAATGCAAGATGGACTCAAGGGACTCCTAGGGCTGACACTTAATTGAAATGGTCTGTACAAGTTAAATCCCATGAAAAAGTACTCCAATGTATATAGTTTTAGGTATAGGACACTATATGCTTAAATATGCTACGTCATTAAATAAAGTTCAATAATATGTAAAACGATCCCGCGCATTGCGCGGGTTAAACACTAGTAGTTATTAAATCGCAACCTGATATTAACCTGGTTTTGGAACCGAGTCGTTGAGAGGAGGGAAGATTCTCCCTTACGAATGAATAATTTCTCAATGTTACCAATATATATATATATATATATATATATAAAAGCTGAAGCGTAACATTTATTGTTGTCATGCTCCTGTTGCTATGTCATTGGTCCCACTAACTTTCTTTTTTTCTTTTTCTTTTCCTTCCTTTTGCAAATTAGCATTTTCTCAATCACATCAATAAAAAAAAAAAAAAACCTTCATCTCTTAATTAATGTTTCCTAACTTTCAAGTTTCCATTTATTATTCCATCAAACCCAATTTAATAATAATTCAAACTTCCGTCAACTTTATGACTCTCCCTCTCCCTAGTCAAGCAGTTATGAAAACTGTTCAATTGCTAATTTATTAGAATTCCAAAAAAAAAAAAAAAAACTACTAATTCTTTGTCAATATATATTTGCAATTGCTCGACCTCACTCTTGCAAATTTGGAAAGTCCCTCTAAAGTGAAGGTTTATTTTTTCTTGTTCTCCCTTATACTTTTCAATTTTTTTGAATTAAATTTGTTAGTGATGTGCCATCGGAGGTCTTAGGTGCCAACAATTTCGGTTCCCATAAACCAACCAAAAAAATCTCAAAGCCATGGTGAAGAAGGCATTAAAAGAATAGCAAAGGGTCTTACTACTATAGTTTATGTGGTCGTTAATCATGGATGAATTTTTTTTTCCACTGATATTATACCTCTTATGTGAATTTGTGTGATGCATTCTCCATTATGGCTAAACAATACTCTTTGTATATGTGTAGCATAAATTAGTTCTATTGTACGTACATATTAGTTGTGAGATGAATGTAGATGGATAACTTAGTACAAGATATGTTACTTTTTTTTTTTTTTTGTTGGTATTGTAGCACGGGCGTCATATTCTGCAAATGATAAGCCCAGGTGAATTCTGTTCCATATTCCCTTTGGTGGAAGAATTGACTGGATTTGTAAAATACTAATGTTTTGTCATGCCTTATGAACTCCATTTTACTTTTACGTGAATATTGATATTGGGAAAATAAGGAGATTTGAGACCATGCATTCTAATGAGTAACTCACCCTCTTTTGGTTCTATATCTCTACATCACCAAGACCAAAGTGAGCTTCTTATATAATGTTTAATTAGCAATTGTGACTGGTATAGTAAGAAATTCTAATTGAATATTTAACTGCAATTATTAGAATTGGAAAAAAGGTGTATGTGTGTACGTGTTGATCATCCTTGTGTTTGGTTTATCGCTTTACCATGAAGCTGCAATTTATATTAGACACACTTAATTTTGAAAGTGTCTAATGTAATATCAATTAAACAAAGTATAGTAAAAATAGAGACATACAATGTAAGCCCACTTCCCCCTCCATGTATGGACCACCTAGAAATTCCCAAACTTAAAAGGAAAGTTTGACAATCCAGCTTACCTAACAAGTCTCTTGCATAAGCAACTATGGTATACAAATTAAATAATGTGCCAAGAAAAAGAGATATTTTAAAACTTGAAAAGAGCAGTGTCACCATCAACTATTGTTCTTATTATCACAATTTAATTGTCACTTTTGAATAATTATTTGAATGACAATATATACTTCCTTTTACTTTTGGGTGAGAGAAGTTCCAGGGCAATGCAAGATGGACTCAAGGGACACCTAGGGCTGACACTTAATTGAAATGGTCTATACAAGTTATATCCCATGAAGAAGCACTCCAGTATATATAGTTTTAGGTATTGGGCACTATAAGCTTAAATATACTACATCATTAAATGAAGTTCATTAGTATGTAAAACGATCCCGCGCATTGCGCGGGTTAAACACTAGTAGTTATTAAATCCCAACCTAATGTTAACCTGGTTTTGGAACCAAGTCATTGAGAGGAGGGAAGATTCTCCCTTAGGTGTGAATAATTTCTCAATGTTACCATGTATATATATATAAAAGCTAAAGCGTAAGATTTATTGCTATCATGCTTCTGTTGCCATGTCATCGGTCCCACTAACTTTCTTTTTTTCTTTTTCTTTTCCTTCCTTTTGCAAATTAACATTTTCTCAATCACATCAAAAAAAAAAAAAAACCCTCATCTCTTAATTAATGTTTCCTAACTTTTCAACTTTCCATTTATTATTCTATCAAACCCAATTTAATAATAATTCAAACTTCCTTCAACTTTATGACTCTCCCTCTCCCTAATCAAGCAGTTATGAAAACTGTTCAATTGCTACTTTATTAGAATTCCAAAAAAAAAAAAAAAAAAAAAAAAACTTCTAATTCTTTGTCTATATATATTTGCAATTGCTCCACCTCACACCTGCAAATTTGGAAAGTCCCTCAAAAGTTAAGGTTTATTTTTTTCCTGTTCTCCCATATACTTTTTAATTTTTTTGAATGAATTTTGTTAGTGGTGTGCCATTGGAGATCTTAGGTGCCAACGATGTCGGTTCCCATAAACCTACTAAAAAAATCTCAAAGCCATGGTGAAGAAGGCATTAAAAGAATAGCAAAGGGTCTTACTACTATAGTTTATGTGGTCGTTAATCATGGATGAATTTTTTTTTCCACTGATATTATACCTCTTATGTGAATTTGTGTGATGCATTCTCCATTATGGATAAATAATTCTCTTTGTATATGTGTAGCATAAATTAGTTCTATTGCATGTACATATTAGTTGTGACATGAATGTAGATGCATAACTTAGTACAAGATATGTTACTTTTTTTTTTTTTTTAGTATTGCAGCACATGCGTCATATTCTGCAAATCATAAACCTAGGTGAATTCTGTTCCATATTCGCTTTGGTGGAAGAATTGACTGGATCAGTAAAATACTAATGTTTTAGCATTCCTTATGAACTCCTTTTTGCTTTTACGTGAATATTGATATTGGGAAAATAAAGAGATTTGAGGCCATGCATTCTAATTAGTAACTCACCCTCTTTTGGTTCTATATCTCTACATCACCAAGACCAAAGTGAGCTTTTTATAAAATGTTAATTAGCAATTGTGACTGGTATAGTAAGCAATTCTAATTGAATAATTAATTGCAATTATTAGAATTGGAAAATAGGTGTATGTGTGTACGTGTTGATCATCCTTATGTTTGGTTTATCGCTTTACCATGAAGTTGCAATTTATATTAGACACACTTAATTTTGAAAGTGTCTAATGTAATATCTATTAAACAAAGTATAGTAAAAAAGGAGACATACAATGTAAGCCCACTTCCCCTTGTACGTATTGACCACCTAGAAATTCCCAAACTTAAAAAAATTATGACAATCCAGCTTACCTAACATGTCTCTTGCATAAGCAACTATGGTATACAAATTAAATAATGTGCCAAGAAAAAGAGATATTTTAAAACATGAAAAAAGCAGTGTCACCGTCAACTATTGTTCTTATTATCACAATTTATTTGTCACTTATGAATAATTATTTGAATGACAGTATATACTTCCTTTTACTTTTGGGTGAGAGAAGTTCCAGGGCAATGCAAGATGGACTCAAGGGACTCCTAGGGCTGACACTTAATTGAAATGGTCTGTACAAGTTATATCCCATGAAGAAGTACTCCAATGTATATAGTTTTAGGTATTGGACACTATATGCTTAAATATACCACGTCATTAAATAAAGTTGATTAATATGTAAAACGATCCCGCGCATTGCGCGGGTTAAACACTAGTATTTATTAAATCCCAACCTGATGTTATCCTGGTTTTGGAACCGAGTCATTGAGAGGAGGGAAGATTCACCCTTAGGAGTGAATAATTTCTCAATGTTACCATGAATATATATATATATATATATATATATATATATATATGTAAAAGCTGAAGCGTAAAAGAATAGCCATGGATGAATTTTTTTTTTCCACTGATATTATACCTCTTATGTGAATTTGTGTGATGCATTCTCCATTATGGATAAAAAATTCTCTTTGTATATGTGTTGCATAAATTAGTTTTATTGTACGTACATATTAGTGTGACATGAATGTAGATGGATAACTTAGTACAAGATATATTACTTTTTTTTTTGGTATTGTAGCACGGGCATCATATTCTGCAAATCATAAGCCTAGGTGAATTCTGTTCCGTATTCCCTTTGGTGGAAAAATTGACTGGATCAGTAAAATACTAATGTTTTGGCATGCCTTATGAACTCCTTTTTGCTTTTACGTGAATATTGATATTAGGAAAATAAGGAGATTTGAGACCATGCATTCTAATGAGTAACTCACCCTCTTTTGGTTCTATATCTCTACATCACCAAGACCAAAGTGAGCCTCTTATATAATGTTTAATTAGAAATTGTGACTAGTATAATAAGCAATTCTAATTGAATATTTCACTGCAATTATTAGAATTGGAAAAAAGGTGCATGTGTGTACGTGTTGATCATCCTTATGTTTGGTTTATCGCTTTACCATGAAGCTGCAATTTATATTAGACACACTTAATTTTGAAAGTGTCTAATGTAATATCCATTAAACAAAGTATAGTAAAAATGTAGACATACAATGTAAGGCCACTTCCCCCTCCATGTATGGACCACCTAGAAATTCCCAAACTTAAAAGGAAAGTTTGACAATCCAGCTTACCTAACAAGTCTCTTGCATAAGCTACTATGGTATACAAATTAAATAATGTGCCAAGAAAAAGAGATATTTTAAAACCTAAAAAGAGTAGTGTCACCATCAACTATTGTTCTTATTATCACAATTTATTTGTCACTTATGAATAATTATTTGAATAACAATATATACTTCCTTTTACTTTTGGGTGAGAGAAGTTCCAGGGCAATGCAAGATGGACTCAAGGGACTCCTCAGGCTGACACTTAATTGAAATGGTCTATACAGGTTATATCCCATGAAGAAGTACTCCAATGCATATAGTTTTAGGTATTGGACACTATATGCTTAAATATACTACGTCAATAAATAAAGTTCATTAATATGTAAAACGATCCCGCCCATTGCGTGGGTTAAACACTAGTAGTTATTAAATCCCAACCTGATGCTAACCTGGTTTTGGAATCGAGTCATTGAGAGGAGGGAAGATTCTCCGTTAGGAGTGAATAATTTCTCAATGTTTCCATGAATATATATATATATATATATATATATAAAAGTTGAAGCGTAATATTTATTGTTGTCATGCTTCTGTTGCCATGTCATCGGTCCCACTAACTTTCTTTTTTTATATTTCTTTTCCTTCCTTTTGCAAATTAACATTTTCTCAATCACATCAATTAAAAAAAAAAAAAAACCTTCATCTGTTAATTAATGCTTCCTAAATTTTCAACTTTCCATTTATTATTCTATCAAACCCAATTTAATAATAATTCAAACTTCCTTCAACTTTATGACTCTCCCTCTCCCTAATCAAGCAGTTATGAAAATTGTTCAATTGCTACTTTATTAGAATTCCAAAAAAAAAAAAAAAAAACTACTAATTCTTTGTCTATATATATTTGCAATTGCTCCACCTCACCCCTGCAAATTTGGAAAGTCCCTCTAAAGTGAAGGTTTATTTTTTCCTGTTCTCCCTTATACTTTTCAATTTTTTTTTGAATTAATTTTGTTAGTGGTGTGCCATCGGAGATCTTAGGTGCCAACAATGTCGGTTCCCGTAAACCTACCAAAAAAAATCTCAAAGCCATGGTGAAGAATACATTAAAAGAATAGCAAAGGATCTTACTACTATAGTTTATGTGGTCGTTAATCATGGATGAATTTTTTTTTTCCACTGATATTATACCTCTTATGTGAATTTGTGTGATGCATTCTCCATTATGGGTAAATAATTCTCTTTGTATATGTGTAGCATAAATTAGTTCTATTGTACATACATATTAGTTGTGACATGAATGTAGATGCATAACTTAGTACAAGATATGTTGCTTTTTTTTTTTTTTGGTATTGTAGCACGGGTTTCATATTCTGCAAATCATAAACCTAGGTGAATTCTATTCCATATTCCCTTTGGTGGAAGAATTGACTGGATTAGTAAAATACTAATGTTTTGGCATGCCTTATGAACTCCTTTTTGCTTTTACGTGAATATTGATATTGGGAAAATAAGGAGATTTGAGACCATGCATTCTAATGAGTAACTCACCCTCTTTTGGTTCTATATCTCTACATCACCAAAACCAAAGTGAACTTCTTATATAATGTTTAATTAGCAATTGTGACTGGTATAGTAAGCAATTCTAATTGAATATTTAATTGCAATTATTAGAATTGGTAAAAAGGTGTATGTGTGTACGTGTTGATCATCCTTATGTTTGGTTTATCGCTTTACCGTGAAGCTGCAATTTATATTAGACACACTTAATTTTGAAAGTGTCTAATGTAATATCTATTAAGCAAAGTATAGTAAAAAAGGAGGCATACAATGTACGCCCACTTCCCCCTCCACGTATTGATCACCTAGAAATTCCCAAACTTAAAAAAATTATGACAATCCAGCTTACCTAACATGTCTCTTGCATAAGCAACTATGGTATACAAATTAAATAATGTGCCAAGAAAAAGAGATATTTTAAAACATGAAAAAAGCAGTGTCACCATCAACTATTGTTCTTATTATCATAATTTATTTGTCACTTATGAATAATTATTTGAATGACAATATATACTTCCTTTTACTTTTGGGTGAGAGAGGTTCCAGGGCAATGCAAGATGGACTCAAGGAACTCCTAGGGCTGACACTTAATTGAAATGGTTTGTACAAGTTATATCGCATGAAGAAGTACTCCAATGTATATAGTTTTAGGTATTGGACACTATATGCTTAAATATACTACGTAATTAAATAAAGTTGATTAATATGTAAAACGATCCCGCGCATTGCGCGGGTTAAACACTAGTAGTTATTAAATCCCAACCTGATGTTAACTTGGTTTTGGAACCGAGTCATTGAGAGGGGGGAGGATTCTCCCTTAGGAGTGAATAATTTCTCAATGTTGCCATGAATATATATATATATATATATATATATATATATATATAAGCTGAAGCATAACATTTATTGTTGTCATGTTTCTGTTGCCATGTCATTGGTCCCACTAACTTTCTTTTTTTCTTTTTCTTTTCCTTCCTTTTGCAAATTAACATTTTCTCAATCACATCAAAGAAAAAAAACCTTCATCTCTTAATTAATGTTTCCTAACTTTTCTACTTTCCATTTATTATTCCATCAAACCCAATTTAATAATAATTCAAACTTCCTTCAACTTTCTGACTTTCCCTCTCCCTAATCAAGTAGTTATGAAAACTGTTCAATTGCTACTTTATTAGAATTCCAAAAAAAAAAAAAAAAAAAAAACTACTAATTCTTTGTCTATATATATTTGCAATTGCTCCACCTCACCCCTGCAAATTTGGAAAGTCCCTCTAAAGTGAAGGTCTATTTTTTCCTGTTCTCCCTTATACTTCTCAATTTTTTTGAATTAATTTTGTTAGTGATGTGCTATCAGAGATCTTAGGTGCCAACAATGTCGGTTCCCATAAACCTACCTAAAAAATCTTAAAGCCATGGTGAAGAATACATTAAAAGAATAGCAAAGGGTCTTACTATTGTAGTTTATGTGGTCATTAGTCATGGATGAATTTTTTTTTCCACTAATATCATACCTCTTATGTGAATTTGTGTGATGCATTCTCCATTATGGATAAATAATTCTCTTTGTATATGTGTAGCATAAATTAGTTCTATTGTACGTACATATTAGTTGTGACATTAATATAGATGCATAACTTAGTACAAGATATGTTGCTTTTTTTTTTTTTTTGGTATTGTAACAAATTTAAATATTATTATGGGATGCCTTTGTTGCAAGACTTTTTGCCAAATTTCTAGAATTTGATGTCAGTGGACATGTAAAAAGGTATATAAGGTAGCAATAGACAACCAAGAAGAAGACTAGGGTGAAAGATTATCCAAGTTTGGACAAAGCCTGAAAATCCACGAAGACCAATTGGATGTGTGAAATTCCACAAAAATTTATGCTTGGCTATAAGAAGAAATTGAATTTGGATAAAATATGAAGAAGACCAATTGAATTGAATTGAGATTTCTATCACAAGTCCTCTCTCTCTTTCTTATTGTTTTGATTTAATTTTTGTTTGAGACAATACTTAGTTAAAAAAATTTAGTTGTATTCTAGATATACTAGAGGAGAAAATTCTAAAAAGAAAATCAAGTTGTTGAAAAAAAATAGCATAATTCAAAATCTAAAACTAAAAACCCAAATTAGGAAAACATAACGCACTATAACATAATTTAAAGGAATATGAACCACCTAAAAAAGGGATAAATATCAATCAAATACACCCAAAAATAATAGAATGATATATTTGTATCTGTAAAGATATTGAGATGAAAAATAATTTTAGGAAAATTATTTAATTTTTGAAAAGTATTATGTCTACAATATGTTCACAAGTCATAGTTGGTAAGTTGTTATCGGTTCTAATTTAAGCCTACACTGAAATTACTTTTTGCCAATCAATAATAATCAATAGCAATTTACTACATATGATTTGTTGTGAAATTATTGTTGACATAACATTTCTCTTAATTTTTTGATAGAACAAATTATTTTTAATAAATTTAGGGGAACAAATTATATTTATATTAAAATTATAAAGTATTTATCTATTCTCATGCATTACGTGGGTCTACAACTAGATACTGTTAATCACAAAAACCTAAAACTATTAATGAATGAAAACCATTACCATAATGGATATAATATCCTACTGTGGATGTGAATGCCTGGAGAAAGCATAGTCTTAAAACTTCTAGTTGTACCTTGATCAAAAACAAAAAAAATAAACAAATTTCTAGTTGTACCGAAGGTCTTGGGCCCAGTATGGTCCTGTGCGTATATACCAATGGAGGTGATTATTATTACAATGCAATAAACAATACGATTGATTTGTTCTTTGTTTAATAAAATGGTAATATAGTGATGGTTCTTTGTTAATTTATAGGTGGACTAGTAAATGGATTACTGAACTAATGATCGAATGTAGTCGGGTGTAAGGTAAAGAGCTGTGGAATCATTTGTCTACCTACAAATAGGAGACTAAGAGGTTGATTTCATTGAGTTACTAAACTATCAAACCTGTTTAGTTAGTCTTACTTGGATTGGTCTTTGAACTTTGAAGTATATTCTCTCTCTCTTTCATGTAAGTCAACACAAACTTAGTAGCAATTCATGTATTTCAATCTGTAATCTGTTAGTCATTGCCTTTTTTTTTTTTTTTTTTGAATACTGTTCAGGCTATGATTTGAATACGTTGAGGCTATGATTTGAAGTGATATATGGTGCCAATTAATATTCAGTGTGTACATGTCTTATAAGATGATATTTGATTCCTTTATGTTAAACCAGTGAACAATGAGCTCCTTGAGTGCAAATGAAGATTGTCTTGGATGGGCAGCAAGAGATGCATCTGGCTTTTTATCACCGTACAGCTTCAACCGCAGGTATATATTTAGTTCAAATTTTTTTAGGGGTAAAAAAAAAAAAAAAAAGATTACTCGTCTTTAATGGAAGGGAAAAAAAGAAGCCTCTATGTTTACACATTATTTATTAAGGAAACACTTGCCATGCATCCATTGTTTTAACATACAAATCCATCATCTTGAAGGGGGCTAAAAAAAAAATAAAACAAAATTGAAGTCATCTCTGTAACATATTCTATTCTACTTTCATGAAATTCCCTCACTTCAAATTACTTTTGATGATGGTCCATTTGCCAATTCAAAATATTTGATTTGTTCATGAAAATGTGTTCAGAAATATGAGTGGAGGCATCAAATTTTATTGAGCGACCAAACAGGCCTCAAGTGTTTTGTTCTCATTTCAACTTTTCTTGAATAATTTTATTTTGGGGGTGCTAAAGTCAAAATTGCTTGATTTGTCTATGCAATAGGTAGTAAATCATTTCACCTACTTTCTTGACCTTTTCTCAAATGTCAAATAGTTGATGTAATTTTTTAAGAAAAAGGAAAGAATTTTTACTTGGATATTGTTCCATCCTATGAAGCATGGATCAACAGTCAAGTTCAGTCGCATATGCATATAATGCAGTAGAACATACTATACTCACAGAATTCTATGGTGATGGATGATTCCTTTCTTGAGTTGCAAAAAGCAAGCAAAAGAAAAGAAAAACTTTGTCCTTGAATGCACATAGATATCGTCCTCTTTGTACATTGTGTCATTTTGTTTAGGTATTTTTATTCTCTTTCATGTTCATAATGGAAATAACTTGATAAAGTTAATGGAAATTATTAAAAATTTCACCTGAAAGTGAATTTAAAATGTTGTTTTCCATTTCATTAGTTGACAATAATGATCCTATGCCTGAGTTCTCATATGAGTTTAAAATCCATGATTAATAATGTTTGAAATTTGCATTGCTTGTTAAATGCAGTTTGTTCTGAGCAAGAATTAACTTGTAACGATGAAGAAGAAGTTCATTGCGTAGAAGGAGCAGTTTCAACCTTTAATGGGGTGGATGATGATGGTACTATTACAAAAGGAGGATATTCCAGCTATATTGTTGTCCATGATAGGTAAGTATTCTTTGATGCTACTGTATTCTCTTTCTTCATTTTCCTATAAATGCAAAATTCACTATTACATAATAATACAACCCCCTCCCCTCTCCCCCCAAAAAAACCCTGGTTTAAATAAATGTGTCTGTTAAATTTGATAATTTGATGTGATAATTTTGGCCTTTTAGCTTTATACTCGTGAGATTTGGCAAGTTTTTCGCAAATTAAGAATATTAGTTTTGGTCTCGCAGGTACTGCTTCAGGATACCTGATGGCTATCCATTGGCTTCAGCAGCTCCTTTGCTTTGTGCTGGAATTACCGTGTACAGTCCCATGATACGCCACAAGATGAACCAACCTGGTAAATCTCTGGGCGTGATTGGACTTGGAGGTCTTGGTCACATGGCGGTGAAGTTTGGGAAGGCTTTTGGGTTGAATGTGACTATTCTCAGCACTAGCATATCCAAGAAAGAGGAAGCTTTAACTTTGCTTGGTGCAGACAAATTTGTGGTCTCATCTGACCAAGAGCAGATGAAGGTAGATTTACATTAAATTTCTTATAAAGCTTTTCAATTTTATGAACAAGCTGAATCTATTGAAAAAAAAAACACACGGATAACAAGTCTTACAAGTGGCATGGCATGATTTTCCACATCAGTAGGCCCTAATTCAATATCCATCTTTGAATTTGTGGCCATTATTTAAGAAATTGAACCACGAGCAACAGTATGATACCTTATCATCGCTCTCACTCTGATTTTCCAATCCTGATTATAGAGCATTTTACTGAAATAGTTTACCTATCTTTATGTATTGTTGTATTGATTTGTTAGCATGCTATATACAGGCTGAGGCTAAGTCATTAGACTTTATAATTGACACAGCAGCTGGTGATCACCCATTTGATCCATACATGTCACTGTTGAAAACTGGTGGCGTTCTGGCCCTAGTGGCATTCCCAAGTGAAGTCAAATTCCATCCAGCAAGCCTTAACATAGGTACTTTGACAACTTTTAGTTTTGAAGAGTTTAATGCAATTTTAAGAACTCTTTTAGTTGGTGATAGCTTTCTAGGCTTGAGTGTAATATTGAACAACATTCATTGATCTTTTGACAGGAATGAAAACCGTTTCTGGTAGCGTTACAGGTGGTACAAAGTTGATACAAGAAACGATAGACTTCTGTGCTGCTCATAAAGTTTACCCAAACATAGAAGTAATTCCAATTCACTATGCAAATGAAGCTCTTGAGAGGCAAATAAAAAGAGATGTGAGGTATCGGTTTGTGATCGATATTGAGAACTCCCTAAAATGATTCTGCATGATGCAAGTGGTTAACTAGCCTGAAATAATTGAATTGGCTATTGAGTGGTATTGTGAGGAATGATTTTACTTGCATACTAGCCTGAAATAAGTGAACGGGTTGTTGAGCAATATTGTGAGTAGTGGTCTAATAAAAATCAGAAGTGTGAACTTTTATATTGTGAACCCCTTTGTATCATAGTCTTGTCACCTGTGCGTGTGCTTGTGGGAACAATGTTTTTTTTTTTTTTTTTACTTTTTCTTTTGGTAAAGTAATATCATGTTGCGCTATTTTATCTATCACGTCATTAACCATATAATTATTTTCTTTCTTATTTATTTTTTATTCCTAAATTTTATTGACATTATTAAATATATTAATAGATTGACTTTACATATTCATCTTAGTGGTTCTCCCTTCTCCACGTGTGTGTTAAAATATTTAGTACTTTTAAAAGAAAAAATAGTGGGTTAATCTCACATTGGAAAATGAGTGTGAGTTTAAGAGATTAAAAACCTATGCTGTATATCCAATAGTTGGCCTCTTTTGGATATACATCACTGTCAGTTTCTTTAAAATTTTTTCTCCTCTTTTTGTGTGTATGTTAAAATATTTAGTATTCTCAAAAAAAAAAAAAAAAAAAAACCTTTACATATTACTTTATCTTTACATATTCATCTACTTTAATTTAGATGTTTATAACTAAAATATAAAATCAATGAATAATAAAAAACCAAAAACAATTTCTATACATATTTATCTATTCTATATATAATAATGAAGTTTTGCAATAAATTTTACAAATCTCTTTTTTCACCACGTCATTAGCATCCTTTTTTTTTTTTTTTTTTACAATTTTTACTTTATTCAAATTTTTATCTTCTTCAACTATTATCTTCTTCTTTCAATCTTTTATCTCCTCCAATCTTTGTCTTTTTGAAATTTTCATTATATTCATTTTAAAATTTTCTTCATCTTTTTAAATTCTACCATTTCTAGATTTTCTCAATCATTGTCTTATTACATTTTCAACCTTTCATCTACTTCAACCCTTCCTCTTTATCTTAATTTTCTTATAAATTTCGTTTTACTTCATTTTTGCCTTTCTCCTCTGTTTCTTCCAAGTTGTTTATGACAAAAAAGGTCACTACGCACTCTCTCTCTCTCCAATTTTGTTTCTATTTTGGTGGATTCTTTTATTGTTTCAATAATTTTTTTTCCACTAATGGTGTTTTTTTTGTTATTATTGATTTAAGTTTTGCATCACATTTGTTTATCTTTTTGGCAAATTTGTATCAACTTTTTTGCATTTTTATGTATTTTGGTATTCTAATTCCCAATCACAAGTTCTTTTTCTTTATTCCACTGGTTTGATTTGATTTGGGTTAATAATTAGTTGTTTTGCATGTTTGAATTTGAATTTTTTTAGTAATCCATTTAGATGTTAAACTATGAGACTTTATTGAGATTTTTTTTTTTTTTAAAAATAATTTTGGTTGGAAAAATTTGTAGTATTTGTAGCAAAAGTACTCTAATTAGTTGTATTAAAAGTACCATATATTGCTACTTATTTAGACAAAAGTAAAGATTAGTGAAACAAAAATAATTGGATGAATGAGATTTTTCCAATTGTATTATTATTATTATTATTATTATTATTATATAAGGATGAATGTAGAAACTTAATTAGGATATTTTGCTAATAATTTTTTATTTGTAATCTTTTTGGGTGGGCAATTTTGCAGTTTTTGTAGAGAAAAATAATCTCTATAGATTAACAACAACAAATTGTTTTCCTAATTGGTTCAATTAATCATTGTTAAGCGATGATTGATATGAAATTTTTTTTGCTTGCAAAGCATCTTCATATGGGTATGTTTTGATTCAGTATATATTTATGAATGTATAAAGATAAGCAATGTATTCAAGAAGAGAGATCATGATCCTACTTTGTAAATTTCAAAAGAGATAGATTTGTTTGAGATTTAAGATAAATTGAAATTTTTTTATGGTGGGAAAATTCTATTTTTTCATTCATTTCTAACTGTCATCATTGGAAAAGCTTAAATCCCCCTTGCACTTTATCACTAACAAATTAGCTCATAATATGAGTAGATGAAAATTTTAATATAAAAGAAAGTAATATATATATAATTTTTTATTTATAAAGAACACAAAATTCATTATTTAAGAAAAGAAAGAAATATGATATTGTCTATTTTAGGATAAAAAATCCCTACTCTTTGTTGGTTTGGTAAAGGTTATATTTTTAAAAAATAAAACATTTCTTAACTAATAGTTTAATATATTTAAAATTAAATTCACTTATGAAAAAAAACGCATTATTATACATTACTAATCCTAATATATGATTTTATGAATATTTTTAAAAATAAATTATATATTATATTTAATTACAAATACTAAGATATTCCTGCACATCGATAGAATTGCGGCTTTTTATATGTTAAAAATGAAGCATCAAGCAAAAAATGTCATATAGAGGCACTTAAGTGTGCTAGGCCGATGCAGATAAGAACATGAGATTCATAAAAAAAAAAATTAGATAAGTAATTGAGAGTGGAATGCAATTTTTCTTTGTTGCTTGGGAAGCAAAGAGAACACGTTACCATGGCAAATTACTGTTAATTCCAAAAACTCAAACAATTAGGAATAGGTGAATTCGATTAAGCGTATGTCTCTGGTTTGGGAAAAAAGCAAAAAAAAAAAAAAAAAAAAAATTGTATGTCAAATAATCTAATTTTTAACATTTTTTTTTAAGAAAAAAGCTTAGCTTTTAGCTTTTTTGTCATCCATTTAATAAAAAAATTACCAAAAATCACATTTTTTAAATAAATATTATGTAAATAAGTTACCGAAAATTTGAGTACCTAGCAGTCATCAAATCAGATGAATGAACGCCATTACCACAATGGATATGTGGCTTGGAGTGCATGAAGAAAGCTTCCCCATGAACAACTCCAAGTTGTACTATTGTAGTAATGATGTTGGGCCCAACATGGGCTCTCCCCTTCCGCGAAACGGGAAAGCGGCAGTGGTAGGAATAAGTGCATTTTGTACCACTTTCAGAGCCCAAAACGAGCATTTTTAAACTCAAAACCCAAAATGCATGTTTGGTAAATTATTGCCACCGGTCCAAAAGTGGCTTTTCCAAATACAAAGGATTCTTGCGTTTTCATATTGGACCCTTGTGGCTGCGATGTGAAAACGCAAATATCATTTGTAATGTTACCGTTGGTCATTTTAAGTATTTTCCCTAAACTGCCATTGTTTTTATTTTAAAATTCCAATTTTACCCAGATCTCTACCAAAAAAAATATCATCATGGAGTTGGAGAAGAATTTCTCTACACTTTATGCTCCCTTCTCATTAATTGCAAGAAGCCCTAAAAAAGAATCCCTTCGTGCTGGTAGTAATGGTTATTGTTAGGACATATGTGATTGAATGCTAGGAACATATGACAACATTTAATGTATTGGCTAATCTTTTGGCAAAACGTACTTTACTTGTATTTGGATAGATTCAGGACGTGTTTAATGCTTCAAGAAACAAGGTTTCAAGTTTAAGTGTTAAAGCCATGTAAGTATGTCCAAGAATCAAGTGAGAAAATGCTTGATTTTGAAGCGTGACAGCTAGTATCTATTGAGATTTAAAAGCTGTTGAAGCTCGTGGCTCGACAACTAGCTCGATAGATGGCTATCTATCGAGATTTATGAAACTTAGTTTTTTAGGACTGTTTTTCATCCAATCCATGAGTATGTGTTTGAGTCTTCTTTTCTCACAACCTTAAACATATATAATGATTATTTTAAGGGTTGTATCAGGTTGCACAACCAAGAACACAATTGCACAAGAGCATAATTCCTTAAGTGTAACCGGAAACCTAGTTTGCCCTATTTCTTAAAGAAGTTGCTGTGTTTATACACCATAGGGCTTTGTGACCAAGTAACTTCGTGATCTTCATTGGTTGAAGAACAAAAGAATTTTGCAGCCAATATCCTTCTCAAGTTGGTAATCAAGTCGAGTACTAGGATTCGCGCACCTATTGGTTAGTCATGTACTGAGAGCTGTGCAATACAAGAAGAGATTGTCATTACAGAACAAGTCCAATTGGGCATTGGGGTAAGAGTTCAACTGTAGGTTGGTATAAAGTACTGAGATTCATTTACTTGTAATCGCTTGTTTTGATAATAGTAGATTCTCAAGAGTAGTGACCTTAAAATCACCTAGTGGGGTTTTTATCGTGTAGGTTTTTCCTATTCTTAAACAAATCACCGTGTCATTTAATTTCTGCTATATATTTAGTTATTTGGTGATTTGTTTTTGCTGCCACGCTCATTGCATGTAATTGAACCTAATTAATGCACTTGACTAATTAATTGGTTAATTTATCGCAATGGGTTAATATATTCTTGGCCTATCAGTTATTCTTTCTTTTCCTTTCCTCCAAATTTAACCAACCAACCACAAAATGGATAGAGAAGGACATGCAAAGAAAATTATTGGCAGAAGAACATAAACAGAAGAGCAGACATAAAATATGACCAAATATACACAGAAGGACAAGAAACTCAACTACTGATCTTACTCTCAAATCTCAACATTTGATTTGGTTTTAGAGTTACAAAGGGAGAGAGGAGTTTGGTTTGGTTCTTGGAAACTGTTTGATGAAATTAGAGAAAAGGAGAAGCAGAAAGAAGATAATTGTGGATGGGAGAAGATAAAGGCGAAAGAAGATAAGGCCGAAAGAAAGGCGTGGTTGAGAAAAAAAAAAGTAAACAAAAATTAAATAAAAGTAAAAGGTGAACAAATTATCAAAACAATTGAAGTGTCAAATCTTTCATATGACAAAATAAAATTAAATAAATTAATAAAATATTAGACTAGGATTGACTACAACTTAAAGCAAATAGTATCGTGAAAATAGTCACATTTTTGTATTTCTAAAATTTTTAAATTAGTGCTATTTTTCTTTAGAAAAAAAAAAAATAGTACTATTGACAAAATATTTTCACAACAATTTCATAATAAAGTTTACGCAGTAAGTTGTTATTGGTTCTTATCTAGACCTACTAGTGACATTATTATTATTTTTTATCTACCATTAACAACTTGCCATTTAGACTTTATTGTGAAATTTTTGTAAAAATGTTGTGTCTATAACTTGCATTAAGAGAGGTAATTAAAAAAATAATTCTCTTATATATATATATATATCTTATCTTTTTTGGTAATTTATACATCAAACAGCCACTTTTTTTAGTGCTAGCTAAATATTTCAACTTTTTCAAAAAGTACTTTTTGACAATTTTTACCAAACACACTACTTTTCAAAAATCCCAATTTTACCACACTTTTTAAAAGCACTATTCTTTTAAAAATCACAGTTTGAGAAAATTGAACTAAACTCACCCAAGTCTGCTCCCACATCAATTTCTATAACTTTGGTTACAACTTGCCTACATAATGAGAGTTATAAGTGACAAGAAAAAAAAAAAAAGTAGATCTAACGGAGTTAACAATTTCACTACTCAAAAGTCATCTCATAAGTAGCAATAGACTCACTCATCCGTAGGCTTTCTCTTAGTTTTTGTTCTGCTAAGTTTTGTAGGGTTCGGAGATTGGACAATGTAGCAGCACATGAAAGTTGAAACTACCAATTTCAATAATGGTAATCTCCCTCTTGTTATTGTGTCTATTTGTAAGGAGCATTACCTTTCTTGTCCTCTTCAGGTTTAATTTTATTGCAAATTATCAAAAAGACTCACTCCTGTGCGGCAGTGACAAGATCATATATATTTTTTGAGAAATATGTTAAAGAATGCTCTACGAGTATTGTTTTAAAAATTTTTTTTAGAATCTTCTGAAAAAAAGAAATATTTTTAGAAATATTTATAAAAAAATGATAAAACAAATAATTTTTCTAACAATTTTTTTATATTTCTTATAAAAATAGTGTTAAGAAACTATTTATTAACAAGAGAAATTGACTTCAGCAGCACATGTTAACATTATCCTTATATATTACGTATGCAGTATGCAATGATTTATCCTTCATTCTATTTTTTACGTATGCAATGATGTACTTTGTATTTGTATGAAATTATAGAGCTGAAAGATTTTGGCAACAGTGCTGAATCTGATTGATGGGAAATTGACTTAAGCAGCACATGTTAACATTATCCTTATTATTACGTATGCAATGATTTATCCTTCATTCTATTTATTACGTATGCACTGATGTACTTCGTAGGAGACTTTTGCAAGAGTTTGAATTCGCGTACTGATATATAGTAAATACTATCAAACCTATTAAAAGTTGTCTTACTTGGTTTGGGTCTTTGGACTGGAGTAATATTCTCTCTCTCTGGTAAGCCAACACAAACTGAATTGCAATTCATGTGTTTCAATCTGAAATCTGTTACAGACAGTACCTTTTTATGATATATATTGTATACTCAGCCTTTGGCTCCTATTTTATTTTGTTTTCTCTTTTGAAGTAAATATAAGTTGCCAATATTCACAGTTTTGTCTTATGCTAGAAAGTCAATTTCTTGATTTTATTATAAGCTAATATTTGATTGCTTTATGGTAAAGCAGTGAAAAATGAGCGCCTTGACTGCAAATGAAGTTTGCCTTGGATGGGCAGCAAGAGATGCATCTGGCGTTTTATCACCTTACAGCTTCAACCGCAGGTATATATATAAGAAGCCTCTTTGTTTACACACAGTTTATTAAGGAAAAGTTTGGTTGTCTATGAATTTGAACACAGACATTCATTGTTTTAACGTACAAATCCATCATCTTGAAGTGGGCTATAAAAAAAAAAAAAAAAACGAAATTGAAGCCATTTCTGTAACATAGTCGACTCTACTTTCATGAAATGTCCTCACTTCAAATTAATACTTTTGATGATGGTACATAATCTTGCATTGCCAATTCAAAACATTGGATTTGTTCATGAAAAAGTGTTTAGAAATATGAGTGGAGCCATCAAATTTTATTGAGCGACCAAACAGGCCTCAAGTGTTTCTTCTCATTTCAACTTTTCTTGAATAATTTTATTTTGGGGGTCCTAAAGTCTACATTTCTTGATTTGTCTATGCACTAGGTAGTAGCAAAATCATTGAACCTACCCTTTTGTCGAATGTCAAATAGGTGATGTTAGTTTTTAAGAAAAAGAATAGAATTTCTACTTGAATTTCAAATGTTGTTTTCCATATCATTAGTTGACAAAAATGATCCCATGCCTGTGTCCCTATATGATTTTGAGAACCATGATTAATAATGTTGAAATTTGCATTGCTTGATTGTTATATGCTGTTTGTTCTGGTCAAGAATTAACTTTGGGAAATTTTCTGATCAGGGCCATACGGAGTGATGACGTTTCAATAAAAATTACACACTGTGGAGTATGTTATGCTGATGTAATTTGGACTAGGAATGGACTCGGGGATTCAAAGTATCCTTTGGTGCCTGGGTAAGTGGACAAACTGCATACTATGAGAAGCTTTAGAATTCTATGAACTGATATAAATGTAATATTTGCACACCAGACATGAGATTGTTGGCATTGTGCAAGAGGTCGGTTCTAATGTTAACCGCTTCAAAGTTGGTGACCACGTTGGAGTAGGAACTTTTGTCAATTCATGTAGAGATTGTGAGTATTGTAACGATGAAGAAGAAGTTAATTGCGTAAAAAGACCAGTTTCAACCTTTAATGGGGTGGACGATGATGGTACTATTACAAAAGGAGGATATTCCAGCTTTATTGTTGTCCATGATAGGTAAGTATTCTTTGATGCTACTGTATTCTCTTTCTTCATTTTCCAATAGATGCAAAATTCACTATTACATAAAAATATGACCCCCCCCCCCCCCACCCAAAAACAAAACCCTGGTTTAAATAAATGTTTCTGCTGAATTTGATAATTTGATGTGATAATTGTGACCTTTTAGCTTTATACTCATGGGATTTGGCAAGTTTTTCACAAATTAAGAATATTAGTTTTGGTCTTGCAGGTACTGCTTCAGGATACCTGATGACTATCCATTGGCTTCAGCAGCTCCTTTGCTTTGTGCTGGAATCACCGTGTACAGTCCCATGATACGCCACAAGATGAACCAACCTGGTAAATCTCTGGGAGTGATTGGACTTGGAGGTCTTGGTCACATGTGTTGGATAAAATCTGGTTTTGTATCTCATACAAAACACACAGCGGAAGCAACAAACAAGGATCTATTTCATTCATGATTGACAACATGCACTCTATGAATTTCAGAATTTAAGAACAAGATAGCGTACCTTGGTATGGAGAATTTCAAAACAAAGATTAGAAGCACTTGGGAAAACTTTAATCTTCACTCCAATTCCACTTTACGCCCAAGATGTGTGGTCTCTCAATCAGTTTCTAAAAGGGAGAACGAAAGTGTGTCTCACACTCTTTTATTTTTCTTTTCGAAAGATCACGTTAAAAAATTCTGTATGTTTCTCCCTTTATAACTAACTGATTATCTAATTGGGCCGGCCTATTGGGCCTTTCCAATTGGGCTTTAATGTGTGGCTTGGAATGGGACCAAAATGGACCAATAAGACACTAGCTCCAATGGGCCTTGGGCTTTTCCGTCAACTCTTGACAAGTCCAAAGTTACCATTAATTATATTTAATACCACTATATAAATATAATTGCACTCTAGGCCTTATTAATAAATTATATCCCAATACTTTATTTTACACGCAACCTCTTCATAAAATATTCGTAGTAATACAAAGTCATAAATGTAGACTGCCACTTTGTAAATTACTACATCTTATCCTTGAGTACCCGGTTTAATCCTTTAAAGTTATTCATCATATATTTATGAAATCCAATTTCATAAATATATACTGTAGTAATTTCTTACCAAAGTGGTTAGGCCTAACTCTCTGAATAACCAAACCCATTAAACTTATCTCAAGGGAATATTTTATATCTCCGTTAAGAGACTATGAATTCCATCTTGAGAATATATGTTCCATCAACACTAAATGTGGCTGCCCAACATACTGAGATTTTGACCGTTACTTTAGATCTCACTCCTGATATATCAAAGCAACCTACATCTCATGATCAGGTCCATTATTCTCTCAGGATTAAGAGTTCATGCAAATAGAAGTTGTGAGATTTATTATTCATTTGACAGTCGTTAGGAGAATAATAAATCTCACAGCGGTTCAGTTCAATATGTCTTAACTCTTAAAACATATCAACATATCAACTAGAAGTCACCACTTCCATGATCAAGACAAATCATCTTAGTTGATACGTTATAGTCTTCGCAGATAAAATTCCCAATTTCATCACCGACTACGAATTATAAATTCTGAGTTTACAAAGAACTTGTGATTTATATCTTCTGTGACTAAATCACATAAATCACATACTATGCATCTCATGGACTATATGATAATGTCCAAATATTCATGTTACCATTATTTTAGATAAGAAATAAACAACTTTATTAAACACAACATTAAGTCATACATAATGTCATACATAGCATCATACAATAGGATTTAAGGGCATATATCCTAACAACATGGCAGTGAAGTTTGGGAAGGCGTTTGGGTTGAATGTGACTGTTCTCAGCACTAGCATATCCAAGAAAGAGGAAGCTCTAACTTTGCTTGGTGCAGACAAATTTGTGATCTCATCTGACCAAGAGCAGATGAAGGTAGATTTACATAAAATTTCTTATAAAGATTTTTTAATTCTATGAACAAGCTGAATTTATTGAAAAAAAAAAAACACACGACAACAAGTTTGACAAGTGGCATGACATACTTTTCCACATCCGTAGGCCCTAATTCAATATCCATTTTTGAATCTTGGCTATTATTTAAGAAATTGAACCATGAGCAATAGTATCGTACCTTATCATCATTCTCACTCTAATTTTTCAATCCTGATTATAGAGCATTTGTTGCCCTATTAACATTAGCAATATTGAAATTGTTTACCTATCTTTATGGATTGTGGTATTGACTGTTAGCATGCTATTTACAGGCCGAGGCTAAGTCATTGGATTTTGATGATGCAAAAAAAATTGTCAGTGAGTTGATCATCCACACATGCATCAATGGGTACACCTGAAGAATAAAAGAGAAGAACCAATCAAAGGGCACCGGTGTGGTACCGGCCAAAGACCCTCCGAAGGTTAAGTTAGAAGAGAGCTCCAACAATGCTAGAGAGTATGAGCTTTAGAGACATTGTGCGTACTTTGCCTTGTGAGGGTCTTGGGATATTTATAATAGTGTAGGGCCGAAATTCATGCCTTGGTTAGGAAGTCACTTTTCTTCTAGGAGAATAACTCCTAGATTTTGCATATCTCTTTGAGTCCTTTTCCTTATAGGAGTGTTCTTAATTATGGTTGGGTGTAGGGTGCAAGGCTTTTCCATATCAGGATTCTTGATGAGCACTTCTAGCCACGTAGGAGCCACGTGAGTAAAGTGCGTCCCCCTTTATTAGGTCCATCCTCTTTGTTAGGTTTATCCATATTGAGGTTCACCTAACTGAGGTTTGCTTCCTCTAGATCCATCTGTCCACTGAAACGTATTCGTTAGTGTTGTCTGTCGTCAGCTTTGTAGGTCTAAAAATATCCTTATCAATTGCCCCCTCAGCACATGTGTCCGTCAGTTTCACCTTGAACGGACTTATGGGGTGATAGATTCTTGCAGCCATCGTCTTTTTTCTACAGGAGTTACACTTTGATTGATGGGGTAGTTAAGGGTATACGTGGCGCGTTCTGAGTGGCGCTGAGGTCGTCGAAAAAAATGTACCCGTTGAACAGCTTTAGGATTTTTACTTTTAAATTTACTTTGAGAATAATAGTTTCGTGTATACTACATATTGAACACGTCTTGAAGCTTTGATTTTCCGTGGGAAAGCATGGTGGCTTCTTTGTGGTTTTGCACTTAAATGCTATATATCTAGTGGTTAATGAATCATTGGCGTGTACATGACCTTTACACTTAGTAGACAGCATGCAAAGCTCCACTTGTCTTTCCCTTTACATGCACATATGGTTATCTCAACACGTGCGCATGGTGTTTAAGCGTTTGAATTGAATGAATAGCTTGCTTGTGGTTTTGAATCTCAACGTCACATATGTACATGTCCTTTCTAATAAGCCATGACTGCACGTGCTTTTTTTTTTTTTTTTGGTTGTCCATTTTGGGTCGTGGACTTGCTGAGGTGACCAAGTGTTGGTGCCTCGTCAACTTGTCAGTCGTCCACTTAGGGTCGTGGACTGATTTAGGTGACTAAATTTTGGTGCCTCATCATCTTTTTGGTCGTCCACTTTGTGGACTTGGTAATAAATTTGTCCACTTTGTGGTCTTAGTAGTAGACTCGTCCACTTTGTAGACTTGATAATGAACTCGTCCACTCATGGACTTAATGATTCTTAGGTATCCCTCGGGATGAGCTCATTCACATGTGGACATAGTTTTGTAGAAACGTACACATATCACCCTTTCTTACTTTGTTGATTTTTTATATAGTATTGACTAACTCTAGCTTTTGCATTTTCTAGGTAATAGTAATGATGAAGACCTTGGAGTTGCATTGTGCTGATAATGAAGACCAGGCTGTGAAGTATAAGAAGCGTGCTAAGGAACTGCAGGAATCAATTGCTCTTCCTCAAGAGAAAATTGCTGCTTATGAGGCTAAGGTCAGGAAGTTGGAAGACATTAATGCAAATCAGCTTGACCACCTTCTTCAGGTTGAAGGGTCTAACGTGTAACTTTCTGAGGAGGTGGAAGAATTGAAGGTAAAGTTGATACAATCTAAGGCTGGCGCGATTGCTGAACACATATCTTCCATTGAATATCTTCAAGAGGTGGGAATGCATTATGTTCGAGGATTTGAAAATTTCAAAACTTAAGCTACACCTGCTTCCCCTGATCTTGATTTTCTAGGTTTGAGATTACTACTGAGGAGGATTCTATGGCGACTGTGGCCAGTGACGGGGCAGAGCAAGGAGTGGATAGTGCTGCCATGGAGAAGCAAGATGAAGAGATGGACTCCAAGACTTGAGTTCTCTTCTTTCTTATTTATCTTTTATCTTCCTATTCACTATTTTAGGACAATGGGTCTTTGGTTTTAACCTTTTGTAGAATATATGAACTTTTAATCCGTCTCTTCTCCTTCTAGATTGACTTTGATAATTGTTGAAGTGATTACTCTTTTCTAAATGTTTAGTATCATTTGCTCGTCCAAGGTTGACATCTTAATGCCTCGTCACCTTTTAGTCCTCCGCTTCAAGTTGTGGAGTGTGCGGTGACTGAGTATTAGTACCTCGTCACCTTTTTAGTCTTCCACTTTAGATTGTGGAGTATGTGGTGACTAATAAGTTGTCTTCCACTTCTTCACCTTTTCAGTCTTCCGTGACCTTTTCAGTCTTCAACTAGATTGTGGAGTACGTGGTGGCTAAGCTGTCTTCCACTTTGTCACATTTTCAGTCTTCCGTCACCTTTTCTAAATGTTTAGTATTTTTTATCGAATCACATCCAGAAAGTAAGCTAGATTTATTAAAATTATTGGTTTGCTTAAGGCCATTCAAGTAGCTAAGGTTTCCAACAATTCTTTCAACTGGCTTAGTCGATGTTTCCAAACTGAACTACATTAATGTGAAATAAAACAATCACACTCCTAATTATAAGTGTGCGTTATTTGTTCAGCTTGAGAGCCTAAAATTCGGTGCCATAAAACATAATTTTGACATTACACGTATGTTATTGACTCAAAGTTTTAAGCAAATTATGTCTTAAAATATCCCTATAGATTTCAAGTATGATCTTGCCAGGGTTGACATTATGGAACTTATGTTATTGACGTATATCATTATCTTTTAGTTTTTTTTTTTTTTTTTTTTTTGGGTCGTCCACTTTGGGTTGTGGACTTGTTGACATGACTAAGTGTTGGTACCTCGTCACCTTGTCAGTTGTCCACTTAGGGTTGTGGACTAATTGAGGTGACTAAACTTTGGTGCCTCGCCACCTTTTTGGTCGTCTACTTATAGGCAACTTAGTGTGGTGACCGTCCACTTGTAGGTGATTGTGGTCATACGTCCACTGGAAAGCGACTTAGTGTAGTGATCGTCCACCCATAGGCAACTTTGGCCATGTGCCTATCCGTAGGTAACCTAGTATAGTGACCGTCCACCCATGCGTCTACCCGTAGGTAACTTAGTATAGTGACCGTCCACCTATAGGTGACTTTGGTCATGCGCCTACGCATAGGTAACTTAGTATAGTGATCGTCCACCCATAGGTGACTTTGGTCATGTATCTACCGTAGGTGACTTGTTTCGTCCATCCACCCCTTAGGTAGAAGGACTTAGATTTTTGACTAAGACACTCGGGAGTGGCTTAGTTAGTCCTTCCTCCCGTAGGTAGGAAGACTTAGAATTTTGTCCAAGGCACTTGTGAGTGGCTTAGTTCGTCCTTCCACTTCTAGGTAGGAAGACTCAGAATTTCAACCAAGGCACTCGTGGGTGGCTTGGTTCATCCGTCCACCCGTAGGTAGGACTTAGATTTGGTCCCAAGGCACTTGTGGGTGACTTGGTTAGAATTTTCACCAAGGCACTTCTAGGTGACTGGGTTCGTCCGTCCACTCATAGGTAGGAAGACTTAAAATTTTGTCCAAGGCACTCATGAGTTACTTGATTCGTCCATCCACCCGTAGGTAGGATAACTAAGAATTTTGACCAAGGCACTTGTGGGTGGCTTGGTTTGTCCGTCCACCCGTAGGTAGGACTTAGATTTTGTACCAAGGCACTTGTGGGTGACTTAGTTAGAATTTTCACCAAGGCACTTCTGGGTGACTTGGTTCGTCCGTCCACCCATAGGTAGGAAGACTTAGAATTTTGTCCAAGGCACTCGTGGGTGACTTGGTTCATCCGTCCACCCTTAGATAGGAAGACTTAGAATTTTGACCAAGGCACTCGTGGGTGACTTGGTTCATCCGTCCGTCCTTAGGTAGGAAGACTTAGAATTTTGACCAAGGCACTCGTGGGTGACTTGGTTCGTCCGTCCACCCTTAGGTAGGAAGACTTAGAATTTTGACCAAGGCACTCGTGGGTGACTTGGTTCGTTTGTCCGTCCATTGGTAGGAAAACTTAGAATTTTGACCAAGGCACTCATGAGTGACTTGGTTTGTCCATCCACCCATTGGTAGGAAGACTTAGAATTTTGACCAAGGCACCCGTAGGTGACTTGGTTCGTCCGTCCACCCATAGGTAGGAAAACTTAGAATTTTGTCCAAGGCACTCGTGAGTTACCTGGTTCGTCCTTCCACCCTTAGGTAAGAAAACTTAGAATTTTGACCAAGGTACTCGTGTGTGACTTGGTTCGTCCTTCCACCCGCGGGACTTAGTTTTGGATGAGAATCAGGTGCCGGTGGCATCCTTGATCGTCAGTAACCTTGTTTGTTGATCCATCCCATTAGGATGAGAATTAGGTGCCTGTCGGCTTCCTTTTGTAGTGTTTAGGCATGAGGTCTTGCTGAAGCGTTAGCATTTGTCGTATGCTTTTACGTAGGATTGGGCATCCTTCTACACGGTAGGCCATTGGTACATTGCCCCCGGAACGTGTGAAGCACGAATTTTTAACCTTCGAGACGCGTTGTTGTCCTCTATGAATTCCACTTTAAAAGATTATAGGACTACCCTGATCCCTCAAGCATGTCTGTTGGATGATCCGTCCGTTCAAACCTTCTATGGGGCTGCCCCCCTGCCTTCTACCTTGTTCGTCATAATTTTGTGATGAAGTTAGCTAATGCTTGGGTTGAGGCTAACTTCTCCATAAGGGGATATATTTTTTCTTCCCTAAGCGCTTGACTGGTGTAGCATACGGGTAATTGTACACGATCCTCATTTTGGATGAGAGCTGAACTAACAACCGCGGGGGATACTACCAAGTAGAGGGAAAGCTCTTCATTGGGTTCGAATGGATTGAGGAGTGGTGTTGATGCGAGGTATGCCTTTAGTTCCTTAATGCTCTTTGGCATTTGTCGGTCCACTCTAATGTTTTCATCTTTGTCGTCCTTTTCTTGGTGATCGTTCGTCAAGGGACAGCCGTTGTTGCGTTTGCTGCTGCCCTATTCGTCATTTTGATGGTTCAAATAATATCCGTTCCACTGGCCCAACTTTTGATCCAGCAACTCTCCAAGGAGTTAGGCGGGTTTTTTGGTCTCTTGGTTGATGGTAGCCATTGATCGTCTGGACCATGAAACTCTTTGTCTTAGGAGCAGTGATATGGCTGATCACTCGTTTCCCCACAGACGGCGCCAACTGATGATGCAAAAAAAATTGTCAGTGAGTTGATCGTCCACACATGCATCAATGGGTACACCTGAAGAATAAAAGAGAAGAACCAATCAAAGGGCATCGGTATGGTACCGGCCAAAGACCCTCCGAAGGTTAAGTCAGAAGAGAGCTCCAACAATGCTAGAGAGTATGGGCTTTAGAGACATTGTGCGTACTTTGCCTTGTGAGGGTCTTGGGATATTTATAATAGTGTAGGGCCGAAATTCATGCCTTGGTTAGGAAGTCACTTTTCTTCTAGGAGAATAACTCCTAGATTTTGCATATCTCTTTGAGTCCTTTTCCTTATAGGAGTGTTCTTAATTATGGTTGGGCGTAGGGTGCAAGGCTTTTCCATATCAGGATTCTTGATGAGCACTTCTAGCCACGTAGGATCCATGTGAGTAAAGTGCGTCCCCCTTTATTAGGTTCATCTGCCGGGGGTCCATCCTCTTTGTTAGGTTTATCCATATTGAGGTTCACCTAACTGAGGTTTGCTTCCTCTAGATCCATCTGTCCACTGAAACGTATTCGTTAGTGTTGTCTGTCGTCAGCTTTGTAGGTCTAAAAATATCCTTATCAGATTTTATAATTGATACAGCAGCTGGTGATCACCCATTTGATCCATACATGTCACTGTTAAAAACTAGTGGTGTTCTTGTCCTAGTGGCATTCCCAAGTGAAATCAAATTTCATCCTGCAAGCCTTCTCATAGGTACTTTGAAAACTGTTAGTTTTGAAGAGTCTAATGCAATTTTAAGAACTCTTTTAGTTGGTGATAGCTTTCTAGGCTTGAGTGTAATATTGAACAACATTCATTGATCTTTTTGACAGGAATGAAAACCGTTTCTGGTAGCGTTACAGGTGGTACAAAGTTGACACAAGAAATGATAGACTTTTGTAGTTCTCATAAAATTTACCCAAACATAGAAGTAATTCCAATTCACTATGCAAATGAAGCTTTTGAGAGGCTAATAAAGAGAGACGTGAGGTATCGGTTTGTGATCGATATTGAGAACTCCTTGAAATGATACTGCTAAAGGCACAAGGAAAATTTCTCTTCTCGAAATGGATGTTCATATTTTATGTTTAGTGAAGGTATTGGATCCAATGTTGAAACTCAAAAGCATGAAGTGATTGGCTCTTCATGGTTGGATGGTGAGCATTTACTTGTATAAAAGTGTCCGGTGTTGATCTTCTGCATGATGCAAGTGGTTAACTAGCCTGAAATAATTGAATTGGCTGTTGAGTGGTATTGAGGAATGGTTTTACTTGCATACTAGCCTGAAATAAGTGAATGGGTTGTTGTGCAATATTGTGAGTAGTGGTTTAATAAAAATTGAAGTGTGAACTTTTAAATTGTGAACCCCTTTGTATCATATTCCTGTCACCTGTGCATGTGCTTGTTGGGATAATGTATTTTTTTTTTTTTTGGGAAAGTAATATCATGTTGCACTATCTTCTATGTCACATCATCAGCCATATAATTATTCTCTTTTTTATTTATTTTTCATTCCAAAATTTTGTTGACATTATTAAATTTATAAACAGATTAACTTTATACATTCATCCCAGTGGTTCTTCCTTCTCTCCGTGTATGTGCTAAAATATTTAGTATTCTCAAAAGAAAAAATAGTAGGTTATTCTCATATTGGAAAATGAGTGCGAGTTTAATAAGTTTAAAGCTTGTGTTGTGTATCCAAGAGTTGGGTTTTTTTTGGATATGCACCACTGTCAGTTTCTTTAAAACTTTCTCCATTCTTCTCATGTGTGTGTTAAAATATTTAGTATTCTTAAAAAAAAAAAATTACATACAACTTTGCCTTTATATATTCATCTACTTTAATTTAGATGTTTATAACTAAAATATAAAATCAATGAATAATAAAAAATAAAAAACAATGTCTATACATATTTATCTATAGTATATATAATATTGAAGTCTTGCAATAAATTTTACAAATCTCTTTTTCCACCACGTCATTAGCATTCTTTCTTATTTTTTTACAATTATTACTTTATTCATCTTTTCATCTTCTTCCACCATTGTTTTTTTCTTTCAATCTTTCATCTCCTCCAATTATTGTCTTTTTAAAATTTTCATTAGATTAATTTTAAAATTTTCTTCATCTTTTAAATTCTACCGTTTCTAAATTTTCTCAATCATTATCTTTTTAAATTTTCAACCTTTCATCTATTTCAACTATTAGGTTCTAAGTACTTAGGAATTAATGTATTCGAACTCTAATTTGTATTGTTGGCAAACCATGATCAAAATAGGTGTTTAGTCTTGTTTTAGACTTGCTCAAAATATGTCATTTATGTAAAGTTGGAATCGAGTTAACTGCAGAAGTTACTGTGTAAATCTGCCTGGCTCGATCGATCGAGAATTAGATTCTACCAATCGAAAGTCGTGCTGATTGTTTTTTCTGCAGAATTTCCGACTCAGCCCTAAGCCCATATGACGTGTAGGGTTTTATGTTTTGCCCTAGGTATAAAAGGCAAACCCTACCCACGCTTTTGTGGTTGCTCACATTGTTGTTTGTGTGAATCTTTTGTGAGATCTAAGAGTTGCTTGCCTTCACACAAATTTAGGATTATCAAGAAGAAGATTTCTTTAAGAACTTGATGATCATTCGGTTGCTGCCATAAGAGCTTAAAGATAAACAAGTAGGAGTGCTTGTACTTGTTGGAGAATCCAAGAAGAAGGAGTCCGTGGTCTCGGAGCTTGCACGTGGTCGTGTCAGTAAGTTTTCTACTAGTGGGTAGCAATAAGATGTTAATGGTCTAAGTCGCTATTGTACAAATTTCGATTCTTTCATAGTGGATTTAGTTTTACCTTGAGGATAGTTAGGTTAAATCCTCTCCAAGTTTTTTACCGGTTTAGTTTTCTTGGATCATCATATCATTGTATTCCTTATATTTTCGCTGCTTTGCATGATATGATGTATTTGTGTTAACCTAGTTATGCATAATTTACCTAAGTTAATAACTTGGCTAAATAAATAGGTTAATTTGATTGTTCTAAGTGGTCTAAAAACTTTACAAGTGGTATCAGAGTAGGTAGCTCTTTTGTTGTAGATCTTTTGATCTCTGAGCTGATCCTTGATCCCTATTATCATGGATAATTTTAAGTGTCTTACTATTTTTGACTATGATGTTTTAAATAAAAAAGACACTGTTGTTTCTGTTGATTTTATTGATGCCTGTGAAACTCTCCGTAAGGAATTATTGAAATCTTTGAAAATTGCTAAGAAATTCAAGGAAGAGTTAAAATTGGCTAATCTTGAAAAAGAGGAATTGGTTGTTAGATTAGATGAATCTAATAAAAAGAATGAATTTTTGAGAAATCAAATTTCCTTCCAAGCCGTAGACTCGTGCGATATGGTGAGAAAAGATTCTCTAAGGTGAGTGTTGTTTACTTGTCCCTAGTCTAATTCTTTCAATTAATTGTGGTCATGTTTTCTTTTAGTTTTTGGTTTTTTTTTTTTAGGTTGTTTTAATTATTTAAAAATCCAAAAACATTGAAAATTTTCAAAAAGACAAAAATATTTTATTTTGTGTCTTGTTTTATTTGTTTTGAGGATTACATGAGTTATAATATCCCTCTCTTGATTTAAAACATGCTTGACATTGTGAAGAAACTTAAATAGTATGTGTTATATAAGTGCTAAGGTATTTCTGATTTTGTACGAGTATGTACTAATTTGTACATGTACTCATTGGGTAATTAAGAAATTGATATTTCTTATTTGTGTACCCTCTATAGCTTAGTTTTGTACTGTCATGCATTGCATTTGCATTTTTAATCATTTAGATAATGTGTGCTTTTAGTTTTGGTCATACATTTTTTTTTTAACAAAAAAGATTTTTATTTCTTTTGTATTACACATCATGGATATGTAATTGAGGTTGGCCATATTATCTTTACATAACATGTTTATGTACCTTGTTTAGTTTGGATGAGCTTATTTTATTGCACTTTACTAGCTTGAGCTTTGTAGTGCATGTTGTGTGGGAAGATGTTTATAGTTTTTGATTACTTTGTCTTGATCTTGAAGTTACATGCCTTTGATTGTCGGACTTGAACATGATGAGAAAGACATAAATAATTATCTCACCACTGTTTACTAGCCAATCATGAACACCTTAGTGCATATCGTAAGATTTTGTGCTCGAGAAAGTGTAGCACATGCACAAAAAGAACATAAGGTGTAGCCTCGGTTTAAATGCTAAAATTGGTGTGTACATTATTGGACTATAATAATTTCAATCAATTAAAATTGATGTGTACATTATCCTGGCTAATTCTTAATAAGTTTCTGATCAAATAAAATTGGTGTGTATATTATGAGGCAAATCAAGAAACTTACATGATTGCAAGCTTTTATTCTAGGAGAAGTGAGAGTTATATGATGTAACTCTTTGATGGATAGTCTTTTTTAAATGTATGTGATGGATTTTGTAGAAATTGTGATTGATTACTATCTACATATCTCCTTACATGTATCTCAAGTTTTTGCTAGTTGCACACACAACACAAGTTACTTTTTGTTAAGTTTTGTACATATTCTTGTGTGTGATCTTGTTGTGGCCATCCAAGATTATGTTTTCTATGGTGTTTGATGCAAAATAAGGTTAAGAGTTTGAAAATCTTTGTTTTAAAGATCTGGGTTGAATTCATGTGTTTTTGAAAAACTTTTAATCTCATACTCATGCATTTTGTTCATGAAATGTTGTACTTTGAGGAGTTTCTGCATAAAATTGCTCTGTTTTTCAAAAATCTGATTTTTCCAGATTTTCAATCGATCTAATTTGTTTTTCGACAGTTCGAAAATGCGTTAAAATTTTTGGTTAGCTTCTGCCTGACTCGATTGGTATTCGATCGATGCTTAACCGATCGAAACTGAAAATGTTTCAATTTTTAATTTTTGACCAAACTGTTTTTTTTTTTTTTTTGCATCATTTGTGTTCGGATTCACATGCATTGCATTGTTTTTTTGTATCCATCTTGCAGTTCTGTAGTCATATCTCTCATTATTTTCACACATAACATGCATGCACTTTGCTAAAATTGGGTACTCAACTTCATTTAAAAATTGATTGATTAATTTTTGAGTTATGTACCTTTTAGTATATGCTATTTTTATGTGTGAATTGCAAAAGATATTTTTCTAAAGAGTTATGATGGATCATCAATGTGCAAATATTTTCTCTACTCCTACAACTATTTATGGGTCACATAGTGTCAAGCTTGCATATATTGAAAGAGAGAATATTTTTCTTCAAGTGAATCCTCATTTTTTCTGAGTTTGGTTTGTCTCTTTTTATTTATCCCCACCTCCTATATTTTCCCCAAAACTTGTTTTGTTTTTCCTATTTTTATATGGGGAGAAGCTTGTTTTTAAACTTTGTTGTTCATAGGGGGAGCTGTCTCTATTTTCTATAGAGTTGAATTGTTTTGTGTTCCATTTATTCTCTATTTTCTCTTATCCTTTCTTACGTATGTTTTCTGTTTACTCTTTGATTGAGTTGTCTTTGTCAATACATGACTGTTGAAACTAAAAAAAAAGAAAAAGAAATGTGTCATTAAAAAAAAAAAAAAAACTCACTTCATGGCTTGTGGACTACATTCTAGGATAAGACTAAATTGTATAGTCATCTATAAAAAGGTGATATATGTACGTGAGGTGAGAAATTCCACAAAAATGTATGCTTGTCTATATGAAGAAATTGAATTTGGATAAAATATGAAGAAGACCAATTGAATTGAATTGAGATTCCTATCACAAGTCCTCTCTCTCTTTCTTATTGTTTTGATCAGGGACGGAGCTAGGACTTAGAGTTAGGGGGGGGTGACTTTGCTGCTAGCTGTGTGCGGCGACTCCTGCCTTTGAGTCTATTGCTTTATTACTACAAATTTTTGTTTAAATTTTTTTAAATGGCTAAGTTGTTTGTTTTGGTTAAAATAAATCAATTGGGCTTAATTTTTTAGTTTTATTATTGGTAATTTTTGTTGTTAGGCTACTTTTTTTGGGCTTGTATATTTTGTTTTAAATTTAATCTATTAATTTTTTATGCTCTTTAAAAGGCGAAAAATGCTAAAACTATAAATTTTTTACAAATTACTAATGTGATGAGTGGTTATTGATAAGTAAAAAGTGATCCAAGTGTACGAACCCATAAGAATTTGTTACTTCAATAGTTTGTATAAACGTTGAAAAAATGTTTGTTGCTATAACATTACTCTCAAAAAAATTGATGGCATTATTAAAGGGGGCAAGTGTAATTTTATTGAACAAAATCACTAAAATTAGTACATATTAATATAGTAATATTTTTTTAAAAAAATTTAGGGGGGGCCCCCCCTAGTCAAATAATAGCTCCGTCCATGGTTTTGATTTAATTTTTGGTTGAGCTAATACTTAGTTAAAAAAGTTTAGTTGTATTCTAGATATACTAGAGAAAGAAAATCAAGTTGTTGAAAAAAAAAATAGCATAATCCAAAATCTAAAACTAAAAACCCAAATTAGGAAAACATAACACACTATAACATAATTTAAAGGAATATGAACCACCTAAAAAACAGATAAATGTCAATCAAATACACCCAAAAATAATAGAATGATATATTTGTATCTATAGAGATATTGAGATGAAAAATAATTTTAGAAATTATTTAATTTTTGAGAAGTATTACGTCTACAACGTTTTCACAAGTCATAGTTGATAAGTTGTTATTGATTCTAATTTAAACCTACACTAGAATTACTTTTTGCCAATCAATAATAATCAATTACAATTTATTATGTATGATTTGTTGTGAAAGTGTTGTGAAATTATAGTTGACATAACATTTCTCTTAATTTTTTAATAGAACAAATTATTTTCAATCAATTTAGGAGAACAAATTATATTTATATTAAAATTATAAAATAATTATCTATTCTCATGCATTACGTGAGTCTACAACTAGTTACCGTTAATCACAAAAGCTTAAAACTGTTAATGAATGAAAACCATGACCATAATGGATATAATGTCCGACTGTGGATGTGAATGCGTGGAGAAAGCATAGTCTTAAAACTTCTAGTTGTACCTTGTACCAAAAAAAAAAAAAAAAACAGAACAAAACAAATTTTTAGTTGTACCGAAGGTCGTGGGCCCAGTTTGGGCTCTTACCTTCGGAGAAATGGGCAGAGTGTCGTAATCATTTATTAATGTAAGAAGAAAGTTAATTGATACGTGGAAATATTTTTAAAAACTTTTTAAGAAGGAGAAAAAATATAGTTTTTATTTTTTAATTTATAATTTTTTATATTTTTCACGAAAATTGTATCTAAACTTTTTAAAAAGTCCAATAAATACTCTAAGTGTGTATCTATATATTAACAGGACCCTTAGTCAATATAATTATGTATTGTATTAATTTGAAGACCAGTGTGTTTATAATTATTACGGACACTCTCATCTACACAGTTTGTACACACGTTACAAAACAACAAACTTGACTTGAAGTCATGTGGATAACCTTCATTTGTATGTAAGCTGAATCTGATTGGTGGGACGGCCACCCAAAAGTTTTACCTTCAAAGTTCAAGGATGTCACTGCCTACGTCAATGTGCCCTTACTGGGGCTGCGCTATACCAGTGGAGGTGATTATTATTATAATGCAATAAACAATACGATTGATTTGTTCTTTGTTTAATAAAATGGTAATATAGTGATGGTTCTTTGTTAATTTATAGGTGGACTAGTATATGGATTACTGAACTAATGATCGAATGTAGTCGGGTGTAAGGTAAAGAGCTGTGGAATCATTTTGTCTACCTACAAATAGGAGACTAAGAGGTTGATTTCATTGAGTTACTAAACTATCAAACCTGTTTAGTTAGTCTTACTTGGATTGGTCTTTGAACTTTGAAGTATATTCTCTTTCTCTTTCATGTAAGTCAACACAAACTTAGTAGCAATTCATGTATTCAAAAGTAATCTGTTAGTCATTACCTTTTTTTTTTTTTAAATTTTTTTGAATACTGTTCAGGCTATGATTTGAAGTGATATATGGTGCCAATATTCAGTGTGTACATGTCTTATAAGATGATATTTGATTCCTTTATGTTAAACCAGTGAACAATGAGCTCCTTGAGTGCAAATGAAGATTGTCTTGGATGGGCAGCAAGAGATGCATCTGGCTTTTTATCACCGTACAGCTTCAACCGCAGGTATATATTTAGTTCAAATTTTTTTAGGGGTTAAAAAAAAAAGAAAGATTACTCGTCTTTAATGGAAGGAAAAAAAAGAAGCCTCTATGTTTACCCATTATTTATTAAGGAAACACTTGCCATCCATTGTTTTAACATACAAATCCATCATCTTGAAGGGGGCTAAAAAATAAAATAAAACAAAATTGAAGTCATCTCTTTAACATATTCTATTCTACTTTCATGAAATGCCCTCACTTCAAATTACTTTTGATGATGGTCCATTTGCCAATTCAAGTGTTTGTTCTCATTTCAACTTTTCTTGAATAATTTTATTTTTGGGGTGCTAAAGTCAAAATTGCTTGATTTGTCTATGCAATAGGTAGTAAATCATTTCACCTACTTTATTGACCTTTTCTCAAATGTCAAATAGTTGATGTAATTTTTTAAGAAAAAGGAAAGAATTTCTACTTGGATATTGTTCCATCCTATGAAGCATGGATCAACAGTCAAGTTCAGTCGCATATGCATATAATGCAGTAGAACATACTATACTCACAGAATTCTATGGTGATGGATGATTCCTTTCTTGAGTTGCATAAAACAAGCAAAAGAAAAGAAAAACTTTGTTCTTGAATGCACATAGATATTGTCCTCTTTGTACATTGTGTCATTTTATTTAGGTATTTTTATTCTCTGTCATGTTCATAATGGAAATAACTTGATGAAGTTACTGGAAATTATTAAAAATTTCACCTGAAAGTGAATTTAAAATGTTGTTTTCCATTTCATTAGTTGACAATAATGATCCTATGCCTCAGTTCTCATATGATTTTAAGAACCATGATTAATAATGTTTGAAATTTGCATTGCTTGTTAAATGCAGTTTGTTCTGAGCAAGAATTAACTTGTGAAATTTTCTGATCAGGGCTCTAAGGAGTGATGATGTTTCAATAAAAATTACACACTGTGGAGTCTGTTATGCTGATGTAGCTTGGACCAGGAATGGACATGGGGATTCAAAGTATCCTTTGGTGCCTGGGTAAGTGGACAAACTGTGTATACTATGAGAAGTTTAAGAATTCTATGAACTGATATAAATGCAATATTTGCACACCAGACATGAGATTGTTGGCATTGTGAAAGAGGTCGGTTCTAATGTTAACCGCTTCAAAGTTGGTGACCATGTTGGAGTAGGAACTTATGTCAATTCATGTAGAGATTGTGAGTACTGTAACGATGAAGCAGAAGTTTATTGCGTAAAAGGATCAGTTTTAACCTTTAATGGGGAGGATGATGATGGTACTATTACAAAAGGAGGATATTCCAGCTATATTGTTGTCCATGATAGGTAAGTATTCTTTGATGCTACTGTATTCTCTTTCTTCATTTTCCTATAAATGCAAAATTCACTATTACATAATAATACAACCCCCTCCCCCCTCCCCCCCCCCCCCCAAAAAAAAAACCCTAGTTTAAATAAATGTGTCTGTTAAATTTGATAATTTGATGTGATAATTTTGGCCTTTTAGCTTTATACTCGTGAGATTTCGCAAGTTTTTCACAAATTAAGAATATTAGTTTTGGTCTCGCAGGTACTGCTTCAGGATACCTAATGGCTATCCATTGGCTTCAGCAGCTCCTTTGCTTTGTGCTGGAATTACCGTGTACAGTCCCATGATACGCCACAAGATGAACCAACCTGGTAAATCTCTGGGCGTGATTGGACTTGGAGGTCTTGGTCACATGGCGGTGAAGTTTGGGAAGGCTTTTGGGTTGAATGTGACTATTCTCAGCACTAGCATATCCAAGAAAGAGGAAGCTTTAACTTTGCTTGGTGCAGACAAATTTGTGGTCTCATCTGACCAAGAGCAGATGAAGGTTGATTTACATTAAATTTCTTATAAAGCTTTTTAATTTTATGAACAAGCTGAATCTATTGAAAAAAAAAAAAAAAACACACACGAAAACAAGTCTTACAAGCGGCATGGCATGATTTTCCACATCAGTAGGCCCGAATTCAATATCCATCTTTGAATTTGTGGCCATTATTTAAGAAATTGAACCATGAGCAATAGTATCGTACCTTATCATCACTCTCACTCTGATTTTCCAATCTTGATTATAGAGCATTTTACTGAAATAGTTTACCTATCTTTATGTATTGTTGTATTGATTTGTTAGCATGCTATATACAGGCTGAGGCTAAGTCGTTAGACTTTATAATTGACACAGCAGCCGGTGATCATCCATTTGATCCATACATGTCACTGTTGAAAACTGGTGGTGTTCTGGCCCTAGTGGCATTCCCAAGTGAAGTCAAATTCCATCCAGCAAGCCTTAACATAGGTACTTTGACAACTTTTAGTTTTGAAGAGTTTAATGCAATTTTAAGAACTCTTTTAGTTGGTGATAGCTTTCTAGGCTTGAGTGTAATATTGAATAACATTCATTGATCTTTTGACAGGAATGAAAACCGTTTCTGGTAGCGTTACAGGTGGTACAAAGTTGACACAAGAAATGATAGACTTCTGTGCTGCTCATAAAGTTTACCCAAACATAGAAGTAATTCCAATTCACTATGCAAATGAAGCTCTTGAGAGGCTAATAAAAAGAGACGTGAGGTATCGGTTTGTGATCGATATTGAGAACTCCCTAAAATGATTCTACATGATGCAAGTGGTTAACTAGCCTGAAATAATTGAATTGGCTGTTGAGTGGTATTGTGAGGAATGGTTTTACTTGCATACTAGCCTGAAAAAAGTGAACGGGTTGTTGAGCAATATTGTGAGTAGTGGTCTAATAAAAATCAGAAGCGTGAACTTTTATATTGTGAACCCCTTTGTATCATAGTCCTGTCACCTGTGCATCTGCTTGTGGGAACAATGTTTTTTTTTTTTTTTACTTTTTCTTTTGGTAAAGTAATATCGTATTGTGTTATCTTATCTGTCACGTCATTAATCATATAATTATTTTATTTCTTATTTATTTTTTATTCCTAAATTTTATTGACATTATTAAATATATTAATAGATTGACTTTACACATTCATCTTAGTGGTTCTCCCTTCTCCACGTGTGTGTGTTAAAATATTTAGTAATTTTAAAAGAAAAAATAGTGGGTTAATTTCACATTAGAAAATGCGTGCGAGTTTAAGAGATTTAAAGCCTATGCTGTGTATCCAATAGTTGGCCTCTTTTGGATATACACCACTGTTAGTTTCTTTAAAACTTTTTCCCCTCTTTTTGTGTGTATGTTAAAATATTTAGTATTCTAAAAAAAAAAAAAAAAAAAAAAAAAAAAAAAAAAAAAAACCTTTACATATTCATCTACTTTAATTTAGATGTTTATAACTAAAACATAAAATCAATGAATAATAAAAAACCAAAAACAATGTCTATACATATTTATCTATTCTATATATAATAATGAAGTTTTGCAATAAATTTTACAAATCTCTTTTTCCACCACGTCATTAGCATCTCTTTTTTTTTTTTTTTTTTTTTTTTTACAATTTTTACTTTATTCAACTTTTTATCTTCTTCAACTATTGTCTTCTTCTTTCAATCTTTTATCTCCTCCAATCTTTGTCTTTTTAAAATTTTCATTATATTCATTTTAAAATTTTCTTCATCTTTTTAAATTCTACTGTTTCTAGATTTTCTCAATCATTGGCTTTTAAAATTTTCAACATTTCATGTACTTCAACCCTTCCTCTTTCATCTTAATTTTCTTATAAATTTCGTTTTACTTCATTTCTGCCTTTCTCCTTTGTTTCTTCCAAGTTGTTTATGACAAAAAAGGTCACTACGTACTCTCTATCTCTCTCTCTCCCTCTCTCCAATTTTGTTTCTATTTTGGTGGATTCTTTTATTGTTTCAATCAATTTTTTTCCACTAATGGTGTCTTTTTTGTTATTATTAATTTAAGTTTCTCATCACATTTGTTTATCTTTTTGGCAAATTCGTATCAACTTTTTTGCATATTTATGTATTTTGGTATTCTAATTCCAAATCACAAGTTCTTTTTCTTTATTCCACTGGTTTGATTTGATTTGGGTTAATAATTAGTTGTTTTGCATGTTTGAATTTGATTTTTTTTAGTAATCCATTTAGATGTCAAACTATGAGACTTTATTGAGTTTTTTTTTTTTTTTTAATACTTTTGGTTGGAAAAATTTGTAGTTTTTGTAGAAAAAGTACTCTAAATAGTTGTATTAAAAGTACCATATATTGCCACTTATTTAGACAAAAGTAAAGATTAGTCAAACAAAAATAATTGGATGAATGAGATTTTTCCAAATGTATTATTATTATTATTATTATTATTATTATTATTATTATTATTATTATTATTATTATTATTATTATTATTATTATTATTATTATTATTATTATTATATAAGGATGAATGTAGAAATTTAATTAGGATATTTTGCTAATAATTGTTTATTTGTAATCTTTTTGGGTGGGCAATTTTGCAGTTTCTGTAGAGAAAAATAATCTCTATAGATTAACAACAACAAATTGTTTTCCTAATTAGTCCAATTAATCATTTTTAAGTGATGATTGATATGAAATTTGTTTTGCTTGCAAAGCATCTTCATATGGGTATGTTTTGATTCAGTATATATTTATGAATGTATTAAAATAAGAAATGTATTCAAGAAGAGAGATCATGATCCTACTTTGTAAATTTCAAAAGAGATAGATTTGTTTGAGATTTAAGATAAATTGAAATTTTTTTAATGGTGGGAAAATTCTAATTTTTCATTCATTTCTAACTGTCATAATTGGAAAAGCTTAAATCCCCCTTGTACTTTATCACTAGCAAATTAGCTCATAATATGAGTAGATGGAAATTTTAATATAAAAGAAAGTAATATATATATATATATATATATAATTTCTTATTTATAAAGAACACAAAATTCATTATTTAAGAAAAGAAAGCAATATGATATTGTCTATTTTAGGATAAAAAAATCCCTACTCTTTGTTGGTTTGGTAAAGGGTTATATTTTAAAAAAATAAAACATTTCTTAACTAATAGTTTAATATATTTAAAATTAAATTCACTTATGAAAAAAACGCATTATTATAGATTACTAATCCTAATATATGGTTTTATGAATATTTTTAAAAATAAATTATATATTGTATTTAATTACAAATACTAAGATATTCCTGCACATCGATAGAATTGCGGCTTTTTATATGTTAAAAATGAAGCATCAAGTAAAAAATGTCATATAGAGGCACTTGAGTGCGCTAGGCTGATGCAGATAAGAACATGAGATTCATAAAAAAAAAAAAAAAAAAAAAAATTAGGTAAGTAATCGAGAGTGGAATGCAATTTTTCGTTGTTGCTTGGGAAGCAGAGAGAACACGTTACCATGGCAAATTACTGTTAATTCCAAAAACTCAAACAATTAGGAATAGGTGAATTAGATTAAGCGTATGTCTCTGGTTTGGGAAAAACTCAAAAAAAAAAAAAAAAAAAAAAAATTGTATGTCAAAGAATCTAATTTTTAACATTTTTTTTTTAAGAAAAAAGGTTAGCTTTTAGCTTTTTTGTCATCCATTTAATAAAAAAATTACGAAAAATCGCATTTTTTAAATAAATATTATGTAAATAAGTTACCAAAAATTTCAGTACCTAGCAGTCATCAAATCAGATGAATGAACGCCATTACCACAGTGGATATGTGGCTTGTGAGTGCATGAAGAAAGCTTCCCCATGAACAACTCCAAGTTGTACTGTTGTAGTAACAATGTTGGGCCCAACATGGGCTCTCCCCTTCGGAGAAACGGGAAAGTGGCAGTGGCAGGAATAAGTGCATTTGGTACCACTTTCAGAGCCCAAAACACACATTTTCAAGCTCAAAACCCAAAATGCATGTTTGGTAAATTATTGCCATCACGCATTGTCCAAAAGTGGCTTTTTCAAATACAAAGGATTCTTGCGTTTTCATATTGAACCCTTGGGGTTGCGATGCGAAAATGCAAATATGATTTGTAATGTTACTGTTGGTCATTTTAAGTATTTTCCCTAAACTACCCTTGTTTTTATTTTGAAATTCCAATTTTACCCAAATCTCTACCAAAAAAAATGTCGTCATGGAGTTGGAGAAGAATTTCTCCACACTTTATGCTCCCTCCTCATTAATTGCAAGAAGCCCTAAAAAAGAATCCCATCGTGCTGGTAGTAATGGTTATTGTTAGGACGTATGTGATTGGATGTTAGGAACATATGCCAACATTTTATGTATTGATTAATCTTTTGACAAAATGCACTTTACTTGTATTTGGATAGATTTAGGACGTGTTTAATACTTTAAGAAACAATATTTCAAATTTAAGTGTTAAAACTATGCAAGTATGTTCAAGAATCAAGTGAGAAAGTGCTTGATTTTAAAGCTCGACAACTAGTATCTATCGAGATTTAAAAGCTGCTGAACCTCGTGGCTCGACAGCTAGCTTGATAGATGGCTATCTATTGAGATTTATGAAACTCAATTTTTCAGGTCTGTTTTTCATTCAATCCATGAGTATGTGTTTGAGCTTTCTTTTCTCACAACCTTACACATATATAAGGATTATTTTAAGGGTTGTATCAGGTTGCATAGTCAATAACACAATTGCACAAGAGCATAATTCCTTAAGTGTAACTGGAAACCTGGTTTACTCTAGTTCTTAAAGAAGTTGCCGTGTTTATACACCATAGGGTTTTGTGACCAAGCAACTTCGTGATTTTCATTGGTTGAAGAACAAAAGAATTTTGTAGCTAACATCCTTCTCAAGTTGGTAATCAAATCGAGTACTGGGATCTGCGCGTCTATTGGTTAGTTATGTACTGAGAGTCATGCAATACAAGGAGAGATTGTCATTACGGAACAAGTCCAACTGGGTATTGGGATAAGAGTTCAACTGTAGGTTGGTATAAGATACTGAGATTTCTTTATTTGTAATCGTTTGTTTTGATAATAGTGGATTCTTAGGAGTTGTGACCTTAAAATCACCTAGTGGGGTTTTTACCATGTGGGTTTTCCCCATTCGTAAACAAATCACCGTGTCATTTAATTTCTGCTACATATTTAGTTAATTATTTGGTGATTTGTTTATGCTGCCACGCTCATTGCATGTAATTAAACCTAATTAATGCACTTGGCTTATTAATTGGTTAATTTATCGCAATGGGTCAATACATTCTTGGCCTATCAGTTATTCTTTCTTTTCCTTTCCTCCAAATTTTAACCAACCAACCACAAAATAGATAGAGAAGGACATGCAAAGAAAATTATCGGCAGATGAACATAAACAGAAGAACAGACATAAAATATGACCAAATATACACAAAAGGACAAGAAACTCCACTACCGATCTCACTCTCAAATCTCAACATCTGATCTCACTTCCAATTTGGTTTTGGAGTTACAAAGAGAGGGAGGAGTTCGGTTTGGTTTTGGGAAGCTGTTTGATGAAATTAGAGAAAAGGAGAAGCAGAAAGAAGATAATTGTGGATGTGAAAAGATAAAGGGGAAAGAAGATAAGGCTGAAAGAAAGGAGTGGTTGAGAAAAAAAAAAAACGGAAACAAAAATTAAATAAAAGTAAAAGGTGAACAAATTATCACAGCAGTTGAGGTGTCAAATCTTTCATATGTCAAAATAAAATTAAATAAATTAATAAAATATTAGACTAGGATTGGCCACAACTTAAAGCAAATAGTATCGTGAAAATACTGTCACATTTTATTGTATTTCTAAACTTTCTAAATTAGTGCTATTTTTCTTTAGAAAAAAAAATAGTACTATTGACAAAATATTTTTATAACAATTTTATAATAAAGTTTACGCAGTAAGTTGTTATTGGTTCTCATCTGGACTTACTAGTGACATTATTATTATTTTTTATCTACTATTAACAACTTGCCATATAGACTTTATTGTGAAATTTTTGTAAAAATGTTGTGTCTATAACTTGCATTAAGAGAGGTAATTAAAAAAAAAATAATTCTCTTATATATATATATATATCTTGTCTTTTTTTGGTAATTTATACCTCAAACAGCTACTTTTATGAGTGCTAGCTAAATACTCAACTTTTTCAAAAAGTACTTTTTGACAATTTTTACCAAACACACTAATTTTTCAAAAAGCCCAATTTTACCACACTTTTTAAAACCACCATTCTTTTAAAAATCACTGTTTGAGAAAATTGAACCAAACTCACCCAAGTCTGCTCCCACAACAATTTCTATAACTTTGTTTACAGCTTGCCTACGTAATGAGAGTTATAAGTGACAAGAAAAAAGAAAAAGTAGATCTAAGGGAGTTAACAATTTCACTACTCACAAGTCGTCTCTGACAGGCCACAAATGCGTTGACCCCTTGTGATAACTTAGATTAATTAATTAGCCCAGTTTTTAATTAATCAAATTAACATGCAATATCACGTGGCAGTACAAACAAATCACCAAACTAAGTTAAGCAGCGGAAAATAAATAACACGGTGATTTGTTCACGAATGGGGAAAACCCTTACGGCAAAAACCCCACCGGGTGATTTAAGGTCACCACTCCCGAAACTCCACTATTATCACAACAAGCAGTTACAAGTAAGGAATCCCAGTACCTCACCAACCTACAGTTGAACTCTTACCCCAATACCCAATTGGACTTGTTCTGTAGTGACAGTTTCTCCTTTCAATGCACGGCTCCCAAGTACATGACTAACCAGATTTGATGCGCGGATCCCAGTACGCGGCTTACTCCTTTGCACGAATCCCAATACGTGACTAACTCCACAGCAACCCTTTGATTGTTGTAGTTGATTTGTAGCAGCTTCACATAGAAACACCAATAAGATCTTCAATGTTGGTGCAAGAGACTTTGCTTGGTTACAAAACCCTAAGGCGTACAAGAAACGTAGCAAGAACTCTTTCTTTTGTAGGAGGAGGCTAGGATTTCAAAAAGAAAACCTTATGAAGCTCTCTAGGATTAGGTTTTTCTTTTTTCACCTCCTTTAAATAGGAGCTTAATGGGCTCTCCTATTCCAAATAGGTTTACACAAACCTTGGGTTTTCCTAGTCCAATAAGAATTATACAAACCCATAAACAATTAGCCTTTTAGAATAAAAACGTTGCTGGCTATAATCTGAAACCCGTAAGCTCAATTGATCGGGACATCTGTCGAGCTTTAATGAATCTCGACAGATTGAGCTTCTGTCGAGGAGGTATCGAGACCTGCAGTTTGCATTTTTCTTGAGTAGTTCTTGAATAATCTTCATGTCTTCAATTTAACCACTTGTAATGATCATCTTGAACCTATTTAGATTTACCCAAATACAAGTAAAGTGCGTTTTGTCAAAGGATATGCCAATTACAAAATATGTCCCCAACAATCTCCCCCTTTGGCAATCCGTGACAAAACCACAAGAGTACATTGAATGTCTTAGAATACATTCTACTCAAGAACAAATAAGCCTAGTCTAAAAGATTTGAACTTTGGAAGTTGCTGCAAGAAGAAGGTTCGGAATCTTGACTTGGCTTTAACTTGTCTTTCCTGAAAGGCACTAAACAAAACACATCAAGGTACCATGTGGAAAACAATGACAAGTTAAATAAACAAGAAACATGTGTATAAATAGAGAAAAAGAAACAACACATGTGAGATAAAGAGTGAAACACATACATCATTACATATACCACTGGATAAGCATCATATATGTAAAAATGGTTACAAAAGCAAAAGATACACAATCACAAAAATATATCAATCAATATCAATGTGTATCAAACTAACTCTCCCCCTAAGTTAGTTACAGCAAAAAACTTTCTTCCCTTTAACATGAAGTTCTCCCCCTAAGTCTATTACTCCCCCTGAGGAAAGACATACAAATCTCAAATTTCTCCCCCTTTTTGACACGATTGACAAAGGGTATAAAAAGCCAAAAGACTTGACTAGAGAAAGACAGAAAACAGATATAGAGGGAACGAGGAGAACATGGAACCATAGACCTACAAGAGAAAGAACAACAAGATGCTATGGACACAAAGGGAAAAACATGCAAAACAAAGAAGGATGAAATGCATGCAAGGGTATCTCGATGGATCGAGAGGTGTCGAGAAGCTATCGAGCATACCTCGATGGATCGCGAAGGTATCGAGGATCTATCGAGCAGACAGAAAGTTCCTCGATCGATCCACCAGGTGTCGAGATATGTGTCGAGACTGCGATAAGGAAAAGTCTAAGAAGCTCGACAGACAGCTATGTGTCGAGAGGTATCGAGGAGGTGTCGAGATGCCTTTAAAAACAGTTTTTCAGAAGAAGAAAAACACAGACATAAATGCAATCATGCATGCAACTCAACCAAAGATACAACCAACACATTAAGCTCTCAAACTCATCTCTCAACAAAAATTTTGATGCACATGTATCTCAAAACACGCACACACACACACTAAACAAGTCTAACCAATTTTATATTTCAAAAACAAGTCCAGACAGTTTAGTGAGCATACATTAAAGCATGTAAACCTTGTGATGGCCAAATCACATTGTACCTGCACATGTATCAAGAATAACAAAGAGTGTTGCGTGTCGTGTGTGAGAACATCGCAAGATTGCATAAGTGTCTCAATGTTATGACGATTTGAGATATGAGAAAATCACTTTAACTCACACACAATCATAACCGTTTGATGGGGATTATCACCTTCGAGGTACATCCTATAACTCCCACATCTCCTAGAAAACACGCTTGCAATCATATTTTAAAGCATTTTTGATCTTTTTGCTTTTTATATCTTTGCATATTTTCTTTTAACAAGCATATCATGCATGGGCATACAAGAGAAAGAAAAGAAATACCCAATTATGTTAAGCTTTTGACACTGCACTTTTGCTATGCCGAAGCATACAGGTGTCATTGACATTGCACTTTTGCTATGCCGAAGCATACAGATGTCATATTATGATTGGCGAGTAACAGTGGTGAGATGGTTATTTATGCCTTTCTCTTAGGATTTTCTAGTTCAACCCGTCAAAAAGAGTGACATGAGTGTTAAGAAGAAGAGATTACTTAACCTTACTCATCACAAACAAAGAGCTACAAAGCTCACTTGCTTAGTTGTGCAGAAGAATGCTCATCTAAGCTACAGGTGATACAAAATTTAGAAAACTCTGTTTCAATGGCCATTTTAAAAGTTCATATGAACCAATGCACACAAACACACACTGTTTTTGTATTTTTCAATTTTTCAATTTTTATTTATTTTGAAAACAAAATAAAATAAAAACTAAACAACCAAACAAAAACAGACAAACCTCATGAATGCATAAAAGAAAGATGCATATGCATGAAAACATGATAGAATGATGCAGATGGATGAAAGCATGATTTCAATAGAAGATAAGAAATCAAGCAAAGAGAGTCCTGCTTTAGATAGAAAGAATTGAAGTAAAGGACAAACAGAAAAGACAATTAAGTCTTAGGCTCCTTTCTCACCCACACAGCACGAGTCTTTGGCCGTGAAGATGAAAAGGCACGTGTCCTAGTATGACTACTAAAGGACATAGAAGAATTAAAATTCTCCTGAAACTGAGTTAAAAAGCTCAAGACTTTTAATAACTCTTCAAACAAAGGTGTAGGTTCTTGAGAAGAAACTTGTGACCGTTTGGACAATTGCTTATGAGGATACAACTTAAAGCAATTAGGACGAGTGTGTCCAGAAACACCACAATGGTGACAAACATGAGCAGTTTTAGAGCTACTCAGCTTCCTAGAAGGAGGTCTAACCTTAGAGGTTGACAGAGTTCTTAGCTTAGGACAATTTGGCCTAATATGACCAACAATGTGACAATGATGACAAGTGGGGACAAAAACAGATTTATCATTCAACCTAGGAGGAGTTTTAGACATAGGTTTAAAAACTTCAGCGTTAACATCAGATTGTTTACCTTTGTCTATCCTAGCAATATTAGCCTTCAACTCTTCATTATTCCTTTTGAATGGGGGAATATAAAAATCTTTTTCTTTTGAGTTAGGCTCAACAACAAGTTTGGCACTAGTTAAATTTTCAACTTCAGTTTTAAATTCAACTAGTTGCTTTTCCAAACTCTTAATTTTGTCCACCTGAGATGAAATTTGATTTTTAAAATTCTTATTCAAATTAGTGGCTTTATCCAATTTTGCAATCAAATCATCTTTTTCAAGCTTGACTTTTTTAAATTTAGCTTTTAATTTTGTAGAACACTCAAGAGATTTCATACAAAAATTATAAAGCTTGCAATAGGCATCATGAATATCATCATCATCATTCAACACAAGATCATGCAAATCAAAACAATCAAGAGTTTCCATGACAACAGGGGTCAATGGATCACACATCAAAGATTAAAACCTAATCAGAGTGTGCTTGCTCTGATACCACTTGACAGGCCACAAATGCGTTGACCCCTTGTGATAACTTAGATTAATTAATTAGCCCAGTTTTTAATTAATCAAATTAACATGCAATATCACGTGGCAGCACAAACAAATCACCAAACTAAGTTAAGCAGCGGAAAATAAATAACACGGTGATTTGTTCACGAATGGGGAAAACCCTTACGGCAAAAACCCCACCGGGTGATTCAAGGTCACCACTCCCGAAACTCCACTATTATCACAACAAGCAGTTACAAGTAAGGAATCCCAGTACCTCACCAACCTACAGTTGAACTCTTACCCCAATACCCAATTGGACTTGTTCTGTAGTGACAGTTTCTCCTTTCAATGCACGGCTCCCAAGTACGTGACTAACCAGATTTGATGCGCGGATCCCAGTACGCGGCTTACTCCTTTGCACGAATCCCAATACATGACTAACTCCACAGCAACCCTTTAATTGTTGTAGTTGATTTGTAGCAGCTTCACATAGAAACACCAATAAGATCTTCAATGTTGGTGCAAGAGACTTTGCTTGGTTACAAAACCCTAAGGCGTACAAGAAACGCAGCAAGAACTCTTTCTTCTGTAGGAGGAGGCTAGGGTTTCAAAAAGAAAACCTTATGAAGCTCTCTAGGATTAGGTTTTTCTTTTTTCACCTCCTTTAAATAGGAGCTTAATGGGCTCTCCTATTCCAAATAGGTTTACACAAACCTTGGGTTTTCCTAGTCCAATAAGAATTATACAAACCCATAAACAATTAGCCTTTTAGAATAAAAACGTTGCTGGCTATAATCTGAAACCCGTAAGCTCGATCGATCGGGACATCTGTCGAGTTTTAATGAATCTCGACAGATCGAGCTTCTGTCGAGGAGGTATCGAGACCTGTAGTTTGCACTTTTCTTGAGTAGTTCTTGAGTAATCTTCATGTCTTCAATTTAACCACTTGTAATGATCATCTTGAACCTATTTAGATTTACCCAAATACAAGTAAAGTGCGTTTTGTCAAAGGATATGCCAATTACAAAATATGTCCCCAACAGTCTCATAAGTAGCAATAGACTCACTCATCCGTAGGCTTTCTCTTAGTTTTTGTTTTGCTAAGTTTAGTAGGGTTCGGAGATTGGACAATGTAGCAGCACATGAAACTACCAATTTCAATAATGGTAATCTCCCTCTTGTTATTGTGTCTATTTGTAAGGTGCATTACCTTTCTTGTCCTCTTCGGGTTTAATTTTATTGCAAGTTATCAAAAAGACTCACTCTTGTGCGGCAGTGGCAAGATCATATATATATTTTTCATGGAATATGTTAAAGAATGCACTACGAGTATTGATTTAAAATTTTTTTTTAGAATCTTCTAAAAAAATAGGAATATTTTTAGAAATGTTTATGAAAAAAATGATAAAACAAATAAATTTTTTAACAATTTTTTTATATTTCTTATAAAAGTAGTATAAAATTTTTTCTGAAACGATTTATTAACAAGAGAAATTGACTTAAGCAGCACATATTAACATTATCCTTATATATTACGTATGCATTATGCAATGATTTATCCTTCATTCTATTTTTTACGCATGCAATGATGTACCTTGTATTTGTATGAAATTATAGAGCTGAAAGATATTGGCAACAGTGCTGAATCTGATTGATGGGAAATTGAGTTAAGTAGTACATGTTAACATTATCCTTATTATTACGTATGCAATGATTTATCCTTCGTTCTATTTGTTACGTATGCAATGATGTACTTCGTAGGAGACTTTTACAAGAGTTTGAATTCGCGTACTGATATATAGTAAATACCTTCAAGGCATCAAACCTATTAAAAGTTGTCTTACTTGGTTTGGGTATTTGGACTGGAGTAATATTCTGTGTCTCTGGTAAGCCAACACAAAATGAATTGCAATTCATGTGTTTCAATCTGAAATCTGTTACAGACAGTACCTTTTTATGATATATATTGTATACTCAGCCTTTGGCTCTTATTTTATTTTGTTCTCTCTTTTGAAGTAAATATAAGTTGCCAATATTCACAGTTTTGTCTTATGCTAGGAAGTCAATTTCTTGATTTTATTATAAGCTGATATTTGATTGCTTTATGGTAAAGCAGTGAAAAATGAGCTCCTTGACTGCAAATGAAGATTGCCTTGGATGGGCAGCAAGAGATGCATCTGTCGTTTTATCACCTTACAGCTTCAACCGCAGGTATACATATAAGAAGCCTCTTTGTTTACACACAGTTTATTAAGGAAAAGTTTGGTTGTCCATGAATTTGAACACAGACATTCATTGTTTTAAGATACAAATCCATCATCTTGAGAGCATCTCCAGTAGATGCTCTATCTCTATTTTTAGTTCAAAAAATGCTATTGTTCACGTACTGTTCACCCTTCATCAACTTCTCCAAACACACAATTTTTCCAAATTTTTTTTGTTGTTGCTACAGTCATTCTCTTCATTTGAAGAACATTGTAGCAACTCCAAAGCATTATTTTATCTTAAAAAATACCCGGTTGAATAAAAAATGATTCTCTCTCTCGTTCCTTTTTTTTTTTTTTTTTCGTTCTTCACTCTCTATCTCAACGGTAATATACCACAATCAAAACAAAATCACAAAACCCAATCGAAAGATTTGAAACACAAAAACAATATTTCTCACAAGCCTAATGAAATCTAAACAATAAAATAAAACTAATCAAACCAGAACAACCAAAAAAAAAAAAAAAAAAAAACCCAACAACAAACAAAGCCGATCTGTGTAGAACGCCGATCTCCACTCTCTGCCGGTGATCTATGTGTGTATGAGAGAGTTTGTGTGAGATAGAGGGAGAGAGTGTTTTAGAATCAAGTAGAAATGGAATAAGTAAAAAAATAGAAGAAGAGATAGCTAGAGAAAAAGAGAGACAGAGAGCTAAAGAAGAAAGGGTGCGGAATGAACTAGAAAAAGAAAAAGAAGGTAGATTGAGGAAAGGTGTGGGATACGTGTATGGTGGAGAAAAAACCAAGAGAAAAAAAGAAACGCATGGATGAGGACAAAAGGGAAGAAAGAAAAATAATATAAAAAATAAAAAAATCTTAATTGAGACATACTATCAAAATATCTTCACAATATTTTCATAATAAATTTTAAGTAACAGATTGTTATTAGTTAATATTGACGAGTAAAAAAATAATTTCAATGGTAGGTTCAAATTAGAACTAGTAACAACTTTTCACATAAATTTTGTTGTGAAAGTATTGTGTAAAATGTTGTGAATATAACATTTTTCATTGAAAAATATTATTGTTGGGAATGAATATATGAAAAATAAATAATGATAAAAACAGAATAAAGAATGAATGAAGAAATAATATTTAAATGAGATAAAGAATGGAATAGAGAATCTGTTGAAAAGTGTATTTGAAAAAGTGGGTAGTTAAAATGTAAAAACCACTGTTCATTCTCCAAACAGTACAAAATTTTGCAAAATCTGTTAGAGATGCTCTGAAGGGGGCTATAAAAAAAAATAAAACGAAATTGAAGCCATTTCTATAACATAGTCGACTCTACTTTCATGAAATGTCCTCACTTCAAATTAATACTTTTGATGATGATACGTAATCTTTCATTGCCAATTCAAAACATTGGGTTTGTTTATGAAAAAGTGTTTAGAAATATGAGTGGAGCCATCAAATTTTATTGAGCGACCAAACAGGCCTCAAGTGTTTCTTCTCATTTCAACTTTTCTTGAATAATTTTATTTTGGGGGTCCTAAAGTCTACATTTCTTGATTTGTCTATGCACTAGGTTGTAGCAAAATCATTGAACCTACTCTTTTGTCGAATGTCAAATAGGTGATGTTAGTTTTTAAGAAAAGAATAGAATTTCTACTTGGATTTCAAATGTTGTTTTCCATATCATTAGTTGACAAAAATGATCCCATGCCTGTGTCCCTATATGATTTTGAGAACCATGATTAATAATGTTGAAATTTGCATTGCTTGATTGTTATATGCTGTTTGTTCTGGTCAAGAATTAACTTGGGAAAATTTTCTGATCAGGGCCGTAAGGAGTGATGATGTTTCGATAAAAATTACACACTGTGGAGTTTGTTATGCTGATGTAGCTTGGACCAGGAATGGACTCGGGGATTCAAAGTATCCTTTGGTGCCTGGGTAAGTGGACAAACTGCATACTATGAGAAGCTTTAGAATTCTATGAACTGATATGAATGAAATATTTGCACACCAGACATGAGATTGTTGGCATTGTGCAAGAGGTCGGTTCTAATGTTAACCGCTTCAAAGTTGGTGACCACGTTGGAGTAGGAACTTTTGTCAATTCATGTAGAGATTGTGAGTATTGTAACGATGAAGAAGAAGTTAATTGCGTAAAAAGACCAATTTCAACCTTTAATGGGGTGGATGATGATGGTACTATTACAAAAGGAGGATATTCCAGCTATATTGTTGTCCATGATAGGTAAGTATTCTTTGATGCTACTGTATTCTCTTTCTTCATTTTCCGATAGATGCAAAATTCACTATTACATAATAATATGAACCCCCTCCCCCCACCCAAAACCAAAACCCTGGTTTAAATAAATGTTTCTGCTGAATTTGATAATTTGATGTGATAATTGTGACCTTTTAGCTTTATACTCATGGGATTTGGCAAGTTTTTCACAAATTAAGAATATTAGTTTTGGTCTTGCAGGTACTGCTTCAGGATACCTGATGACTATCCATTGGCTTCAGCAGCTCCTTTGCTTTGTGCTGGAATCACCGTGTACAGTCCCATGATACGCCACAAGATGAACCAACCTGGTAAATCTCTGGGAGTGATTGGACTTGGAGGTCTTGGTCACATGGCAGTGAAGTTTGGGAAGGCGTTTGGGTTGAATGTTACTGTTCTCAGCACTAGCATATCCAAGAAAGAGGAAGCTCTAACTTTGCTTGGTGCAGACAAATTTGTGATCTCATCTGATCAAGAGCAGATGAAGGTAGATTTACATAAAATTTCTTATAAAGATTTTTTAATTTTATGAACAAGCTGAATTTATTGAAAAAAAAAAAAAACATATGAGAACAAGTTTGACAAGTGGCATGACATGATTTTCCACATCAGTAGGCCCTAATTCAATATCCATTTCTGAATCTTGGCCATTATTTAAGAAATTGAACCATGAGCAACAGTATCGTACCTTATCATCATTCTCACTCTAATTTTTCAATCCTGATTATAGAGCATTTGTTGCCCTATTAACATTAGCAATATTGAAATTGTTTACCTATCTTTATGGATTGTGGTATTGACTGTTAGCATGCTATTTACAGGCCGAGGCTAAGTCATTAGACTTTATAATTGATACAGCAGCTGGTGATCACCCATTTGATCCATACATGTCACTGTTGAAAACTGGTGGTGTTCTTGTCCTAGTGGCATTCCCAAGTGAAGTCAAATTTCATCCTGCAAGCCTTCTCATAGGTACTTTGAAACTGTTAGTTTTGAAGAGTCTAATGAAATTTTAAGAACTCTTTTAGCTGGTGATAGCTTTCCAGGCTTGAGTGTACTATTGAACAACATTCATTGATCTTTTTGACAGGAATGAAAACCGTTTCTGGTAGCGTTACAGGTGGTACAAAGTTGACACAAAAAATGATAGACTTCTGTTGTTCTCATAAAATTTACCCAAACATAGAAGTAATTCCAATTCACTATGCAAATGAAGCTTTTGAGAGGCTAATAAAGAGAGACGTGAGGTATCGGTTTGTGATCGATATTGAGAACTCCTTGAAATGATACTGCTAAAGGCACAAGGAAAATTTCTCTTCTCGAAATGGATGTTCATATTTTAGGTTCTGTGAAAGTATTGGATCAAATGTTGAAACTCAAAAGCATAAAGTGATTGGCTCTTCCTGGTTGGATGGTGAGCATTTACTTGTATAAAAGCGTCCGGTGTTGATCTTCTGCATGATGCAAATGGTTAACTAGCCTGAAATAATTGAATTGGCTATTGAGTGGTATTGAGGAATGGTTTTACTTGCATACTAGCCTGAAATAAGTGAATGGGTTGTTGTGCAATATTGTGAGTAGTGGTTTAATAAAAATCAAAGTGTGAACTTTTAAATTATGAACCCCTTTGTATCATAGTCCTGTCACCTGTGCATGTGCTTGTTAGGACAATTTTTATTTTTTTTTTTATTTTTTGGTAAAGTAATATCATGTTGCACTACCTTCTATGTCACATCATCAGCCATATAATTATTCTCTTTTTTTATTTATTTTTCATTCCAAAATTTTGTTGACATTATCAAACATATAAATAGATTAACTTTATACATTCATCCCAGTGGTTCTTCCTTCTCTCCGTGTGTATGTGTTAAAATATTTAATATTCTCAAAAGAAAAAATAATGGGTCATTCTTAAATTGGAAAATGAGTGCGAGTTCAAGAAGTTTAAAGCATGTGCTGTGTATCCAAGAGTTGGGTTTTTTTTGGATATACACCATTGTCAGTTTCTTTAAAACTTTCTCCCTTCTTCTCATGTGTGTGTTAAAATATTTAGTATTCTAAAAAAAAATAAAAAATTACATACAAATTTGCCTTTATATATTCATCTACTTTAATTTAGATGTTTATAACTAAAAAATAAAATCAATGAATAATAAAAAATAAAAAACAATGTCTATACATATTTATCTATAATATATATAATATTGAAGTCCTGCAATAAATTTTACAAATCTCTTTTTCCACCACGTCATTAGCATTCTTTCTTATTTATTTTTTATTTTTTTACAATTTTTACTTGATTCATCTTTTCATCTTCTTCCACCATTGTCTTTTTCTTTCAATCTTTCATCTCCTCCAATTATTGTCTTTTTAAAATTTTCATTAGATTCATTTTAAAATTTTCTTCATCATTTAAATTCTACCGTTTCTAAATTTTCTCAATCATTGTCTTTTTAAATTTTCAACCTTTCATCTATTTCAACTGTTAGGTTCTAAGTACTTAAGAACTAATGTATTAGAACTCTAATTTGTATTGTTGGCAAACCCTGATCAAAACAGGTGTTTAGTCTTGTTTTAGACTTGCTCAAAATATGTCATTTATGTAAAGTTAGAATCAAGTTAACTGCAGAAGTTACTGTGTAAATCTGTTTGGCTCGATCCATCAAAAATTAGAGTCTACCAGTCGAAAGTCATGCAAATTGTTTTTTCTGCAGAATTTCCAACTCAGCCCTAAGCCCATATGACATGTAGGGTTTTATGTTTTGCCCTAGGTATAAAAGGCAAACCCTAGCCATGCTTTTGTGGTTGCTCACATTGCTGTTTGTGTGAATCTCTTGTGAGATCTAAGAGTTGCTTGCCTTCACACAAATTTAGAATTATCAAGAAGGAGATTTCTTAAAGAGCTTGATGATCATTCGGTTACTGTCAAAAGAGCTTAAAGATAAACAAGCAGGAGTGCTTGTACTTGTTGGAGAATCCAAGAAAGAAGGAGTCCGTGATCTCGGAGCTTGTACGTGGTCGTGTCAGTAAGTTTTCTATTGGTGGATAGCAATAGGATGTTAGTGGTCTAAGTCGCTATTGTACAAACTTCGATTCTTTCATAGTGGATTTAGTTTTACCTTGAGGATAGCTAGGTTAAATCCTCTCCAGGTCTTTTATCGGTTTGGTTTTCTTGGGTTATCATATCACTGTGTTCTTTATATTTCCACTGCTTTGCATGATATGATGTATTTGTGTTAACCTAGTTATGCATAATTTACCTAAGTTAATAACTTAGCTAAATAACTAGGTTAATCTGATTGTTCTAAGCGGTATAAAAACTTTACAAGTGGTATCAGAGCAAGTAGCTCTTTTGTTGTAGATCTTTTGATCTCTGAGCTGATCCTTGACCCTTATTATCATGGATAATTTTAAGTGTCTTACTGTTTTTAACTATGATGTTTTAAATAAAAAGGACACTATTGTTTTTGTTGATTTTATTGATGCCTGTGAAACCCTCCATAAGGAATTATTGAAATCTTTGAAAATTGCTAAGAAATTCAAGGAAGAGTTAAAATTGGCTAATCTTGAAAAAGAGGAATTGGTTGTTAGATTAGATGAATCTAATAAAAAAAATGAATTTTTGATAAATCAAATTTCCTCTCAAGATGAGAAGATGCAAAGCTTGGATTAAGAATTAGTTGAATCTAAAGCTAAAATTGAAAATTTGACTAGTACCAAGCTTGCTTTTGATAACAAAAGTGCTTTTGTTTCTCTTAAGACTAAAACTGAGAAAGTTTATACCTCTCCTTTCAAGAGGAATAATAAAGAAAAGGTTTATTTTGCTAGGTTAGACAAAGGTAAAAGTTCTGATGTTGACGCTGAAATTTCTAAACCTATGTCTAAACCTATAGCTTGTGTGCATAAGAAATTTGTTTTTGTGCCTACCTATCACCTTTGTGGTGTTGTTGGTCATATTAAACCAAATTGTTCTTTGTTGAGGCAAAAACCAAAATCTGAGACTAGATTTACTATTGGGAATACTGATGTTCTTAAATTTGTTCTTGTTTGTCACTTTTGTGATGCCTCCGGTCATATTCGTTCTAATTGTCATAAATTGAAATTTAAACATTCTGTATTTCAATCTAGGATATGTGATGATATTTCTCCTGCCATAATTCCAAATAAATTGTTTCAAATGCTTTTGAAAAATTTAAGCTTGTTGGCTTGTGAAAGGAATTTGCAGGATTTTAGTTTTTCTTGGAAGATTGATGTAATTCCTCAAATGCACTCTAGTTCTTATAGATTTTCACCTACAAAGTCATAGACTCGTGCTATATGGGTGAGAAAAGATTCTCTAAGGTGAGTGTTGTTTACTTGTCCCTGGTTTAATTCTTTCAATTAATTGTGGACATGTTTTCTTTTAGTTTTTGGTTTTTTTTTTTTAGGTTGTTTTGATTATTTAAAAATTCAAAAGCATTGAAAAATTTCAAAAAGACAAAAATATTTTATTTTGTGTCTTGTTTTATTTGTTTTGAGGATTACATGAGTTATAATATCTCTCTCTTGATTTATATTAGGACATATGTAGTTCAAGTTTGTGAGCATATGTCGCTATTTTATGTAATTGGCTTATCCTTAGACAAAATGCACTTTACTTGTAATTGGGTAGATTTAGGATGTGTTTAACACCTCAAGAAACAGTGTTTCAAGATTCAGTGTTGAAGTCATCAAATTCTGTCCAAGAAACAAGCAAGGAAGTGCAAGATTTTAAAGCTCGACACCTACCTCGACACATGCATCTATCGAGCTTTAAGAAGCTGTTTTGCCCCGAGCCTCGATAGCTTCTCGACAGATCCTCGACACCTCTATCTGTCGAGAAGTAAAGAAAACAGATTTTCAGTTCTGTTTCAAGTCCAATCCGTGAGTGCGTCTTTGGGACTTCTTTTCTCCTAACCCTAGACATATAAAAGGATTATTTTAAGGGCCGTCAAGATGATGCAAGTTGCACATTCATTTAGAACTTCTTGTTCATGCAATTTGTGATCTGAAAGACAAAGTTCGTGCCCTAGTTCATCTCTGATGATTTGAAGAACTTTGCAGCCAACAATTCTCTCTCTAGTTGGTGTTTGAAGTCGCGTACTAGGATCCGCGCATCTGGTTAGTCACGTACTTGGGAGCCGTGCATTGAAAGGAGAAACTGTCACTACAGAATAAGTCCAATTGGGTATTGGGGTAAGAGTTCAACTGTAGGTTGGTGAGGTACTTGGGATTCCTTGCTTGTAACTGCTTGTTGTGATAATAGTGGAGTTTCGGGAGTGGTGACCTTAAATCACCTGGTGGGGTTTTTGCCGCAAGGTTTTCCCCATTCGTAAACAAATCACCGTATCATTTAATTTCCGCTGCATTACTTAGTTTGGTGATTTGTTTGTGCTACCACGTGATATTGCATGTTAATTTGATTAATTAATAACTGGGCTAATTAATTAATCTAAGTTATCACAAGGGGTCAACGCGTTTGTGGCCTGTCAATTTAAAACATGCTTGACATTGTGGAGAAACTTAAATAGTATGTGTTATATAAGTGCTAAGCTATTTCTGATTTTGTACGAGTATGTACTAGTTTGTACATGTACTCATTGGGTAATTAAGAAATTGATATTTCTTGTTTGTGTACCCTCTATAGCTTAGTTTTGTACTGTCATGCATTGCATTTGCATTTTTAATCATTTAGCATAATGTGTGCTTTTAGTTTTGGTCATAAAAATTTTTTTAACAAAAAAGATTTTTATTTCTTTTGTATTGCACATCATGGATATGTAATTGAGGTTGGCCATATTATCTTTATATAACATATTTATGTATCTTGTTTAGTTTGGATGAGTTTATTTTATTATACTTTACTAGTTTGAGCTTTGTAGTGCATGTTGTGTGGGAAGATATTTATAGTTTTTTATCACTCTGTCTTGATCTTGAAGTTACATGTCTTTGATTGTTGGACTTGAATTTGATGAGAAAGACATAAATAACCATCTCACCACTGTTTACTAGCCAATTATGAACACCTTAGTACATATCGTAAGATTTTGTGCTCGAGAAAGTGTAACACATGTACAAAAAGAACATAAGGTGTAGCCTCAGTTTAAATGCTAAAATTGGTGTGTACATTATCCTGGCTAATTCTTAATAAGTTTCTGATCAAATAAAATTGGTGTGTATATTATAAGGCAAATCAAGAAACTTACATGATTGCAAGCTTTTATTCTAGGAGATGTGAGAGTTATATGATGTAACTCTTTGAGGGATAGTCTCTTTTAAATGTATGTGATGGATTTTGTAGAAATTGTGATTGATTACTATCTACATATCTCCTCACATGTATCTTAAGTTTTTGCTAGTTGCACACACAACACAAGTTACTCTTTGTTAAACTTGGTATATATTCTTGTGTGTGATCTTGTTGTGGCCATCCAAGATTATGTTTTCTATGGTGTGTGATGCAAAATAAGGTTAAGAGTTTGAAAATCTTTGTTTTAAAGATCTGGGTTGAATTCATGTGTTTTTGAAAAACTTTTAATCTCATACTCATGCATTTTGTTCATGAAATATTGTGCTTTAAGGAGTTTCAACATAAAATTGCTCTGGTTTTTAAAAATCTAATCTTTCCAGATTTTCAATCGATCTAATCTGTTTTTCGACCGGTCGAAAATGCATTAAAATTTTTGGTTAGCTTTTGCCTGACTCGATTGGTATTCGATCGATGCTCGACCGATTGAAACTAAAAATTTTTCAGTTTTTAATTTTTGACCAAACTGTTTTTTTTTTTTTTTTTTTTGCATCATTTGTGTTTTGGATTCACATGCATTGCATTGTTTTTTTGTATCCATCTTGCAGTTTTGCAGCCATATCTCTCATTATTTTCACACATAACATGCATACACTTTGCTAAATTAGGTACTCAACTTGATTTAAAAATTGATTGATTAATTTTTGAGTTATGTACTTTTTAGTATATGCTATTTTTATGTGTGAATTGCAGAAAATATTTTTCTAAAGAGTTATGATGGATCATCAATGTGCAAATATTTTCTCTACTCCAGTAACTATTTATGGGTCACATAGTGTCAAGCTTGCATATATTGAAAGAGAGAATATTTTTCTTCAAGTGAATCCTCATTTTGTTTGAGTTTGGTTTGTCTCTTTTTATTTATCCCCACCTCCTATATTTTCCCTAAAACTTGTTTTGTTTTTCCTATTTTTATATAAGGAGAAGCTTGTTTTTAAACTTTGTTGTTCATAGGGGGAGCTGTCTTTATTTTCTAGGCGAAAAACCTCTTTTAGTCCCTACATTTTCACGCGATTTTCACTTTGGTCTCTAACTTTTTTTTTCACTGATTTTAGTTCCTATTCTGAAAAACGCCTTTCGTTTTAGTCCCTGGCGTTACATCAGAGACAAATTTTGCACAGCTGGCAAACGGCATACACTGTTGATCTGACGTGGCCATTAAAGTAATAATAAAAAATGCCACGTAAGCATTTAAATTAAAAAAATTAATTTATTAATTTTAATTAAATAAAAAAATTAAAAACTAAAAATCAAACCCAAACCCAGAAATTCAAAAAAAAAAAAAAAACTGAGACTTTGAATTCCAGAATTCCCATACCTTCTCAGCCAAATCCAACAACTCCTTGGCAGTTCCAACATCGGCAACCAAACAAAGATTACTCTCCTTCTGCACCATCACCTTGAACAACCTCTTCCCCGTCGCATTCTTCGTCAGCTTCGCTCTTTCTCCGAACTCCAATCCTTTAACCCTAACCGGCCTCTCCACTGCCTTCACCGCCATGTGCCGATTCTCCTCCAAAAACCTCGCCACCGTCTTCTCCATCTCCTCCTCCACCTTCCCTTTCTCCCTCAAAACCCCAACCATCTCCATTCTCCTCCAAAGTCTCCCTCCCTCCTTGCTCCCGATCGATCAACACCACCACGTCATGGACCACCAAACCGGCAACGATGCTGTTTCCAACACTGATGTGCCACTGGTAACAAGGTCGTCGATGATGAGGCAGGTCTGGTCCTTGACGAAAACGCCCTCGAAGGACTTGGAGGTGCCGTAGTTCTTGATTTCATTGCGCCCATGTGGGGTTCATCATTGGATCGGAGTTTATTTAATTTTATTCTTGGATGTGGTGCTATCTTAGATGTTGAAGTGTGTTCTTTCTTTGTTCTGTGTTCTTGTTGTTCTTGATCTTCAGGGTTTGGTTTTTTTTTTTTTTTTTAATTTCTGGGTCTGGGTTTGATTTTTAGTTTTTAATTTTATTTTTTAATTTTATTATTTAATTAAAATTAATAAATTAATTTTTTTAATTTAAATGCTGACATGACATTTTTTATTATTACTTTAATGGCCATGTCAGATCAACAGTGTATGCCGTTTGTCAGCTGTGTAAAATCCGTCTCTGATGTAACGCCAGGGACTAAAACGAAAGGCGTTTTTCAGAATAGGGACTAAAATCGATGGAAAAAAAAGTTAGGGACCAAAGTGAAAATCACATGAAAATGTAGGGACTAAAAGGGGTTTTTTGCCTATTTTCTATAAAGTTGAATTGTTTTGTGTTCCATTTATTCTCTATTTTCTCTTATCTTTTGTTGCGTATGTTTTCTGTTTACTCGTTGATTGAGTTGTCTTTGTCAATATGTGATTGTTGAAACTAAAAAAATAAAAAATAAACGTGTCCTTTTAAAAAAAAAAAAAAAAAAAAAAAAACTCACTTCATGGCTTGTGGACTACATTCTAGGATAAGACTAAATTGTATAGTCATCTACAAAAAGGTGATATATGTACGTGAGGTGAGAAATTCCACAAAAATGTATGCTTGACTATATGAAGAAATTGAATTTAGATAAAATATGAAGAAGACCAATTGAATTGAATTGAGATTCCTATCACAAGTCCTCTCTCTCTTTCTTATTGATTTAATCAGGGACGGAGCCAGGACTTAGAGTTAGGAGGGGCGACTTTGCTGCTAGCTGTGTGCGGCGACTCCGGCCTTTGAGTCTATTGCTTTATTACTAAGAATTTTTGTTTAAAATTTTTTAAATGGCTAAATTGTTTGTTTTGGGTAAAATAAATCGATTGGGCTTAATTTTTTAGTTTTATTATTAGTAATTTTTGTTGTTGGGCTAATTTTTTTGGGCTTATCTATTAATTTTTTATGCTCTTTAAAAGGTGAAAAATGCTAAAACTATAAATTTTTTACAAATTACTAATGTAATGAGTGGTTATTGATAAGTAAAAAATGATGCAAGTGTACGAACTAATAAGAATTTGTTACCTCAATAGTTTGTATGAACGTTGAAAAAATGTTTGTTGCTATAACATTACTCTCAAAAAAATTGATGACATTATTAAAGGGGGCAAGTGTAATTTTATTGAACAAAATCGCTAAAATTAGTACATATTAATATAGTAATATTTTTTTAAAAAAATTTAAGGGGGGCCATTGCCCCCCCTAGTCAAATAATAGCTTCGTCCATGGTTTTGATTTAATTTTTGTTTGAGCTAATACTTAGTTAAAAAATTTTAGTTGTATTCTAGATATACTAGAGGAAAAAATTCTAAAAAGAAAATCAAGTTGTTGAAAAAAAATAGCATAATCTAAAATCTAAAACTAAAAACCCAAATTAGGAAAACATAATGCACTATAACATAATTTAAAGGAATATGAACCACCTAAAAAACGGATAAATGTCAATCAAATACACCCAAAAATAATAGAATGATATATTTGTATCTATAGAGATATTGAGATGAAAAATAATTTTAGAAATTATTTAATTTTTGAGAAGTATTACGTCTACAACGTTTTCACAAGTCATAGTTGATAAGTTGTTATTGATTCTAATTTAAACCTATACTAAAATTACTTTTTGCCAATCAATAATAATCAATTACAATCTACTACGTATGATTTGTTATGAAGGTGTTGTAAAATTATAGTTGACATAACATTTCTCTTAATTTTTTGATAGAACAAATTATTTTCAATAAATTTAGGAGAACAAATTATATTTATATTAAAGTTATAAAGTAATTATCTATTCTCATGCATTATGTGAGTCTACAACTAGTTACCGTTAATCACAAAAGCCTAAAACTGTTAATGAATGAAAACCATGACCATAATGGATATAATGTCCGACTGTGGATGTGAATGCGTGGAGAAAGCATAGTCTTAAAACTTCTAGTTGTACCTTGATAAAAAAAAAATAAAAAAATAAAAACAAATTTCTAGTTGTACCGAAGGTCTTGGGCCCAGTGTGGGCTCTCACCTTTGGAGAAATGGGCAAAGTGTCGTAATCATTTATTAATGTAAGGAGAAAGTTAACTGATAGGTGGGAATATTTTTAAAAACTTTTTAAGAAGGAGAAAAAATATAGTTTTTATTTTATTTATTTTTTTCATAAAAAATATAAGAAATTATAAATTAAATTTCTCATATTTTTTATGAAAATTGTATCCAAACTTTTTAATAAGTCCAATAAATACTCTAAGTAGTTTCAAAAAAAAAATACTCTAAGTGTGTATCTATATATTAACAGGACCCTTAGTCAATATAATTATGTATTGCATTAATTTGAAGACCAGTGCGTTTATTATTACGGACACTCTCATCTACGCAGTTTGTACACACGTTACAAAACAACAAACTTGACTTGAAGTCATGTGGATAACCTTCATTTGTATGTAAGCTGAATCTGATTGGTGGGACCGCCACCCAAAAGGTTTAATTTCACAGTTCAAGGATGTCACTGCTTACGCCGATGTTCCCTTAGTGGGGCTGCGCTATACCAGTGGAGGTGATTATTATCATAATGCAATAAACAATACGATTGATTTGTTCTTTGTTTAATAAAATGGGGGACAAGCTCCTCTCCAGTTTTAATATTTTCTGTTGTCTCCGATTTTTATAAAGATGACTGACACTAGGCAAGTAAAAAATTCAAGGCTAAAAATACCATATTTCTTTCTTCCTCCAGCAGCCGTTGCCAGTTTCCACACAAATTTTAGATTCTCTCCATTTGTCTTTTTTTTTTCCTCTCTCCAACATCATTACTACCACTGGATCAACAAAGGGATCAAGACCTTGGCTTTCCGGAGAAGAATGGAATAAAGGAAGATCTAATCTTGAGAAAAAAATCAAGAAAATGCTTTCCTTCAAATCTTTTCACTAGACTGTTCTATGCTTGGTTGGTTTTCTTCAACTCATTTTCTTTGGGTGCCCAGTGATTTCTTTGCAAAAGAGTGGCTGTACAAGACAATATATATGGATTAAAAAGTTGCAGAACCCAACTTTTGATAAAACCCATCAACTGCCATTAACATGATGAGCACCCAAAACCAAATCTTTTCCGTCATGAGAGTCAAAGCAACATCAAAATCCTTGAAATCCTTGAAAACCCATCATGAATGAGACTTGCCCAAACGACACTGTCATCTTCATTAGAACCAAAATCCCTTAAAACCCAGTCCATCCACAAAAACAAAAGCAAAAAGTAATGACAGATCTGAAGAGATAGGGACTGTAATTTTGTAGAGAAAAAGGGAACTGAGAGAAAGGGTCAAGCAATAGTTTTAATGATAGAGAGAGAAGGACGAGGGACAACGAAGAGAAGAATGAGACGTGAGAGAAAGACAAATGGATAGAAAATCTGAAATTGCCGTGGAAAGAGATGTTGGAGGAAGAAAGAGATGTAAATTTTTTTTAGTCGTTGGATCTTTTATTTGCCAAGTGTCAGTCATCCGTGTAAAAACAGAGACAACAGGAGATATTAAAACTGGAGAGAAGCCTGTCCCATAAAATGGTAATATAGTGGTGGCTCTTCGTTAAGTTATAGGTGGACTATTTAATGGATTACTGAACTAATGATCGAATGTAGTCGGGTGTAAGGTAAAGAGCTGTGGAATCATTTTGTCTACCTACAAATAGGAGACTAAGAGGTTGATTTCATCGAGTTACTAAACTATCAAACCTGTTTAGTTAGTCTTACTTGGATTGGTCTTTGAACTTTGAAGTATATTCTCTCTCTTTCATGTAAGTCAACACAAACTTAGTAGCAATTCATGTATTTCAATCTGTAATCTGTTAGTCATTACCTTCTTTTTTTTTTTTTTTTTGAATACTGTTCAGGCTATGATTTGAAGTGATATATGGTGCCAATATTCAGTGTGTACATGTCTTATAAGATGATATTTGATTCCCTTATGTTAAACCAGTGAACAATGAGCTCCTTGAGTGCAAATGAAGATTGTCTTGGATGGGCAGCAAGAGATGCTTCTGGCTTTTTATCACCGTACAGCTTCAACCGCAGGTATATATTTTGGTCAATTTTTTTAGGGGTAAAAAAAAACAAAAAAAACAAAAGATTACTCGTCTTTAATGGAAGATAAAAAAAAAAAAAAAGCCTCTATGTTTACACATTATTTATTAAGGAAACACTTGCCATCCATTGTTTTAACATACAAATCCATCATCTTGAAGGCGGCTATAAAAAAAATAAAACAAAATTGAAGTCATCTCTGTAACATATCCTATTCTACTTTCATGAAATGCCTTCACTTCAAATTACTTTTGCTGATGGTCCATTTGCCAATTCAAAATATTGGATTTGTTCATGAAAAAGTGTTCAGAGATATGAGTGGAGGCATCAAATTTTATTGAGCGACCAAACAGGCCTCAAGTGTTTGTTCTCATTTCAACTTTTCTTGAATAATTTTATTTTGGGGGTGCTAAAGTCATCATTGCTTGATTTGTCTATGCAATAGGCAGTAGCAAAATCATTTCACCTACTTTCTTGACCTTCTCTCAAATGCCAAATAGTTGATGTAATTTTTTAAGAAAAAGAAAAGAATTTCTACTTGGATATTGTTTCATTGAGCATGCCTTACAGATCTTATACTGTTGCTTTTACCCCCACTTCATATTATTTTTATTATTTTAAATCCCAAAAATGTCTTGCCAAGCAAATTTTTTAGCCAATGACTGATCATATAATGTCCTATGAAGCATGGATTAACAGTCAAGTTCACTCGCATATGCATAAAATGCAGTAGAACATACTATACTTACAGAATTATATGATGATGGATGATTCCTTTCTTGACTTACTTGCATAAAACAAGCAAAAGAAAAGAAAAAACTTTGTTCTTGAATGCACATAGATATCGTCCTCTTTGTACATTGTGTCATTTTGTTTAGGTATTTTTATTCTCTTTCATGTTCATAATGGAAATAACTTGATAAAGTTAATGGAAATTATTAAAAATTTCACCTGAAAGTGAATTTCAAATGTTGTTTTCCATTTCATTAGTTGACAATAATGATCCTATGCCTGAGTTCTCATATGATTTTAAGAACCATGATTAATAATGTTTGAAATTTGCATTGCTTGATTGTTAAATGCAGTTTGTTCTGATCAAGAATTAACTTGGGAAATTTTCTGATCAGGGCTCTAAGGAGTGATGATGTTTCAATAAAAATTACACACTGTGGAGTTTGTTATGCTGATGTAGCTGGGACCAGGAATGAACATGGGGATTCAAAGTATCCTTTGGTGCCTGGGTAAGTGGACAAACTGTGTATACTATGAGAAGTTTAAGAATTCTATGAACTGATATAAATGTAATATTTGCACATTAGACATGAGATTGTTGGCATTGTGAAAGAGGTCGGTTCTAATGTTAACCGCTTCAAAGTTGGTGACCATGTTGGAGTGGGAACTTATGTCAATTCATGTAGAGATTGTGAGCACTGTAACGATGAAGAAGAAGTTTATTGCGTAAAAGGATTAGTTTTAACCTTTAATTGGGTGGATGATGATGGTACTATTACAAAAGGAGGATATTCCAGCTATATTGTTGTCCACGATAGGTAAGTATTCTTTGATGCTACTGTATTCTCTATCTTCATTTTCCTATAAATGCAAAATTCACTATTATATAATAACACAACCCCTCCCCCCCTAAAAAAAACCATGGTTTAAATAAATGTGTCTGTTAAATTGATAATTTGATGTGATAATTTTGGCCTTTTAGCTTTATACTCATGAGATTTGGCAAGTTTTGGTCTTGCAGGTACTGCTTCAGGATACCTGATGGCTATCCATTGGCTTCAGCAGCTCCTTTGCTTTGTGCTGGAATTACCGTGTACAGTCCCATGATACGCCACAAGATGAACCAACCTGGTAAATCTCTGGGCGTGATTGGACTTGGAGGTCTTGGTCACATGGCAGTGAAGTTTGGGAAGGCTTTTGGGTTGAATGTGACTATTCTTAGCACTAGCATATCCAAGAAAGAGGAAGCTCTGACTCTGCTTGGTGCAGACAAATTTGTGGTCTCATCCGACCAAGAGCAGATGAAGGTAGATTTACATAAAATGTCTTATAAAACTTTTTAATTTTATGAACAAGCTGAATCTATTGAAAAAAAAAAACACACGACAAGAAGTCTTACAAGCGACATGGCATGATTTTCCACATCAGTAAGCCCTAATTCAATATCCATCTCTGAATTTGTGGCCATTATTTAAGAAATTGAACCACGAGCAACAATATCGTACCTTATCATTGCTCTCACTTCTCACTCTGATTTTCCAATCCTGATTATAGAGCATTTTACTGAAATATTTTACCTATCTTTATGTATTGTTGTATTGATTTGTTAGCATGCTATATACAGGCTGAGGCTAAGTCATTAGACTTTATAATTGACACAGCAGCTGGTGATCACCCATTTGATCCATACATGTCACTGTTGAAAACTGGTGGCGTTCTGGCCCTAGTGGGATTCCCAAGTGAAGTCAAATTCCATCCAGCAAGCCTTAACATAGGTACTTTGACAACTTTTAGTTTTGAACAGTTTAATGCAATTTTAAGTACTCTTTCAGTTGGGGATAGATTTCTAGGCTTGAGTGTAATATTGAACAACATTTATTTATCCTTTGACAGGAATGAAAACCGTTTCTGGTAGCGTTGCAGGTGGTACAAAGTTGACACAAGAAATGATAGACTTCTGTGCTGCTCATAAAGTTTACCCAAACATAGAAGTAATTCCAATTCACTATGCAAATGAAGCTCTTGAGAGGCTAATAAAAAGAGATGTGAGGTATCGGTTTGTGATCGATATTGAGAACTCCCTAAAATGAATCTGCAAGATGCAAGTGGTTAACTAGTCTGAAATAATTGAATTGATTTTTGAGTGGTATTGTGAGGAATGGTTTTACTTGCATACTAGCCTGAAATAAGTGAATGGGTTGTTAAGCAATATTGTGAGTAGTAGTCTAATAAAAATCAGAAGTGTGAACTTTTACATTGTGAACCCCTTTGTATCATAGTCCTGTCACCTGTGCATGTGAGAACAATTTTTTTTTTTTTTACCTTTTTCTTTTGGTAAAGTAATATCATGTTGAGCTACCTTATTTGCCACGTCATTAGCCATATAATTATTTTCTTTTATATTTATTTTTTATTTTATTGACATTATTAAATATATTAATAGATTGACTTTACACCTTCATCTTAGTGTGTGTTTGTTTCCGCTTTTTAAGACTGAATATGCGCTTTTTACAAAATTCATCACTGTTTATGCGTTTGGTGAGAGCATTTATGCGCGTTTAATATTTGTGCGTTTCTTAACTCTTCACATAACACGCATTTGCATTATGGGCATCTTCAGAGCATTTTGGAAAAGTTGACAACGCATTTTAAAAGTATCCGTTGGACCACAAATAATTTTACAAAATTGTCCTTGCTTTACCTTTCGCTTTACCCTTCTTTCTCTCTTTTTCTCACGCATTCCTCAGTCACAGAGCCTCTCATCTCTCTGCTCTGCGACCCATATGCAAACACACACACATCAGTAAACAAAGCAAATTGAGACCCATATGCAAACACACACACACCCAAATGCAAAATCGACAGATTGGCGAAGGATGATGGATGAACGGAGCTGGGCTTCGAATATGCGTGAGGAAGATGATGAATAGGGTCGGTGATGGTGCGTGGGTCGGCGACGATGCGTGAGCTTCGGTGCAATGGTGCGTGAGCTTCGGCGGCGGCAGTGAGGACGATGATGAATCGGTGGGGATGATGGATAAATCGATGAGAGTTTGAGGAGGATGAGAGCTTGATGATGAATCGGTGGAGAGCCTGTCTTCTTCTTCTTCTTCCTTCTTCGTCTTCTTCTTCTTCTATTTTCTGGACTGTGTTGGAAAAAAGAAAGAGAAAAAGAAAATAAAAAAGGGGGGTAGATATAGGATATCATGTGTGGGTCAGTAAGGAGGAGAAAAAGAAGAAAATTAAAATAAAAAAAGGGTAGAGAAACAGATGGAGTAAGAAAGACACAGAAAGTTCTGAAATTAAGTAGAATGTGTAGAGAAAAAAAAAAGGAGAGATTGTAGATAATGGGTATACGTGTGTGGTGGAGAAAAATCAAGAGAAAAGAAAAGGAAAAAGAAAAAAAAAGGAAACATGTGGATGATAGAAAGAAAGAAAAGAAAAATACAATTTAAAAATGCTACAACAATATTTTCACAATAAATTTTAACTAATATATTGTTATTAGTTAATATTGGTGAGTAAAAATATAATTTCAATGGTGGCTTCAAATTAGAACTAGTAACAACTTTTCACATAATTTTGTTGTGAAAATATTGCAAAAAATGTTGTGAATATAACATTATTCATTAAAAAATATAATTGTTGGGAATAAATATAAGAAGAATAAATGATGATAAAAAAAAGAATAAAGTTTTTAAGTTAGTACTATTTTTCTTAAAAATAAAATAGTACTATTGACAGAATATTTTTATAACAACTTTATAATAAAGTTTACATAGTAAGTTGTTATTAGTTCTCATCTAGACTTACTAGGGACATTTTTTTCCTACCATTAACAACTTGTTATATAAACTTTATTGTGAAAATATTGTATTCATAACTTGCATTAAAAAAGGTAATTAAAACAAAAAATTTTCTTTGTATAGACATTGTCCTTTTTAGTAATTTACCCCTCAAACTGCCATTTTTATAAGTGCTAGCCAAACACTCAGCTTTTTAAAAAAGCATTTTTTCATACTGCACTTTTTGAAAACTCCACTTTTTCAAAAAGCTTAATTTCAAAAAGCTGAAACAAACTCACCCTTAGTGGTTCTCCCTTCTCCTCGTGTGTGTGTTAAAATATTTAGTACTCTTAAAAGAAAAAATAGTGGGTTAATCTCACATTGAAAATTGAGTGTGAGTTAAAGAGATTTAAAGTCTATGTTGTGTATCCAATAGTTGTCATCTTTTGGATATACGCCACTGTCAATTTCTTTAAAACTTTTTCCCTCTTCTTATGTGTGTGTTAAAATATTTAGTATTCTAAAAAAAAAAAAAAAAACCTTTACATATAACTTTATATTTATATAATCATCTACTTTAATTTAGATGTTTATAACTAAAATATAAAATCAATGAATAATAAAAAACCAAAAACAATGTCTATACATATTTATATATACTATATATAATATTGAAGTTTTGCAATAAATTTTACAAATCTCTTTTTCCACCATGTCATTAGCATCCTTCCTTATTTTTTATTTTTTTTTATTCTTTTACAATTTTTACTTTATCCAACTTTTTATCTTCTTCAACCATTGTCTTTTTAAAATTTTCATTATATTCATTTTAAAATTTTCTTCATCTTTTTAAATTCTACCGTTTCTAGATTTTCTCAATCATTGTCTTTTTAAATTTTCAACCTTTCATCTACTTCAACCCTTCCTCTTTCATCTTAATTTTCTTATAAATTTCGTTTTACTTCATTTCTGCCTTTTTCCTCTATTTCTTCCAAGTTGTTTATGACAAAAAAGGTCACTACGTACTCTCTCTCTCTCTCTCTCTCTCTCTCTCTCTCTCTCTCTCTCTCTCTCTCTCTCTCTCTCTCTCTCTCTCTCTCTCTCTCTCTCCAATTTTGTTTCTATTTTGGTGGATTCTTTTATTGTTTCAATCAGTTTTTTTCCACTAATGGTGTTTTTTTGTTATTATTGATTTAAGTTTCTCATCACATTTGTTTATCTTTTTGGCAAATTCGTATCAACTTTTTTGCATATTTATGTATTTTGGTATTCTAATTCCCAATCACAAGTTCTTTTTCTTTATTCCACTGGTTTGATTTGATTTGGGTTATTAATTAGTTGTTTTGCATGTTTGAATTTGATTTTTTTTTAGTAATCCATTTAGATGTTAAATTATGAGACTTTATTGAGTTTTGTTTTTTTTTTTTAATAATTTTGGTTGGAAAAATTTGTAGTTTTTGTAGAAAAGTACTCTACATAGTTTTATTAAAAGTACCATATATTGCCACTTATTTAGACAAAAGTAAAGATTAGTCAAACAAAAATAATTGGATGAATGAGATTTTTCCAATTGTATTATTATTATTATTATTATTAGGATATTTTGCTTATAATTGTCTATTTGTAATCTTTTTGGGTGGGCAATTTGCAGTTTCTGTAGAGAAAAATAATCTCTATAGATAAACAACAACAAATTGTTTTCCTAATTGGTTCAATTAATCATTGTTAGGCAATGATTGATATGAAATTTTTTTTGCTTGCAAAGCATCTTCATATGGGTATGTTTTGATTCAGTATATATTTCAGTGAAGTTGATTTCGTACCGTGCCGACTAGTACGGCCGAAATATATCATTTCGACGACCAAACCGGTACAGGTGACTCCTCCATTTCGTACTGCCTTTTATGCCGGATTGTTTCGGCTGATTTTGGCCGTTTCGGGGTGTTCCAGTCATTCCGGCCGAAATATTATTTTCCGTCTGAAATCATTTTTGCTTGTGAAAACCCATAGATCCGTGACACTGAGACAATGACAAAGTTCCGGCAGAGTCTATCGCTGCATCTCTCGTTCTTACATTTTTTTTTTCTGTCTTCTCTTCTTCTTCGCTTAACACCAGCGGCCAACCTTCTTGTCCCTGAGCATTTGGCTTCTCAATGCGTTTGGCTTCTCAATGCTTTTTCAAAACATGTGGTTGTCTTTATTCTTTTTGAAAATAACGTGTGGTTGTGGTAAGAGTTAAACTTAGGCATTGAACTCTATTTCAGAATTCACTTGAGTTTGGTGGGGTCCTTACAGTTTGACCCTTTTACAATTGTTCCAAGTTTTTTTTTTTTTTTTTTTTGATATAATGATTAAATAATTTAAATTTATATGTGATGGATTGGGCCATTGTAGAAGTATAAAGCAAACGATGAATTGGGCCTGAACATATATATCAAAGATAATTTATAGATTATATTTGCTAATATATATATAATTTATAATTTATATCTTTGCTAGATAATTTTTTTAAAACTTTAAACTTATAAATTTTCTTTGCTAATATATATATATATATATATATATATATTATATAAATTATTATGGTCCTAATGAGTGTGTGTCTATATATATATATATATATATATATATATATATATATATATAATAGCGGTAAACCCAAAACGGTACACCAGTATTGACCGGTACCCGAAATATATCATACCGCTGGCCAAACCGGTACAGCCTTCGATATGGTATTACTTCCTTGATATATTTATGAATGTATTAAGATAAACAATGTATTCAAGAAGAGAGATCATGATCCTACTTTGTAAATTTCAAAAGAGATAGATTTGTTTGAGATTCAAAATAGCTCGAGAAGGTCATTGCCTACGTCAGAGTCAGGTCAGGTGCCCGTAATTTCTTTCTACTAGAATGAATCATTGCTTACTCACGCGTGCTTAGATTATATATTAGTAAACTATTTTAAAAAATATTTTATGTGGACTCTAGTTAGTTCAACTTATAAAATCTTTGATAGTTGTATAAGAGATCTGAAGTTCAATCTCCATCTACACCAAAAATTGATTAGTATCTTGGTCTGATAATAAAGAGTTATTATTAGAAGCGGATGTCATATGTTGAAACTCTCTCAAAAAAAAATTTATGAAAAAACGAAAAAAGTAATTAACTGTTTTGACAGATTTTTTAATTCTCCATAATTTTTTTTTTCAAAATGGATGGTTAACTAGACCCAAGAAAAAATTAAGGCCCGTTTGGTAAGAGATTTTTAGTAACACTGTTTAAGTGTTGTGAAAGTACGTGTGAGTTAAAAAGTATTGTAATAATATGTGTTGTGGTGTTTAAACATTGAAAACTGTTGTTTAAACAACGGTACCAAACAGGTCCTTAATAACATGAATTTTGCACTTTAAATTATTGTCAAAATGTAATAAATAATTTGACTGATTGGTTTTTATTTTGAATCATGTTAACGAGTGTTCTTAGTATAATTGTTAATGAATTATTTTAAGAAAGTCTTTAAACTACTTTTATGAAAAATTGAAAAAACTATCAAAACATTAAATTTTTTTATATAATAACTTTTTTTAAATGGTTCACTAACAAATATCTTTAAAGTATTTGATAACTTATCTCTTTTATTTTTAGAGGTAGGGTTTTACAAAATGTCCGTCAGATGATGCTGCACCTGCATCACCTGTGTACGGGTTTTCTGGGCTTGGTTGGGGTTGTCGTGGTGAGAAGCGAGGAGAGTGAGTGAGCTCGGTTGTGGCTGTGGTGGTCAGAGGAGAGGAGAGTGAGTGAGTGAGAGTGGGAGAGGAAAGTGAGAGAGAAAGAGGGGCTGAAGGCGTGATGAGCACTGACTGAGGCAGGGAGGCGTGAAAATGGGAATGAGAGTGAGAGGTGGCTGGGTTAGTGAGTAGAGTGACTTAGGGTTTCAAAATGACAATGATATATATATTTATATATAAAGGGGGGTGTTTTAGTAACCTCACCTAACCGGGTAATATCCGGGTCGGGTTCCGGGTTTTTTTATAAAACCCGGACCCGACCCAGACCCACTTCGGGTTTTTATTTAAAAATCCATACCCGACCCTATTCTTTATCGAACCGGGTAAAATTCGGCCCATTAGGGTTGGGCCGAACCAGGTATCCGCGGGTTGGATCTAAATTGTCATCCCTACCCTTTTGTATCATAGTCCTGTCACCTGTGCATGTGCTTGTGGGAACAGTTTTTTTTTTTTTTTTTTTTTGAGAAATGATATATACACAAAATTTTTACAATAAATCTTAAGTGGCAGGTTGTTATTAATTGTTATTATTGAGGCAAAAAAGTAATCTTAGTGTTATATTCAAATTTGAACAAATAACAACTAACCATTTATGATTTATTGTGAGAATGCTGTAAAAATGTTGTGGACGTATCATCTTTTTTTTAATATTATGGGTGAATTTGGTTCAGCTTTTTGAAACTGGACTTTTTGAAAAAGTGGAGTTTTCAAAAAGTGCAGTACAAAAAAGTGTTTTTTCAAAAAGCTTAGGGGGTGTTTGGTGGGTCTTCTCAAACAACAATTTTCAGTTTTTAAACAGCATTTCACGCATTTCTATACACTTTTTCACCCACACGTATTTCCATAAAAATTTTCAAACAACAATTTTCAGTTTTTAAACATACGTACCAAACGGGCCCTTAGTGTTTGGTAAAAGTTGTTAAAAAATGCTTTTTGAAAAAGCTGAGTGTTTGGCTAGTGCTTATAAAAGTGACCATTTGAGAGGTAAATTACTAAAAAGGACAATGTTTATATAAAGAGAATTTTTTGTTTTAATTACCTCTTTTTTTTTTTTTTTTGAAATGGGGCTACTCATTCATTTAGATAGAAGAAATATCATGATACAAAGCATCCATGGCCGGTGGGGGCAAGTCCTCCATCCAATACAAATCCTCATCTAGTGTATGTTTAGCATATTGAGCCAAATCATGGGCTACCCTATTCCCATTCCTCCTAATGCAGTTGACAGTAGACCAATACAATCCTTTTATCAAGTGGCGAATGTCATCCACTACATTACCAAAGAGAGAATGGTCTTCCACAAAGGAAAGAATAGCATTAATAACATTGCTGTTGTCACCCTCAATAATCAACTTTGAAAATCCAGCATCCACAGCAAATTCTAAGGCTCTTCGGCAAGCGAGCAACTCTGCTTCTTCACTTGTGTGCACCTCCGGTCCACTAGCAGTCATAGCAGCCATGACCTCTCCCAATTCATTTCGAACAATCGCTCCAAACTCTGTTCTGCCTAAATCTGAAAGTACCACTGCATCAAAATTGAGCTTATACACCTCGAGTGGTGGTGGTTGCCATATCTCTCCACTTGGTTGCTGTCTTGGCTGGATAGTAAATTGGTTTTGAGCATGCTTGAAATCTTTAAAGTATTCCTCCACTCTTTTGTTCAAACTGATCAGGCTCTTCAATTTTCCTCCATGAAATATAGAATTTCGCTGCTGCCAGATCAACCACGCTTGGGTCCAAAACAAAGCAAGTTCTTCTAATGTCATGCACCCCAACAGCTCCTCCATCAGTTGCAACACGTCAGCCTGGCCATGCTTAAATTTCTGTAGCTTACGAACACTACCAACCCATATATCTTGAGCGGCTGCATAATTCCACAGAGCATGAATGGTGGATTCCTGTTCCCGTGTAAAGATTAAGCATCTATCATCATGGATAACCCTTCGTTTGGTTAAATTTGCTGCTGTTGGAAGAATCTCATGACAGGCACGCCAGGCGAACACCTTGATTTTATTGGGTATCCGTAATTTCCATATTGTGGTCCAGACCTTTGTTGCAATACAGCCCCTAGATGTTTCAGCTCTCATAGCATTAGTTAACAGACTTCTCGCCACATGATAAGCAGATTTAACAGTGAACACACCTCTTGGATTATGCAGCCAAAACATAGTATCAGTCACATTTCTTCGACTCAACGGAATGTGGCAGATTGCGTTAGCTTCATCCCTGTGGAAGATAGTCTGAATGTCTTCATATCTCCATAAATGCAGCTCTGGATTTATCAGCTCACACACCATTAGATCACCCCAACCATCTTGGATCGGATTTAGGATTTTATTTGTGGGAAAATTGGGAATCCACTTGTCCTTCAAAGCATTGATTGAAACTCCATTTCCAACCCTCCAACAGTGCCCAGATTGAAGAATAGGCAATGCAGCCATCAAGCTCCTCCACACATATGAACAATTAGGAGATTCCTTAGCCTCTAAAAAATTTGATCTTGGAAAGTACCGTGCCTTAAAACATTGATAGAGTAACGAATCCTTGCCTTGCACCATCCTCCAACCTTGTTTGGCCAACATGGCTAGATTGAATGCTCTCAAATCTCGAAATCCCATTCCACCCTCTTTCTTTGAATTAGTCAATTTACGCCAACTCATCCAATGAATTTTCCTTTCATTGCCCACTTGCCCCCACCAAAATTTTGCACATAATGCATCCAATTCATCACATAGTTTTAGAGGTAGTTGGAATACACTCATAGTGTATGTGGGTATGGACTGCGCCACAGCCTTGATGAGGATTTCTTTTCCAACTCTAGATAATAACATACCCTTCCATCCCTGGAGTTTCTTCCAAATTCTGTCCTTCAAAAATGAGAAGGTATGGTACTTTGCCCTCCCAACCAAGGTTGGTAATCCAAGATAGGTTTCAAAGTGGTCAACCTCCTTCACACCCAATATTTCCAAAATCTGAACCTTCTGCTCATCTGAAGTGTTGTTGCTGAAATATGCAGAAGACTTTTCCAAATTAATACTTTGCCCAGATGCATTTTCATAGGTTTGGAGGATTTCAGCTATGGTTGCCCCTTCAGTTCGGGTTGCCTGGCAAAATAGCAATGAGTCGTCTGCAAACATAAGGTTTGTGATCTTTGGTGCCCTTTTGCAAATGAAAACTCCCTTAATCCTCCCCTCTGATTCTGCTTTTTTTAATAAAGCAGTGAAGCCTTCTACACACAACAGGAATAGATAGGGTGATAGTGGATGGCCCTGGCAGATACCTCTAGATGGATGAATCATGCCATAAGGTCTCCCATTTATTAGGATAGAAAAGGACGTCGTTGTCACATAGCTCATCACCCTTTCTATCTAAATAGTAGGAAACCCCAACTTCCCCAAGATTTGTTGAAGAAATTGCCACTCCACCCTATCATATGCTTTACTGATATCCAGCTTCAATGCCATGGACCCCTTCTTCCCCTTTTTTCTAGAGTGCATAGAATGAAGTGTCTCATACGCCACCAACACATTATCAGTAATTAACCGTCTTGGAACGAAAGCACTCTGTGTAGGTGAGATGATCTGGGGCAGTACCTGTTTTAACCTGTTGGCCAACACCTTGGAAATAATTTTGTAAATAATATTACATAGGCTTATAGGTCTAAAATCAGACATTCTCTCCGGATTTTTAACTTATGGTACAAGCACAATATTTGTATGGTTAATATCAGGTAGCATATGACCAGAATTTAAAAAATCCAGAACAGCTAGAACAACAGAATCACCTACAACATGCCAAAATTTTTTATAAAATAGTGCATTCATACCATCAGGTCCTAGAGCTTTTATTGGTCCCATCTGGAATAGGGCCACCTTTACTTCTTCAGCAGTAAATTCAGTAGAGAGAAATTCCCGCATATCGTCAATCACCATACACTGCACTGCATTTAGGCACTCCTCCATCTGGTCCCCCACTCCTGCAAGAAAAAGGTTATCTGTCACGACCCAAACCCGATACCCGGATTTGTGACCATGACCGGCATGCTAATATCAAGTTTAAACCTGATATTAACAAGAACCAACTTAACTTTTAACAAAAGCTTTCACAAAAGCTTTCATCTTTCTTTTCATTCTTGTTTCTTTACTTAAAAGATATAACCTTTCCTTGAACATTCAGAGCATCTACATTGTACTTCAAAGAATAACATAATCCACCAGTTACTCAAATTTTGAACTTCACATAATACATCTCTACATACTTTAAGGTACACAACTTTCATTAAATCCTAAAATACACAACACTACAGAACTAAACATCAAACTACTAATTCGGGGTCTATACTTTTAAAACTAAAACCAGCTTCTTCCAAAACTCGACTAAGGCTCCCTCTGCTCCAAAATAAAACCTGTTGACTGAAAGGGTGGAAGGGGTGAGCTACACAGCTCAGTAAAGGTAAGATACATAAGAATTTAATAAGAATGCATGTAAACAAATCATTTCATTTTATAAATGATCAGATAGGAGAACATCCTTTCATGCATAGTATTTTATACTATTCATAATAATAACTTATATGTTTTTCATAAGAAAATATTGTTCTCCTTTTTCTTATCAGAATAATATTACCAAAACCTTTCAAGCTGAATTTCTTTTATTTCTTACAAAGTCACCCAATATAATATTGATTGTTTAAAATCACGTATATGTATATATATATATATATATATACACATATAGTCTTATTACAAAATAGTCATTTTGACTTAAATCAGATAATTGGTAACTTTATTTTTAGATTAGAAATATCTTAACAAATAAGAAGCTTTTCTTTATAAACTTCTTTTCATAAAATATTATAACTTTCATAGTTATAAAACTTAACGCTTCATAAAGAATAGATATCTGATAACTTTTTAACGTAAACTTGTATTCTCATTAGAAACTTTATCTTTACATATCACTAAAACCTTATCATCATATTCTTTATCTTTAAAGCACAATAGAACTTCAGAAACTTTTATCTTTAAAGAACAACTTTTCTTTTCATCATAAACTTCTTTTCATGAAAGCTTTTAACTTTTCATAATACATTTAAATAATTCCTTCTCTCATGATCAGTAAAATAATATAACTGTTCATAGCATATTGGTTAGTCCATATCTAATAAGTCTGTACAGAGAAGGCCTCATCACATTTAGGTGCTCCTGTGTGTATGATATTGTCCTCTTTGGGAGGCCTGATGGCACATCCCCTCAAGGTTTTATTCCTCCCCGCCGTCCGTACACATTGGGGAGAAGGCCTTGTTCAGATTAGAGTTACGGGCAACCCCATTTCCTCTACTTTAAATGGCCTAGAGTTACGGGCAGCCCCATTTCCTCTACTTTAAACGGCCAAACAGATAACATTTTCCATGGAAAGCCAGTAATTAACCCCTACTGGCCGAGTTCAGATTACTAGAGGACATAACCCGAAAACATTTCATACTTATACATCATACTGAAATTCATAGTTTGCACAATATTTCACAATAATAACATTTCCATTATTTTCTTTAAACATCATGTTCGTGGAATTAGTAATGGCATCAATATGCTTAAATTATATACATAAGGTTTCGAAAGTTCACGAACACATCTTTGTCTGAAACATGATTATATGCCATATCTCTAATCAAAAACTTTTTAATGCATCATATACTTTAAAATAACCTCATGACTTACCAAATGCTTATATAACTTATCCCTTACCTGAAAGCAAAGGAACCGAGAGCCAACAGTCGAAGGAGCCTAGACTTGAGTACTGGTAATCCCTAAACCAAAAATCAAAGCTTATTACTATCCATTTTACCTTAAAATAAACTTACACGTTCATTACAAAGCCTATCTCTTAAAATCAAGAAAGTCCTAATCCCACCTCCAAGAGGTTCCCACAAACATATTATGCACACATCAACAAAGGATGTCCAAACTAAAGAAAACCAACATTCTCATATTTATGTCATATCTCTGGAGGAGCCAACTTCGTTTCAAAAAGGTGCTTTGAGATTAGGGCAATAATGCATGCATAAACATAAACTCTTTTAAGCATGGTCATATAACCATATACACTCGCATGACAATTTGATGGTTCTCCTTTGAGTACCGAACCTTGAACCAAGGTATACAAAATTAAACTATGATCTAGACATACCAAATGATGAGCATAATAAATTATAGCTCAAATCATTCACCCTAACTTTAGAATTAAATCCTCAAAGTTAGGCATGTCCCTTACTGTTCTCTGTTTTATTCCAGCAGCATATGCCTCATTTGTAAAATACAAAAGGGCTATCTAAACACATCAAATTCTCATGAAATTTTACAGAACAACTCCACTGGATGTCTATTAATTACCATATAAATTTCGGAGTCAAAGTATAAAGCCACAATTTAATAAAAATCATACAATCCAGCATACTCAAAACTGTCCTGACAGAATTTCATGCAACTTAGAAATTACACCATTATTTTTATATTGATCTAAATGCTGTGAGACCACTTCCATTACAACTATATGTGTCTTAGATTTCATATGAATTTTCCCTAGCATCCAAATTCACTATATACCATTTAATACATAATTTACCATGTGTAAACACAGAATCTGTCACAGTGACAGCTCTGAAACGTTTTTCTTGTAAATTCACAAACAATTACCAAACGATGGTATTTTCCTATGAAATTTAATACACACATACTATACATATCATATAATAATCTCCAATAAATCTTTCACCCATAGCTGTCCTAGAAAAATACAGAATTTAAAATAACCAAACAGGTTAACAGTGAGTGCAATTCTTAACAAGTTAATAAACTAACACTCAACAAGCTTCAATTATTGAATCAACTACCCATATACAAAATCATATATCCATTACTTAAGTTTAAAATGAACAATAGACTAAAAGAATTAGATTTTCCCTTACCCTAAGCATGGTTCTTGGAGTGATTGAGCTAGACTCACTCTAGCTTTAAATTGGGAACAAAAGCTTGAGAAGAATTGAAGAACTCTTTGTCCTTGCTGCTGGACCCATAAGTGTGAAAGGGAGAGGAGAGTTGAGAGCTTTTCTTTCTTTTGGTATTGATCCGTGGGAATGAAAGAGGGAGAGAGTTTCTTGAGTGTACTAGTTGCTTGAGAAAGTCAAAGAATGGATGAGGTGTGAACAAGAGAAAGTAGAAAGAGATAAGAACTAAAAGAAATGAATAGGAAAAGAAGAATAGGGGCTGAACCTTCAGCCAAAGAAGTCAAGGAAAACAAAATAAACTTTGTGGGACACGTACTTGCTAAGGAAAAATGAGTCCACCTTTTGCAACTTTTTTTTTTTTTTCTCACCTTCCACCCCTCCATAACCTTATATTCTATAAAGGCCCAAAGTATACAATAACTTTGCATATTAACCCTCTCCTTAAACACTTAATTAAACATCAACAACTATATATTTAATAACTTAACAACTTAATATAGTTTTGTACATACTTATACCTAGTATATATTTATAATACAACTAGCCATTTCAATTATTTATAATCTTTACAATTCTTATTCACTGACACTATAAAATAATATCTTTATTAAATACTCTTATATTAATTTTAGAAAGTAAGGAATTCAAATAATAATTAACCACTTGAACACATAAGTTAATTATAAAATTAGGGTCGGGGTGTTACATTATCAAAGTAGGTTGAAGCTACCTCAACCACCTCCTCCAACTCCTCCATCCACTGGCCTTGAGCATTCCGGATACCCCTTATATAATTTTTCCTTCGTCTTTGTGTTGCTCTAGCATGGAAGAATTTTGAATTCTTATCCCCATGTTTTAACCAATTAATTCTAGATCGTTGAGCCCAATAAATTTCTTGCTTTTGTAAGAGATCATCCAAGCTTCTACTCAACCTCAAAAATGTAGCTTTGGAAGATTCAGTACAATCGGCCTCATTCAATCTATCCAGCTGTTTCTGAATTTCTTTGATAGCCACGGCATCTGGATCGGTTATGGGAGAACCCCAAGCCAACAGTTTTGCTCCACACATTTTTATTTTTTCCTGTATAGCTTCTAAACCGACTCTATCCTCCCCAGCCTTCCCCCAAGCCTCCTGAACAACCGCTTCACATTCAGCCTGGAGTAACCATGATTCCTCAAATTTAAAACTTCTCCCACGTTGTTGCCTTGGCTGTGAAAAGGATTGGACATGTAGCAAAATTGGAAGGTGATCCGATGCATGAACAGACAAGTGCACAATTTTACTGAACTGAAATTTGTCTGTCCATTCTTTATTTGCAACCCCTATATCAAGCCGAATCTTGGTGTTTGCTTCCCCAGGTCTCTTATTACTCCAAGTGTATGGATACCCCTTAAAACCAAGATCCTGAAGATGACAAAAATTCAAGGCCTCCTTAAAAGCTTCAATTTGAGAAAACTGTGGCTGCCTTACACTATTCTTTTCTGAGACATTTAAATATGCATTAAAATCTCCAATAACCAACCATGGCCCCAATACAAAGGATTGTAAATGTTTTAACAACCTCCAAGAATTTGCTTTCAGTTGTGCTTCCGGCCATCCATAAAATCCAGTCAAGTACCACACAAAACCATCTTCTTCAGTGACTTTAGCCAACACATGGTTCACAGTGTAATTTATTACCTCCAAATTAACTTCATTCTTCCACAAAAAAGCTAACCCTCCCCCAGCATCTGGTTGTTTAACAATAACCTTATTCTGAAACGGTAGATTTCCATATAAATTCTCAAACCCAGCTTTATCAAGTCGTGTCTCCATTAGAAAACATACCATGGGAACTTGCTCCCTCACAATCTTGTGAAGGCTTCGACCTGTCCAAGGGTTCCCAAGCTCTTGACAGTTCCAGCTTAATATCCTCATTGCTCCCGGCAAGGGTGGCTATCCACCCCCGCCGATGAGTGCACTTTAGTTTCCTCATCACTGTTCAGCCTGCTCTTCTTTAGAAAATGAACTTCAAGCTGGCCTCCCTGTGGATCACGTGATTCCATATTACCCAGACCAGGATGCGTAGTGGACTTAGTACCTTCAGTAAGGCCATGTTCCATTCGGTTTAGGCGGGTCCAAGTGCCTTTGGGCTTAGCACTACTATTCTCAATCCAACCCGAAGTTGTAGTAGAAATCCCAGCTTCGATTTTATGGTCTTCAAGGGGAAAGGACTCCACGTGACTCACATGTAGTGGGATTAATTGGACCCGTGGCATTTACTTCAGTTCTACCCGTGGCCAGCTGTGCAGGAGGCTTATTTTTAGGAGCTGTTTTCTCTGTTTCAGATTTTGGACTCGTAACGTTTGCATGGTCATTAATTTCCATGCATTCAACACCCGCCAGATCAGCCCCTCTCCCTTGAATGATGGAATTAATCCCTTCTGTATTGCTAGGGTTTCCCGTGCTTGTCACTTGCGCCGCCACCCTCCTTATTGTGCCTCCGTGCTTCGCCTGGACAGAACTGATCTCAGCCTCACGTCCCTTGGTTTTCTCAGGAACATAATTCTGACCGGCTTCTTTACTTCCCATCGCTCTTGGACGACCCCCCATGGCCCTAAGGAAGTCTCCATATTGATACTCTATGCTATCTCCAGTTTTCTCCACAGCATAATGGACTGCACAGTGCTTCAAGTCATGGCCTAAAATTCCACAGTAATGACAGAACATCAGCAACCTCTCATACTTAAAGGTCACCCACGACTTCACACCATCTGATCCAGCTATAAAACCTCCCCTCCGAATAGGTTTTGAGATTGGTAAGGCCACTCTGACCCGCATGAACATACTTAGATCGTCCTTCTTTTTCTCCCATTCCACCTCCTCAACCTCCCCCAGACGACTTCCAATTTCCTTCGCTACTTTGGCTGAAACCATATCGAATGGTGCATCCCATATTTGGACCCAAAGAGATGCAGTCTCCAATCTAATATTACCTACTGTCATACCCGTTTTCCACCGTTGCAGTAATAGTAGCTGATTATCAAAGGACCAAGGGCCTCCTCTCAAGATCCGATCCAAATCAAATTCAGATTGGAACTTGAATTGGAAAAGATTCGGCCCTACTTCAAGGATTTGCACTAAATCATTCAATCCCCATGCACGCCTTAATGTGGTCTTCGCTGCCAGTTTGTTGTAAGACTTACATGTGAGAAATTTTCCAATCAAACTCAAATGGCAATTTTCAATAGCTTCCTTTAGTCCTTCATCCGATATAGAAATCGTTTCTTCCTCTTCAGATGTTAACTTCATCTTATCAAGATTATCACACACGTCATCTTCCATTGTTCCTTGAGAAATTGATATTTAGAAAGAGTGCCCTTCACACACAGCAAAGGGAGAGAAAACTCGTACTAGTACGAGAAAGAGAGCTCCACACGAGGAGAGAGTAAAGAACAACATTCTTTTTATTTAGCCTTCACAGCCGCCATTTTAGTTTGAGTAAACTTAACTATTTACAATATTTAATTACCTCTTTTAATGCAAGTTATGGATACAATATTTTCACAATAAAGTCTATATAACAAGTTGTTAATGGTAGGAAAAAAAAATGTCACTAGTAGGTCTAAATGAGAACTAATAACAACTTACTATGTAAACTTTATTATGAAATTGTTATAAAAATATTTTGTCAATAGTACTATTTTTTTTTCTAAAGAAAAATAGTACTAACTTAAAAACTTTATTCTTTTTTTTATCATCATTTATTCTTCTTATATTCATTCCCAACAATTATATTTTTCAATGAATAGTGTTATATTCACAAAATTTTTCGTAATATTTTTACAACAAAATTTATGTGAAAAGTTGTTACTAATTCTAATTTGAACCCACCGTTGAAATTATATTTTTACTCACCAATATTAGCTAATAACAATATGTTACTAAAAATTTATTATGAAAATATTGTGATAACATTTCTAAATTGTATTTTCCTTTCTTTCTTTCTATCATCCACACATTTCCTTTTTTTTTTTTTTTCTTTCTCTTTTCTCTTGATTTTTCTCCACCAAACACATATACCCATTATCTCCATCCTCTCCTTTTTTTTTTTTGCTCAACACATTCCACTAGATTCCAGAACTCTCTGTCTTTCTTTCTCCAGCTCTGTTTCTCTACTTTTTTTTCTTCTTCTTCTTTTTCTCCTCCACACATGTTATCCTATCTCTACACCCCCTCTTTTATTTTCTTTTTCTCTGAGAACATTCCAGCAGCTCTCATCATTCTCTCTTCTTCTTTTTTTCTCCAGCCCTCTCGGTTTTTTATTTTTTATTTTTTTAACTTGATTCCAGTTCGTCCCCAACGCATTCCAGATGGATCATTTTCGTCCCAAAGCAGTTGGCACAGCCTGTAGCAGTCGCTCATCTTCATCCCCAACGCAGTCCAGATGGCTTCTGTCTTCTGTCTTTTTTTTTTTTTATTGTTATGATTTGATTAATTTTAAAATTTTGTTTTTGAATTTGTATTCTGATAATCTGATTATGCGATGTTTGAGTGAAAGATTTTTGTGATTGTAGTTGTTGTGTTTGTAGCTGTGAGAGGAGAGAGAAAGAATTTTTTTTTTTTGAGATGTATGAACTTTTTAAGAGAAGAGAAGCGAAAGAAGCAGCGTAGAGGAGCAGGAAAAAAAAACTATGGGCAATTTAGGAAAAAAAGAAACCCACCAACAGTAATATTCCTGTTTTGAGAAAACGTGCTTGTGCATTTTGCAACTGCAGCTCTGAGTTCCTTTTTGCAAACGCACGTTTTCTTTACAAGCCCAAAACGCAACTTTTAACAAAAAGTTGCTTTTTGAACCCAACCAAACGGGCTTTTTGGGTCTGCTTTTTCAAAACGGGCTTTTTGGGTTGAAATCGTTGAAACAAACAAGCACTATGTTGTGCCACCTCATTCGCCACGTCATTAGCTATATAATTATTATTTTTCTTATATATTTTTTATTCTTAAATTTTGTTGACAATATTAAATATATATAAATAGATTGACTTTACACATTTATCTTGACAGTTTTAACTTTACATATAACTTTATCTTTACATATTCATCTAATCTATTTTAATTTAGATGTTTATAACTAAAAAATAAAATTAGGAAATAATAAAAAACCAACAACAATATCTATACATATCTATCTATACTATATATAATATGGAAGTTTTGCAATAAATTTTACAAATCTCTTTTTGCACGACGTCATTAGCATCCTTTCTTATTTTTAATTTTTTACAATTTTTATTTTGTTCAACCTTTCATCTTCTTCAACCATTGTCTTCTTTGTTCAATCTTTCATCTCCTCCAATCATTGTTTTTTTTTTTTTTTTAAATTTCTCATTAGATTCATTTTTATATTTTTATATTTTCTTCATCTTTTTAAATTCTACCGTTTCTAAATTTTTTCAATTATTGCCTTTTTAAATTTTCAACCTTTCATCTACTTCAACCATTCCTCTTCCATCTTAATTTTCTTGTAAATTTATTTTTACTTCATTTCCAAATTTCTCCTTTATTCCACCCATGTTGTTCATGACAAGAAAGGCCAATACTCTCTCTCTCTCTCTCTCTCTCTCTCTCTCTCTCTCTCTCTCTCTCTCTCTCCAATTTTGTTTCTCTTTTGGTGGATTCTTTTATTGTTTCAACCATTTTTTTTCCACTAATGGCGTTTTTTGTTATTATTGATGTAATTTTCTCATCACATTTGTTTATCTTTTGACAAATTTGTATCGACTTTTATGCATATTTATGTATTTTGGTATCCTAATTCCTAATCACAAGTTCTTTTTCTTTATTCCATTGGCTTGATTTTATTTGGGTTAATAATTAGTTGTTTTGCAAGTTTGAATTTCACATTTTTTAGTAATCCATTTAGATATTAAACTATGAGACTTTACTAAGTTTTGTTTTTTTTTTTATTCCTTCTGGTTGGACAAATTAATTTGTAGTTTTTGTAGAGAAAGTATTATAAGTATTTGTATTGAAAGTACCATATATTGCCACTTATTTGGACAAAATTAAAGATTAGTCAAACAAAAATAATTGGATGAATGACATATTTTAACTTTTGCAATTGTATTATTATTATTATTATTTTAAGGATGATTGTATTTTCTAATAATTGTTTTTTTTGTAATCTTTTTGGGTGGGCAATTTTGTAGTTTCTACAAAGAAAAATAATCTCTATAGATTATCAACAACAAATTGTTTTCTTAATTGGTCCAATTAATCATTATTAAGCAACAATTGATATTATATTTTGTTTGCTTGCAAAGCAACTTCATATGGGTATGTTTTGATTTAGTATATATTTATGAATGTATTAGTATAAGTAATGTATTCAAGAAGAGAGATCATGATCCTACTTTGTAAATTTCATAAGAGATATATTTGTTTGAGATTAAAGACAAATTGAAAATTTTTTTAATGGTGGGAAAACTCTATTGTCATTCATTTCTAACTGTCATCATTGGAAAAGCTTAAATCTCCCTTGCCTTCTATCACTAGCAAATTAGCTCATAATATGAGTAGATGAAAATTTTAATATAAAAAGAAAGTAATAATATATATAAAATTTTATTTATTAAGAACACAAAATTCATTATTTAACAAAAGAAAGCAATATGAGATTGTTTATTTTAGGAAAAAAATCATTACTCTTTGTTGGTTTGGTAAAGGGTTATATATTAAAAAAAACATTTCTTAATTAATAGTTTAATATATTTAAAATTAAATTCACTTAGAAGAAAAACTCATTATTACATATTACTAATTCTAATATATGATTTTATAAATATTTTAAAAAAATAAATTATATATTATATTCATTATAAACTGCTAAAATATTTCCGCTCATCAGGCGGAGTTGCGACTAATTTAAAATGAAGTATCTAGTAAAAACTGTCATATAGAGACACTTGAGTGCTAGGCCGATGCAGATAAGAACATGAGATTCATAAAAAATAGATAAGTAATTGAGAGTGGAATGCAATTTTTCGCTGTTGCTTGGGAAGCAGAGAGAACACGTTACCATGGTAAATTACCATATGTCAATTCCAAAAACTCAAATAGTTAGGAATAGGTGAATTGGATTAAGCATATGTTTGGGGTCTGGGAAAAATGCAGAAAAAAAAAAAAAAAAAAACTTTTTGTATGTCTTTTTCGCAAATAATTTAAACTTTTAACATAAAATAGGGTTAACTTGTATTTCATATAAAAATTACCAAAAATCAAAATTTTTTTAATAAATAATATGTAAATAAGTTACCCAAAATTTCAGTACCTAGACGGTCATCAGATCCGATAAATGAACGCCATTACCACTGTGGATATGTGACTGGTGAGTGCATGAAGAAAGCTTCCCCATGAACAACTCCAAGTTGTACTATTGCAGTGACGATGTTGGGCCCAGCATGGGCTCTCCCCTTTGGAGAAATGGGAAAGTGGCAGTGGCAGGAGTAAGTCTGCTCCCACAAAAATTTCAATAACTTTGGTTACAATTTGCCTATGCAATGAGTTGAAAGTGGCAGAAAATTGACTACCATATTTTTATACTGCCAAATGTAATGAGTTGAAAGTTAATGAAATTTTTTGTTACAATTTACCATACAATAAAAGTTATTTTTAGAAATGTTTTATGAGAAAATGATAAAACAAATACTTTTTTTAACAAATTTTTATATTTCTTATACAAGTGGTGTTAAATTTTTTTTGATATGGTTTATCAATTAGAGAAAATTGATTTAGAGCATTCACAGTAAAGTATCTAATAAATTTAACTTTTAACAACTCACTTTATAATACACGTCGATAGTTGTCAAAATCGCGATCCAGATTGTAAAATCGCACGATTTTACGATCCCACCTCACCAAAAAGTTTAAAATCGTAGCAGGGTTGCAAAAATATTAGGATCGTAGATAGGATCGTGTAGGATCGTAGAATCGTATGAGATCCTACCGATCCTACTACTTGGCCTTTTTTTTTTATTTTAAGTGTGATTCGTTTGGGACCTTTGGGTAAACCAAAATCTACAAGCCCAACGTTTTTTGTTTTTTTTTTTAATACAAGCCCAACGATTTTTTAAGAGTCCTACGTTTGACAACCATGCCCACAAGCCCAAGTGCCCAACGGGTTTTAGTCCTTTAGAAGCCCAAGAAGTCTCAAATTAACCCCTCTGTTCAAAAAAACCAGTGGTATAAGTTTAAGGTTTTCAAAAACCTAAACTATTTAGAAACATAGCTCCATGCACACACTCTGTACAGCGCCTCCCCTGTCTCGCGCCTCCCCTGTCCCGCGCTCAAAAACCCAGCACGGCAGCACCTCTCAAAAAAACCAATGATATATGTTTAAGGTTTTCAAAAACAAAACCTAAAGGTCCTAAACTATTTAGAAACACAGCTCCACGCACACACCTCTGTCTCGCGCCTCCCCTGTCCCGCGCTCAAAAACCCAGCACGGCAGCACCTTTCAGCCATCACTGCCTTTAAGCTCAACATTTTTTTTTTTTAAAAGAACCCAGTCAAAAACCCAGCACGGTAGCACCTCAGTTTCACGCCTCCTCACTCCTCTGTCAAAAACCCAGCAGCTCTCAACTCTCAATGATGTTGCCGTGAGCTGCCTTTATGCTTTCTGGTAATATTTTTTGGTAGTTAGTACTTAGTACTTAGTAGTTTATCATTTATTTGTACTTTGATATCTTGATTCCATATTGTTCTGTTGTGTTACTTGTGTATATGATTTTGAACAAGCTTTTAAGGTTTTTATTTTTCTATTTTGTTAACTAAATTAAGTAAAATTTGAAAAATTATGAAACAGGATCTTTAGTATTTGATTATTTGGGAAATATTAGTAAACACAGTTAGTAGTTTAGAATTGCACACAACTTGTTTAATGAATTCTCTGTGTGATTTTTTGAGCATGCTCTGTATCTTGGTGTCTTTCTTTTGCAACTCTAGTACAAATATACAATGTCTACTTTAGCTAGAAAGAAAATTAAGCGAAAAAATGCACCAGGAAATAGGTCTGACCTGGGATGGGATCATGGTGTTGAAGTAGTTCAAGGCAAGTTCAATGTAATTATTGCAAAGAAATTCATAGTGGGGGTATATATCGGCTGAAGCATCATTTAGCTGGAACTAGGAAAAATGTTTTAGCTTGTTCTAGTGTGCCTGAAAATGTGAGGGAAAAATTTGTGGCTCTTTTGAATGCCCAAGCTGAAGCATCTATAAAAAAGAAAAGGTGGTATAGTATAGAAGAAGAGGATGGTGTCAATGATGATGAATTAGTTGAAGTACAACAACTACATTCATCAAAAGGGAGGGGCAGACACATAGGCTCCTCCATGGATAAGTTTGTTACAAAAAAAAAAAAGCAAATAACAATGAATCGTATGTTTAAAAAAGGAGAACATGATGTAGTGATCCAACAAATTGCTAGATTCTTCTACACTAGTGCCATCCCTTTCAATTGTGTCAAAAATCCGGAGTTTCTACGAATGATTGAAATGATTTCAAGATTTTAAATTGGCCTCAAGCCTCCTTCCTATCATGAGATTAGGGAGACATGCTTGAAGAAAGAGGTAGATTTTACACAGCAAATGCTTGAAGAATATAAGGTTGAATGGAAAAAAACAGGTTGTTCAATTATGTCTGATGGCTGGTCTGATAAGAAAAGGAGATCAATTTGTAATTTCTTGGTGAATAGTCCCAAAGGAACCATTTTCCTATACTCTATAGACACATCTGACATATCTAAAATAGCTGAAAAAGTTTGTCAAATGTTAGATGATGTTGTGGATAGGGTTGGAGAGGAGAATGTTGTGCAAGTGGTGATTGACAATGCCGCAAACTACAAACTAGCTGGAGAGATGTTGATGCAAAAGAGAAAGTGCTTGTTTTGGACTCCATGTGCTGCCCATTGCTTAGATTTGATGCTTGAGGATTTTGAAAAAAAGATTAAGGACCATAAGTACACAATTGCAAAGGAGAAGAAGATTACAACGTACATATATTCTAGAGCTATACTTTTAAATTGGTTGAGGGATTTCACTAAAGGGAGGGAATTGATTAGACCTGCTACCACTAGATTTGCAACATCATATTTAAGGGTCGTCAATGGGCCGGATCGGGCCGGCCCAACCCATTTTCACTTGGCCCATGGGCACAATGGACTGGGCATAATGGGCTATTAACTAGTTAACGGGCTGGGTCAGGCTGGGCCGAAAGAATAAACCTCAGCCCATGACCCTGCCCATGGGCAATGCCCATTTTGTCTTTAACGAGCTGGGCTATCGGGTTGGACCTAATGGGCTATCCATGGGCTTGTGTTAGTATATTATTTTATTATTTTTATAAAGAAAGAATCAATTTTTTATAAGGGAATAATCAATCTATTTTTTTAAAGGAAAGAATTAAAGAATTTAATACTTAATTACAAATTTTTTTACATTCAAATCTATTTAATTTTTTGTTTTGTTGATGGAAACCTATTTAATTTTTTTTTTATTAAGGCTTTAAATAGTTTTTTATTTTATCTTTAATAAAAAAAAATGTCAAATGGTTAATTCAAATTTGCTAGACTACTAGAAAAATATATATTTAATAAACTAAGTTTTGCACAATTGCTTTGAGTATCTTAGTGGTTGAGAGCTTAAAAAATTGCTCTATAATATCTTAAGATCAATCCTTCGTACATTTATATATTTTTGTTATGAATTATAAGTTATTGGGCTGGACCAATGGGCTTGGGCAATGGGTTGGGCTACTAGGCTAGCCCATCGGATACCCATGGGCTTAAAAACTAGCCCACGGCCTGACCCACTAGGTTAGTGGGCTGCCTATGAGCCTTAATAACAACGAGCCGGGCCGCCCATTAGCCCGGTGGGCCATCGGGTTTCGGGGCCGAACTATGGGCCGTGGGCTATTTGATGACCCTTAATCATATTTGACATTGTCATGCCTTAATGAGTTCAAAGAAGAATTGATGACAATGTTTTCTTCAGAACAATAGAGGTGTAGTAAATTTGCAAAAACAAAAGAAGAGAAAACAATTCATGCCATAGTTATGGATAACAATGGCTTTTGGCGACTTTTTGTCAAATGCTTGAAGGCCGCAATAACCCTTTTAAAGGTACTTCGCATGATTGACTCTGATACACCTCCAATGGGTTTCATTTATCTAGAAATGGAAAAAGCAAAAGGAGAAATACAGAAAAATTTCAATAATGTTCAAAAGAGGTAACCATTTTATTTATATCTTCCTTAAATTTACATTTGTTTTTAATTCATTAGCTTATTAAATATATAGTCATTGTTTTTTTTTAATAGAATATCCATTGTTTTAAATTGTAGTAACAAAGAGATATGGGATAGCATTGATGATCGATGGGAAATGCAACTTCATAGGCCTTTGCATGCTGCGGGATACTATTTGAACCCTTCTATTCATTATGATCCTTCTTTTGATCCAGGTTCAGAAATTAAATTAGGACTGTATACATGTCTTCAACGAATGGTTCTAGAAGTTAGTGATAGGAAAAAGATAGATGTCCAACTTGAAAAATTCAAACAAGCAAAAGGACTCTTTGGTATTGAAGCTGCCATACTAGCCAGAAATACTAAACAGCCAGGTAACAGTTTTGTTTTTCATTTTTTGTTTTACATTCAAACTCATCTTTATTAGTTGTAGATTATATTCGTAAGACTAAGATATTATAATTCATATATGTATCAGCTAAGTGGTGGGACCCATATGGAGATGACTGTCCTGAATTGAAAAGATTTGCTATAAGAATATTGAGCTTAACATGTAGCTCATCTGGTTGTGAAAGAAATTGGAATGCGTTTGAAATGGTAAGACGAAATGACTTTGTTATATTATGACAAGAGGATTGTCCCCTTTCCCCTTTGTTTGAGAATTCTCAATTAAAATTGAAAATGCAGTGATGAGGGTTAGTGATGAAAATACATGTTACCCAAAAAAAAAAATGCTTTGACACTGCTATCAGCTCCATGAGTCACGCCCTTGATTTTCTTCTTCATTCATGAAATATGTGATTAATGGTGGTGAAATTTTGTATATCGCACATGCATGCAAAAGCTGCATTGAGTATTTAAATCTTTCATTTATTGGTAGTTATTATGGTGGGGAATTTTTCTTTATTAAAAATACCAAAAATATTTTATTTGATTTGAAAAAAAAAAAAAACACTAAGAAATGCTGATGGAGTTACAAGATCCTTAGCATTTTCATTTTAAAAAACATTAAAATTACAACTCTACAATGTTATTCTAAAAAGATTTAAAATTTAAAATTTTAGTAGCTAGGCTAGATAATTTTGAAAATTTTTGCAGCATATTTTTTTTTCTGCCAAATTCGAAATTTTCTTAATATAGCTCATACCAGTAGACACCAAAATTTGAACTTTCTTGTTTAACTTTTGCCCATTCAGATTTCATATTAATTAAATATGAATTCTCAATTTACTGCATTCTCAATTGCTACTGCATCTCAGGATTTTCATATTAGTTAAAAATTTGTTTCTTCCCCTTTCCCCTTTGTTTGAGAATTCTCAATTAAAATTGTTACAACTATAGGTGCATTCAAAAAGGAGAAACCGCGTACACCAGAAAAAAATGAAATGAATGACTTGGTCTTTGTTATGTACAACTTGAAGATAAAAGAGAAAAGAGCTAAGCCATTGAGTACAAAAGAAGAAGTTGGTTTGGAGAATTTGTCTTCTGATGATGAGTGGTTAGCAGCAGATTCTGTAGATTCAAAAGACGATTGTGCAGATTTTAATGAAGACAATGAATGTATTAATTTATAACTTTAAAGCCTTCCTTTATAGCTAATATCTATACAAGTTACCTATGTATACTTTGAATGTGTGACCACTAATCACTAATTTATATTTGTATACTTTACTTATCAAAAAAATTTGTATATTTTGGTTATCAATGTTAGGTGATGATGAGATTTCAAGAGTTGCTGCCAAAGGAAAAAGTGTGCTAGTTCATGATGTTAGTGATGAATATCATGAGGATGATGATGGTTCTAATGATGATGATAGTGATGCCCCCACACCTGGATTTGAGAGAGTTAGTGATTTTGATGATTACGCCATGGGTGTTGATACTAGGAAGGATATAGATGATGAAATGGGATATGACAATTACAGTGATTAAATTAGAAGAACCATAGAATGAGAATTCTCTTTTAGATTTCATGTTTGTAATTAGCTAGTTTACCTTAGATTGAGAATTCTCTTTGGGATTACATATTGTAAATTTGTAGTTAGCTAGTTTTTATATCCTAACTAGCCTAACTTATTTTGGATTTGGAACTTAGAATTTGCAAAACATTTTCCATATGTGTAGATAATATTTTGGTACTTAGTTGCTAATTAAATATGTACTGAACTTTTTAGATACATTATGTCAAAAGTTAAATATATTTTGCTTCGTTAGAATGACATAAGAACGATATAGTGCATACAAATTACATTTTATGATACAATTTTTTTTTTTAATGGATGGATTCATATTTTAAGTGACTATATTACATACAAAGTCACTATCAATAGGTTTTTTGCTCAAAATCTGAAAATAGGTAGGATCTTACGATCCACGATCCAATCCTACGATCTCCGATCCTACTTACTTCCAACAATCCTACGTAGGATCCCGATTTTGACAACCTTAGACACCCTACAACATAAGTTTTATATTAACATTCAATACATTAAAATAATATAAACAACACAATAAAATAATATATCTAACATAATAACCAATAATCACAATCATTAATACATTAACATTTTTTTTAACACTAAATTAAAATATTATTTTTTGTTTTTGGAAGAGTAGTCTAAGTTATGTTGTTTGAGTGTTTTTAATATATGTGTGGGTAAAAAAATATATGAAAAAAATGTGTAATTTTGTTCAAAATATGTTAAACTGTATTAAAACAATGGTGCCGGACAGGTCCTAAACCACTGTAGCTTAAACTCAAATACTCTTATTTCTAGCTTCTTTGCTGCAAAAGCTATATTTTAAAGAAATTGGTTGCTAAATTGACTATTTAATAGTCAATTTATTAGCATTTTGGTAATATTGTTCTAATTTTTTAGAAATACATATAAATAAAAAAATATAAATAAATATAATATTATTTAAATACTAAAAATTATTATTTAAATAACGGTAACATCAATTGTTTCGTAAACAATATTATTTAACTTATACTTAAGCAGCACACGATAACGTTATTCTTATTTATTACGTATGCAATGATGTACTTTGCATTTGGCAACAGTGCTGAATCTGATTGGTGGGAAATTGACTTAAGGAGCACATGCAAACATTATCCTCATTTATTACGTATGCAATGATTTATCCTTCATTCCATTTATTACATATGCAATGATGTACTTTGTATTTGTATGGAAATTATAGAGCTGATAGATTTTGGCAAGTGGCCACCTGGATGCTTTGCCTTAAATAGCTTGAGGTGGTCACTGCCTACGTCAGTGTCTGGACGGGGTGCCCGTGATTAATAACGTGAATTAGTAATTTAAATTATTGTCAAAATCAATAAATAATTTAATTGATTGGTTTTTTTGATGCGCCATTGACTGGTTATTTGTTAAAGGAAATGGAATTGTATTATAAATAAATTTTAATAAAATAAACATTCATATACAGAAAATCTCATTGTTAAATTATAAATATTTTACGCTCTTAATGCATGTTAAATTTTGTGCCAATCAAATATTATCTACTAAATAATCTATAGACTTATATTTTATGATTTATAAACTTATATTTTATATATAATTTCAAACTACAAGAATATGTAATTTAAATAATTTATTGATGACGTAACTATTGATCTTTAATTTTTAAAAAATTTTGCAAGTATGAAGAATGTAAAAAGAAAATAAAATCTAACGATGAATTTGTTAAACAAAATATTGAGTAAAGTTATAGTCTTATGTTATAACTAATTACGTAACTAAACTCTGTAATCCTATTAATGAGTTCTTTCTTAATTTTATACAGGGTGGCTTGGTAAATGGGTCACTGAACTAAGGATCGAATGCAGTCGGGTGTAAGACAAAGTTCTGTGTAATCATCTTGTCTACCTATTTATAGGAGACTTTTACAAGAGTTTGAATTGGCGTACGAATACATAGTGATACGATTAAACCTATTACAAGTTGTCTTACTTGGTTTGGATCTTTGGACTGGAGTAATATTCTCTCTCTCTCTGGTTAGCCAACACAAACTGAATAGCAATTCATTTGTTTCAATCTGAAATCTGTTAAAGACAGTACCTTTTTATGATATATATAGTATACACAGCCTTTGGCACTTAGTTTTGTTTTCTCTTTTGAAGTAAATATAAGTTGCCAATATTCACAGTTTTGTTTTATGCTTGAAAGTCAATTTCTTGATTTTATTATAAGCTGATATTTGATTGCTTTATGGTAAACCAGTGAAAAATGAGCTCCTTGAGTGCAAATGAAGAATGCCTTGGATGGGCAGCAAGAGATGCATCTGGCGTTTTATCACCTTACAGCTTCAACCGCAGGTATATAAGAAGCCTCTATGTTTACACAGTTTATTAAGGAAAAGTTTGGTTGTCCATGAATTTGAACACTGACATTCATTGTTTTAACATACAAATCCATCATCTTGAAGGGGGCTAAAAAAAACGAAATTGAAGCCATTTCTGTAACATAGTCAGCTCTACTTTCATGAAATGTCCTCACTTCAAATTTCTTTTGATGATGGTACGTAAATCTTGAATTGCCAATTCAAAGAATCAAAGTATTGGATTTGTTTAGAAATATGAGTGAAGCCATCAAATTTTATTGAGCGACCAAACGGGCCTCATAGTGTCTGTTCTCATTTCAACTTTTCTTGAATAATTTTATTTTGGGGGTGCTGAAGTCTAGGTAGTAGCAAAATCATTTAACCTACTCTTTTGTCAAATGTCAAATAGGTGATGTCATTTTTTAAGAAAAAGAATAGAATTTCTACTTGGATTTCAAATGTTGTTTTCCATATCATTAGTTGACAATAATGATCCTATGCCTGAGTTCTTATATGATTTTGAGAACCCTGATTAATAATGTTTGAATTTGCATTGCTTGATTGTTATATGCTGTTTGTTCTGGTCAAAAATTAACTTGGGAAAATTTTCTGATCAGGGCCGTAAGGAGTGATGATGTTTCAATAAAAATTACACACTGTGGAGTTTGTTATGCTGATGTAGCTTGGACCAGGAATGAAAATGGGGATTCAAAGTATCCTTTGGTGCCTGGGTAAGTGGACAAACTGTATACTATGAGAAATTTTAGATTTTTATGAACTGATATAAATTTAATATTTGCACACCAGACATGAGATTGTTGGCATTGTGCAAGAGGTCGGTTCTAATGTTAACCACTTCAAAGTTGGTGACCATGTTGGAGTAGGAACTCATGTCAATTCATGTAGAGATTGTGAGTATTGTAACTATGCAGAAGAAGCTTATTGCGAAAAAGGATCAGTTTTAACCTTTAATGGGGTGGATGATGATGGTACTATTACAAAAGGAGGATATTCGAGCTATATTGTTGTCCATAATAGGTAAGTATTCTTTGATGCTACTGGATTCTCTTTCTGCGTTTTCCTATAGATGCAAAACCCTGGTTTAAATAAATGTTCCTGTTGAATTTGATAATTTGATGTGTGATAATTTTGACCTTTTAGCTTTATACTCATGGGATTTGGCAAGTTGTTCACAAATTAAGAATAGTAGTTTTGGTCTTGCAGGTACTGCTTCAGGATACCAAATGACTATCCATTGGCTTCAGCAGCTCCTTTGCTTTGTGCTGGCATTACTGTGTACAGTCCCATGATACGCCACAAGATGAACCAACCTGGTAAATCTCTGGGCGTGATTGGACTTGGAGGTCTTGGTCACATGGCAGTGAAGTTTGGGAAGGCTTTTGGGTTGAATGTGACTATTCTCAGCACTAGCATATCCAAGAAAGAGGAAGCTCTAACTTTGCTTGGTGCAGACAAATTTGTGGTCGCATCTGACCAAGAGCAGATGAAGGTAGATTTACATAAAATGTCTTATAAAGCTTTTTAATTTTATGAACAAGCTGAATCTATTAAAAAAAAACACACATGACAACAAGTCTTACTAGTGGCATGGCATGATTTTCCACATCAGTAGGCCCTAATTCAATATCCGTCTCTGAATCTGTGGCCATTATTTAAGAAATTGAATCACAAGCAACAGTATCGTACCTTATCATTGCTCTCACTCTGATTTTCCAATCCTGATTATACAGCATTTTTTGCCCTATATTAGCAATACTGAAATTGTTTGCCTATCTTTATGTATTGTTGTATTGATTGTTATCACACTATACACAGGCCGAGTCTAAGTCATTAGACTTTATAATTGACACAGCAGCCGGTGATCACCCATTTGATCCATACATGTCACTGTTGAAAACTGGGGGTGTTCTGGCCCTAGTGGGATTCCCTAGTGAAGTCAAATTCCATCCTGCAAGCCTTAACATAGGTATTTTGAAAACTTTTAGTTTTGAAGAGTTAAATGCAATTTTAAGAACTCTTTTAGTTGGTGATAGCTTCCTAGACTTGAGTGTAATATTGAACAACATTCATTGATCTTTTGACAGGAATGAAAACCATTTCTGGTAGCATTACCGGTGGTACAAAGTTGACACAAGAAATGATAGACTTCTGTGCTGCCCATAAAGTTTACCCAAACATAGAAGTAATTCCAATTCACTATGCAAATGAAGCTCTTGAGAGGCTAATAAAGAGAGATGTGAGGTATCGGTTTGTGATTGATATTGAGAACTCACTGAAATGATGCTAAGGGCACAAGGAAAATTCCTCTTCTCGAAACGTATGTTCATATTTTAGGTTCAGTGGGTTGAATGATTGGCTCTTCGTGGTTGGATGGTGAGCATTTACTTGTATAAAAGCGTCTGGTGTTGATCTTCTGCATCATGCAAGTGGTTAACTAGCTTGAAATAAGTGAATTGGTTGTTGAGTGGTATTGTGAGGAATGGTTTTACTTGCATACTAGCCTGAAGTAAGTGAATGGGTTGTTGAGCAATATTGTGAGTAGTGGTTTAATAAAAATTAAGTGTGAACTTATAAATTGTGAACTTATAAATTGTGAACCCTCTTGTATCATAGTCCTGTCACCTGTGCATGTGCTTGTGGGAGCATTTTTTTTTTTTTTTTTTGGGGAAAAGTAATATCATGTTGCACCATCTGTCACATCATTAGCCTTATAATTATTCTATATCTCATTTATTTTTTATTCCTAAATTTTGTTGACAATATTAAATATATAAATAGAATGACTTTACACCTTCATCTTAGTGGTTTTAACTTTATATATAACTTTGTCTTTATATATTCATATACTTTAATTTAGATGTTTATAACTAAAAAACAAAATCAGTGAATAATAAAAAATCAAAAACAATGTCAATACATATTTATCTATACTATATATAATATTGAAGTTTTGCAATAAATTTAATTTACAAATCTCTTTTACTACCACGTCTTTAGCATCCTTTCTTATTTTTTCTTTTCTTCTTTTTTTACTTTATTCAGCCTTTCATCTTCTTTAACCATTTTCTTTTTCTCAATTTTTCATCTCCTCCAATCATTGTCTTTTTAAAATTTTCATTAGATTCATTTTAAAATTTTCTTCATCTTTTTAAATTCTACTGTTTCTAAATTTTCTCAATCATTGGTTTTTTAAATTTTCAACCTCTCATCTACTTCAACCCTTCTTCCATCTTAATTTTCTTATAAATTTTTTTTTACTTCATCTCTAACTTTCTCCTCTATTACTTTCAAGGTGTTTATGACAAAAAAAGGTCAATACTCTCTCTCTCTCTCTCTCAATTTGTTTCTATTTCTATGGATTCTTTTATTGTTTCAACAATTTATTTTTTCACTGATGGTGTTTTTTTTGTTATTATTGATTTAATTTTCTCGTCACATTTGTTTGTCTTTCTGGCAAATTCGTATCAACTTTCATGTATATTTATGTATTTTGATATTTTAATTCCTTATCACAAGTTCTTTTTCTTTATTCCATTGGTTTGATTTGATTTGGATTAATAATAAGTTGTTTTGCATGTTTGAATTTGATTTTTTTTAGTAATCTATTTAGATGTTAAACTAGAGTCTTTACTGATTTTTTTTAATACTTTTAGTTGGAAAAATTTGTAGTTTTTGTAGAAAAATTACTCTAAATAGTTGTATTGGAAGTATCATATATTGCCACTTATTTAGACAAAAGTAAAGATTAGTCAAACAAAAATAATTAGGTGAATGACATATTTTAACTTTTGCTATTGTATTATTATTATTTTTTTTTTTTAAGGATGCATGTATTTGCTAATAATTGTTTATTTGTAATCTTTTTGGGTGGGCAATTTTGTAGTTTCTGCAGAGAAAAATAATATCTATAGATTATCAACAACAAACTGTTTTCCTAATTGGTCCAATTAATCATTGTTAAGCGACGATTGATACGAAATTTTGTTTGCTTGAAAAGTATCTTCATATGGGTACGTTTTGATTCAATATATATTTATGAATGTATTAAGATAAGTACTATATTCAAGAAGAGAGATCATGATCTTACTTTGTAAATTCAAAAGAGATAGATTGGTTTGAGATTAAAGATAAATTGAATTTTTTTTAATGGTAAGAAAACTCTATTTTTATTATTTATTTCTAACTGTCATCATTGGAAAATTTTAAATCCCCCCCTATATTCTATCACCAGCAAATTTGCTCATAATATGAGTAATTGAGAATTTTAATATAAAAAGAATGTAAAATATATATATTATTTTTTTAATAATAAAGAACACAAAATTCATTATTTATGAATATTTTTTAAAAATAAATTATATATTATATTTCATTTCAAAATGCTAAGATATTCCAGCGCATTGGGCGGGGTTGCAACTAGTTATAAGTTAAAAATAAAGCATCTAGTACAAACTTTCATATAGAGACACTCGAGTGCGCTAGGCCGATGCAGATAAAAACATGAGATTCATCAAAAATAGATAAATAATCAAGAGTGAAATGCAATTTTTTGCAGTTGCTTGGGGGGCAGAGAGAACACGTTATTATGGCAAATCACCATTAATTTCAAAAACTCAAGCAATTAGGAATATATAGGTGAATTGGATCAAGTGTACGTCTAGGGTCTTGGAAAATTGCAAAAAAAAGAAAAAATTTGTATGTCTCTTTTGCAAATAATCTAACTTTTGACATTAAAAAAAAAAGTTAATTTTTAACTTTTTATCATACATTTAATATAAAAATTATCAAAAATCACATTTTTTTCAATAAATATTACGTAAATAAGTTACCAAAAATTTCAGCACCTAGACTTGCAGTCATCTTATCAGATGAATGAACACCATTACCAGTTTACCACGGTGGATATGTGACTTGTGAGTGCATGAAGAAAGCTTCCCCATGAACAACTCCAAGTTGTACAGTTGTAGAGTAGTTACGATGTTGGCCCAGCATGGGCTCTCCCCATGTAGAAATGGGAAAGTGGCTGGCAGGAGTAAGTCTCCTGCCGCAATAATTTTCATAACTTTGGCAGCAATTCGCCAAAATAGTGTGTTACAAGTGGTGGAAAAAAAAAAATAGTGGAACTAAAGTGAAAAGTTGACGGTAATTATTTTAATGGAATTGGACAAAATTCCTTAATTGAACAAATTTGAAACTTAAGGAACTCAATTGAATTAAAGTTGAAAGATTGAAATGAATATTAGTTAAACTTAGAGGATGCAGCTTATAATTTAACCTTTAAAAAAAGTAGTAGTTTTTTTACTAAAAAAAATAGCATTACCTTTTTCGTATTGTCCAAACTCCAAACTAATTCCAGTATTGCATTCATCATATGCATTTGCCTAAGTAATCAACACCAAATTACCTTCAGCATATTATAACACGTACACACAACAGAGGTCAATTTAGAAATTTGATATTTGGTGGGGAAAAAAAAGTTGAGGCCAAAGGTTTCCTTATTTATCAGCTATCACTCTTTCATGATTTTATGTTAGTGTCAATTACAAAAGTTCATGTAAATCAATTAAAAGGATGTTTATATATAAACCCCATTGGTGGAATTTGAACGATTTAGTAAACTATATATATATATATATATATATATCAAACTGTATGGATCGAGAATGTTGACCCATTCCCCAGATGGCCTTAGTCTATTTCAACACTAAACCGGGCCAAATTAGGCCCAGCCAAATACTTATACGACGTATCCCCTAACATGTCATGAACAAGGAATAATGCCATAGGGAAATCCATCCGCCAAGCATTAATCGGCGTTTGGTGCAAGTTATAAGGAGGTCATGTCAGCAGTAGACAGTGGGTCTTATTTGATTAGGAATATAAGGCAAAGTGGCCCACTAACATGGGAAAAAACCCCCTCATCATGACAACCCCACTGAGAGGAGATTAAAAATAGGGGAAGAGGGGCAAGATGGAGGGGGTTGGGAACTTTTTGGGAAGTGAAACACGAGAGTAGTGAGAAAAGACTTAACGCAGAAAGAAGGGAATCCTACTCGGATTCTAGGGTAGAAACTCGGCTATCTAATGGTCATCTCGGCTGAGCTAAAAACTAGGGAGTTTAGTGTAAAAAAAAACATTAATTTTCTCAATTACTTAAAGAAATACTTCTTGAACCTCCCATTGTGGAATAAGTCCAACCCAAGATACAAATAAATTAGAGGTTAGGGCCTAAAAGCCCAAGGTTGTTGGGAACAGACTATCACACAAACTATTATAAAAATTTTAAGGCAATGAACAAAAAAAGTACGAAGTTGAGGCCAAAGGAGGGCTCTTCAAAACTGTTAAAAGGACTTCCATGGTAGCACATAAATCGTTGTAGTTCTTAAGACTGTTTCAGAATGAATCATCAATGAGAATGGCCATAATCCATAGGTTATAGACTACATCTGTGATTTGGGCCTTTAAAGACTGTTTATGTGCCTAGGAGTCTATGTTTTCCCCTGGTTTTGTTGTCTGGGCCTGTATTGGCCTTTGTTTCGCATTGTTGGTTTTTATCCACAAAAGTTTAGTGATTTACACACACACACACAAACAAACAAACATACAATTGCTGACCTTCAAATGCAAAGGAGAATGGAAACTGTAAACGAATGGGACAAATATTTGCAAGGGAATAAATAATAATAATAACAACAAATAGAGTTTTTGACATTTTGTGTGTTTGGACAAAATTATAAGGTTTGTTTTAAATAGTTTTTTTATATTGTTTTTTAAGGGTATGGCTTACCTCCAGTACTTTTTTAAAAGTAATTTTCTTTTGTTTAAATGAGAGATTGTTACATCACCCACTAACTAAATAAAATGTGAAAATTAAAACCCATTATCACTTGTTATTATATATTTAAACAAATAGACATTTCTAGTTAAAAATATATTAAAGGTAAGCCACACCCATACTTTAAAACATCATTTTTTGTCTTTCTTTTTCTTACTTCTTCAAAGTACAAGTATACAAGTATTTCTAACTAATCATTCGTCAATGAAAGTGAATATTTGAATTGGAAAAAAATGTACTCTTTTTTTTTTTGTTATGATTTAATTAGAAAGATGAGGATTGAATCCACGTATCAACTACTGCATCGAGAAAATATGCCATTAGGTCCAATGAGTGTACGTTACATTCCTTTCAGCAAAACTGTCCTCACACCTAATATATTTGACACGAGTCCCAGCTATAAATTGCAATGACCAGTTCTCTCATGAGTCAATATCTCTCACGGTGGGGCAAGGCCGGGTTTAAGTCTTTAAGAGGGAGTTTCACACACATATACACTTAAATTATGTTAGAGTAGAAATTCTATCTTGTAAAAAAATATCTCACGGTCAAGAAGAATGAGTAAGTGGAGCTCCGGCCTGGACATGGACCTTGCATGTACACAGCATAATTTCGCCATCTAAGTTTTAACGATTGATCATGGATGATACAACAAACGCACATGCATGATGTAATATTCATGATTCAATCGGTTTTTTTGTATTCTTTCAGGAAAAGTATATAAAACCCAATTGTAGGTTCTCCTTTAAACACAAAACCCACCATGAAGTTTTTGAATGAAACACATAATTAATGGTTTGCACATATAACAATACAATAAAGAGGCAAAGTTTTATGTTAGGTTTTATTTTGGGTTGGCATATTCCATGTTGCAATTAGTATAAAGACAGCACTTCTGTAAGAAGTACATGGTATTGAAACAAGGGTTGGCTTCTTTATTATATCATGTTTAAAAAATGATTCAGCCAAAAAGTAGCATAAAAAATAGTTTAATGGTTTTGGCTTGATGTTTTCATTCTCTGTGGGTTTGAAACTCAAAGGAAGGTAAATAAATTTGTTTTTTTAAAAACAAGTAGGAAAGGCTATTTGAAAATTTTGGAATATGAGAGCATTTAGCCTTTTAAACCTCTTTTTATTAAGTCTTTTTAATGATTACCCAATAGATCAAAGTAACTTTTTTTTTACTGTTATAATATAATATAGGCTGCTTTTGACAATTAGACCAAATGTTATTCTCTACAAAATGGAATATCTTTTAAAAATAAACCAAACCTTATGAAAATTCCAAGTCCAATTATTACTTTACATATTATGGGCCAAGCCTGACCATTCCCACGTGTAGAACAAAGCCAAAACTCTTACTCACTTACAAACTCTCTTCCTCTTCCAACCCATGTGTAGATAATACTTCAAAAAAAATCTAATTCTCATGAAAACATGTCCTCTTTTTTTCTCAATTTCACTTATTTTCAACACATTCTTTCACCATATAATTGCACTTTTTCCAACATTTCCTCCTCATTTTTACCTTTTTATCTCCCAATTACTTTATACCGCAACGTTACAATTCATCCATCCCCTCATCTTCTATTTATTTTGACTCTTATTGTCCCCATGTTATTCACTATAAAAATTGCTATTTTGTTTTTCATTCAATCTATATCTTGCCCACACAAAAAATGTCAATACTCACTCTCTCTCTCTCTCTCTCTCTCTCTCTCTCTCTCTCTCTCTCTCTCTATATATATATATATATATATATATATCTTTTCTTTCTTTTGGTAAAATTATAATTCTTTATTTCATATATCTTTGCTTTAAATTGGTTAATTTTTGTGTTGAACTCTACTTTGGATTGATGTAATTTGATTGTATTTTAATTTGTTATATTTTTTATTTTCTTCTCTTTAACTGATAGACTTTATCCTATATAGTATATAATAATCTAATGTTATTCTATTACGTAGCATGACTAGGATAATTTGATCTAATTACATTTTCGACTTACTTTTTAGATATTTTGGAAGTGAGAATTAGAGTTTATATTAAAATACAATCTATATGCTTATGTATTTGAATGTGTCTTTCAATTATTTGAGTAATATCAATTCCAAATTTGTGATGAGATTGTTGAGTCATCCCACATCGGTAAAGTGTGATATTAAGAAGAGATTTATCACTTGCTCCGCGACACTAACTACTTCTTTGGTGTTGTCGTGTGAGTGTGTGTGTGTGTGTGTGTGTGTTTCTCAAAAAAAAAAAAAAATTTGTGATGAGATTTTATTATCACGATTATCTCATTAAGAGAATGACAAATATATATATATATATATATATATATATATTTTATAAGAGAATGAGAAATTTTAAACTTAAAAAAGTTTAGTTGTACAAAAAATAAAAAGAAAACATAGCATACTATACCAAAAGTCTGAAGAATATAAATAATTTCCAAAAAGAATAACAAGTTTAGACCTCAGTTAATAGAATTAATAAGTTTTAAATCAAAATTATTAATTAGATTTATTATGAATAAAACTTGTTAAAACAAACAAACAAACAAACATCAATATCATATCAAAATCATATGCTACGGAAAAGTAAATAAGACAAGTTATAATGACTCAGGAAAACCAATGAAACAAACTAATTTCACAGTAAAAAACCTAGGGGGAAACCTTCTCGAAAAGCAATTCACTATAGTAAAGAGAAGTTTCAGATCTAGTACAAAACATTTGTCCCTAGACTCTACAATCCTCGTAGATGAACTTACAGTAGAAACATTTTACTGCTTTAGAACCTCTGAACTCTTCAATATATGAACGACTCGATCCCAATACGTAACTCACTCACCAAATTGAGGAAGAAGAATGTTGGCTGCAAAATTCTTCACTTTATCAACAATGAAAATCAAGAAGCACTTGGTTACAAAACCTTTAAGGCGCAAAGACGCAGTAGCTTCTTTCATAGAGAGAATAAGGCATCGGTCACCTTTTGCATGTGTTCTCCTTGTAATCTCTAATGTGACGGCCTTTAAAATAAGTTTTATATATGTCTAGGGTTATGAGAAAAGAAACTCTACACATACATGTCAGCATGGGCCGAAAATCTGATCTAGAAATCTGAATTTCGTAAAGCTCACAGATACAGCTGTCGAACTTTAATGAAGGCATAAATGCACTTTTAGTCCCTACATTTTGACTTTTTTCCATTTTAGTCACTACATTTTATTTTTACCACTTTTAGTCTCTAAACCAATTAACGCCCTTCATTTAAGTCCTTGAAGCACTATTCTGTCACCAAACTAACGGAAAAACTGACGGATCAATAAAATATTATTAAAAAAATTATTTTGCATTTTATAAATGCCAGAATAAAAAAAAATTAAAAACTCAAATTTAATTAATTTATTAATTTTAACTAAATGAAAAATTTTAAAAAAAAATTACTCAGGAAGAACATGAAGAAGACAAGAACTCCAACCCAAATATAGAACTCAAGAACACAAACCTAAACACAAAATTTTCTTCCTTGACCCGTGACTGCCCTCAAATCAAAACCACAAATCCAAAACAATAAACTCATCCACTACCCACACAAACCCATCGGAGCAAACACCCAAATCTGATTAAAAAATAAAAAATAAAACACAGCTAGTCCAGGCACCATTCCTATTCGATCTGAGAACGAAACCCATCACCAAACTCCAATTTGTGAATGAATCCCACCACCAAACTCCGATCTGGGCTATCACCGAAACCCACCACCAAACTCCAACCTCAGCCACTGAAACCCACCACGCCGATCAACCAAACCCACACCGATCAACCAAACCCTCTCCACCACAAACGCCAATCAACCAAACTCCACCACAGACGCCTATCAACCAAACCAACATCGATCAATTAAACCCACTCCACCACAGATGCCGATCAACCAAACCAACACCGATCAACCAAACCCACTCCACCACAGGAGCCGATCAACCAAACCAACACCGATCAACCAAACCCACTCCACCACAGGAGCCGATCAACAAAACCCACTCCACCACAGACGCCGATCAACCAAACCCACACCCTCCACCACGCCAATCCATAAACCCACACCCTCCACCACACTGATCCACAAACCCACACCCTCCACCACGCCGATCCACAAACTCAGACCTCCACCGAACCACGACAAGTCGACAACACCATATACACAGAAACCCACAAAAAAAAAATCGAAGGAAAATCCACATACCCACAAATCGAGCAAGCAGAGAGTTGAGATAAGAGAGTTTTAGAGACTAGGATTGTGGTGTTTTGAATCTTTGATTGAGTCCCAAAAGAAATCAGGCAGGTAGCATGGAGATCGAGTCCCAGAAGGAATTTATTGACACTGATCGGAGTGGTAACCCAGATTCACGACCAGGTTTGACTACCTGGGCATTGGAGAGAGAGAGAGAGGGAGGGGGGGATGGTAGGGGTAGTAAAAAGGTGGTCTTCAATTTTTATTTTTTCAATTTTACTCTGGTTTCTTGTAGATGGAGAGATTATTGTTTGTGTATGAAAGTGGTGTGAAGAACCCACAACAATGGGGTTGCATATAGAATTGGGTAGATCTTTTTTCTTTTTTCTTTTTTTATTCTTTTAATTAAAATTGAGTAATTAATTTTTTTTTTAATTTTGGAATTTAAAAAATGCAAAATAATTTTTTTAATAATATTTTATTGATCCGTCAGTTTTTCTGTTAGTTTGGTGACAGAATAGTGCTTCAAGGACTTAAATGAAGGGTGTTAATTGGTTTAGGGACTAAAAGTGATAAAAATAAAATGTAGAGACTAAAATAGAAAAAAGTCAAAATGTAGAGACTAAAAGTGCATTTACGCCTTTAATGAATCAGCTCTTCTTCACTTATTTCTTGGACAAATTTACATAGCTTCAATACTAGACTTGAACTCCTATTCTTTGAAGTATAAAACACATCCTACATCTACCCAAATGCAAGTAAAGTGTGTTTTGTCAAAGGATTAACCAATTACATAAAATATGTCTTTAACAATCTCCCCTTTTGGCAATCCACGACAAAACCACAGCAAACAAATGAACATATAAGAAAGTCATAAATCATTCAACTCATACTCATTTTTTAAATACAATAAAATATATCTTAATAAAATCTCTTGAAAACTTTGCAACAAAGGAGTTCATAGGAAGGAATACTTTGACAACCTGTATTTCTGAAACACTTAAACAAAACTCATCAAGGCATCTTTGTGTGAAACAGAATTAATAGATTGCATACAAAATATAAGAAATATGTGTATAAAGGAAGAAAAAAACAATACATGTAGAGGTAGGTAAAGAAAACATACATCATCACATATATATCAAAGATAAGCACAATGTATGTAAACATGGTCACAAGACCAATGTACAAGAAGAAGAATAAAAAGAAGCTAAAAGTAGCTCCTACAACAATAATGAGGTAAACACTCCCCCTAACAAGATGAAACACATCTCCCCCTTACAAGGGCATGTATTTCTCCCCCTAACTTGTAAAATCTTAAAAAGAAACCACAATTTCTCCCCCTTTTTTTCATGATTGACAAAGGGTGCAAGAAGCTATAAAGCCTTACCCGAAAAATATAAAAATGATCAAAGATGATCAAGGAGGCATAAGGAATTCATATAAATACATGAATGTAATGAAACAAGCTGCTATGAATGACAAGATCAAAGAAATATGCAAAACATGTGAAAAACAATGCATGTAAGAGAATCTCGATCGATCGAGAGATGTCGAGAAGTTATCGAGCCAACCTTGATGGATCGAGAAGGTGTCGAGGATCTATCGAGCAGACAGAAACTTTCTCGATGGATCGAGAAGCTATCGAAGAGTTGTTGAAATTGCTTAAAAATAATTTTTAAAGAAGGGAAAAACACAGACATGAATGCAATCAAGAATGCAACTCAACCAAAGATCCAAACAACATTTTGATCTCTCAAAATCATCTCTCAACAAGAAAAATGTCATGCATTTTGATCCAAAATACACACACACACACACACTAAACAAGTCTAACCAATTTTATACTTCAAAAACAAGTTAAAACAGTTTAGTGAGCATATATAAACACATGTAAACCTTGTGATGGCCAAATCACATTATACATGCACATGTATCAAAAGTAGCAAAGAATATTGCGTGGTGTGTGTGAAAAATATCACAAGATTGCATAAGTGTATCTATGTTATGACATTTGAGATATGAGTAAATTAATTTAACTCACACACGATTATAACTGCTTCATGGAAACTATCACCTTCAACATACATCCCATAACTCTCACATCTCCTAGAATACACACTTTCAATCATATTTTAAAGCATTTTGATTTTTCTTTTGCTTTTATTGTTTCTTTGCATATATATTTTTCTTTTAATCAAACCATGCATGAGCATATAAAAGAGAAAAAAGAAATACCCCATTATGTTAAGTTTTTTGACATTGTATTTTTACTATGCCGAAGCATACAGATGTCATTTCATAATTGGCGAGCAATAGTAGTGGAATGGTTATTCATGACTTTCTCTTAGGATTTTTTAGTCCTTCCCGTCAAAAAAGAGTAGTACGAGTATAAAGTATAAGAGATCACTTAACCTTACTCATTACAAACAAAGAGCTACAAAACTCGTCAAAAAGAGTGATACGAGTGTTAAGTATAAGAGATCACTTAACCTTACTCATCACAAACAAAGAGTCGCAGAGCTCACTTATTTAGTTGTGCATAGAGATGCTCATCAAAGTTACAAGAGATACAAAATTTAGACAACTTTGTTTTATTGGCCATTCAAGGTGGACAAATACCAATATACACAAACATACACCGTTTTTGTATTTTTCTGATTTTTTTTTTTTTTGTTTTTTTTGAAAACAAAACAAAATAAAAGCTAAACAACCAAATAAAAACAGACAAACAACATGAAAGCATGAAAGAAAAATGCATTAATATAGAGGTGATATCTGAATAGTAACATTAAGTCTTATAGCTACCCACAAAGACTTCAGGAAGGAACTAATGAGACAAGTATCAAAACCAACAATTTGATCTCCACGTGTAGGGTTGAGATGGAGTATGAAAGGGAAATATAAAGAGAAAAAATCCCATTATAGGGGGATTATGAGAAAATCTGGAGTAAAAAAATTGTGTAATGAAGAACTATAATTATGCTTAAGTCCAAGTGAAATATATAAGAACTGCCTTCCTCGGACTTTGCCGATGAGGATTTTCCTAGCATAAAAATGTTTATTCTTACCTTCTAGTATCATTGAACCTATTGTAATTGTTGTCCAACTCATAGAGATCCAGTTCCTAGCCCACTCTCTACAAATTCATTGTATTGGACTCTTTGGAACTTTGTCCTTTTCACTTTTGGGCTTGGAATTCAAACGTGCACCTACAATGGTTTATTAATAATTGCCCTAATCGTGAGTTTCAGTTAGCTCAACTAGTAAAATCTCTTATGATTGAATGAGAAATATGAGATTCAATTCTTGCCTATACCAAAAACTTATTAATGTCTTAATTTGATGATAAAAGCGTTCATCAAAAGGGAACATCATAAATTGAAACTCTAAAAAAAACAAATTGCCCTTTTTCTGCACCTATTAACATTATCCTTATTTAATACATATGCAATGATGTAGTTTGTATTTGTATGGATATTCATAGAGCTAATAGATTTTGGCAACAATGTTGAATCTGATTGGTGGCACCTAGATGGTTTACCTATAAAAGCTTGAGGAGGTCACTACCTATGTCAATGTTGGGTCGAGGTTCCCCGTAATTTCTTTCTACTAAAGAAAGAATTAATAATGAGAATTTAGTACTTTAAACTATTGTCAAAATGCAATAAATAATTTAATTGATTGGTTTTTTTTTGTAGCTTTTTTTTTTTTTTTTTTTTTGCGCCATTGACTGATGATTTTGTTAAAGAAAATGGAATAATATTAATGGGTTCTTTCTTAATTTTATACAAAGTGGAAGGGTAAATGGGTTACTGAACCAATGATTGAATGTAATCAGGTGTAAGATAAAGTTCTGTGAAACATCTTGTCTACCTATTTATAGGATACTTTTACAAGAGTTTGAATTTGAAGAGGATAAAATTAAGATGGATGGTCAGATTTTACAGAAACAACCTTGGACAGCTGCACTAGGGTGACAGACGAAGAGAGTAGGTAACACGAAGACACACGTAGTAAGTGCACGAATTAACCTTGTTGGACGGACAGGGAGGTAGACAAATACGAAGTGGACGGTGGCAATGCCATATGACGCCCACGTGAGCTAATTGTTCCTCAAGGAACTTCGAAAGGGAATGACTTATACTCCACGATTAACCCTAGTAAACAGAATCTCTATATGGAAAGGATCTCATAAAATACGCACATTTATGAGGATCTTCTCTACAAGGAAATATTCCCCTTCGCCAAGGAATCGAGGTTGGTTCCCCACTACTATAAAAAGCTAAAACCCTTAGAAACCAAGGTACGCATAATTCATCTCAGCTCTGGCACTTTAGAGTTGTGAAAGTTTTCTGACTTGACCTTCGGAGGGTATTTGGCTGGTACCACGCCAGTATTCTTCATAAGGTTTTCTTCTTCTCTTTGTGTTGTACAGGTCTTGTCTGGGGAAAGTAAGGACTGCGTAGCTTACTGACGATTCTCAACATCATCAGAATTCTAGTACTAATACATAGTGATACTATCAAACCTATTAAAAGTTATCTTACTTGGTTTGGATCTTTGGACTGGAGTAATATTCTCTCTCTCTCTGGTAAGCCAACACAAACTGATTAGCAATTTATGTGTTTCAATCTGATATATAATATTCACAATATTGTCTTATGCTAGGAAGTCAATTTCTTGATTTTATTATAAGCTAATAGTTGATTGCTTTATGGTAAACTAGTGAAAAATGAGCACCTTGAGTGCAGATGAAGATTGCATTGGATGGGCAACAAGAGATGCATCTGGCATTTTATCACCTTACAACTTCAACTGCAAGTATATAAGAAGCCTCTATGTTTTCACAGTTTACTAAGGAAAAGTTTGGTTGTCCATGAATTTGAACACTGACATTAATTGTTTTAACATACAAATCCATCATCTTGAAGGGGGCTATAAAAAAAATTAAAACAAAATTGAAGCCATTTTTGTAACATTGTCAACTCTACTTTCATGAAATGTCCTCACTTCAAATTACTTGTGATGATGGTATGTAAATCTTGAATTTCCAATTCAAATATTGAATTTGTTCATGAAAAAGTGTTTAGAAATATGAGTGAAGCCATCAAATTTTATTGTAGTTGTTCAATAAAAATCAGATGTGTGACCCCTTTTGTATCATAGTCCATTCATCCTGTTACCTGTGCAAGTGCTTGTGGGAACAATGTTTTTTTTTTTTTTTTTGGGTAAAGTAATATCATATTGTGCCACCTCATTCGCCATGTCATTAGCCATATAATTATTATTTTTCTTATTTATTTTTTATTCCTAAATTTTGTTGACCATATTAAATATATAAATAGATTGACTTTACACATTCATGTTGGCAATTTTAACTTTACATATAACTTTATCTTTACATATTCATTTAATCTACTTTAATTTAGATGTTTATAACTAAAAAAGAAAATCAGTAAATAATAAAAAATAAAAAACAATGTCTATACATATCTATCTATACTATACATAATATGGAAGTTTTGCAATAAATTTTACAAATCTCTTTTTGCACCACGTCATTAGCATCTTTTTTATTTTTTATTTTTTACAAGTTTTACTTTATTCAAACTTTCATCTTCTTCAATCATTGTCTTCTTCATTCAATCTTTCATCTCCTCCAATCATTTTCTTTTTTAAATTTTCATTAGATTCATTTTAATATTTTCATCATCTTTATAAGTTCTACCATTTCTAAATTTTCTCAATCATTGTCTTTTTAAATTTTTAACCTTTTGTCTACTTCAATCCTTCCTCTTCCATTTTAATTTTGTTATAAATTTCTTTTTACTTCATTTCCACCTTTCTCCTCTGTATTTTGGTATTCTAATTCCCGATCACAAGTTTTTTTCTTTATTCAATCAGTTTGATTTGATTTGAATTAATAATTAGTTGTTTTGCACGTTTGAATTTGATTTTTTTAGTGATCCATTTAGATGTTAAACTACGAGTTTTTTTTTTTTTTTTTAAATCCTTTTGGTTGGAAAATTTTGTAGTTTTTGTAGAAAAAGTACTCTAAATAGTTGTATTAAAAGTACCATATATTGTCACTTATTTAGACAAAAGTAAAGATTCAGTTAGCCATGTATTGAAAGTACCATGTATTGACTCATTTGGTAACTTAATCAATTAATTAGCCAAGTGAATTAATTAGATTCAATCACATGCAATAAGCGTGATAGTACAAACAAATCACCAACTAAGTTAAATGCAGCAGAAAATAAATTTAACACAGTGATTTGTTTACGAATAGGAAAAACCACCGAGGCAAAACCCCTACAGTTGAACCCTTACCCCAATACACAATTGGACTTGTAATGTAGTGACAATCTCTCCTTTCAATGCACAGTTTCAAGTACGTGACTAACTAATCGATGCACGGATCCAAGTACGAGACTAACACACCAACTTGAGAAAGAAGTTGGCTACAAAGTTCTTCAGTTCATCCAAACGATGAAGATTAAGAGGTGCCTTAGTTCCAAAACCCTTGGCGCACAAATGCAGTAGCTTCTACAAAGAAGAAGAATTAGGGCAAATTGTCTCCGGTCACAATTTGAGTGAATAATCACTTTGCATCAAGTTGCATCACTTTTGATAGCCCTTAAAATAATCCTTATATATGTCTAGGGTTGTGAGAAAAGAAACTCTACACAAATAAACTGGATATGCATGAAAAACAGATCTGGAACTCTGAATTTCGTAATTCTCGATAAATACAACTTCTGTTGAAAGCTATCGAGAATTAAACATTGAATCTTGATAGATACATCTGTCGAGTTATCTATCGAGATTTAATGAACATCACATCTTCATTTGTTTCTTGGACAGACTTGCATGGTTTTAATACTAAACTTAAACTCTTGTTCCTTGAAGTATTAAACAAATCCTAGATCTATCCAAATACAAGTAAAGTGTGTTTTGTCAAAGGATTAGTCAATATACAATAACATATGTTTTAACAAGTTCCACATATGTCCTAACAAGTTCCACATGTGTCCTAACAATATAGAAACTTAATTAGGATATTTCGCTAATAATTTTTTATTTATAATCTTTTTGGGTGGGCAATTTTGTAGTTTTTGCAGATAAAAATAATCTCTATAGATTATCAACACTAAATTGTTTTCCTAATCGTTCCAATTAATCATTGTTAAGCGACGATTGATATGAAATTTTGCTTGCTTGCAAAGCATCTTCATATGGGTATGTTTTATCACTGCATTCAAGAAGAGAAATCATGCTCCTATTTTTTATATTTCAAAAGAGATAGATTGGTTTGAGATTAAAGATAAATTGATCTTTTTTTAATGGTAGGAAAAACCTATTTTTATCATTTATCTCTAATTGTCATCATTGGAAAAAATTTTAAATCCCCCATGTATTCTATCACTAGCAAATTACCTCATAATATGAGTAGAGGAAAATTTTAATGTAAAAGGAAAGTAAAAAAATTATATATATAACTCTTTATTTATAAAGAACACAAAATTCATTATTTAAGAAAAGAAAGCAATATGACATTGTTTATTTTAGAAAAAAAAAAAAAAAAAGAGTCCTTACTCTTTGTTGGTTTGGTAAAGGGTTATATTAAAAAAAAAAAAAAAAGGAACATTTCTTAATTAATAGAAAAAAAAAACACATTATTACAGATTACTAATCCTAAAATATGATTTTATGAATGTTTAAAAAAATTATATATTATATTTCATTACAAACTGTTAAGATATTTTTGCGCATCAGGCGAAGTTGTGACTAGTTATATGTTAAAAATGAAGCATCGAGTAAAAATTGTCATATGGAGACACTTGAGTGTGCTAGGCCGATGCAGATAAGAACATGAGATTCGTCAAAAATAAATAAGTAATTGAGAGTGGAATGCAATTTTTTGCTATTGCTTGGGAGGCAGAGAGAACACATTACCATGGCATATTACCTTTAATTCCAAAAACTCAAATAGATAGGAATAGGTGAATTGCATTAAGCGAACGTCTGAGGCATTGGAAAAATGCAAAAAAACAAACTTTTTGTATGTCAAATAATCTAACTTTTAACAGTAAAAAAAATAAAAATAAAAAAGGTTAACTTTTAGCTTTTTTGTCATGCATTTAATATAAAAATTACCAAAAATCACTTTGTTTTAATAAATAATATGTAAATAAGTTACAGAAAATTTCAGTACCTAAGATGGCAGCTAATTAAATTTCTTGCACAAATCCACCGCAGATATTTTGTATGGGCAATGAAAGGAAAAGAGTGTGACTGATTGAACAATTGATCTATCCAAACAAAAGAGATTTTTTGAGTTGTGACCCACCACTTTGAATTATTGAGCTTGAGTCCCGATTTTTCTTGATTAGACCAATTATAAGAATGGTGGCGTGGGGTTCACTAGAAAATAATTGATGTGATTTGGCAACTAGAATTATGCGTCGGGTGCCATGTACAGGTGTTACCTTCTGACTGTTCAATCGGTTGCTTTAGAATAGGTTTAGATAGCGCTTATTTTTTAAAATTAAAAATATTAAAAAATAATAATTTTTAAATATATAAATAGTATTGTGAAATTCAATTTTAAAAAAAAAATTTACTAAAACCTGTATTTACGGGTCTTATAAATAGTGCATTGCAATGGTATTATAGTAGTATTGCAAATTTTTTTAATTTTAGCAAACCGGTTGTTGACCTTTTTACGCTGACATGATAAATTTTGACAAGATATAACATATACCATGCTTGCAAATGCTCTTACATTCATTCTATTTATTACGTATGCAATGATGCACTCTGTACTTGTATGGAAATTTAGAGCTAATAGATTTTGGCAACAATGCTGAATCTGATTGGTGGAACTGGGATGGCACCTAGATGGTTTGCGGTTTGCCTTAAATATCTCGAGGAGGCCACTGCCTACGTCAATGTCGGTCAGGGTGCCCGTAATTTCTTTCTACTAAAAAAAGAATCAGGGCGTGTTTGGTAGGATATTTTAAATAATTATTTTTTATATTTTAAATAATTTTACATATATTTTAACACATTTTTTTCATCCACACATATATCAAAAACACTCAAACAATATTGCTCAAATTTCTCTACCAAACGGGCCCTTAATAACGTGAATTTAGTACTTTTAATTATTGTCAAAATGCAATAAATAATTTAATTGATTGGTTTTTTTTTAGGGTTTTTTTTTTTTTTTGGCGCCATTGACCAATTATTTGTTAAATAAAATGGAATTGTATTAAAAACAAAGTTTAGTTACCTAACTAGTTGTGGCTTAATAAAATAAACATTACTACATATTTTAAAAATCTAACCATTAAATTGTATATTCTTTACGCTCTTAATACACATGTCAAATTCTGTATTAATCGAATATTATCTACTATATAATCTATAAACTTATATTTTATAATTTATAAACTTATATTTTATACATAATTTCAAATAACAAAAACATGCAATTTAAATAATTTATTGATGACATAGCTATTGATCTTTAATTTTCTAGAAATTTTGCAAGCATGAAGAATGTATAAAGAAGATATAATCTAATAGTGGATTTGTCAAAATTCACCTCTAATAAAAAGATATTGACTAAAGTTGTAATCTCATGTTACAGCTAATTTTGTAACTAAACTTTATACGCTTGTGTTAATGGCTTATTTCTTAATTTTATACAGGGTAGATTGGTAAATGGGTTACTGAACTAATGATAGAATGTAATCAGGTGTAAGATAAAGCTCTGTGAAATCATCTTGTCTACCTATTTATAGGAGACTGTGCTTGAATTCGCGTACTGATATATGGTAAATACTATCAAACCTATTAAAAGTTTTCTTACTTGGTTTGGATCTTTGGACTGGAGTAATATTCTCTCTCTCTGGTAAGCCAACACAAACTGAATAGTAATTCATGTGTTTCAATCTGAAATCTGTTACAGACAGTACCTTTTTATGATATATATATAGAATACACAGCCTTTGGCACTTAATTAATTTTGTTTCTTTTTGAAGTAAATATAAGTTGCCATTATTCACAGTTTTGTTTTATGCTAAAAAGTCAATTTCTTGATTTTATTATAAGCTGATATTTGATTGCTTTATGGTAAGCAGTGAAAAATGAGCTCCTTGAGTGCAAATGAAGATTGCCTTGGATGGGCAGCAAAAGATGCATCTGGCGTTTTATCACCATACAGCTTCAACCGTAGGTATACATATAAGAAGCCTCTATGTTTACACATAGTTTATTGAGGAAAAGTTTGGTTGTCCATGCATGAATTTGAACACTGACATTCATTGTTTTAACATACAAATCCATCATCTAGACGCAGGGCCGGCCCGAGGCTTAGGCCAATTGGGCCATTGCCTAGGCCCCTTAATAGAGACTGTTTTAACATACATTCATTCTCTCTCTCTGTTTCTTCTTTATTTGTTGAAAATTGTGGAAGGAGACTGTTGTTTGTTTGAAAACTGTGGAAGAAATAACAGAGGTAGAGAGAGGCGGAGTCTGCATCTGCTTCTTCTTTATTTGTTGAAAATTTGTGCAAGGAGACTGCTGTTTGTTCGAAAACTGTGGAAGAACTAACAGAGGTAGAGAGTGGCGGAGGCTGTAGGGAAGGCTAAAAGAAAAAAGACAAAAGTCCATACGGTTTGAAGTCTGATATTGTGGTGTGGCTTGAGGAAATGTATAACTTTGATCATGATGCTTGGGGAAATGTGTGAGTGGGGTTGGGTTTCTCATGAGATCTCATGAGACATAAGTTTTTTTTCTTCTCTTTTTATCCAGCAAAGCACAGCCAACTTTCTCTTTTTTTTTTTTTTTTTTTTGGTTCCTCAAAAAAAAAAAAAGTGTATTATTTTTTAGTTATATTTTTTTAAAAAAATTTTGTTATATTTATTGTGGTGCCTGTGGGCCCAAGACACATGCTGGGCCGGCCCAAAGGCTCCCATAAGGAAGAAAGTCCAACCCAACAACACGAAATGGTCCGAAGACATAACAACTCCAGCCTACGAGGCCACGTGACCTAGGGAGGGGCCATACATGAGCAGAACGCCATAATACACGACGTCCGAGGATAATCTTGTCCTCAGCGATATACTACCGAGGACGATATTGCTGATACAGTGATTCAAGGAGTCTTGCACTAAGGACCTTATGTATGAATAACTAAGAGAGTGAGGATAAAGGATAAAGGAAGTTGATAAACAAATATCAGAGAAAAAGCTGCCACCACCGCATTAAAGGCATCATACCTACCTCTCTGGCCGCATTAATGAAGAAGGGACATCTAAACATTGAAATTCAGCCCTACCTTCACCGCCAGAGATTGGAGTAAGGGGGGACGATGGGACAAATATCCAAAAAGGAAACACTTGGACTACACGTGGAAGAAAAAAAGAGGAGAGGGAGAGGCCTATAAAAGGAGAGGAAAGAGAAAAGAAATTTGGTTGAGTGGTCGATGGCATCAATGTACACAGCTGAATACTGCATCTTTGTGTAAAACCAGTGTATCAATTATACGACTGAATCCAGCCTTTGTGTTATCTATCATATAAATAACCTAGATTCAGAGCCCACTCTCTAAAAAAATTCATTGTTTAGGGCTTTTTACTCTGGTCAGAAAGTCCAACCCTGGTTCAGTACTACTTGTGCCCTTACATTTATTATTATTTTTTAGATAGAATTTTTTAAAATCTTTTAAATAACAAGAGAAAATCTAACAAATATCATATTTATTGTAAATTAAGATATATTTAAATCTCTATAAGTACTAATTTAGTTAATATTACAAAATTTTAAGCATTTATCTTAATTATTTTGCATTAAATATTATTAATTTAATGCAATTTAATTAAGAGAAAATAGTATGTACAAATGACCCAACTTTTTCTTATAAATTTTTTATGTAATTTTTCAATTTTTACTAATTTAATATATTTATTTATATTTTAATTAATTATGACGTCATCACGGTTCGACTTCGGTTCAACCTCAAAAACTTTGAACCTCTTCTTTTATGGTTTATTGAACAGTTCGGGTTTCAAAACCTTGAAATAGACGTGTTACTAATCACAAGTAATTCAAATAGGAAAATGTTAAAAATACTATAAATTTTACTATATAACTTTTATTTATTTAATTATTTTTATACGAGATAAAAATTCTACTCTAGCCTAATCTAAATATATATGTATGCAAATCTCTCTTCTAGATACTTAAATATAAATCATTACTCCCTACACCCATAAGAACTTATACTTGTAAAGTGATCACTGCACCAAGAATGCGTGGTGATGTGACAATAAATATGATAGGTAAATTTCAACAAACTATTGAATGCATTTTTTAATGAATATCTGTGACTGATGATATATCTTTGTAATTCTTTTGTTGTAAATTTTATAATATTTCTAGTATTTTTGTAAGCCTCATGTCATTGATCACATTCATTACAACACCAGTTTATAATAAAATTTGTTTTAACTTTAGCATTTTCTCAAAAAAAAAATCATATTAAAAAGTAATAAGAATGGATTTTTAAAAAATTATTATATAAAATACTAGTTAAATATTATTTAAATAATACAATAAAGGCCTCATTTGAAGATTTTACCTTAGTCCTCCGAAACACTTGAGCCGACCCAGTTTTGACGGTGGGGATATAAAAAAAATTAAAACGAAATTGAAGTCATTTCTGTAACACAGTCAACTCTACTTTCATAAAATGTCCTCACTTCAAATTACTTTTGATGATGGTACGTAAATCTTTAATTGCCAATTCAAAATATTGGATTTGTTCATGAAAAAGTGTTTAGAAATAGGAGTGGAGCCATTAAATTTTATTGAGCGACCAAACAGGCCTCAAGTTTTTGTTCTCATTTCAACTTTTCTTGAATAATTTTATTTGGGGGTGCTAAAGTCAACATTTCTTGATTTGTCTATGCATTAGGTAGTAGCAAAATCATTGAACCTACTCTTTTGTCAAATGTCAAATAAGTGATGTCATTATTTAAGAAAAAGAATAGAATCTCTACTTGGATTTCAAACGTTGTTTTCCATCATTCCATGTCATTAGTTGATAATAATGATCCTATGCCTGAGTTCTTATATGATTTTGAGAACCATGAATAATAATGTTTGAAATATGCATTGCTTGATTGTTATATGCTGTTTGTTCTGGTCAAGAATTAACTTGGGAAATTTTCTGATCAGGGTCGTAAGGAGTGATGATGTTTCAATAAAAATTACACACTGTGGAGTTTGTTATGCTGATGTAATTTGGACCAGGAATAAACTTGGGGATTCGAAGTATCCTTTGGTGCCTGGGTAAGTGGACAAACTGTATGCTATGAGAAGTTTTAGATTTTTATGAACTGATATAAATTTAATATTTGCACACCAGACATGAGATTGTTGGCATTGTGCAAGAGGTCGGTTCTAATGTTAACCGCTTCAAAGTTGGTGACCACGTCGGAGTAGGAACTTATGTCAATTCGTGTAGAGATTGTGAGTATTGTAACGATGAAGAAGAAGTTCATTGCGTAAAAGGAGCAGTTTCAACCTTTAATGGGATGGATGATGATGGTACTATTACAAAAGGAGGATATTCCAGCTATATTGTTGTCCATGATAGGTAAGTATTCTTTGATGCTACTGTATTCTCTTTCGTCATTTTTTAAAGATGCAAAATTCACTGTTACATAACCAGCCTCATCACATGGGCTTTGCTCTGCGATGAGAATTTTTATTTTTATTTTTTTAATATCATAATTTTTTATTCATTTTAATTTGAGATTTATATGTTTTCTCATCTATACTATTATATAAGTAGTTTTTCCTGTTTGGATTCTTCATTTTTTTAGTTCAAAAATACCCTTACAGTCTTATGTTTAAGTAGAATCAAAACTAAAGAACAATCCGATAAAACTATAACTCTAACTCCCACTAAAACATTGCCTAAATAATATGACCACTTTTTTATTAATTTTCAAATCGATTTATTTACTTACAAATTAGTTTTTTAAATAAACATTATATATATAAAAATTAAAAAATATATATAATTCTTTTTCTACAAAATAGGACCACTAAAAAAAAGCTTTATTGCATGCGCAAAGCGCGTGTGATGAAGCTAGTTAATATTATACATTTAGAATTACTGATATAACCAGAAGTGTCATGAATCTTAGTGGTCCTATTTTGTAGAAAAAAAAAACGTGTATTTATTTATATATATAATTTTTATTTTGAAAATTTAATTTGTAAGTGAATAAAGCAAATTAAAAATCAATAAGAGAATGGTCCTATTTTTTAGGTAATGTTTTAGTGAGAGTTAGAGTTGTACTTTTACCGAATTATCCTTTAGTTTTGTCTCTACGCAAACATAGCAGTGTAGAGACATTTTTAAATAAAAAAAATTGAGGAATCTAAACGAGAGAAGCCCCTTAAATAATAGTATCCCCCACCCAAAAAAAACAAAAGCCTGATTTAAATAAATGTTTCTGCTGAATTTGATAATTTGATGTGATAATTGTGACCTTTTAGCTTTATACTCATTGGATTTGGCAAGTTTTTCACAAATTAAGAATATTAGTTTTGGTCTTGCAGGTACTGCTTCAGGATACCTGATGACTATCCATTGGCTTCAGCAGCTCCATTGCTTTGTGCTGGAATCACCGTGTACAATCCCATGATACGCCACAAGATGAACCAACCTGGTAAATCTCTGGGAGTGATTGGACTTGGAGGTCTTGGTCACATGGCAGTGAAGTTTGGGAAGGCGTTTGGGTTGAATGTGATTGTTCTCAGCACTAGCATATCCAAGAAAGAGGAAGCTCTAACTTTGCTTGGTGCAGACAAATTTGTGGTCTCATCTGACCAAGAGCAGATGAAGGTAGGTTTACATAAAATTTCTTATAAAGATTTTTTAATTTTATGAACAAGCTGAATTTATCGAGACAAAAAAAAAAAAAAACACAATAACAAGTCTTACAAGTGGCATGGCATGATTTTTCACATCAATAGGCCCTAATTCAATATCCATTTCTAAATCTTGGGCATTATTTAAGAAATTGAACCATGAGCAACAATATCGTACCTTATCATTATTCTCACTCTCATTTTCCAATCCTGATTATAGAGCATTTGTAGCCCTATTAACGTTAGCAATATTGAAATTGTTTACCTATCTTTATGGATTGTTGTATTGATTGTTAGCATGTTATTTACAGGCCGAGGCTAAGTCACTAGACTTTATAATTGACACTGCAGCTGGTGATCACCCATTTGATCCATACATGTCACTATTGAAAACTGGTGGTGTTCTGGTCCTAGTGGCATTCCCAAGTGAAGTCAAATTCCATCCTGCAAGCCTTAACATTGGTACTTTGAAAACTATCAGTTTTGAAGAGTTTAATGCAATTTTAAGAACTCTTTTAGTTGGTGATAGCTTTCTAGACTTGAGTGTAATATTGAACAACATTCATTGATCTTTTGACAGGAATGAAAACCATTTCTGGTAGCCTTACAGGCGGAACAAAGTTGACACAAGAAATGATAGACTTCTGTAGTGCTCATAAAATTTACCCAAACATAGAAGTAATTCCAATTCATGATGCAAATGAAGCACTTGAGAGGCTAATAAAGAGAGACGTGAGGTATCGGTTTGTGATCGATATTGAGAACTCCCTGAAATGACACTGCTAAAGGCGCAAGCAAAATTCCTCTTCTCGATATTTATGTTCATCTTTTAGGTACATTGAAGGTATTGGATCAAATGTTAAAACTCTGAAAGGTTGTTGAGTGGTATTGTGAGGAGTGGTTTTACTTGCATACTAGCCTGAAATAAGTGAATGGGTTGTTGAGCAATATTGTGAGGAATGGTTTAATAAAAATTAGAAGTGTGAACTTTTAAATTTTGAACCCTTTTGTATCATAGTCCTATCACTTGTGCTGTGCAGGTGCTTGTGGGAACAAAATATATATATATATATATATATATGGTAAAGTAATATGTATATTACACCCTCTATGTTTGGGTTGACTCAGATTTTATCCTTGATATATCATATTTGGATCTTAATCCAAACGTTTGACATCATTTTTAATAATGGTCTTCTATTTGTCACTACCCTATTCCCCCCAAAAAAAAATAATCATGACGAATCTTGAGCACAAAACATGAGACATCTTTTTTTTTTTAACTATATTTTACCCAATCTATATCTCATCTATATAATATTTTCAAGCTTAAACATAATATTTATTGTTGTTACGTTTTTTGTTGAGCCATATTAGAGTAGCATTTCAATCCACTTCAGTCTATTTGATGCAGAAACTATATATATTGTTGTTTCCCTTAAACCCAAAAGAGTAGCCATATCTCTTTTCTCCATTCAATTTTTAGTTCAAACGACTTGTAGTTGTCCTAGCTTCATCAATGTCGAGTCAATTTTTTGTGATTGGTCTGCTAGGGCTAGGGTTGAAACACTTTTGTTATATGCTTTTTTTTAATTTCCATGGCTTGGTGGGAAGGTGTTGATGAAATTCATCTTCTTGTTGCTCCTGCCAATTAACACTAGATTCCGTGGCCTTGTGTATCGTTTACTTTCTCTACTTTTGCCTCTAAAAACATATATTCCATTGAGCACATTGTAATATTTGAAATCTTATTCATGGTAAAGGCTTTAGAGGGATTTGAAAAAAGTGGTATCTTATTTATTGGTTAGATGATGGGTGCAGCTATAGACATTGAATATGATACGTAGTGTAAGATAACAATTTGAAAAATATGGCAACAGGTGGGGGAGTGGCAATTTGAACCCTGGTTTTCCGTTAATGTCGTCGAGCTACAAGGCTCTGGGCAATACCATGAAATTTGATGACTGATAAGACTAGATCTTGCAGTCGTTGACTATGCTGACATTTTTTATGACTTTGAAGTGAATACAGTACACAAATTCCGGGTGGTGTACAGAAGGTTTATGCCTAGGATGTTTACTGTTATGTTTGGCTTTTAGAGAACTCTTTAGTTTAAAAATCAGAAGAGAGGATAATATCTTTTATGTATTACTGAGTATTTCATTTCATAGACAAGGCAGTAATAAAAATCAAAGGGTGGTTTTTGTGATTCTAAATTTTTGTTAAGGACTCCTCTTTTTTTGGTCATATCCTTTTTCCAAGCTGTTTGACTTTCATTCATCAAACTGAGTATTCTCACGTTTTTGGCTGTAAAATTTTTAGTTCCAGGGAAAATGGTTGTTAAAATTTCTCATGTATAAGCTAAGATGTTCATACTTTAAAATCTTTTCACTTAGTCAATGGGCTGCTTCAAGAATTTCACTGGTTTAAATCAATCCTATGGATCTTGGTTTGTGGGGGATTATATTTGTGAAAGTAGATGCTAGATTTTCACGATTACGGTTCAAAATTTGCTTGTAGGAAATTTTAATTTGGAGTGGATATATTTAGCATCATCAAGTATGTGTTGTGAGATTGCAACCTACCATTGTATTTCCTTTTTCTATTGTTACACTTCCTCTTTACATTAAATAAGTGCTTTTCTTTTTTCTTTTTTCTTTTTAAATTATTTTGTTCTCATGTTTATGCTAGTTCTGTTATCATAGTCTAGTTAACAGAATGAAGGTACAATTGAAATTTATAGTGGTTTGGTTTTGATCAGAAACAAAAATCTCAGATTTTTCCCACTGCTTTTAACTTTTTATTTTCTCTGTTTCCTAGTGAAAGATCCTGTCCTTACACTTGTTCCTAGCTATTATCTATATGTGTTTATTTTTCCCTAGTTTCTATAACCAAGAAACCAAGCACTATAGAATTACCACCAAAAAAAAAAAAAAACCAAGCAGTATAGAATTTATGTCAATAGTGTTCAATTTTGCTTAGAGAAAGTTTTGGTTTGAATTGAGGTTGACAAGGACCTTTTGTAGATTTGCTTTTCTGACTTTATTTTGATTAGTTGAATGGTAATCTGAAATTTTAATCCATAACCCAAGATTTGCGAGAAGATTTTCCAAGCCAGCTTCAACGCAATACTACTTTAAACAATTTTGTTAGAGTCTCATGACTGCTAGTTCTTGGTCAAGTGATGTTTACTCTAAAATATTAATATTAGAAATTCATTCATAACTAACTTGCCAATACTAATAGGAATATGATTTTAAATAAAGAATTTCTTTCACTGCTGAATGTATGAGTATGAAGCTATTGCTCACATTTGCATAGTGTTTACACTCAGCCTCTTAACCACGTGCTGACACTAATCATGGGGAGTTATTTGCCGCTTAATTTGATCGTTTGATTTAGAGGTGAGAGCAGCCAAGATAGCACAAGAAACGATAAGCTTTTTAAGATTTTCTCTTCAAAGAAAAAAACAAAAACAAAAACAAAAGCAAAATATTAAGATGCAACAGGCATATGGTGGGAAGATATCCCCCGTCTCGCCAATGTTTATATTGACAGATGCATAGCCATTTTAATTTCAAGCAATCAAACACTATTTTTCTTTTATTTTTAAAGAAAAATATATACTGAAATGTTCAGTACTTCTTATGCACTAGACTTAATACAATGTGGACATTTAATAAGTGTTAAACAGTAACCATATCGTATTAGATTTAGTGCACAAGACACTAGACCCAATTCATGTCTATTAAATGAAGGTTACCCAAAAACAAACATATTATAATCAATTTTAATTTAAACAATCTAATAATAATAATCAAATTATTATTATCTAATTTAAAAATATTGGATTTAAATTTTTTTTTTTTCTTACCTAAAACTCTCTCTGAAATTGATAGATATGGGGTACTACGTAGTTTTTAACTTGGGACGTACCACTTCATGGGATAGTATATTATTTCTTTTTCTTTTCTTTTTTTTCTTTTTTTTTTTTTTTTTTTTTTTTTTTTTTTTGAAGGGGATAGTATGGCTTTTTTTGATAAGGAAGAAGGCATATATTTCAATCTTTTACACTTTAATATACCCACAAGTTCTTAAAAATTGCAACAAGATCTACTCTTTTCACGAAAATTCTCATTCTGATTATCAGGGGAGGATATCTAGGTGCTAAGCAACCACAAAATCAGCTAGGGATATTTGGTTGTTCCTTATGTTTCTAATTTAATGATTTCAGGTCAGGAAATCACTGGACAAATATACCGCAGGCTCTAATCCCCCAAGATTAGTATATATCCCAGCCAGGAGCGTTTACCACAATTGACCAGGTCTCAAGTGGTGTTAGCTTACTTATTGTGAGAGAGAGAGAGAGAGAGAGAGAATATAGAAAGCAGGTCACCTAATCTCATCACGCACAAAGATAGTGCAGTTAGCATGAGCTGATATCTTCCAGCACTAAAATGGTGGAGTTAGCATGTACTGTAAGTTAGTAGCTAATTTTTTCTATATATTTGGTACAAACTGGTATACTTCTATAGGGGGCATAGATCCAATACCAAAATGGTAGAGAAAGCATCGATAGAAAACTCGAACACAAAGCAGCTTCGGCAACCACCTACTGTCCCTTTTCTTTGGGAAGTGAGGCCAGGAATACCTAAAAGAGACTGGAAGCCTGAGGCTTCTTCAGTTAAACCAGTTCCAAAACCTTGTGTCAAACTTGTTGCCTCAGTGCCCTTCTTGTGGGAGGAAAAGCCAGGCAAACCGCTGCCCTCGTTTTCACAACCACCACAATATTCAGTACCTCTAACCCCACCAGCAAATCTCATCAGCTTCCCTTCACCTTCAGTGTACTCTCACAGCTATAGTGATGATTCATTTGAAGCAGATGTCGAAACATTCGGTTTTGAGGCAGATGATACATTCAACTCACCTCCCTCTCTCTTAGCAAATTGCCTTGTGTCAGTAACAGCAATTTCTACTGCTGTTCCACTAGAGAAAATTTCAGTAGAGGAATATAAAAGTGGCGAGCTGGAAACTCCTTCCTCACCAGCTTCTGAAACAGACAGTAGTACAAACAGCTATGCAACTGGCACTGCAACCCTTGTAGGGGCTCCTTTCTTGGAATGCCTCTTTCCACTGTTGCCACCCACTTCTGGCTTTCTCAACAAGGTTGGATGTTTGGAAAATGACTGCCAGGCTCCACTGGAACCAAAAAGTAAACATAATGATCGTCAAAGCAATAGCAGTGTCATGGTAAGGAAGGCCCCAACACTTGGAGAGCTGATAATGATGAGCAGGAGGAGGAGTTTGCAGATAAAGGCTGATCAAATGAGAAAACAGAATCTATCAATGGTAAAATTCAAGCTCTTGCTTCCTATTTGCTTGTCTCTAACTACCTGAAACTATATCTGGGCATTAGCTTACCAAAGAACAATTGGTAGGTATAATATTAACAGCCATCTACCATCAATTAAAATGAGAATAAAAAATAGAAAGCAGAATTATACATATGAAGTTGATTTCTATTGACAACAAAATAATAAAACAAATGTCATATTTCTAATTGTCTGTCATTTTGCATAAGGAATGTGAAAACAGCTTTTAATCTTGCCTGAATGCAACTATGACAGGATTTGACGAAGAACAGAGCATTTGGATGCTGCATCTTCATATCTGGCAGCAAGATGATGGAAGGATTACACAGGAAGGGAATGCACTTGCCAAGACTGAAACTGATGTAGAAGAAATTCTATATGCTTTGTGGAAAAAGAAAATTCTGCAGTCAATTCCCACCATATAGTTCCCTCTTAAAATCATTGTAGTTTTTGTTTCTGGGACTTGAGGCTGTAAACAATTTACAAAATCTGCAATGTATCAAGATTTCAAACTCTATCAGAACTCCAAGAGAGACAACATCAAATTCATGATCAATGAGAAGCCGTCCATGTCTACAACCCTTTCTGAAACAATTGAGAAATTTACTTCTAATAGAACATGGCAATCAGCACAAATGTAAATAATTCGTAGTAATTTAACTTGAAATTTTACAAGTTTCAGCAACTTTCCTGATCCGTTCTATAACTATAACAACATCCTCTTGGGATAAAGTAGTAAAACAACACCGGAACCATCCTGGTTCTATGCAATGACAAGCAGACCCAGGAGTTGCATTGATCTTAGCAATATTTAACAGCTTGTCCCATAATTCAAGTTCCCCTTTCTCACTGTAAGAGCTAATTAATCCACTCATATCAGCCCAACAGTATAAACCAGCACAGCTCTGTGCACACTTGATTCCTAATTGTTTTAAACCTTCCACAAACAGATCATGCATTTCCCGTATCCTCTTCTTGTTGGTCTCAATGTATTCCTGAATGAATCTCGTATCTGAAACCATTGAAATTAGTAGCCGCTGGGTTGGAGCAGAAATGGAAGAAAACCTTGTTAACTTTTTAGCAGCAACTAAAACACTCTCATTAAAGGAATAGATAACCCCCACTCTAAATCCGGGAAGAGCGAGATCTTTCGACAGACCATATACTATATGAATTCTGTTTTTGTCAATATCTTCCATGTCAAGAATTTCAGCCATGCTCACAAACTCCTCACTTCCATACATAGACCCCGCAAATATTTCATCAGAGACAATATGGATATTCTTCTCTCGGGCAAAGTCCAATAGATTGTACAAGGTTTCCCGTGGTAACAAATTGCCAACAGGATTTGAAGGATTGGATATGAGAATCCCGCGAACTTTAATTCCTCGTTTTCTTGTCTGATTAAATGCTTGATCAAGAGCAGTGATACTTATAATGAAGTTGTCAGTGCTACGACAGTGAACTGGTATTAGTTCCACTCCAGTTCGCCATTTCATATCCCTGTCAAAACTGCAGATCATATTCTTAATTAACTTCCACAGAACATTTGAGCATCAAAAAATCAAAGAAGGGGATGATTCTTAGTGATTCAAAAAACGGTTTTATTCACAGAAACTAACCCAGGATAATATGGTGTGGGGACAAGAAATGCATTCCCAGGGTCAGCCAAGCAGAAACATAGTATCTCAAGAGCAGGAGTTGCCCCAGCCGTTAACACCATCTGCGATGGGTCAAACGAGACACTTCCCATGACCTGAGACATGAAACCTGCCATAGCCTGCAAAGTCCAGGAAAAAAAAATGTTAAAAATAATAACACAGACAATTATCACTAATCCCAAAAGTTTAAGCTGTTAGGAAACAATGAATTTAATCATTTAGCCATTATTCTAACAAACACAAACACAAACTCAATTCCTATCTCCAATTACACAATTGGTTCGTCACTTGTGTACAGAAATACAACAGTCATTATGAATGTCACCACCAGTAAAATACATGGACATGAATTTTTTTTTTTTTTTTTTTTAAATAGCGTAGAGAACCTTTCTAAAGAAGAGCCCTTTGGACTCGCCTCTAGCCAATAAAAACTACGACCAACTGACCCCACATTGCCAGGTAATCTAGAGGCATTCATCCTTGACGGGTTAAGTAGTTTATGCTCATGCAGTTGTGCCCGAAAGCAAAATGCATGGACAAAAAATAAATGGAAAAAAAAAAATTTATCACTAATCTAAGCTTCTTCTTTTTTAATTGTTTTTTTTTCTCAAAAAAAGAAAAAAAATTGTTGTTCAATATCAAAAAGCTTATTTGCATTTATTATAAATCTAAAAAAGCAAAAGTGTACATGGCATTCAAGAAACTGCATGAATAAAAGGCAATTCACTTTTACCACTTTAAACTCCACCAATCCATCGGACGGTTGGTACGGCGCGATTCCACTAATAGTCAAATCACCACCGTCCCTTCCCATTACTGAGTCCTTCGTATTCTCCGAAAGCCATTTCTCAATCAAATCAAAACTCAGCTACAAAATACAATCACCAAAAGCAAAAAAATAACCATTAACACAAACCCAAAAACAATTCATCGAAAAGGTTAAAATAGTAAAATACTGACTCTGTTTTCGGACAAGCCGAGCTGGATAATTCCATTCGGGTTATCCAACCTGTGGTACGGATCCTCCGAGACTCTATCCAACCCGATATAATACGGCGAGTCGTTCGGTCTGGCAATCGAGGTGGCCCGAGAGGAGACCTGGACGGGTCCAATGGAGCCCCGAGAGGACAAATTGGATCGAGACGAGGAGCGCTGGAGGTCGGGGAGGTTAGACGAGGATTGAGAAGGGGAAGTAGGGTTGGAACCGGGTTTGGGAGAACGGTGTCGTTTGAGGTAGAGCTGGAAGAAGTAGAAGAGAGCGCAGGGGATTAGAGAGCCCAAGATTAGGCCGCCTCGGCCTTGAACGACGCCTTGTAGTGGCACTATGAGTCGCATGGCGGTGGCTCCTCCTCCGGTGGGGTTTCGGGTTTCTGATTCGGATTCGGGGGTTCGGGGTCGAGGTCGGGTCATGGGCTTTTGGCGGGAGATTGGGTGGCCCGCCGGTCAAATGAAAAATATATATATTTTTGGACAAGTCTCCTCGAATGGTCCGTCAGGGTGGAAAGTTTGATTGCTTTAGGCAGTTGGTGTTGGTGTTGGTGTTGGTGTTGGAGGCAGCGACAGACAAATGAGAGACAAAAGAGAAGAGCTTAGTGTGGGAGCGTGTGTGCGTTTTTATGAGAGGAGAGAGGGAAGGATTCGATTTGGTTGGTTTTGGATTTTCTAGTGTTTTTTTTTTTTTCTTTTTTCCGTTTTAGATTGCGGCGTCTGTCCACTGTTTTGTGACACTAGTTCTATCATGACGGTGATATATGTCTAAAATGGACATGTATTTTTGTTGTGACGAGTGTAGTACACTAGAAGTATTAGATAGAAGTTGCATCCTAAATTTTAATAATGCCAAATGTTCACCAACATAAGTTTTGTAGTTTTTAATTTTTAATAATTTATATATACTAAAAATTTAGAATAAAATTTAATTATTAAATTGCATATTCTTTAAACTCTTAATATACATGTCAAATTTTATGTCAATCGAATATTATTTACTATATGATTTATAAGCTTATATTTTTTGCATAATTTTAAATTTTTAAAAATTTACAATTTAAACAATTAATTGATGACATAACTATTGATCTTTGATATTTTAGAAATTTTATAAGTATGGAGGAGATAAAAAGAAAATGTAATCTAATGATGGGTTTGTCAAAATTTACCCCCAATAAAAAAAATATTGAGTAAAGTTATAACCTTAGACTCAATTAATTTTGTAACTAAACTTTGTCCAAAAATTTATATATACAATGCACACACTATTATCTATGTATTTTTCATTGGAAATACATTGCTGTAAAATTGTTATGATATATCGTTGTATTTTATGTTATTCTATCTATTTTCATTAACTTTTTAATATATGATATATCTAATAAAACGTCTAAGCTTAATCGTATCATTTTTATTTTATTTTTAAAAAATTATTTCTTGTTATTTATTCAAACTTATGGTATATGCTCTATAATAATTGTTTATAATTAGAATAAGACATCAATTATATTTTGGAGTAAGCAATGATTAAACAATATATCTCTTAATCAGTGATGAGATATTTTACCAATTGGGCTAATTAAAATTTATAGTTATTCTATTATAGAGTAATGAACCCAAAAAATAAATAAAAGCATTAGTTAATTTGACCTTTTGTAAAAAACACACCAAAACGGGATCAAATGAAAAACAAGGTGATGTCTCAACCATCAACATATAACCCTTTAGGTGTGCGTTTGGATTCGGATTGGGCGTTTTGCCCAATCTTTGTGTTATGCGTTTTGTCAGTGGGTCCCATGAGTCCTATTCATGGACTCACAAAAGTCATCCAAACATAGATTTCAATATAAATTTAGCTCCCACAGCACTATTCACAGATTAAAAATTATTTTGGTGTAATGTTTTCAGCAATCAATTTTTAGTTTTCAGCAAATAAACAATATCCAAATGCAACCTGAATCTCGAAAATTAATGTTTAAAGTTGTTAGTTCTAATCTACTTTCTTTTTTTTCTTTTTTTGGGAGGAACTCCAACGTACCTTTTTCTCTTCTTTTTTTTTCTTTTTTTTCTAACATCCAACTTGTTGGTATTCATTGCCCATGGCAACCATACTATAGAGTATAGACAGGTTCATTGTAATAATTTATTATTTTTGGGAGGAACTCCAACGTACTTTTTTTTTTTTTTTTTTAATAACATCCAACTCCTTGGTATTTATTGCCCATGGCAACCATACTATAGAGTATAGACAGGTTCATTGTAATAATTTATTATTTTTGGGAGGAACTCCAACGTACTTTTTTTTTTGATAACATCCAACTTCTTGGTATTTATTGCCCATGGCAACCATACTATAGAGTATAGACAGGTTCATTGTAATAATTTATTGGAAAATGCTAACGAATGCCCTTAGGGTATTGGTTAATAATCCATTTAAAGAAAGTTTTTATGGGAAAATGAAATAAAACAATTAATGTTTTGGCAGCTTTTTTCATTTCCCATAAAAGTGATGTTAAACCTTTCCTAAAATGGATTGTTAACCAATGCCCTAAGGGCATTCGTTAGCATAACCCTAATTTATTATGGGAAATGCTAACGAATGCCCTTAGGGCAATGTTTAATAATTTATTTAAAGAAAATTTTTATAGGAAAAGAAAGAAAAGCAATTAATAGTTTGACAGCTTTTTTCATTTCCCATAAAAGTGATGTCAAAACTTTCCTAAAATAGATTGTTAACTAATGCCCTAAGGGCATTCGTTAGCATGACCCATTTATTATACATATAACTATATAAGAAGAATTGTGTGTAAAAAAATAAAAGAACAATTAAACATGCAAAATTTTGATCTCTCCCAACCATTGAATTTAAATAATATAAAATCCTACTCGGCCGTAAGAAGAGTTTGCACGCTAGTAACTTACTTGTGAGTTGTGATTGTATCAACAAGAAAATCTTCAACAACATTGGGCTGACTGGTCCCACTAAACTAAATCAATCAAAGGCCAATTTTCACCTCTAAATTAACCAAAGGTCAATTTTCCCCTCTATATTTTATTTATGACTAATAGCAAATGAAATAGTATTTTCTCCTTAAAGAGTTGCGAAAGATACAATATTAAGGAGGGCGATTAACGTGACAATCTTATTTGAGTATGACCATAATAACACTCTATTAACTAAGTCTGGGACCCTGCTGGGGTGTAAGGGGACTGCAGTGAACTATAACTTTTCAACCCCACGAGGGACACTAGTGAATCTTGAGTTGTTGAGGAAGGTAGCTCAAGTGAGTCCATATTCAGACTTGAACTTTGGACCTCACACTCAGCGTATCTTGTGCATCACCCAAGACCACTAGACCACTGGACCACACCCCTCGGTGGTCTATGACATGAGTTTTTGTAATTTCACTTGAGAGAGAGAGAGAGAGAGAGAGAGAGAGAGAGATGTTTACCGTAAAAATGAATCAAAATGTGTACGCGAAATTTACAGTCTTGGTTGAATGACATGAAAAATTTTACTGAACAAAACCCAAAAACAAGAGGAATCGGATCCTAACAATCTCTGCCTTGGGCTAAATGCCCTGAGTCGCGAAAGCTGCAACATAGATTTGGGCCCAATCCATTTATAAACACTTGTCCATTGGCCCAAATTGTGAATTTCCATATGGGCTGGTTATTGGAGGGTAATTTTACTCTTTTACATATAGACAAGTATAGAATACAAATCATCCTTAAATATATATATATATATATATATATTTTTTTTTTTTCATTTTAAAATTTGGTTACTTTATGAACCAAAAAATTTCTTTTGGGAGGCCTTGGTTGACCTTAATTTTATGGATGTGTTATTATTATATATGTACATGTTCTTATATTTTGAAATTATATAAATAATTTTTTTTTTCTTAAATCACGTATCATAAGCTCAATGATTTATAAGCCATGTGAAAAGTATAAATAAATAAAACAATTTCTTTAATAATTTACTAAAAACATATTAGACAAATGTTATGATTAGATCAGTTCTAATATATATCATCTAAAAACATACATTTTGAGACAATTATGACTTGATTTTTTTGAAAGTTATCTATAGATATGCTTAGAGTAACAAGAATATAAACACAACAACAATAAAGCTTTAGTTCCAAATTTTCTAAAATTAGTTATTGCTCCTAAATAGATTATTTTTTATTGGCCACATGTATTCTTTTCCTCCATAATATTCTATTTGAAGTCGTTATCTTTGTTACTTCTTTAATTGGCATGTATTTTACCATTTATACTCTAAGTGCTATTTTACTTCTTTTTATTTTTTTTATAGAAGAAGTGCTATTTTACTTTAAGATTACTTGTAAATATATCAATATATATTAGCATAAGGAACTTTAAAAAAATAGCCTCCATTTGGCTCTGCCACCATCTATAAGAGGGAAAAAAAAAAACAGATGACCAATTATAATTGGTGAAATATAGAATGAAACACTAAGAATGTGATAGAGTATTTTTGTTTTGTAGGTCTCTTGCTTCGGATATGGTAGCAAACTAGCAACTAAATTTTTTTGTCTAAGAATAATTCTAACTAGATATATCATGGTGATGCTGATAGCCAGCTTGCTCAACAATATTAATAAATTGATTAATCATGTTACAATTTATAGTCAAATTAACATTTGTAGTTTTGTACTAGCCACCAACTTATATTTCATAAATGAAATTGAAATGAGGCTAGAGCAGCCTCCAACGAAAAAACCAAAAAAAAAAAGAGGGCAAAAATACAACATCCATTTTTGCATATGGCAACCAGCTATGGCAAGATCTAATGATGGATACCCTCTTTTTTGAGGTTGGAAAAATTGCATGAGACAAAGTGAAGTAAGTAGGGATGGGACATACATGTTGGAGACATTTGACACTTATGAAAATAAGAGAAATATAATAGAGAAGGAGAAATGATTGAGAGTAATTAATCGAGGAGGATATCAATAGTATAATGTTATATTTACTTTTTTTTTTGTTAAGAAAGTTTCAACTTATTAAATTTTTTATCATCAGATCAAAGCACTAATCGATTTTTGGTACAGGTGAGGATTGAACCTCAGATCTCTTTAGATCTCTTATTTAATCATAAAAAATTTTACTAGTTGAGCTAATTGGAATCTACATATTATAATTAACTTAACTTTACTTTAAAAAATATACACCAGTAATAAAAATTATTAAATATAAATTTTAAAAAATTCACCGTTTGATTATATATATATATATATATTTTTTTTTTTTTTTTTTTTTTGATCCCTCAATGCTAGCTAAATTTGAAGATGCCTTCCAGGATTTCAGGGCACGGCAATCTTTTCAACTCGATGCCTTTCTAAAGAATCTAAACGTATATTCCTTGGTGTAGGTAAAAACTATAAAGGATGGAAAGAATGTGCAGCGTGGAGTAGTACTGTTTAATAATGATTTCATGATTTTTTAACATAAAAAGGAAAAGGGAAAAGCAATGGCTGTAGATTGAAGAACATATTCTAATTATTGCAAACTTTCAAAATAATGATGACAAAAGATGATTCAAAGTTGATGAATCGTCTTTTATGGTACGATTTACACTATTACATCAAAGTTGCAGGGTGTCTTCCCTTTTATGGTACATGAATGCTTTCTCCAGTTGTGCATGTGTAATTTGGAGCTAAGGAACAAAAACAAAGAAATCTGTCTCTTATCTCTTTTTTCTTTTTTTCTAAGCAAAAAACTAACTAAGAGATACTGTCTCCGTCCCAAATTATTTGTCCCCTTTAGAAAATTCTTTAAATGAAATCTTAAAAAATACTACTAACTACTGCAATGCATTTGTTGGGGGTTTTTTTTTTTTTTTTCTTCCTTTTAAATGATCCTAAAGATAAAGTAGGGGTGTAATCGCAAAATGGTAAATTGCAAGTTACACCCAAAAATTTCGAGATGTTTAAATTTTGCACCCTAAAATTTCAAATTTTGAATTTTACTCCTTGAAATTTAGAAGTGTTTGGATTTTATCCTCTAAATTTTAGGAGTATTTGGATTTTAAACTCCTAAAGTTTGGGGGGTATTTAAAATTTACTCTAATGTTTTAGAATTTGAGAGTGTAAAATCCAAACACCTTCAAACTTTAGGGGGTGAAATTCAAATTCTAAAACGTCAAGGTCTGAAATTCAAATATCCTCAAACTTCATTGGGTAAATTCTAAATTCTGAAATTTCCAGACGTAAAATTCAAACAACCCAAACTTTAGGAGTGTAATTTGTAATTTACCCATAAAAAAACTAGTAAACTAGTGGCTCCTAATTTTAGAAACAATACGATATTTTGAGAGATCACAAAAATAGATAAGAACTAACAATTTGGGACAAAATGAATAGTATGACTTATTGAGCAATATTTCCTAGTATATCTATTCAATTTTAAGGAATTGATAAACACACCCCAATTGATTGAAAATAAACTTTATTTGGCGCTTTTAAAGTTGTGATCAATTACCTTTAGATTTTGAATTTGCATGGAGCGTGGACCTTTCATATCACTTGCTAAAAAACAAGCACATCTTCTTACAAAACCTTGTAAGGATTTGACATTAATGGAGGAGTGGGCAATTTCAAGAAACAGAGAACATGGGACTAGGAAAAAACGCCGAAGGAGCACAACTCACCGTACATAATTATGCGTATAGGGCCTTTTTTTTTTTTTTTTTTACCGAAACAGACAAATATGTACAACTATTATATAGCCAAAAATGACAATAGTCTTTGTCTAAAAACTTTTTAAGTTCAGTTTAAATTTCAAAAAGCTTGCAATATTTAAGAGCTGGCTGTTTGATTTCTCTACAATCAAATCATGCTAAACAAATTCGATATGATAGATGGTAATTTGGAAAATGTATTATGAAATTTATCTGTTCACATTCTCTTTCTGTTAGGACAGTATATTTTACAAGCAGATTTAGTTTATTTGAAGTTTAGTTTTGAGTATTAGAGGTGTTGATATTTGGTTAAGATATGGTAATACACTTAGAAAAAAAAAAAAAACTAACTTTAAAAAACCATACACAATCAAATAAGCTAAAAAGGTAAAAGGGTTAATGAAAAATCTGATAGCAAACAAAATATATTTAGATAGTTGATTATAGCAGCTTTAATAAACATAGAAAAGTAAAGTTTGGCTTTAAAAAACTATGTTTAAACAAATAACTAAATAAACTTAATGAGAACTAAAACTAAAACAAACAAACAAACTTGAATAAAATAGATTTGTAACTCCGAAACTAATGTGGCCTTTAAAAAAAAAAAAAGCTTTCACATCATAATCTCTTCAAAGTCAAGTCAATTGACATTAATAATTGTGTAGCCCACAGCCGGATGACCTTTTTTATCTTCAAAGATTTTCACACGTGCTCGATATACATGTAATACCACCTCCTAGTTTAGTAGGTTTTCCAATCTAATACCAATCCGACCCTAATGACAATAATAAGGTTTGAAAATTTTCAACTTTTTAGTCACATGACTTTTTTAATAGATTATATAACTTGTTTAAATGATACACGTAAATAGTTTTATAAATTAGCATGTAATGAGTTAGAGAAAAATTCTTCCAAACTAGTTTGAAAGAAAAAGTTATCATAAAAATTACGAGTTTATGATGAATTAGAGCTTGTTTGGGTCACCAAGTTTTTTGTTTTTTGTTTTCAAATTTAGAAAATTGTTTTCTAAAAATTGTATTTGAAAAACTAATTAGCAACGACAATTTTACCCATTTTTTGTTTGGCACTTGTTTTCTCATATAGCTGTTTTTCAGTTTTCCTTTGCACTATTATATTTTTTTTCCCCCTCAATTTCTTTAATAAAAAAAAATCACAACCACCCTACTTTAGTTGCCAACATGCATGGCCCCACTTGATTTCATTTTTTTAGAAAATGCCATTGAACTCTTTCTTTCTTTTTTTCTTATTCTTTTTTTTCATCCTACAAGTACCCAAAATGGCAAAATGTGTATTTAGTTTTTTGTTCAGTATTGTAGAATATGGATTCAGTTTTTAAAAAGTTAAAAACAATGCCTAATATGTTTTCTACTGGTAGGCTCCATAGTTTTTAGAAACTAAAAACAAAAAACACCCTGAGTACAGTGGAACCAAACAGCCTTTAAGTTTTTAAAATATAAATAAGATGAATTTGAAATAAAACTTCAAAAATTTAATATAATTCGTGCACCACCACCACCGCTAAGTTAATGGCCTTCTGTTCATTAAAACATGGCATTTGTCTAAATACCAAGGGCACAATAGTCATAAAAATAAGAAACATTATCCCCCCATAATTTTGGAGAAAAATTATAAGCAGATCAAAGGGTACATGGATAATAACCCATAATTTTGGAGGAAAATTATAGAATATTTCGTGAATACATGGATAAATAACCCATAATTTTGAAGGAAAATTATAAATTGTTCCGAGAATACAATAATGTCATACTCCCCAATCTTGCATGATAAATGGAACATAATATTAGGTGAGAGAGGGACTTTGGAGGTGTTATTTAATGGAGGCACTTTGGAGTCTTTTATGCCTTCAAGAGGAATTAGGCAAGGCGATTCATTATCGCCTTACATATTCATCATGTGTATGGAGGTGTTGGGGTTTTTCATCAAAGACAAGTGTGATGCAAAGCTCTGGGACCCTGTTAGAACATCAAGGGGTGGTTTGGTGATATCCCGTCTCTTCCTTGCCGATGATTTGGTTCTCTTTGCTAAAGCAGATATGAAGAATTGCATTAGTATGTTGGATGCCCTTGAGGGGTTCTGTGGTATTTTAGGACAAAAGATTAGCAAAGACAAATCTTGAGTTTGTTTTTCCCCTAATGTGGATGGCAACAAGAGGGAAGAATGTTGCGAGAGGTTGGGTATTCGGTTAAGTCCCAAGTTGGGTAAATACCTTGGCTTTCTGCTAAAATAGCCTGGATTTAGCAGCAGGGATTTTGAGTTTATTTGTGGAAAGAGTGCAATCTAAACTTGCAAGTTAGAAGGGACACCTCCTATCCTTTGCAGGTAAGGTTTTTCTTGCCCACTCCATTCTAACCACAATTCCGGTATATGCAATGCAGAGTACTTTACTACCTAACCGGACTTAGAAGCTCTTGATAAAGTGACTAGGAACTTTATTTGGGGATCCACTCCAGACAAAAGGAAAGTCCACATGGTTAGTTGGAATAAAGTAACCAAGCCTAAGGAATAAGGAGGACTTGGACTACAAGCTGCCAAGCCAAAAAATTTGTCTTTGTTGGCTAAGCTAAATTGGAGGCTTAATATGGAAAAGCATAAAGATTGGGTGAAGGTGCTGCGCTTTAAGTACAGCAACCCAAGGAGGAGTGGGTCAAATGTTTGGGTTGGGTTGAAGCATGGTAACAGTATCCTCAAGCAAGGTATAAAGTGGAAATTGGGTGATAATACTACTTTCAATTTTTGGCATGACAAGTGGTTAATTATGGGGACTATTAGATGTTTGATTGAAGGCCCTTTTAGAAGAAATGAACAGTTGCTAACGGTGAATGACATGAAAGATGGAGGGAGGTGGGATTTTACTCGATGCTCCTTTGATCTACCTGACAAGCTTATTAGTCTAATAAAAGCTATCCCTATTCCTTTAAACCATCAAGGAAAGGATCAGATCGTGTGGGCTTCATCTCTGTTCGGTGAGTTTGAGCAAAAGAATGCTTATGTCATTGCTAGAGGTGACGACGAGCACGCTATGCCTTCAAGGGGAAATGGATTTGGAAAATGGGCTCAATGCCAAAAATCAAAATGTTTATTTGGAAGTGCTTCTTACTTAGCACACCCGTGGGAGAGGTGCTTTAAGAAAGGGGCATTATCCAAGATGCCCAATGCCAAGTTTGTAAGAATGATAAGGAATCCATCCTCCATGTGTTAATGGACTGCACTTTTGCTAAACTTACTTGGAAAAAGCTTGGTATTTATGATTCTGATCAAGGCTTTTTCAGCGGTAACTTGGGAGACTGGTTAGAGAAAAACATGAGTATGACTGCCTTCAAGTTTGCTTCTATTCGCTAGCATATTTTATATCCTTTTGCAGTATGGAAATTATGGCTGTATAGGAATGATTTGGCATTTAAGGAGAAGCGGGCCAATCCAAATCTATATAACAGTGTGATACATGCAGACTAGGAATATATATGTCTTGCGTGAGCAAGGTTAACAGAAGGGTCACTAAAGCCTTGATTCGGGTTAGCTAGACCAGGTCGTGTGATGGCTAGTATAAATTGAACTCGGATGGGTCAGCCTTCGGGAATCCTGGACGGACAAGTAGTGGTGGTCTAATTCGTGACTCAAGGGGAAGATGGATTAAAGGTTTTACCCGCAACATTGGTATCTCCTCCAATGTAGAAGCAGAGCTATAGGCTCTAAGGGATGGACTTTCTTTATGCATTTCTCTCAACCTTATAGCTCTAGAGATAGAAGTATATGCTAAAGTTGTTTTGGAATGGATGACGAATGAACATAGCTTTAATCTTAATCATTCTCCTTATTATGGATTGCAAGACTCTCGTCAAACAAGTGCCTCAAATGAGGATGATGCACTGCTTCCGTGAAGCCAATAGGTGTGCGGATGCATTAGCTCGGAAAGGTCCAATTATTCAACAAGACTTTGTTGTTTTTGATAGTCCGCCTATGGACATTGTTATGCTTTTATATTATGACCAAATTGACATATATTATGAGATGATTCATCCTCAAACAGCGAGTTTTCTTAGGTTGTGAGTAATATTATTCTCTTAAAAAAAAAAAAAAAAAAAAAAGGGAAAGAGGAAACAGACAGGGGTGACCCCACCTCCACCGGTTTAAAAAAGTGGGATCCATCAAAATTTTGAGCGCTATAAATATATAAGGTGTCCACAGAAATAACAACAGTTCATCGCACACTTCATTCATCCTCTCCCTCTTATCATCGCATGCATGTATGTATGTTTAAAAAAACACCAACCGAAATTCTCGGCTCTCGCTCCGTTCCCTCCAATCAAAAAAAATAAAAATCAGGGATTTCGATTTTCCATCCAATCACAACTCTATTTTCCCCCCTAACTCACTCACTTTCCCGGAAAATAATATAAAAACCGAGAATTGCCGGGAAAGTTTGAGAGACAGAGAGAGGAAGAAACTTCTTTTTTTCGATTTTATGGAGGTTTGAAGGGAATGATCGAAACTTTCTCTCTCGCTAGCTCAGAAAGAGAGAGAAAGTGAGGGAAAATCGTTAAACCAATGGTGTTTGTTTCACTGTTTCTCCTGGAACAGTGAAAAGAACCAGAGCTTTTTGTTTCTTCGAATCTCTATGAAAGAAAAAAAAATAATAATAATTTAAGGGGAAAAAAAAATATTTTTACGATATCGATTGGCTGGTTTCTGTGAATCGGAAAAAAAAAATGGAGGAAGAAGAAGAATACTTGGAGGAGTTTGTTATGGAACCTTTTGTTGGTGGTGATGAAGAAATGGATCTCAATTACGAGTTCGATGCGCCTCGGTTCCACGACTTCACTCTGCCTGAGACGGATTTGGAGGCCTTCGAAGCCGGTTGCTGGTTCGATTCCGCGAAAACTTACCCCCCTTCACGTAAGCATTTTGGTCCTTTCAGTCTGTAAATTGTATATTTTCATAGGATAACTAGTTACATGATTTATTGTGATTGAAATAATGTTACATTAATGTTTTAAGTTTGTCCCTAACATCATTTTTATTATATAATAATAATCACAATTAATCATGATGTGGAGTATATAGTATCCTTATTGCAGGTAAATTTGTAATCGTATTGAAGTGTGGAGGTTTTGAAAAAATGAATGGGAGTATTTAATTAGTACCGTTCCGGTGACACTGACAATTCATCATCTACCTCAATGGGCATCATCAATTTTATTTCATATTTGTCACTTTTTTTTGTTTTGGTTGTTACAAAGTTATGATCATTACAAAGCAAAAAAAAAAAAAAAAAAGTTATGATCATAGCATCATGTCATGTCATGTCATGTGGGTCTACTTCGAAGATTTTAATTTTATTTTTTTTGATTAATTTCTAGCTTTCATGATAAAGTTGAACTGGGAAAAAGGAGGTGTTGTGGAAATTATAACTTCCTCTGATAATTTGAGAAATGATGAACGCATGAATTATATTGGGAATGATTCTGATTGTTGCACAACTCCCAAAGTTTCTGCAACAGATGATAATGACAAAGGTATCAATTTACTCAATTCTTTAACTTCATCTTTTCCTGTGATTATCATTATGAATCAAATCAATGTGGTTATTAGTCTCAATTTTTAATCATTTCTATGTTTGAGAAACTTTTGAGCATTTTCATGTTGAATATGGTTATGAAATTCTGGGCTGCAATCATATGATAAGTTTAGCAATAAAATTACCATGTCTTGGCATCAATAGTTATGGGTTTTTGAGATAATGGTTAGTTAGCCCTGGGTTAAATTTAAAACAAAATATTCTAATGACAAGCTTGATAAAGTGATTAATGGAGATTGGTTGTTCTAGGATGTTAACCTCTTAGCATTTGATTTGGTCTATAAATCTTTTTGTTATCCTTATCATAGGAAGTTAGAAAGGAATTTTTCCCCATTTTTGAACAAGTTATGAAATGATAGTTAACATATAGGCAATTTTTTTTTTTTTGACAAAGTTTAGCTATAAAATTAGTTAATTATAACCTTAAGATTACAACCTTACTCAATAAAATAAATATTACTACATATTTTAAAAATCTAACAGTTGAATTGTATGTTCTTTACGCTCTTAAAATACATATCAAATTTTGTGTCAATCGGATATTATTTACTACATGCATATATTTTATGTATAATTTTAAACTATAAAAACTTGTAATTTAAACAATTTATTGATAATATAGTTATTAATCTTTAATTTTCTAGAAATTTTGCAAGTACGAAGTATATAAGAAGAAAATTGAATCAAATTGTAGATTTGTCAAAATTCGCTTCCAATAAAAAGATATTAATTAAGGTTATAGCCTAAAGTTACAATAAATTTTGTAGATAAACTTTATCTTCTTCCCCTTCCAACATTTAGAATTTTTATCCCTCGCATGGTCCATGCAAGTCTCTTTGTTTTGTTCGTTGGTGGGAGGTAGGAAAACTGAAAACCCGCTAAAGGTTCTTCCTCCCACATTAATAGAAAGGTAGTAGGCCATATGAGGGGTTTCCCTACTTTTTGTCTTGTTTTTCTTTCTTTGGCTTCTAAAGGGATAAATGAAGAATCAAGTGGTCCAAAAAATGTGTGCTGTAGCTTTCAGTTTTAATTTAAGTAGAAGTGGATCCACGTTATTTCTGCACTCATTTAATCACATGAAAACAAAAGGGGATTGTTTTATCCTATGAGCCAATCTCTTAGGACTCATATTATTCTAGTGTTCTATTTTTTACCTTTATATACATAAGAGCCCCTGGTTTGAGTAGTTATTGTTGTTGTTTTTTTTTTTTTTTTTTTTTTTTTTTTCGTTTTTAACTCGAGTGTCGAGTGCCTTCTAAAAGTAGAATGGATTTTTGGCAATACATTGTAATGACCAACAACTCATATTGCAGTACTGCATAGTCCTTTTTTTTTTTTTTTTTAATTTTTGGGTGGGGGTGAACAAAATTTAATTTAATAAGTCACTACAGGATGCTATAAAATATAAATCGAATGCAACCTAAATCTAATGTGACTCTTAAGAAGCACTTATATATATACAAAATAAAAATCTAATGCGACTCTATATAATAAATAATTTTATGTTCTTGCACATCAAATGCAATTTCTGTTTATTGCATCAAAAGATGCTTGTTTCAGTATTTTTGGCCCATATATGTGTGGATATCTGGTATATGTCAGTTGTGTATCTAGAATGCCAATTTTGCACAGCATTTTAGGTTCTTTTAACCTTTTTATTGTACCCATTTTTATCAGTCTATAACACATGCAATTTTGTTATCATCTTAATGGTATTTTCAAAGTCCAAATTATTTAATTACTTGCAGCCTTTGAGAGAAGTAATTCCCTCCCTTTCAAGAATCTTGCTTTGATTAGGCCAAGAGTTTTGTAGCTCAACCGGTTGACATGTTTTGGTGTATTAAGACATCTAGGATTCAAATCCCTCCACCCCCATTGTAACTATTGAATTATCAAAAGAAACTTGGTTTGATCAGAAGTTCTTTTGCTTTTCACAATAGAGGTTTATGTACATGGAACATATTTTTTTCCCCCACCCCTCCGTGGAAGGGGACTTATTTTAGTGGGAGCTTTGTAACACTGGTGTGTATCTGTATATATATATGGCTAAACTTGCATTTGGGCAGTGAAAATCAAGTGCTAATATGTATGATGCCCTGTTGGTAACTGATGGCAAATACTCAACCATATAATTTGCTAGGTTTGAGTTGTATTACAAGGATTCCTTTATTCCCTTAATCCAAATTTGAGTCCCAAACACTTATATTTACCAATATAGTGTTGCATGGTTGCAAGAGGTCTGATGGGAAAGTCATCAGCATCTTACCAATAGGAAGTTGAACTTGCACCACAAGCAATGGCAAAGGTGCTTTCATATTATTTAGCTTGTGCATGAATTTATTTGTGTTGCTATAGAATTCACTCTTTTAAGTTTCTGTCGACAAATTATTACAGCAGCACTTATTCACCAAAATGATTGCATGTCCTCCACAGATTCATTTAGCAGTGCTCAGATGGCCCAAGCTAGTCCAAAATCTAAAACAAAGTCCCCTGTCAAGTCAACTTTATCAAGGAGTTCAACTTTGATGAAACCAACGGCAAGTCATTTGGCCAAGCAGAACAAACCTAGGTTTCAGAAGAAGTTAGAGGATGTTGATGAAAAGGGCTCAGGGAGCTTTCCTGTGATTGACAACCAAGCTACAAAAAGGCAGAAGTTGGAGGCTGGTTACTTACAGAAGGTACACTAGAATTTGTTAATTTGGTACTTTGATGCCTTTGATCTGTTTATAACTGTCACTATAGTCATGAGTTCTGGAGCATTTGTATGTGTAAACTACATCTTCAAACTGAAGGTTTTACAATTATGTTAGATGTCTCCTTTTCAGGCCAGAAACAGAATTCAATTTTAATTTTTTTAAAGATTGACATAAGTAAAACATCGTCTTAGTAATACACAGATGCTTCAATCTGGATTGAACTTGAGAGATTTGTACATCATTCACTTCTCTGAAGGTCATTTTCATTTGCAAAAATGTAATGATCTGTTTCAAATGTATGTTGACTCTCTAGATAATTTTCCATGGTAAGTTGTAGCAAAGGAAATACTAAGATTTGTAAGAATAGTTCTGGATCTCCGAAACACTGCCTGCAACATAAATATGTAGGGACTGGTGAGACTATATTGTAGATGACTCAATGCTTCTGTTAACTCTTTATTTTTTCCCCCTTTTCTCACATCCATTTATTAGTTACACAACATGTGATGCGTAGCATCCTGTGTTGATTCTTTTGATATTTATCTGGAAATGCATGGTTCTGATTGTACCTCTTAGTTTTTGGATTTTCGAAGTTTAAGCTTGCTAAACTAGTAAAATGTCTTTAGAATTTGGTTATGTACAATATTCAGTATTTTTTTTCCTGGTAGAATAAAGTATTCAATTGTTAACACTAATCTCTCGTATGATACTCTTAAGAGCATTCCTTAATTTTGCAATGCAGGTTGCTCACCTGAAGCATCAAGCTCTTTTGCTTCACAAGGTACCTAAAAAGGTATGCTACATATGTCAGGGAGCACATGCCCATGCTTAAATTATTATTACCCTTTCACTAAACATGTCTTGTTTAACACATTTTAATTATTCATAGACATAACATGTTTCTTTAGTAAACACTTTTTTTGTCAATGTTTTATGTATCATTTGTAGATTGGCTAAATTATTTCGAGTTGTTATTGCAGGTTGCAACCATTGATATTAACTATGTGCATACTAGGCTTAAAGTTACTATTCCTAGAGAACCTGATCTGGCAACAGCACGTAGGGCCCAAATACATAGGTATAGTCATTTCTTTTTAGATTGTGATTGTGAATATATACATCTTGAGGTTTAAATACCAAAATATGCATAATGAGTTGATGCCCTGTTGAATGTTCTGAACTGTAGGTCTAAGATCAACACAGGGTTGGGTGAGCATGCAGAATCAAATACCCGTAGCTTCAAAGCGCACCCCTTGAACAGAAAAGTTGGTACTTTTCAGTTTATAAAGTTGATTCTTATTGAGTTTTGGGGGAATTTTACATTTCTGAAGAAATCTAATATGATATATGTAAGGCACAACACATGATCTTGTTAACACATGTCTCTTGGGCTTTGCAGATTCTCGAGGCTCCTTCATTGCTTCCTCCTAAAAAGAAAATATCACCGCTGCAAGAGTTTCAAGTAATTAGCAAACAAGTTTATTTGCTGTTGTCTTTTTATAATGGGTGCTTTTTTGAAATATCTTGACAACATTCAATTGCTTTGTAGGTGTTTCACCTGAAGACCTCAGAGAGGACTATGCAACACACATCCACTAATGTAGGTCATAAAGATGATCATTTCCACAATATGTTCTTATATTCTCCAATATCAGAAGCCAATAATCTCTTCATTGCAGGTGGGGAGCATAGATAATTTTAAATTTATTTCGCAAAATGAAGCCATGGACGGTAAAAGGTAAAAATGTCTAAAATTTTAGCATCTTTTTGTTCAAAGTTGAAGATTTTGCATTCATATCCTCTCTAGTGTGAAGTGTTTGTAATAGCACTTAAAAGTCATAGTTTATTGCTGTTCCTTGTGACTTTATCCTCATTTCCGAGGTTTTTAATTTCTTTTTAGTCCTAATTTTTTCTCAAAGAATCCGAAGTTCATTTTTCTTATGCAATGAACAATCACATAGAATATCTGATTTTTGAGCCCAATTATTTTTCCTCTTCCTTTATGATGTTCTTCATACATGCAATCATGTCATACTCATTTATACAATATCTTCCAATCAGATGCTTATGCTTTTATGCTTAATTTTCAATCATAGGCTAAATGCTCTAAACCAGGAGAAATGCAAAACAATCAACAAATCTAAACCTCCCTCTATTACTAATAAGGTAATTTCATTAATAACATTTGGAAGCCCTTTATTGAGATTTTTATTGTTAGTGATAACCGTTTGTGAGCCATGTTGCACCCAATACAGATACTTTCAAGAAAAGAGAAACTTGGTGTCTTTCAAAATTCCAAACAAGAAACCACAGTCCCAAGGGTAAAATACAAAATCCTTTATGCACAGCTCTTTATATTAACGGTTCAGTGCTTCTGAAGCTATTCCATCTTTTAACATTTGGCTTATGCTTCCTATTAGGAACTCAATTTTTCAACCGATAAGAGATTTCCAGTTGAGCCACCGATAGAATTATTAAGCAAGGTATGAATAAATTGGGGTTTTGTGATTTATTCTTAGTCTCCTTTTAGAGTGGATTTATGCTTATTGTATTGTCAAGTAATTTTTGCAAATATCTGTATCCTGTTTTCAATTATGCAATTTATAAATTCCTTATGTGTCATATTGATATGCCTACTAATATGCTGTCATAATTGCCAGCTCTCCCTGTCATCTGATGCCCAGCTCAATGGGAAATCTCCATCAAGAAGTCCTCTGCCAACTAAGGTTAGTTTCTTCATCCTTTGCTTGTTGGAAGACAGAAATTGCAGAGTTTATTTTGTGTCCTTACTAATACATGAGTGCTTTCATTGCTCTAATTAAGGATTCAAAAGAGAACACACCAAGAACTTTTAAAGCACGCAAGGTATGTTTGTGATGCTACTTACGATATTAGCTAGCATTTTGTAGTTTCTATTAATCCAATATTATTGGGACCCCTAGTATTTATGACTAGAAATAATTATATTAAAGTTTCATTATCTGTTTTAATGCTCTCATGGTTTCATTACATCCAAGTTGTAGGTGATAAATTTGTTTGAAGAAAAATTGCAGAGTTTGGGTGGGAAGCAGTATCAATGTGGGAGTTACAGGATGATTCCTGAAGTTGGACCACAATTGTACATTAACAGGTAGCACTTGGTTCTAAATTAGTTTGAATTGAAGTATACCTTGTTATTTGTTCAGTCTTATTGTATGGAACATTAGATAATTTTCAAAAATCATGCAGCTTATGTTTGTTTTTGAGTATAATTAATGTATATAAGTAATAATTTATTTTATACATGAAATTAGGGAAATCAGATTACGTTCATCGTATGAATAGGGGTTATATTATATTTTCAAAGTTAATACGCAAAGTGACATTGTATGATGTCCACCTTAACACTGCAAGCGACATTGTATGTTCCCTTCCCTTCTTTGTCCTTATCAAATGAGGAGTTTTTTTTTTGGCTCTTTATAGATTTTTTTATTTTTTGGGTGGGGGAAAAAGAAATTTGGAAAAGGAAAAAACAGTTTTTCAGTCATGCTATAGATGTTGTGAAAAATAAGATTTTTTATTAGAAATTATTTAGACATTTTTTTAAAATGCATTTGTTTTATTATGTTTCCTATTTTTGTACTGCTATTAATCATGTTAATCTCTTGTGATTTATGTCCAATTGAATTCTTATGCAGAAAGTCTAGGGTTATAACAAGATCTCACAAGATTTTCACAAACACCCTTATTTTGAGTTGTGGTGATCTTGTTTTATATATATTTTTTTACACATGTTGGGTTGACAACTCAAATTGTTATGTAATTTTATTATGCCCGTTAAAGAACTGGTTGGTATTACTAATGAGTTATACCTTCATATCACAGGAGCACAGACATATGCTGAGAACAAGAGCATGAAGATGCCCTTCCATTTTTTATGTCAATGCTTTACCCGTGCATTGCATAACAACGTGGACCTTGTGCTCCATCAAATTCCAGGGAAGATGCCCTTCCCAGCCAAATATTTCAGGGTCTATAGTTGATACCAGCTTTTTGTGCTTTCTCAGTTGTACTATGGTTGATAACAAGTTTTTTGTGCGTTATCAGTTGTAGCAAATGAAATAATAAATCTAGTTTTTCCAGTTGTGGTTTTCTCAATAAAATTAGCAGAGACCAGCAGTGTACAGCGTTCTAGTATCTTTCTTTAGTCTTTATCAAGAGCTTCATATTTTTCCTCTCCCAAATTTTTTTTTATATCTCGGAAATTTCTCTTCATATAATAGGTTTGAGTGTCTATTATGTACACATTTTACCATCTATTCCTCAATTTTCTTTTTTCGGAAATCGATGTATAGTCGTATAAAATATATAATTTTACAATAGTACGTTGCTGTGTACCATGGAACCAACCACCACAGGTACTAGACCACCAATGACCTGCATTCCTACAAATGGGCCTCATAGAAACCCATAGGCTTAGTACTGCTAGGTTTCTACATGTAGTATATATCCAAGTCCTGACCTTTTATTTTTTTCTACCTTTTTTTAACAATGCTCACCAACCAGTTAAGCATCAATAATAGAAGAGTGGTAAAATACTCGTGAACCTGTCTCAGAGAAGCAGAATCTTACAGGTTCAGCTTTACCATGTGAAACAATTGAATGACAAAAACATTTAATAAGGTTATAAGCGCATACTACTTGGTTGGACCAGCTTACATTAATTACACTAGAACATAGACTAGCTGGTACCCGGTACTTAATCAAAATAAGTGTACCTACAGATGGTCAGTGCTTGAATGTACAAAAAGGCTGTTCAAAACTTAGTCTGATCTGACGTATATAGAACTTAATACACTAAAATAGTTAGCAAAATGTTGTGGAACCTAGTCAGATGGGCTCAATAATCTAGTTGGAAGAGAACTAAGCCCATCAAAATCAAAACTTGGGATTTCCCCCTGTTCCATCCTTCTTCTTTTTTGTTCTTTCTGTTTCTGTCATAATGGATGCCAAAGAGACTGAAATGTAAACTTCCTTCAAAGGGTGTTCTTAGATATAACTTCACCAAACTGAACAAGCCACTGAGCATCAGATGAATTGTTGTGCTGAACTTGCTGCTGCTGTATTTTTGATTGTTGCTGTCCTTTGTCAATCACAAATTGAGCATAGTCAATGGTCTTCGGTGGATCAAGACAGGCTTTTCTGGGAGGTGCCGGAAGCAGGGACACCAACACCCTTGCAACCTCATGCATGGTTGGCCTCTCAGATGGGTTCCGCTTCGTGCACAGGAGAGCAAGTTGGAAGGTCTTCCTGACATGGGATAAATCCATGCATGTTACAGAAACCTCAGGGTCAACAGCCTCCATTACTGTGTTATTATCCGCCTTTGACAATATCTGAGAATATAACTCAATCAAGTTAAAAAGAAAGGTGAAAAAATTTTAGATTAAAATCAACTAAGTCAATCTAAATTAATGTTCAAGATGTGTTAAGATTCAATGCCTCTAACACGGGTTGGAAAAATGCATTTCATCCATAGACCAAAGTAAAATAACTCAAGCATAAACTTTGAGAACAGGAAACAGACCAGTTGATGCAAGTTTGACTCATTGTCCACTGCCTTCTTCCCAGTCAGCAGCTCCAGAAGAACAACACCAAAGCTATAAACATCTGATTTCTCATTGAGCCGGGAAGTTCGGGCATACTCTGGGTCAATGTAGCCTATAGTTCCAAGAACGTAAGTGGATGCATGAGTTTTGGCAGTAGAGATGCATTTGGCAATCCCAAAATCAGAGAGACGAGGCTCAAAATTCTCATCCAGCAGGATATTTGAGGACTTAACATCCCTGTGTATAATACGGGGGTTGCAGTCATGATGAAGATAGGAAAGTCCCTGAGCAGCCCCAACTGCTATTCTCAATCGTGTCTCCCAATCAAGTTTTACCTTCTTTGATGATCCTGTCATGTACGTCAGCTTAAAACAATCAGGCAGTGCCAGTTCCAATTAATTAAATACGAAATGAAGTACAAACACTAGTAAATAGGTAAATTTCAACCGTGTCAAGAGTTACTTCCCTAAAAGGAGCTGGACAAGAACGAAATCTCAACAGTATTCAATCTCACAGTTTATCACCCAAACAAAATCTGACCACTTGGTTGTTTATTAAATTAGTTAACACCTTGAGTTTTATTTTATAAACATAATTCTACACCCAAACGAAGCGCCAACTATAACTTACTATGTTCCACAAATTAAAAGAACACGACAGCATTCCTTTGCACCAAAACTTTTGATATTAACATAACAAAACAAACAACAGTTCAGGAAAGCAACTAACCATGAAGCATATCCCACAGAGAACCGTTCTCCATGTAGTCATAGAAGAGGAGGTTCCCATAGGGAGACAGTGCATAACCATGCAGGCTGACCACGTTCCTGTGTCTGATCCTACCAATGGTTTCAAGCTCAGTCTCAAATTCTCGTAAGTTGTTAGGATACTGGTTGTAAAGTCGCTTAATTGCAATGGGTCGGGAATTCTTCAAAACACACTTGTATACTGTGCTAGATGCACCATAGCCTATGATATACTTCTCGCTTAAATTCTCAGTGATTCTCATTATATCATCAAAGGTGTGAATAGCCATATCCATGCGAAGAATTACCATTTTAGGGGGACCTGGCAAGGAAAGAAACACAAGAGTATACAGATTTGAAGACTTGAAATATAACCCACTCCTTTATAACTCAATTAGCGTTACAAATAATATATTACCTTGCCCCGTTCCAGTAGATCCCTTTGTCAAATGCTTTGGTTGGTTTGATTTGTAAATAGCAACTATTACCATAGACAATAATGCGATGAGGCCCAGAGTCAGACAGATAACAGCAGCTCTGGAGAAAAGTGCTGGGGTAGAGAAAAATATATAGCAATATTAGGATAAAATTCCTACAGCCAATCCCAAGACATGAACGAAAGTATCTGATCATTACGTACGTAATGGGGGCAGAATCTGAAAGACACGTAACAAAATCACACCAATAGAAATGAGCAAGTACCTCTAGATTTTGGCATGTAAGGTCCACATATTGATCCCATCCAGTTGCCACACAATAGAGGATTTCCAATGAAGCTGATATAAACGTACACAAGTCAATATGAGAGCCTACACGAATGTAGACTAGACAACTATCATTTCCCATACCTGTCTGCTGAAAACCGTGAGAAGTTCCTCATAGGAGGTACAATGCCTGACAAGTTGTTGTAAGAGACATTCCTAAAATATTTGGGAATTAAGCATTAGAGCAAACCTCATAAGTTACATGAAAACACATGTTTAGTAACAGGAAATTCGACTTACAAAGTGGCTAGACTGAAACAATTTGTTAGCTGATCAGGAATTTCTCCACACAAGTTGTTGTTGTTCAGAATCCTACCATAAGATATTATCAAAAGGGAAATGACATCAAAATGAAATCCAGATATATGCTAGGTACAAAACCTCATCAAATTAAGGAGGAGGAGCAAACAGGATGATACATACAGAGTGACAATATTTTGCAACTGCCCAAACTCTGGAGGAATGCTACCAGAGAGGTTATTGAATGACATGTCACTACAAAATAAAAAGTAAATATAAGTACCAAAGGATAAGAGTGTTAAATGTGATGGCTTAAGAATACTCGAACAAATACACCCATGTCTGATTAACTCACATGATTTGTATACTTCTGAGGTTCATAAATTCTGCTGGTATAGGCCCATCAAGACAATTGCCACTTAAATTCCTGACCATACATTTTCATCAACATTATGTGCCATGATATCATAATCTACCAATGACTCCAGAAAGAAAAAACAAAAACAGCAATATAAATATAAAGATGGGGGGGGGGGGGGGGGGGGGGGAGCTAAATTACTGACTTACAGGGTGAGAAGATGCTCAAGATCACCAACAGAAGCTGGAATTGGACCAAAGAAATTATTACCCGAGAGATCCCTGCCAACATGGAAATTTGAGAAACCTCAGCTTAGATGGACTCCAACTGACATAACATATTTCATTATGACACTTACAGTGTATCGAGATTAATAATATGCCCCAGCTCAACAGGAACCCAGCCTTTGAAATTGTTTGCTGATATATTTCTGCAGGGTCCAGAAAACTTTTCTTACATCAGTCTACAGGAAACATGTTCAACTCAATCATAACTCAATAATTAGATTTCAATGAGTCATCACTTACAGATAGGTCAAACTCTCTAGATTGCGGAAACCCAATGGGATCGATCCATTTAAGCGATTACCATATACATTGCTTCAGGGAGAAGATACAAAACCAAACGCATTCAAAGTTAATGTGCAATACAGTAGGGGAAACATGATAGAGAAGAAGAAGAAGAAATTGATGACAAAAGTCATTACAAGAAATTAGATGTCATACAGTTGATTCAATGCTGTGCAAGAGCTGATGTTAGATGGAATAGGCCCTTCTAGCTCATTGTTGGCAAGATTCCTGAGGTATTGTAAAACGAGCCAATTAACAACAGAAAACTGTTGTAAATGTCAAAAGAACAGACAATAGTAACAAATACGCACAATTCAAATAACAGTTCCAGCTTTCCTAGTTCAGCCGGAATCAGCCCATCTAGTTTGTTATCATTCAATTGCCTGCAAATACTTCTGGTTCAGTACGCAAAAAAATATTACACAATGATCTTAAAGATTAGTGTGGTGGGATATATCTCACAGGTAGCTGAGCTTTGACATGTTGCCAAGCTCTGGAGGAATTGGCCCAGTAAGCTTGTTGCCATGGAGATATCTGGTGAAACAGGTGTCAAATGCATAAAATCCCTTGGTAAATTAGTTTCCATTTCAGGCAAAAGGAACTCACAGTTTTCCAGTGTATGACAAGTTGCCAAGTATTGGTGGTATGGGCCCAACAAGCTGATTCTCGCTCAAATCCCTACAGGGTGGATATAAAATATACGACTCTTTAAAATTTAGGCAAAAGATACTCATAACCGCCACATGAAAACACTTCAATAAGAATGCCATGGCAAAAATAAAACAAGAATAAAATTATTTAAATTGTAAGCAATAACATGCATACGTACAGGACAGCCAGGGCCTGCATTAAACCAATCACCTCTGGAATCCTCCCCGTTAGCCTATTTCCCTGCAGGGACCTAAAACACAAGACAAGATTGCTTAAACCCCAATGGTTGAGTCCAGAATGAGCAACAAAATGTGATTAAAAAAATAAACTTTCATCTCAAAAATTGCAGTTCCTTATGTGATTGAAATTGAAAAAATTCTAGTCTAGCAGGAAACTTACAACGTTGCCACTTGTAGGAATCCAATATTGTATGGAATCTCACCGGTGATTTGATTGTAGGAAATGTCCCTGAAATTACCAACACAAATTAAAATCTATGAAAACCTACACTGCATACAAAGGGAAATGATAAATTACATAAGTAATAAGACTTACAGGATTTCAAAACTTGTACAGTTCCCAATGCTCTCTGGGATTGTGCCAGTTAGATTATTGCCTCTAACATCACTGGAAATGAAATAAGAAGATTTCAAGTTCATGATCGAAGATGTCAAACAGAAGGAAAGAGATGCAAAGTGAACACAAGACAGAACTTGAGTACTCACAAATACCACAGGCCAGTCAATTGACACATATCAGGCGAGAGTGTTCCAGTCAATGCATTGCCACGTAACCCACTACAAACACAGTTTGAAGAAAATGAATGAGAAGTTACAGATTTCTACCGTCTCAATATATACTCTTCAAACAAAACAGAAACAAAACAACAATGAATACTATCCCCCTTTCACCAAAGCAAAATGTAGATGGTACTTACAGATATTGCAGTACTTCATTCCAATATAGAAGTCTTGGGATGTCCCCCGAAAGCTGATTCCGGGCAAGATCACTACACATTAAAATACCAAAAGAAAATCCAGTTCTTAATACATGATCAATTCGGAGATCAACCTCATAGAAAATTAATGCATTCTAACGGCCACTGGGAGCAAATAAACTTGAACATATGATAATCAAGAGAAGCTTACATGGTCTTGAGGTTCGGTATCTGAGTTAATGTTGAAGGAATAGGACCAGTGAGCTGATTGTTCTTCAAATTCCTACATGCAGGGAATTGGCTTAGTTCTTAAACCAAAAACATGTCTGTGAAATATAACATTCGGAAAGGCATTGTACAAGCGAAAACTTACAGAAACTCAAGCTGCTTAAGCTTAGATATCGAAAAAGGTATGTCCCCATACAGCAAATTATCAGACAAATCCCTATATTCAGAGTAAATTCATTTATTTTTCAATCTATCAAAAGTTCAATGCTTTCGAAGTTTTATATAGCTATATCCCTGAAGAGGGGATAGAAAAAGAAAAGAAAAAGAGACAGAAATTATACAGATGCTCAAGAGAAGCACAGTTTCCAATTTCATCTGGGATTTGACCAGTTAGCTTATTCCCTTGAAAGTCTCTGCAATTTTTCCCAGTACATAACACAAATAATAATCATTTATATGAACTGTACAGAAGCATCACAAACTTTAAAAATATATTAGAAAACAGAAGTACCGAAAAAGTCAAAAACATACACGGATTGAAGATTTCTCAAATCTCCAATGGCTGGTGAAATCTCTCCACCCAGGTTCAAATTAGACAAATTCCTTCAACAATGTAGCAGAAACCTTGGAATTAAACAAACCCATTTGACACTAACATTTTAACAATAAGAATATGGAGTAAAAAAAAAAAAATGCAACAGTATAACTCATCGGAGTTTTAGTGCCAAAAAAAGAGCGTGGGTATTAGGAAGAGAAGCATACAGAGAAAGCACAGAGAAGCGAGCATTATCGCAGAAGACACCTCGCCAGGAACAGAAATCTTGGTTGTGCAAGTCGTCCCAGTCAAGCAAAACATTTTCTACGTTGCGCAGCGAGGCCTTTATCGACATTAAGGCTTTGCCTACATAAATAACATCCACACCATTTTTATATTGGAATGAGACTAGGTGTGCGTGTTCACTTACCAAAATAAATACGCATACAGTGATATTATATGATAATAAGGTTCTGGTACAAGTAAAAGAATAAAACTTTGCATATAAGAATGGAAGTCTCTTTTCGCAATTCCGTTTTTGGACCCTGTTTGGAGGGTCGGCAAAATGTGGAAAAGCAAGGACCAAGAACAACAGGGCAAGTGACGGGTCAACTTTGGTCAGTATGAGTTGAAAATGCTCTAAGAGAAGCACAGACACAGTGTGGTTTCAAAACTCACTGGTTTTTTTTTTTTGTTTTGTTCCTTCTTGTTTGAAAGCAAGGAATCAGAGAATCAAAAGGCATAAGCCATTAATGGTTTTTTAAGGCCAAAAACAACAACTTGGACTCAATTGTTGGCAGCTTCTTATTATTATAGCTTCTTTGGGCTACAAAACAAGCTTCAACCATAGAAAATTTTTGGCAAAAAAGAGAAAACAAAACAAACCAAAACAATGCTCGAAGTTCAAAACACAAAAGAAGGAAAGAAAGAGCTACCTTGGTCATCAAGTGATGAAACAGTAGGACATAGAAAAAACAGAAGCGGCATTATCAAACACAAACGCAAACACAAAGACAGCTCCTTCTTCCTTCTCCACTCCAACAACCCCCATTTCTCCATACTGTGTCCAAAGCAACGAGTGAGAAAGGATGAAGAAGAAGAAGAAGAAGAAGGTGTTAAGAAGAGAGAACAAAATATTGAAGATGATATAGAGCTCTACTTTTTGTTTGTACGACACAGAGTGAGAGAGAGAGAGAGGGAGAGAGAGCAGGCGTTTAGCGTGAGCTGTAAGGAACACAGTTAATGAGTCTGGCTGGGGAGAGTGTGTGTACTGTAGAGAGAGAGTGTAAGAGAGAGAGGGAGAGGGGCTAGAGAGAGAATAATGGAGAGATCTAAACGGCGGTGAAGCGACGTTAAATTGAGAAAATAAAGAGGGAACGAGACACACACACCGGCCGTCATTCGTACTCTCCGTTTCCCAATGTTGTTGCATTTTTCGACAGGCTAGTAATGCTGGTATTGTTCACTGCCGCTCCCACGCGCAACATGTTTAGGAAAGTAACCGCGTGCGTTATTCAGAGCCCTCTACTCTTGCTTTTAAATATATATTAATTAATTCTTGTTAATACTAAGTAATATTTGAATGCAAGAAAATTTAAAATAAAATAATATATTTATTATATTATTTATATATTAAGAAATTTGTGGAGGAATGAATCTCTCTCTTAAAAGAAATTATCCACTTTGAGAAGTGGCCGAAGAGGCTGATGCCACCTTCATGGATTTGCTCAATCCCATCTCGGGGAGAGACGCCTCCCACTTTTGCCTTATAAGCACTTGGCCTAAGGAAAGATGTATCACTACTACACATGTAGTAGCTGGGCAAGTAAGATGGGGCTATCGGCGGTTGGGCATGTGAGATCAACAAGGTAGAGGGGGAGATTAAAAATATATATTTAAGAAAAGAAATAATTTAAATAATCCTACTAGTGTGAACACGCAAATAATTTTATTTTTTTATTTACATTTGAGCTACATTGCACAACCAAAAATTGGTGTGCACTATAGCTGAGAAGCCAAAATTTATGGCTTTATCTCCATTAATACAATCCCAATTTTGTAGTTTACGGTGCTAAAAATGGCAAATTAGTTTTTTAGCACTACCAATACTAATACTCTAAATAATTAGTATGCATTTGGGTTTCTATTAAGCTCGTTTTTTGCTTAAAATTTTATGCTATTTGCAAGTTTGGTGATAAAAAAAGCTTATTTTTAAACTTAAGTAGTTTACTTCTTCACACGACCAAGAGCTATTTTTGGTCTTACCGTTAAGTACTATTTGTGCTCTTACTCTATTTTTCACTCATGTTTTTTATTATTATAGGTCTCACTCTACTTCTTCTTTTTTCTTTTTTTGCTACAGTATTTTCAATAATAAAAAATTAACTTTTTTTTATTGAACTTTCTGTTTTTTTTTAGTACATTTAACAAAACACTAGATAAGCTACTCTTAATTAGAGATTGCGAGAACCCATATTTCTACAAAAATGGGATAGAGTTGGAATTCAAATATCCACAAACATTTGCCCTTGTGTGATTTGCAATCAAATATGGGAATAAATTTTCCAACATTCTTCAAAATCCTAAAACTTTACCCAGGCAAAACTTCCCCTTAAAGTTTTCAAATTTTGATACATACTTTCAATGTTACATATCTTTTTTATGTAAGCCAATTAGTTTATATACCGTGAAGAGATTTCTATCAAGAACCTTTTTTTTTAGAATTGGTGTCTATTAAAAACCTACTCAACTTTAAATGACATAATTTAATGAATTCAAACATTAAAATTTTATGGGGTAAAATCAAAATGCCACAAAGTTTAAGGGTTTAAATTGAAAAAGAATATCTATAAATTGCAATTTGCCCCAAAATTTACGGTTTAAAATGATATAGTTTTGAATGAAAAAATGTCACTACTTTGAGCTTAGTTAGCTTTTAATGGATACCTCATTAGTCATTACAATGCATTAATGGAATAACTTAAATCCACAAATCCAATATTTAAAAGAGATAATTACAGTAAACCCACTTGTTATATGTTTCGTTTTCACTTTGTCTACCTGTGGTTTAATCATTTACACTTTGCCCACCTGAACTTCAATCAGTTACTCACCTCACCCTCAGACGTTAGAAAAACATTTTTTTATTCAAAATTATAACAGAACACAGATCAAAAACACGAACCATCAGCTCTTTTCCTCACACCCTAGAAACACGAAAATCCCTTGTATTAAGCTAAGGTTTTGATTTTCCTGGTTGTGCTTTCATGTGAGGGTGAGGTTCTGTCTGTGAGTTGTCTTGAGGCATTGAATATTCGAAGATAGATCATCGCCATGTACGACATTTCTGCTTTATGTGGGTTAAGGTTTCAAGTTTTGTGGGTTGGGGTTTCAAGTTTTGATAGTAGCTTTGATTCACAGAAAGTTGATAATCGATGTCTTCTTCGAGTGGAAATTACTCAGGTTCAAGTGGGCATATGTGTACATATAAGACTTGTGTGCTGAGAACAAGTCTGACAATGAATAATTTTATGAGAAGGTTTCCGGGTTGTAGCCGATATAAGGTAAGTGTACTTTTTACTCAATCTAGTTGATTCACGTGAGATTGGAATGTGTTGTGTTCAATTCAATTTATGAACAGATTGATCCTCAATTGTATTATAATAGAACTATGTAAGATTGTTTTGAGAATGAGAACTATGAAAGATGGTAGATGCTGTTGGCTTGAAGCCACTTAATAATATAAGCATTTTTAAGATAAAGTGTTATTTATGTTAGATGCAGTTGGTATTTTTGTTTGAAGTGAGTTGGCTACTTGTGAGCTGTGATCTGTTGGGGTTAGTGTTTTGTTGGATGGTGTGAGCTGTGCCAGGATTGTGCATAAAGTGCATTGTGTGAAGATAATTGTGTTTAAAGTGCATAACAACTATCTGTCAACTTACAAGAAAAGACAACGAATGCACACACAAACTTGCTATTCAACACATACAGCTGCTATTCAACACATACTGCTGCACACATAAACAAACTCATATAAGGGCAACTACAATAATCTGAATAATAATTTTGAACACCTGTCATTAAGTTGGGAAATTGTATACATAATTAGGGTGGCATTGAATAATCTTTCATCAACCACCAATAAATATAAGACATTTGATACAACAACCAAAACAGTTGCATCTGCCCATTGTTTACAAAAGTACAAAAAGTATTTGAACAGCTATATAAAAAATTGTCTTGCCATTGTCTACAAATCCCAACAGTATCTGCCCTGCCATTATCTACAAACTACATAAAACCCTAATACTACATAACTCTAATACATAGCAACAAAAGTGTCTTGAATTAGTCTTCATTTTACTGCCCCTGCCTCTCCCACCATAGTTGGTCTTTCGAGCTCTTTTTTTAGATTTCTGAGTCCTAGCTGCATCACCCCTTCCTCTCAAAGCAGCTCCTCCGGTAGCAGGTGGTCTTATAAGTGCTTTGTTATCCTATGTTTCTGCAGGGGTGTGTAATGCTGGCTGTCTTGAAGAGAATCAAGGAGCTCCTCTAACTGTGTACCTGAAGTTTGAAGAGTATCACTGACTTGGGTTCTATGACCATGGAGTTGGTGGCTATGACAGTGGAGCTTGTGGTTTTAGAGCTTGTGGCTGTGACCCTGCTGCTTGGTTGGATGAGGATGAGGCAATAGTGTAAGGCTGAGCTAAGGATTGGGTCTATGATGAAGATGGGGCCTGGGATCCCTATCTGCATGTAGAAGGCCTTCCACTTCCCTGCAACCAAATATGAGCATTATTTTTTATAGTGTCAGTTATTGGCATTTTGCATTTGAATAAAAAAAGTTTGTACAAACTTACAGATTTCCCTTTCTACAATCTCTGCCTCCTCTCCCATGATGTCTCACCAATGACATTAGCTTTGCATCCCCTTGCATTGTGCCCTTCCTTTTGACACATTCCACACCTCACTAGCTTGTTTAATCTAGACACCTTATAAGGGTTCCTTGGCTCATCAGCACTCTTTATGGGTGGCCTACCTGGTGGCTTATAGATAATAGGTTCAACAGGCTTGGGTTGGCCACTTGACATCCAATTAGATTGGCTAGGCATGAGAGGTATGGATGTCTTGTATGTCTCCACAAAAGCATCCTTGTAGTAACATGGATGGGTGTAGTCTTTTGGTTTCTCACGATTCACAAAAATGGCTACAACTCCATGCTTACAGGGGATTCCTGTCAAGTCTCATGCTCTACAACTGCATGTTTTCCCTACCAAGCCCACCACATGCCTTTCCCTCTCATTGTCAACCTCTTACACAAACCTTCTAAATGGCATTGCATAGAAGCTCTTAGACTCTAATTTTAACTTCTCCGATTTGTCCTGTATGTTTGGACACAACTTGCCACCATACTTTGATATGCCAATCTTCTTTGTATATAGCCTGATCATAAGCCTAACTCTGATCCACTCCAGCATTGATAAGATGAGCTTGTCTCTAGCCTTCACAATCATAGAGTTAAAACTCTCACTCAGATTGTTTACCATACAATCTGTCAAAACTCTTGAAGAAAAGTGGGATCTGGTCCACTATGTGGGCTCTATATTAGCCAAGTACTTCCAATCTTCTTCATCCAAACTCTTAAGATGGTCCATCCCTTTCTCAAATTCCCTGGTTAATGTTGTGCCAGCACACCTCTATAGTACACTCTTCAAATCCATGCCCTTGTGGTTAACCTTAAAGTTGTTGTATATGTACTTCATATAATACCTGTGCTCCACAATTGGGAATAGAGTCTTCATTGCAGGTAGAAGACCCTGCAATCAAGTAAGCATTCAATGTCAGCGAGTAAGCATGTAAAAATGTAAGCATGTAATGATAATACCTTCTGCCTGTCACTGATGAATACCAGATTGAGCTCCTCTGGCCTGCCAATGTCATTTGCACACTGCTCTAAGAACTAGATCCAGCTGTCCTTGTTCTCTTGCTCAACCACAACTATTGCCACTAGAAATATATTGTCATTTCCATCCTTGGCAATGGCAGAAAATAATTGCCCACCAAACCTCCCCTTCAAGTGACATCCATCCAGCCCAACAAAGGGTCTACAACCACCTAGAAAGTTAACCTTCTGAGCATTGTACCTAATGTGCATCCTTTTAAACTTGGGTTCTGCATTCTCATTTTCCATCTCTGTTTGCAGAATCACTTTACTTCCTACATCTGTCTTCCTTATTATCTCTGCATAATCTCAAAGTAGGCCATATTGAGCCTCTTCATTCCCAGTAATCAGTCCCCTAACTACCTTTCTTGATTTATACACTTGACTAATACTCAAATTAGCTGAAATCTGCTGCATCACATGATGCTTAACACCTGAAACTTCCCAATTACGATTCTTACCAAAATCCTCCAAATACTTATTTGCCACATAGGCTGATGTAATTTGCCCATTTTGAAATGTAAGAGGGTAGGTACACTCAGGATAAAGTGTCTTGATCTCAAATGTATACTCTCCAGTCACCATTGAGGCATAACACCTCCATCCACAATTGTTCTTACAATGTACAGAAATCTTCTTCTTCTCATTTAACTTTCACTTGATATTAATGTGATGCTGAATCACATACTCCCTCAAAGCCTTCCTAAACACCTTGGAGTTTGGAAACTTCATCCCTTTTACCATCCCAACATTTTCCATATCAATCCTCTCATTGAACTCCAAATTGCCAGGCCTCTGCTCATCATTAGAACCATCCAAACTTGCAATATCATCCTCTAAATCTGGTTTAGCCCACTCTTCATCTAAATCTATGTTTGGAAAAGGAACATTGCTTGGGCCAGGTGCATTTGTGTTTGGCTGAGGTGTATTAGTGTTTGGATGTTAGGATTTACTTTCACTGAGCTGTTGTGTACTTTGATGTATAGGATTAGTGCCTTAACTGATTAGTGCCTTAACTGTGGTTAATTGAAACTGCTGTTAGTTAGTTACTATGGTTAGTTAGATTGGGGGGTTAGTTGGTTAGCCAACCTGTATAAAGGCTGAGCTGTTGAGCAATAAACTTCTCAAGCAAGATATAATTGATTCAGTTACTTCTTTTCTCAATTCCTTATTCTTCCTCTTTTCTCTGTTCTGGAGGCAAGGCTGTCCTCGAAGTCAGCCATCACCATTTCCTATTCTTCTATAATTAGTTACGGTTCTTCCAATTGGTATCAGAGCAGGCTTTCCTTGGCATCCATGGCAGAGACTCGTGCTTCCTCTGCAACCAACGAGGCCATTGCTACACTTCGAAATACAACTGACCATCATACGAAGGAGATACAAGAAATGAGAACCGTGCAAGAAATTCACATGAGAACACTGAATGAAATGAGTCAGCAATTAACTACGATTCTGCAGAAATTAGAACAGGGTGGATCCTTCCAATCTCATAGACTTGGGGAAACGCAGAGAATTGGGGAAAATCAAAACCCTAATTCTGCTCTGGTGCATGTGTCTCGGCCAGTGAAGTTGGAATTTCCCAAATTTTGTGGTGAAGATCCAGCGAATTGGATGTATAAGGCTAGTCAATATTTCCGATACTACAATACACCCAGCGGAGAGAAGTTGATGTTAGCTTCGTTTCACATGGAAGGAGAAGCGCTGATATGGTTTCAAGAAAGCGAGGAAACAAGGGTGTTCTGTGATTGGGAGTCTCTTGTTCAAGCTATGCAAGTGAGGTTTGGTACAACTTCATATGATGATCCTATGGAAAGATTAACAAGGTTGAGACAGACATCTACAGTGGCAGTATACAAAGCCCAGTTTGAAGTCTTGTCAAATAAGATCAAGGGCCTATCTTCTGCACACAAATTGAGTTGTTTCCTTAGTGGTTTAAGGATGAGATTAGACTCCCTGTTCGCATGCTTAACCCTCAATCATTGAATGAGGCTTTTGGATTATCAAAGATTCAAGAAGAGTATAACTGGAGCTGTAAGAGGACTTCAAGACTGCCGATGGATCAAGGTAAACCTTCAATTTTAGGTTCGCCTAAGGTGCCTTCCTTGTCTGATACTAAGATTAATAAATTGCCAATTAAGAGAATATCTCCTACTCAAATGGAAGAAAGAAAGAAAAGGGGGTTATGTTATAATTGTGATGAGAAATGGGGTCCGGGTCATAAGTGCAAAAATGTAGTGTTATTTCTTCTTGATTGTGTGGAATGTATGCCTAATATTAGTTCAGGGGTGAGAATTGCTGAATTAGACGAAGGTTGTGAGAGTTCTGTCATTGATTGTTCTTTACATGATAAAGAAGGCAGTATTGAAGAAGCTGGGATCACACTTTATGCTCTTAGTGCTACACCTACTTATGGTACCATGAGGGTGATAGGAAAAATTAAGAATAAGTCCTTGGTAATTTTGGTAGATTCGGGTAGCACACACAACTTTGTTGACACTACTATGTTCTCTCAACTGCACATTCCTATGGATACTTCTCAGATTTTAGAAGTGAAGGTGGCTAATGGAGATGTGCTTAGGACTCAAAGATTGTGTGAGGCAGTTCCCATTTGTTTGCAAGGGCATCAATTTTTGGTGCAATTGCATGTGCTTTCTATGGGGGGTTGTGATTTGGTGTTAGGAACTCAATTGTTATGTACTCTTGGGGTCATTCAATGGGATTTCAAGTTACTGACTATGTGTTTTTCTCATGATCAAGAGTCAGTGATTTTACATGGGTTAAAGGGAGCAGGTACTCTTATTCAAGAAGGCAGCCGATTTTTAAAGGAATCAGTGAAGAGAGGATTGATCTTGCAAATTGCAGGACCTACTAATACTTCCTCTGTAGATCAGGTTGCCCAACTCCCTGCTCAAGTGGCTGATCTGCTCTTAGAGTTTGATTCGGTCTTTGCCACTCCTGTTGGTTTACCTCCCATAAGAGGGCATGAACACCAGATCCAGCTCAAAAAAGGAGCACAAGCCATATGTCAAAGACCCTACAGGTACCCCTTTTATCAGAAAAATGAGATTGAAAAAATAGTTCAAGAATTGTTGTCAGTTGGTTCAATCAGGCATAGTTGCAGCCCATTTGCTTCACCTGTTCTTTTAGTAAGGAAGGCTGATGGGTCATGGAGGATGTGTATTGATTATCGAGCTCTGAATCAAGAAACCATTAAAGACAAGTATCCTATTCCTGTCATTGATGAGTTGTTGGATGAGTTGGGAGGGGCTTGTGTTTTTTCTAAATTGGATTTGAGGTCTGGTTATCACCAAATCAGAATGAAAGAGGATGACATCCCTAAAACTGCTTTTAGAACACATGAGGGCCACTATGAATTCTTAGTGATGCCCTTTGGCTTGACTAATGCACCATCTACTTTTCAATCATTGATGAATGCAATTTTCAGGCCCTTTTTAAGGAAGTTTGTTCTGGTTTTTTTTTTATGATATCTTGGTTTATAGTAAGTCCTTGCCGGCTCACCTTGGTCATCTCAGATTGGTCTTGGAGACTTTGGCTAAACACCAGTTATATGCTAAGAAATCTAAGTGTGTGTTTGCATGTGAGGAGGTAGAGTACTTGGGCCACCTTATTTCTGGTAATGGAGTGAGAACTGATCCAAAAAAAACTGCTGCTATGCAGCAATGGCCGGTACCTAAGGATGTTAAAGCTTTGAGGGGTTTCCTTGGACTCACTGGATACTATAGGAAATTTGTGAAGGGGTATGGGCAAATTGCTGCCCCTCTAACTGCCTTATTGAAGAAGGACTCCTTTGTGTGGACCCCAAAAGCTGACAAGGCCTTCCAGCTGCTCAAGGAGGCTGTTTCAAGTCCACCAGTGTTGGCTCTGCCTGATTTCTCAAAGTCATTCACTGTGGAGTGTGATGCTTCAGGTTTGGGTTTAGGGGCTGTTTTGATGCAAAGTCAAAGGCCTATTGCCTTCCATAGTCAAGCTTTGAAAGGCACTAAACTCTCACTCTCTACTTAAGAAAAAGAATTACTAGCTTTAGTGGTGGCTGTGAGGAAGTGGAGACCTTATTTACTGGGAAGACCATTTGTTATCAAGATAGATCATCAAAGTTTGAAATACCTTTTAGAACAGAGGGTGGGCACCCCAGCACAGCAAAGATGGATTACCAAACTCTTTGGCTATACTTTCATTGTGGAATACAAACAAGGAAAAGAAAATTTGGTGGCTGATGCTCTCTCAAGAAGACCAGGTGATGAAATTGATACTCCTGCTTCTGCCCAAATTGATTTGTCCAATTCTATTCCAAGTATGTCAGTTATTTCGGATGTTTCAACTCCTTCCGAGGGTACTTTGTGCATTATATCATTTCCTACTCCCTCTTGGTTGTCTGATCTTAAGCTTAGTTATATATCTGATCCTGAGATTCAGACTACCATAAAGGCTCTTCAATCGGGTTCTGATGCTCCTCATGGATTCACCTTCTGCAATGGCTTATTGTTTTATAAAGGCAGGTTGTATTTGGGTGAGTCTACTAAGGGATTGAAGTTAGAGGTTCTACAACAGGTGCATGACAGCCCTTTGGGGGGTCATTCCGGCTATCTTAAGACTTTACAGAGGCTTCAAAAGATTTTTACTGGTCTGGACTGAGACAAGACCTGAAACAGTATGTGAAAGAATGTGATGTTTGTCAGAAGCTTAAGCATGAAACCTGCTTCCCTGCTGGGTTGCTGCAACCCTTGCCTATTCCAGAAAAACCATGGTTAGATGTCAGCATGGATTTTGTGGAGGGGCTGCCCAGGTCACATATGTATTCAGTGGTGTTGGTGGTAGTGGATAGGCTTACCAAGTACACTTATTTCATGGCTCTTGCTCACCCTTACACTGCTGCTAAGGTGGCTCGTGTCTATCTACAGTTTGTGTTTAAATTGCATGGAATGCCTTCCACCATTGTTAGTGATAGGGATCCAGTTTTCACTTCTCACTTTTGGAAGGAGTTGATGCGGCTACAAGGAGTCACCTTGAATATGTCTTCTAGTTACCACCCCCAAACTGATGGACAGACTGAGGTGGTTAACAAGAGCTTGGAACACTACCTTAGGGCCTTTGCAGCTGACAAACCGACTACTTAGGTGGAGTGGTTGCCTTTAGCGGAGTTTTGGTTTAATACCAATTACCACGTTTCTGCTAAAATGACACCCTTTGAGGCTTTGTATGGTTACCCTCCTCCTCGGGTTCTTGATTATATAGCTGGTACTACAAGGGTTGGGGCAGTGGACTTGTTGCTTAAAGACAGACAGCAGCTACTGACCTTGCTTAAGCAGAATTTGAGTGCTGCTCAGGAAAGGATGAGGTGGTTTGCTAATAAAAAGAGGGTGAAGAGGTCCTTTGCAGTAGGGGATTGGGTGTATCTACGGTTGCAGCCTTATAAACAGTCTTCAGTCCACCATAGGAAGCTTGGCAAGTTAGCTCCAAGGTTTTATGGTCCATTTCAGATTCTCCAGAAACTTGGTGCAGTCTCTTATAAATTGGACTTGCCTCCTGGTTCCCTCATTCACCCCGTGTTCCATGTTTCCAATCTCAAAGCTAAGTTGGGTGCCAATGTGGTGCTTAGACCAACATTACTTGCTGTGAATGAAGATCTGGTAATTACTCCAGAACCGGTGCTGATCTTGGATAGGAAATCCATTCAGTTAAGAAGTCGTACTGTGACTCAAGTCTTGGTGCAGTGGCAAGGGGAGTGCAAGGAGGATGCTACCTGGGAAATCCTTTATGATTTGCAGGCTAAATTTCCTCACCTTGTGGGCAAGGTGCTTTAAGGAAGGGGGAATTGTTAGGATTTACTTTCACTGAGCTGTTGTGTACTTTGATGTATAGGATTAGTGCCTTAACTGATTAGTGCCTTAACTGTGGTTAATTGAAACTGCTGTTAGTTAGTTACTATAGTTAGTTAGATTGGGGGGTTAGTTGGTTAGCCAACCTGTATAAAGGCTGAGCTGTTGAGCAATAAACTTCTCAAGCAAGATATAATTGATTCAGTTACTTCTTTTCTCAATTCCTTATTCTTCCTCTTTTCTCTGTTCTGGAGGCAAGGCTGTCCTCGAAGTCAGCCATCACCATTTCCTATTCTTCTATAATTAGTTACTGTTCTTCCATTGGATGAGGTGTACCAGTGGTTGGTTGTGGTGTATCAATGGTTAGACCAGTGTTAGGCTCAGATGGCACTGTGTAAGGTGGAGAAAACTCACCAAAAATGTTATTAGCAAAGTCTTCTCCTTCCAGACCTTTATTCAACCAATCAAGCTTCTCTTCTACCTCCACACTACCATCACCATGCCCTGTAGTAGCTCCTACACCACCCCCTGCACCCCTTGCACCCCCTACACCAGCCCTTGCAGCAGCTCCTGCACCAACCCTAGCAACATTAGGAACTTCAACTGCAAGTAGAGCATGACCACTCTCCACATACAGTATGATGGTGTCTCTACGCTTGCACATGGGCACCACATCTTGATCATCTTGTATGAGGCTCAAGTCTTGCTCCAAGTTGCCCCAGGACCTAAATAATAAGCCCTACACGGTTCATCAATCCCCAAGTCCTCACATATACCTTGTATTTCAAAATAACTAAGCCTAACAAGATCCTTATGCACTATTTCAACTTTCCCTCAAAAGTATTCTAAACTAGGGTTCCACACAAAAGTACCCCCATAATGTACCTCAAATTTCACTTCTTCATCATCCATCTGCAATAACAAATTACTATTTGATACATACACAATTGAAGAATTGTAAACAATAGACACAAAAGAGCAAACACTTGCATGTTTCTGTTTTACTTTTGGGATGCCACATACACATCAGAGGGACCACATTTCTACTTTGCTTTTGTTTTTGTTTTTGTTTTACTAAATAGCACATGTAAACACTAAAATTTAAACTAACAAAAACACTAAAATTTAAACTAACAAAAACACTAAAATTTCTCATTCAGTCTACTGTGAGACATAATGACCACGACAGACAAAATGCCCATACACAAACACAAATCCAAACAACAAGTGACATTACATCAACAAACACAACCAATATTCTCATTACATTACATGTAACATTGACCATTGACTGATTACTCAAAAAACCATAAAACAATCACAAGCCCGAATTAAAAACCCAAACAACAACTGATTCCTTACCAGGATTTTAGTCTCTCAAACAGCCCGTTGCTCGTCTAGATTTATACTTGCAACGCTATTTCAATATTAGAAGCAGAATGGGGTTTCTTTAGGGATTTTCGTGTTTCTAGGGCTCGTGAGGAAAAGAACTGATGGTTTGTGTTTTTGATCCGTGTTATGATATAATTTTGAATAAAAATGTGTTTTTCTAACTTCTGAAGGTGAGGTGGGTAATAGATGGGTAATGGATTGAAATTTAAGTAGACAAAGTATAAATAATTAAACCACATATAGACAAAATAAAAATAAATCATACCATAAGTGAATTTACGGTAATTGTCCCTATTTAAAATCTTTGGAGAAATAATCAAAATTATCTTCTTTCCTTTTATTAATATTTTTTAATTTAAGAAAGCTGCCTATGGCTTTAGTAATTGCATATGAATTGGCACGCGCTTTATTGTATGGCGCGTGAACAGTGTCGTACGAGGAGATATGTGTTATATACTTATAGCGTGGCAATGACAAAAGGTGGCGTAGGATAGGGACTGTAAATTTGTAATTGTAAAATTGTTGGGACAAATTAACGAAAATGGGAAAAGGCTATTTCCACTGCCTTGATGAAAAGGAAAAAGGGAATAAAGATAATATGTGTTCTGATAAAAGAAGAAAGAGAAATAAAATTAATAAAATGTATTTTACACTTTAACCCCTTTAATTTATAAAAAAAATGAAGATATAAATGTAATTTTATACAAATAAAAACTTTTCAAAATAATAAGAATAATTTTATGAATTTTGATAGAAAATTTAAAAAAAACATTAGTAAGATTTATAAAAATATTTTCTCTCCACATTTTATTTTTCTTCTCTATTCTTTTTTACACAAACAAAAAACAACTAGTCATTTTTTTTTTCTTTCTTTCTCAACCCCTCAAACCAAACATTTCTTTTTGTTTTGCTGCAAATACACAATTTTTTTTTGTCTTTTATTATTATTGCACTGTATCTTGGTGGGGAAGTGATAAAACATAATGGATCACATAAAAAAAGTGATTCCCGAGTTCCTAAAATGACCACAAGAATCCTTTTTGTGTGCTTCTGTTTTCTGTTTTTGCGCAACAGACCATAAAACTAGGACAAGAACTTCCATTACAAGAAAACCTCATTTCAGGATATATTGGTCCACTTCACTTACTGCTCACCACTCACATTTGCTCCTTTTTACAATTCAAGGACCACATTGCCCTGACTCCAGTACTCAACTGTTACATCCACACATATATATTTCTGAGAGAAGTTTATGATATTTCTGAAACTCTTTGTGGATGTTCAAAATTGTAGTCAGTTTAAGTTCCAAAAAAAAAAATTGTAGTCAATTTTGATACCTTTAGGTCAAGATAGTTGGAATTCAACTCATTTTAACTCACTATAATTGAAATTCAATGTGCTAGGCATTATCCACTGTGCCAAACGAACCCCACCTTATTAAAAAAATGGTTGAAAATATGGACCATAAAAATGGGTAAGTAAACTGAGTGATTCATATTAGCCCCAGAAGAAAAAGACCCTAAAAAATTGGCATAAATCTGGTCAACAGAATGGGTTGGTGTTTAGACTCTGGAGCAACAAGTTTGACAAAAAAATTGACACACACAGTCTTACATAGAAATGGTAGCGCATTAAATTAGTAAACAAAAAGAAGCAGCTCTTTGTAGGAATCAAATAAATATGAATTGCTAATTTGACAGTAATTTAAAACCAATGGACCTGTCTAGAATTTTAGGATGTGGGTAGTTTTAACAATCAAATAAAACCAACGTTTCATCACATATATAGGCCGACCTAATTGATCACAATACACCATAGCTAGCTTAGCTTGGAAAAAAAAAGTGTTCTTAGGGTAGAACCAAAAATAATAGAAGCAATTATTTATAATTATGCACAAAACTGGACCTGTTATAATTGAGCTCTCATTCATGTTCATCATCAATCTTTAGTCCAGCATGGATGGTCCCCCTAGTGCATAATGTGATTCGCGTGAACACGCGCATGTTGTTAAAACTCATTCTTTTATACTACTCCTTCTATTGCCTATTGGTTCCTGCAAAAAATTTACCAGTAGTTGCTTGTCTTGTTGGGTTTTGTTTTACTTATTTATTTTTTACCATACTTTACGTAACAAGATAGTGATTTTTTTGGAAGGAAGGAGATGAATAAAAACACATACACAAAAGGGTTGGTCCGGTCGGAAAAAGACCAGAATCATTGTCTGAAACTTGCAGCGTTTTCAGCACTTAAGTAACAAGCAGGTAAGCCTCGTATAAAGCTGCTCATACTACTACATTTTTTTGGCCAAGAGATAACGCTATTTTACTTTTTACTTAATTTATAAATTTGTTTTGTTTTTGTTTTTATATTGTATTATTTGAGACCCACAGACGTATTGGGATTATGAACAATATTTATGGGGACCGGGATGATCATAACATAACCTTGGCCGTTGGATCATGTCTCTGCCGGTTCTCTTAAAGACATACCAGCGGTTGTCCGTTGAGACAGTAAACTGTAAACATACAGAGTCTTTTTTTACATTTGTCGAAACTGCAATGGTGCTATCGCTTACAAGATTCTCAATCGGGTTAATGGGCTAAGCTGCTTTCCTTTCCAAAGCGATGTGTGCCTTTAATTGCTGAGAATAGTAAAGGTGTAGTTTTATATTAAAATAAATGATATAAGATCAAATACTGAAATGAGTTTAAAAAATTTAAGGATAAAACACAAAAACCATTGATAAATTTCGAGAAGTATTATCCTTATAATATTTTTACAATAAATTTTATGTATCATGTTATTATTTGCTGCTTATTAGTAAGCAACAAAGTAATTTTAGTGGTAAATTTAAATTAAAAATCTGCAGTAATTTATCATCTAAAATTTATTATAAAATATTATAAATATAACACTTCTCATAAATTTTTGACCAATATCCTAATTTTAAGTACTCTTCAAAAATATCTCTTTTTTTTTTTTTTGGTAAAAGACGATGCATTAACAAAACTAAACAACTACGTAAGAGTCAGGATAGGTCTTGTTTACATACAATCCATTCATATTATCTTGAAAAGCATTCAAAACATCCCCAGGCGGACAGAGAAAATTAACGAAATCTAATTCCTGTTCCACCGCCATTCTTGCCAATAAATCTGCACATCGGTTAACTTGACAATAGCAACGCTCTGGATTCGTTAGAAGCATACCTTTCAAAAATATCAACACCACGGTCTATAATCTTTATCCATTAAAAAAAAAAAAAAAAAAACTAATTTGTAGTCAACTTACCAGTTATGTTACTCCTTGTATCATTACTCCCACCATGTATACGCAGCCAATAGGATGTATGGAATATTTGACATTAAATGAATTGAATCTTGTCGATAAACTTAGATCCCTTTGTATGTCTAACAACCGGTCTTGACTGCATGCTCACATTGAATGCATTGTGACCGTTATATATGCACAATAATGTGCTAAGGTATCAAATGGTAAGTGGATAACAACCATAGTTGGAGCTAGAATGAAGTAAAAAACTTGGAGGAGTACCGGGGGATCTTTTAAACAATATTAAGTGTCGTTTGCACTTACGAATCAAAATAAATATTATCTAAACTTATTGGTGGTATCTAATATTAGCCCAATCCTCATACGTAAGTTTTGTATTTTATAGTAAATATAAAAGGAAAAAGACTAGACCAACGTGTGGAATGTGAATGTTATGCATGTTTTAGTCACATAATTATTGGTAAAACAACAAGCACTCCTACATAAAATGGTGGATACGGCACAAGTAGCTTTAGTTGCAAATAGGTGAATTGAGATGGTAGTGATTGAAAATACTAGAGTAACAAACACAATTCATAAAACTAATATCATTTTAATGAGGTGGAGCCCATAATGTGACATAATTTTTTTTTTGGTTGATGATATATAAGTTTCATTTGTCATGACACGTATTTTTCATTCATATGTGTATATATCAAGTTTTTTGGAACGTATTTTAACCAAAAAAAAAAAAGATACATATTTCTCACTCTTACGTGAGACGACAATAAAAATATTTTTGGAACAATTTTGAAAGCACGGGACTAAAGTTTTAAAGTACATTGATGATTTTGAAACAAACATAAAAATTTGATGACAAAATATACAATTTAACCCCATACATATTGAATCATTAACGAAAAAGTAATCAAGTAATACTATGCCTGGAAGTTTGTATGCTCGAGCATTTAAGTGTATATCAAATTTAGTCTGATTATTACTTTGGTAAGATTCTTATATTAGGCCTTAAAAAAAATATGATTATATTTGGTTTATTCACAAGAAAAATAATCAAATCTTCTCAAAATATAATTAAATTTACAAATAGAATATGAAAGGGCTTTACCCATAATTTTTGAGAAATTTCGGTGACACACCTAAAATTATAACTTTGCCAACAGCTTGTCTATATAGCAAATTGTGGTTGGTGGAAAGATGATAGTGGGTCCATGTGAAGATACCCCTCTACCAACCACAACTCACCACATTGGCAAGTTGTGGACAAGGTTGTAGTTTTGGGTGTGGCACCTAATTTTTCATGATTTTTATGTGGCTTGGTAAAAATAAATAATAGGAGAATTAAGTCAAATTGGCATGCACATGTACAATCACATTTTCCAATATCAGGAATCAAAGTTCAAATGCATTGGTCGAAATTAAGCCTAGAAAAAAAAAATAACACAACAATTATCACAATTTTACTGCAATATATGATTTGTGAGTGATAAAATTGTAGATTCACAGCAAGTTGTGACAAAAATTATAACAATTGTTATGATTGTAAACTTACTCGTAAAACCCAGGGGGTTGGCCGAGTTGGTTGGGCTCTTAGTCTTAAGGTGCTTGTACTGGGTTCAACTGGATGTGCTCCCTAGTTCGAGTCCTACTACCTGGACTTTGAAAAGAATTTCTTGAACTGGCGCTTTACCTTTTCGTGGGCCTACCCGGCTCGAACAGTAATTAGTCTCATGTTGAAAACTTTAAGAAACACTGTGAAAAAAAAAAAAAAAAAAAAAAAAAACTACTCGTAACAAAAAAAAAATCCGCAAAATGCAAGTTGACAATTAAAAAAAAAAAAAAACATATTAGGAGCCGAATTTTGGATAAAGCAAATATGGACTCATTATTTTTTATTTTTTAAAGAGTTTTAATTTATTACGTTCACTTTTAATGATAATTTTTTATGATCAAAATACAACATTAATTAATTTTTGATATAAATAACGATCAAATCTTAAATATTTTATTTAATTATTAAAATTTTTATCCATTAAGTCAAACTAATTGAAACTCACCTATTTCTTAAAAAAAAAAAAATCCACCACCCATTTTTACTTTCCATTTACAACTCGTAGTAAACTGTAGCGAATAATTGTTCCAGAAACGTATTTCTTTTTAAAATTTAAAAATTTTGAAAGTATTTGCAGGTATAAATGTGCAATAAGAGCAAAGACAGCAAATCAGTAATCATAACACGTCAATAATGTGAAAAGACTCACCTTTCTCTTCTCCTCACAATCCAAAAACGCAGTACTAAAAAGGTGATTTTCATTAAGTTTGGTTTGGGCATCCGAGACACTCCCAACAAGTCGCATCAGATCAGCAACAATCTTAATCAAAGAGTCGCCCATTATTAAAGCCAAAATCCAGGTGGCGAAAATGGCTGTGTGAGGGGGCACTTAGCCCAATAAACATAGCATAAAAAAAGTGACACATGAGTCATGAGTTCATGCATGGAGCTTTATGCAGAGCAGAGCTTGCTAGGTGGTGTGAGAGACCCAGAAGACTTAGGTAGGCACAGCGAATAGACCTGTACCCTCATTTCAAAAAGCACAACCGGCGACTTCTACGCCGGTAGTGGCCGTCAGCTCCTGTTTTGCTGATGTGGCCCCAACTCTGAATCCGTGTCCAGCTTTTAGTATGGCTTTAATTTTTAATTTTTATGTACTACATTTTTTACTTTATTTATTTTTGTATGTTTATTTTTTTGGTCTAGTTAATGTATATCTTAACAAATTTATTTTGGAGAAAATTTTATGAAGAGTTTCAATAATTTTTTTTTCAAAAATAACATATACGATTGTGTGTCTTTAAAGCACACGTTAGTAAAATTCATGTTTTTTTTTTTTCACGAGCTTGGACTATTTTTTTAGAACAAAGCTTGAAAATAATCTCTTCAAACATTTAGTATATTTTTATATTGAGTGTGAATTTTAAAAATTTAATTGTTAAATTGCATGTTTTTATTATATTCGTTATATTTGTAAAATTTCAAGAAGATTAAAAATCAATTTGCTTTATCATCAAACAAATGTTAAAATTTTCAAGTTCGTGTGATCTTAAATTATGTATAAAATATAAGTTTATTGACTAAATGGTAAATAAGATCTTATTTAAACGAAATTTAATATACATATTAAGAACGTAAAGAATATGAAATTTAAAGGTTAGATTTTCAAAATTCACACTCAAAACAGATGTTCTTTGAGAAATTGTTAATAATTGGTGTTTTTTTAATAAATTATTTTAAGAAAATTTTGACACTATTTTCATGAAAAATATAAAAATTTATAAAAAAATTAATTACTTTTTTTCCATAAAATATTTTTAAGAGTATTTTTTAATCCAATGTGATTATAACATTAGTTAACTTGTCCCTTATTCTAAATATATAATTTTTAGTTTTTTTTAAAGTTAATTTTTAACTTTTTGTCGTATTACAAAAATGACCTCTCCCCAAGTTCGTACTTATAAAGCATTAACATCAAATGTATCAATCGCTAAATTCTAAATTTTTAGCATTTAATGGACCAAACACCAAAAATCATATTTTATGAGATATGCTAAATTTTAATTTCTTTTTTAAAACATGCTATAGTACCCTTCTATAAATGGGTACCAAGTTGTAAACAAAATTTAATATTTTTTAATACTGGAGAGATAAAGAGAAAGGTATTTTTGGATTAGATAAATAAAATGTTTTTTTTATTGGTTGTTTATGTTATTTTAAGATTAAAATTTAAATTAGACCCTCTAAGTTTGATTGAAATTTGTTTCAGATCCTTAACTTTACTTTTGTTTAATTTAGTCCTTTAAGTTTAAAATTTATTTAATCTAAGATTTTTGTCCAATTACGTCAAAAAAATGTTACTAAGCATGCAATTAACTAATTAAATTATTTTTTTAATACTCACATAAAAAATCTATAAAATATTTTTATGAATTTTATAGATTCTTTTATTTGATAAATATTTTTTAATGGTAATTTTTTATATAAAATTTGACACAAAAACTTAATTGAATAAATTTGAAATATAAGGATCTTAATTGAATGAGAATAAAATTAGATGATTGAAATGAATTTACAAAGTAAAATTTGCATTTTAACTTTATTTGATTGTGTTGTTGTAAGGACACAAATTGGGTGCTGGACTTAAGTTGTAATTTCAGAACCAGCCCAAAGAGTCCAAAACAATGAATTTATAGAGAGTGGGTTTCGAATCTAAGTTTATGGACGTTGGATAACACAAAGCTAAATCAGATTACAAAACACATGCATACTCTTTGTACGTGGATGAAAGCTCTCTTATATATTGATACCGAGGACAATCTTTGGTATTACCTTACAATTTCTCTCTTTTGTGTGTGTGTGTGTTCTCTTTCTAGCTGTCTCTCCCCTTCCCTTTCTTCTTCCTTCGCCTTTTATAGGCCTTCCTCCTTCTTCTCCTCCCCTCCACGTGCAGGTCGTATGCTTCTTTTAGATACTTGTCCCATCACCCCACTCTACCAAAGTCTTTGGCGGTGGGTCTAAAACTGAACTTCAATATTCAGGCGTCACTTCCTCATTAATGCGGCCAGAGTGATAGGTATAAAGCCTTCAATGCGGTGGTAGCAGTTTTATCGTTGATATCTTCTGTCACTCCTTTTCATCTTCTATTCTTGTTTTCTCAGCTTTTGTGTCCAAGGTCTTCACTATTGATACCCTTGAACTGCCAGATCATTCTCCTAATCCTCGGCAGCATATGGCCGAGGACGTTGCCATTCTCGGACATCATACCTCGGAATGCTCTGCTCATACATGGCATCTTTTTTACGTCACGTTACTTTACAGGCGGGCCTTCTTATGTCATCGGACCATCTATGCTGTTAGGTTGAACTTTATATTCTGCGAGAGTTCTTAGACCGGCCTAATACATACTTTGAGCCCGTTGGCACTATAGTTGTAATTTAAAAAAAAAAATTGATATTATAATAAAATAATGAAAGCAAATTTTTGTGTGTTATATACTTTTATTATCATTTGGGACAGCACATCCCCATTTGACAGGGGGACCATGTCAAAAACAAGGCATTTAATATTCCAGTCTTCACTCTTTCACAAAAGGGTGAATTGATCATGATTGATGATGGTAGTATGATATAGAAATTGTCCTTTGTTGGGGGATTTGAGATTTACTATCATTTATGTACTTTTTGAAATCTGAAATTTTTTTTTTAATTCATAATTCATGAAAATAGTTGTGTCTTTACTAGTTATTATATATATTTTTTTGGGAAAAGCTGGATTTCGTAATGATTGTGTGAGTTTTATTTTTTTTGTTACTTTTAAAGGGTTGAGACTTGAGAGAGATTCTAGTTTCCCATATACTAACATTTTGTTGCCACCTCGTGGGTGGATCTGAATTGATTTCAGTTTCCAGTGGCACTAGTTTGGGTAAACTAAAAAAATATCATTAGTAAATATTTATATCATATGCTTTTTTTTAATTCATAATTCATGAAAATAGTTGTGTCTTTACTAGTTATTATATATATTTTTTTGGGAAAAGCTGGATTTCGTAATGATTGTGTGAGTTTTATTTTTTTTGTTACTTTTAAAGGGTTGAGACTTGAGAGAGATTCTAGTTTCCCATATACTAACATTTTGTTGCCACCTCGTGGGTGGATCTGAATTGATTTCAGTTTCCAGTGGCACTAGTTTGGGTAAACTAAAAAAATATCATTAGTAAATATTTATATCATATGCTTTTTACATTTTTGGCTGTTGCATAAGGTTTCACTCTTATTGTTATTGAAGGAAATATAGCTTTTGAGAGGATATCACATTCGTCTAGTCAATTTATGTGCTGTAAGTTTCTTCTTTATTGATAGATAAAGTTAGATAAAGTTTATTCTTTACTGATAGATAAAGTTTTTGTTTACCCAAAAAAAGAAAAGATAGATAAAGTTTAAACTAAACAAATATGACTCCACGAATGATACAATTATGACAAAATTTTTAAAAGAAAAAGTTATATATGAATAAGCATATAAATTATTTTCATAAAAATATATAACGTATGTGAAAATAAAATAATGAGAACTATGATTTTATCCAAAAAGAAGAAGATGTACATTCCATTCCACAAACTGATACAGCTACATAAAGGTCGTCAATGGGCCGGGTCGGACCGACCCTGCTCATTTTCACTTGGCCCATGGGCACAATGGGCTGGGCATAATGGGCTATTAACTAATTAAAATTCAACCTTACCTGGGCCGACCTCAACCCATGACCCTGCCCATGGGCAATGCCCATTTTGTCTTTAGCAAGCTGGGCTATCGGATTGAGCCTAATGGGCTACCTATGAGCCTGTGTTAGTATATTATTTTATTATTTTTATAAGGAAAGAATCAATTTTTTATAAGGGAATAATCAATATATTTTTTTAAAGAAAAGAATTAAAGAATTTAATACTTAATTACAAATTTTTTTACATTCAAATCTATTTAATTTTTTGTTTTGTTGATGGAAACCTATTTAATTTTTTTTTATTAAGGATTTAAATAGTTTTTTATTTTATCTTTAATAAAAAAAAATGTCAGATGGTTAATTCAAATTTGCTAGACTACTAGAAAAATATATATTTAATAAACTAAGTTTTGCACAATTACTTTAAGTATCTTAGTGGTTGAGGGCTTAAGAAATTGCCCTATAATATCTCAAGATCAATCCTTCATACACTTCTTATATATTTTTGTTATGAATTATAAGTTATTGGGCTGAAAATAAAATAATGGAACTATGGGTTTCATCCATAAAAACTAACACACGGCCTAAGATGTTATAATAACCATTCCACAAACTGTTACAGCTACACATTTTTTATTCTTTAATGCAACTTGGGATCGAATCTCCTACAAGTAAAAGAAACAAATTGATATTTTAATTTTTAAATAAAAAACCATAATTACTGTGAATAGATTTTGTTAGACTAAATCAAGATAGTTAGACCGAATCCCCCGAGAGAGATATAATAAAGTTTCTGTACATGTGGTCCAACCTAACCGTTGTAGATTCATATATTTAGAATCTATAAATTATATATATGTTTTGATTGAGAATAAAATTTCTCTCTAAATTAGTTTGATTTGGAGAAAAATCTTTTAAATTTTTCTTATATCTTTTTATTAAATGTGAAATTTAAAAATCTAATAGTTGAAATTTTAAAAATATCAAAAATTAATAATGACATGTTTAAGTTTCAGATTTTTTGTAGTATAAGACCGGGAAAAAAAAATATTATCAATTAAATAGTAAATAATATTAATTTTAAATAAAATTTAATATGTACATCAAAAATATAAAAAATATTAAGTTTCAAGATTTATATGTTAAAGGTGGGAAAAAAAGGCTATGATTGAAACCCCATTATTGACTAATTAGTTGAAAGATTGACATTTTGATTTTTCAAGAAAGGAATACTGGTCAAACCAACGTTCAAGGCAGTCAAACGAGGAAGAGTTTGGTTTGGTCCAGTTGCAATGCGACGAAATGGATTTGCTAGGGCCCACAAAATATGGTTGAGAAATTAAAAATGGGGATTGATTGCACCCATCATAGGACCCGTGACGGCTATGCTATGCTATATATTGCTCTCTGGCCTCTGCTCTGCTCTATAAATATTACTTCACTCACTGTTCTTCTATCATATACCATCATATCTTCATCTTTGTTTATTTATTGATATGCAATGTCAATGTGATGTGAAATTCTTAATAATATTCTTGATAATTATTTATTATGGTGCTCTACTCCAATGATGCCCACGTTTTATATTTCATTATTATTATTGTTATTATATGCATTTCAGTTAGTCTAAGGTCAGACTTTGGAGGACTATACTCAGACCCAGACACCCTGTTTAAATGGGAGATGATCTGGGCACATATCCCTAAATTCGTGTGAGCACTGAGTACTCCGGGAATGTTGGGATTTTTTTTTTTTTCTTCAATAATTCAATGGTTAGGGAGAATGAATTTGATTTATAGAAATACACGCAGACTTGTGGAAGTAGTTTTATAGACATTTAAGTTGAAAATACAAAAAAAAAAAAAATCAATTGAATTATAAGATTCTTGACATTTAAATTTATAATTTTAATTTTTTATATTATTAATCAATAAATTGTATCAAAAATTGATTTTTAATTTAAAAATTACCTTGTTGGATATACACACAATGTTAAAGTCTCCTATTAAACATTAATAATAAGAATAAGTGGTTAATATAATATAATTTAACAAAAAATTTATAATATGAGATTAAACTTTTAAATCATAGTGTTCCCATTTAATCTTATATTACTTTCCAGTTTCCAACATACCTTAATAAAGGTGTGACAACTCATTCTCAAAAAAAAAAAAAAAAACACTCATTCTCAAAAAAGAGGAAAAAAAGAAAAAAAAAAAGGGAGGTGCGATAACCACCTTTGTACAAAAGCCGTTAATTGGGCTGCACAAGCCTTACCTTCAAGAATTCTGGTTGGGCTTAGCCCAATCCGTATAAGATTCAAACATTAACTGCAAGTGCAAAGCACACCTTTTGAAACAATACACACATAATATATATATATATATATATATATATGTATGTGTGTATGTATGTATACGTATAGGGGCGTAGCAATTTTCCACTTGCGGGCAGAATTATATATTTATATGCTAATCATAACTCATAATTAATACAATAATTATATTCTATATAAAATAGTCAAATTTAACATTTAATAATATTTTAAAACTCAAATAAGATAAAAAAAAAAATTGCTCAAGTTGCCATAAACATATAAAAGAATTTTTTAAAAAAGGCTTAGCATCTCCTATTAGAATTGTGCTTGATGATGACCATTCATAAAATAAATTCCATTCATTATCATTTTCATAGTGAAATTCTTAACAATCTTTCCCTTTTTCAAATTGGGAGGGGGATAAGACTTGAGAATGTTTCTTATCTCTAGCGTAACCTAAATTCTATTGTTGAAGCATATAAATGTTGGTACAACTTATAAGGCACCTAGATTCAAAAGGAAAACAAAAAATCAACTTAAAATATTTAAAAATGAGATTATGATAATGAGAGAAAAACATATGAGGAAAAAAAAAATTGTAAATATGAGAAAAGGATAAAATTTTGTGAAAAAATGATGATGATGATTGATGGGACCAGAATAAATGAATTTGAAGGCTAATAATGAAAAGAAAAACACACCAATTCGAGCAACGCAAATTACATTTAAAAATTGAAAACAATAGGAACAACGTCCTTCTTCTATTATTAGAAAAAATAAAAATAAAGACACCTAGAGATTAGGGATTTATAAGATTTTGGTAAAAGTCTAGGGATTTATAAGATTTTGGTAAAAGTGTATGTATTGTTTGAGTTGGGTCAACTTGAGAACTTAACTAAATATTGGAATTGTAAATGGCTAAATGCAATCATTGTTATATTTTAAAGGGAAATAACCTAAAAACTAACAATGAACAGATCTCTATGACATTTTTTTTTAAGGAAAGTCATTATCCAAAATCAGAGTAAAGAGAAAACTAAGCAAAACAACAGTAAAAAAAAATAAAAATATAGCATGAACTGTGAAGATGATGAATGTTTATGGCTAATCTATATATTACTAAAAGCTAAAGCATAGCGTTTAATGTTGCTGCTCTCACGTTGCGCCACATCAACTGCCATGTCATTTTTAAAAAAAATATATAATTTTTTCTACAATTTTAAATAGTTTTTACAATTTTCAGCCTTATAAATACAGCCCATTACTTATTTATTTACTTCCATTATCACTTTATAATAAATCCAGCCCACTACTTATTTATTTACATCCACTATCACCCTATAATAAATCTGTATAATTAATCTAACCCACCTTTTATTTATTTAGTTCCACTATCAAGCCCAACCCAAAGCCTTTTCGGTTCAATTTTAGGGTTTTGTGTGAGCCTTTTCAACTTAAAGAAAGAAGGGAAAAAAAAAAAAAAAAAAACCCGTTGAAGCCTTTCACGCTTTAGGTTTTTTTTTTTTTTTCTATAATTGTTTTTAACATTTATTTTTTTTAATATTTACACTTCTCCAACCTTTCTTTCTTCCTTACCATTTCATCTCCCCACTATTTTTCCAATCTTTCTCCCTCCCTTACCTTTTCATCTCCCCACTACCCTCCACATTAATATCATTCTTTCTCTTTCCCTTCATCTTCCTTTATTTTTGTCTCTTCTTATTCATACCTATTACTATAAATTTGTCACTATCTCTTCTATTCTATGCATAGCTTTCTCTCACAAAAAATGGTTCTCTCTCTCTCTCTCTCTCTCTCAATTTTTTGGTGGATTTTTTTCCCTGACATCTCTACTTTAGGTTGATAATTTTTTATATTCTTTAAACCTCTATTTTGGGTTAATGCAATTTAGTTTTGTTTCTTAAATTGTTGTTGTTGTTGTTTTTTTTTTTTTTTTTTTATTCTCTTTAATTGTTAAATGTTATCCTATTGCGTTCTAAAGAATATAATATTATTCTATTATATAGCATGATTTGGATAATTTGATATTTATTCTATTACATAGCATGATTTGGATAGTTTGGTATTTATTCTATTACATAGCATGATTTTTTATTGTGTTCAATTTAGATGATAAACTATAAGACTTTACTAATTTTTGTTTATTTTCCAATCCTTTGTGGTGGACAAAGTACTCTTAATAGTTGTATTGGAAGTACTCTATAATGCCACTCATTTAAAGAAAAGCAAAGGTTAGCCAAACGAAAATAATCGGATAGGTGACAAATTTTAACTTTTGCAATTTTATTTTAATTATTATTATTATTTTATAACAATGCATGTATAGAAATTTAATTCTTAGATTTTGCTAATAATTGTTTATTTGATAATATGTTTTGGGTGGCCGAAATTATAATTTCTACAAAGAAAATAACCTTAATAGATAGTCAAAAACAAAATTTTATCCTAATATTGGTTCAATTAATCATTGTTAAGTTTTATTAATTTTTTTTAGTTTACATTTTTTTGGTGTTTTAGATTGTTCCTATATTACATTTAAGATTGTTCCTATAATAAATAGAAATATATTTACAAATACATTACTCATTATTAGATTAGTTTAAATTGTAAAAAGAAAAATTAATAAAACTACCATAAAAATAATTATTACGCGCAATGCGCAGGTTTGCGGCTAGTTAGATATTTAAAACCAGAGACTATCTTCTATTCAATAGTTTGGAAACTCTAGGTTCATGGCATGTTCTGCAAGTTCTGCAAGTCGGTGGGCCACTTGGTTACTTTCTCCTTTATTATGATTTAAATTGAGTTAAGAGTAGTCTATACTCATGTATTAGGTGACCTATCCAACTATGCTAGTCCAATTTTCTTTTAATGACAGTAAGAAGGTTCAGTGAAATTTTTTGGAGGGGTTAATCATTATAATTTGTAGGGGCCCAATTTATTTTTGTATAGCACTATAAGAGGATTTCAAAAGTGGTGGTGGGGCCATGGCCCCCCAAGACTATATGTACCTCCGCCCCTGTGTGTGTGTGTGTGTTGAAAGTTTCTTGAATGTTCTTGATCTACACAACCAATATATGAAATGTGGGAGACGGGAATATAGAAACAACTTAATCACAACTTTATATATATGGAAAGGGTTTTATCTAGGTGGGTACAAGGATTTAGAGGGATGAACACTTAAGAAAAACTCTTCTCACTTTCTCTCTCTAATTACTTTCTCAATTTTTCTGAACCCCCCTCTTGTTGCCCTCCTATTCCTTTTATATGCAACCCTCTCCCTATCCATATGTTCTGCTATTAGCCGAATTTTAGGGGATATTTGTCTCATCAACACCTCTTCTTACCATTTATTGATCATGAAGGCAGACTTCTAGGGATGTCCTTAATGTTCAAGCCACTCAATTAGCATTTAATGTGGCTAACATTAGGTGAGAATGACCTTAAATGTGGAGGTGATTGTTAAATTGAACTTTGTGTTTTTCCTTACTTGCTCCTCAATAAAGTGGATAATAAAGGAGCTCTCGGTTAAACAAGTGGCAGATTGTTGATTCAAGCCACATGCTTCTTGGGAAGAGGGCTCCATGAATTACCTTGGTAATGAGCCCAACTAATCTACTTCCTAGGGGAGGTTCATTACTTTATTCATCCCTTCCTAGTTCTCGGCCAAGCTTGCTTTTCGGATGAGGTTCTTGTTCCTCAGAGTCCCCTCTCCCTCGATTAGGGTCTTTGGGGAAGACTTAGGTCCACTTTCCCATATTTTTTAATAGAAAGTTGATCATAAACGCATAAAAGGTAGAATAATTTAAAAACAATATTTTAAAAAAGTAATGTTAAGTGCACAATTTTTTTTATTCATAATTGTTTATATGGTTTTCTTTGTAATTGGAGTAATATTATTTTTACATCCACTACTACTAATATGCATCAATCATAATCTTACATATATTTATTTATTTAGATAATTGAGATATCTATATATTTTAATATTTATTTTGTTGTTAATAATCTACAAAAAGACAAAAATTGAATAATGAACAACCAGCTTTGCTAACACCTTTTTTTGTTTTTTTTGGATGAATCAAGACTTTATTAAACTACAACTGAACAATACAACGAGCTTCCTTCCTGATAACATTATCGAAACAGGAAGGACAACTGCCCAACACAAAAGAAACAAAAACTTTAACTTGGCCTCATTTCCATTTTGGGCAGATAGCTCGTGATTCTGCTTCTGTAAACTGCAATCAATCAAAGTTCAGTGCTGCTGATTCTTCAACAAAATCTTATTGCACAATGGTAGTTTCTACTCTGATTTATCATTGTTTTAATTATTGACTTTGTTTTTGTTTATTCTTTTTTCCTGGGTATGAAATAGAGTATGAACTATGAAAGAATACTAAAACCATATTTTGTGTTTGAGCAAATTACACGTATCCCAGTTGTCAAATTATAGTCACGAGTAAAAATTCTATACTAGTTTATGCAGGGAGAGGGAGGGAGGGATTATGTGCTTGTTTAATGTGTGTGCAACTCACTACTCAGCACAAGAACAGAAAAGTAGAAATTCTGGGGCAGGGTAACACTAACACACTTGTTATATTGAGAGAATTCTATAATACTTTTGTGGGATTTTATGATGTCATCATTTATGTTATACGTGTCCCAGAATTTATATGGGGGTGGTTAAGCAGTGTATGCAATATTGCTGGATTAGTTTTGTTTTTCATGGACATTCACTTATTACCCAGAAGAGGAAAATCCCATCTTCAAAAAACATCCATGTATGCTCTTTTAACAAACATATGGCTGGCTTCAAAGTGAATATCGCTACCCGGATAAGAGAGGTGATAGAATATTTAATGTAAGATATCAGTAATGGATGCATGAATTCGAACTTCTTGGAATGGGTTAGTGAGTGAAGTTTAGAGATTCCTTTAGTGGCCTTCTCATTGATGGAATTAAGAATTTAAATACAGTCTGTTATGACAATCTCGTTAATATTAGGAACAATTGTAAGAAAAAAAAGTGAACTGAATTTGAGGTTTAGGACTTCCTATTGGAATGAATTAGGTTGATATTTTTGTTTCAGAGAATTTTTTTAGTGAGGTCAAGAATGCATAAATGTGGGTTTCAATTTTCCCCCACCAATCATTTTCTCTTTTTCTCCTTTTATGCTCTTCCATTACCTTTGATATTCAAGAAGGATATGGTTGCTGATCACTTTAATAGAAATTCAATCAAACAGCGAGGAAGGCCTCAAAGATACACCATTGAAAGATCTCGACTGTCTTCCTTTGGTTTTGTCTTCATTATTTCCCTTCTTTTCCTTTTGAGTTATTTCATCAAATCTCTATAAGGTTGGCAAGAGTATAGTTCCCATCTATAAAGTTTGTATCACTAATTCCCTTTTTGACAAATGAACCTTCATCTGAAGAAACGTGAGAACTATTAATTGGCTGCTAGGTCCTGTGATATATGTACTTTTTTGTTTCACTCTCAAGGCCACCACATTCTCTACTCAAAGTGTGCATTTCTCTTTAAGAATCTAGTGTGACATGAATGGACCTCAATCGCCAGAAACCTTGCATAACGTATTTTGTCAATACAAGCAAGAAAGATAGGGAAGACAGTAAGTGTTTGTGGGTGTGAAGAAACTTATCAAAAAAAAAAAATGTAAAATGAGGACTAGGGTATAGCAATTGACAACCTTAGCATTCATGTTTACGATATATTTTGCTATTCCTCTTCAAGCTTCTTGTATGTGACCCATATAATCCCTCTCTATCCCCCCCCCCCCCCCCCCCTTGCAATCCAGAAAGATTGGGTGGAGCTGGATGTGCATTATTCTTGAACCTGAATTTATTACTTAGAATTATGTTTATGTAGGATATTCTGAATCTATACATACATATATATTAAAGACAAAGTTTAGAGAAAGTCCAATTAGAATTTGAAATTAAAATCCAATTTTGTGCTGTGTCTAAATTTATGTGGAAAACACACTATTAGGGGTGTCAATTCGGGTTAGCGAGTCGGGTTCGTGTCGTGTCGAGGTAGAGGTATTTGACTAAATTACTCAACCCTAACCTGACCCATTTAATAATCGTGTCATGATCCTTCAACTCTAACCCGACCTGTTAATAAGGCGGGTTGACCTGACTCAATCCATTTGACACGCTTAATAAATGAGTTGTTGGGTTGACACGAATGTAACACAACACATTTCAACCTGTAAAATATTAGATCCTTCAACCTTAACCCGACTTGTCAATAAGGCGGGTTGACCTGACTCAATCCATTTGACACGCTTAATAAATGAGTCGTTGGGTTGACATGAATGTAACACAGCACATTTCAACCTGCAAAATATTAGATATAACATCCATCTAGAAATAATTTTTTTTTACATTTCAAAAAGCAGTGCATACACTTCAAGTCTTCAACCCACATTCAAAATAATATAATTCAACAAAAATATAACATTTATCTAGAAATAAGTTCTTTACACTCTAAAAGAAATGCATACACTTCAACCCAAATTCAAAATAACAAATTTTAACAAAAATAAAATAACATAGTTCAACAAAAATATAATATCCTTGGAACTCGCCAAATGCTAAGTATCAATATTGAAAGAATTTGAGCAAACAGTAGACTAATCCTGACTATGACCACGATTATCATCCCTATATTCTTTGTTGATGTCCAAATTCATAACATCTTCCACAAGCTCATCCAATTCATTTGTGCAAGTTCAATGCCCAATATATATATATATATATATATATATTAGTAGTTTTAGGGTCTGTAAAGTTTCAATTTTCAATTATATCCTTTGTAAATTTTTGTAATTTCTCACTTTTCTTTTTAAATTTAAAATATATGTTAGGTATAAAAGGTATTTGACAAATCTAAAATAAAATAAATATTTATTTATTATACGAGTTAAATGGGTTGTGTTAAGTGGGTCATTTCGGGTTGACACAAATAAATTGGCGTGTCAAATGTGTCTATTACGGGTTACGCAGGTTGACCGGCTTATGACACATTTCTTATCGCGTCGCTTACGGGTTGACCCATTTATGACCTAAATCCATTAAGGCCCAACCCTAATCCGAAAAAAATCGTGTTGGGTTCGTGTCGTGTTCACGGGTTGGGTCGAACATTGACACCCCTACACACTATAACGATCTAGTTAAGTTTGTGCCATGTGTCCACTTAAGTTTTTAAATTTTGTGCAAAGTGAGTTAATAAGTGCAAAATATTAAGAATCTAATATTAATAAACTATAAAATCTATAAAAAAAAAAAATCACCACATGGTTTATGCTATTAAAAATTAGAAAAAAAAATGATCATAAGTAGTATTAGATTTAGGTAAGAATTTTAATATGAGACTAATTATGTTTATTTTTTAAAAATAATTTGCCTAATTAATTATATTTTTATGATAAAAATTGTATATAATTTTAAATATATCTATACATATGCATTAATGCATATGTTACATGCTATTTTTTAATTATTTATATTTTTATAATAAAAATTGTGTTTAATTTTAAATGCATCAATGCGTTTGCATGGATTACATGCTAGTTCTAGATATGGCAAATGATGGGTGAGAGAGAGAAAGACTATAGCTGGATGTCTAACATTTGTGGACCTCAGTTTATGTTAAGGTGTGTTTATATCAAGAGCCTTGTAATTCAATTGGTTAACACCTCATGATATTTCCAAAGTAGAGATCCAAGGTTTAAATCTTCCCTCCCCAACTATTGAATTATCAGAAATAAAATAAAATTTTAGAGATTAAATTCTATAAGAATGTGCTATAAAACTCAAGTTTTACAACCTCTAATCTTAACATGCCATATCATCATATCATATATTAAAGAATAGGCTCAACCACACTCAGTCAATTCTAATACCCATCTAAAAATCCAACCCAATTGTGAGTTTATTGAAATGTTATTAGATGTGGTAAGATGCATTGAATTTTTATATAAAAAGCTGATGTATTGAGATGTTAAGGTCTGCATATGTAAAATTTATTCAGAACAAAGGTTCTTTCCCCAAATGTCTAGATTGTGACAAAATGATGAGTACAACTAACAAACATGTTCGGTTGTTTGCGACTCCTTGGCCATTGGGGAATAACATCCAAATGGGATATAAATTTCTACTCAACAAGACTCCTTTCAGTGATTTTGTTGTTTTCATCCTTCTCAATGTGTCCTTTATCTTGGTTATCCTAATTCTTTGAACAAGCTTTCAGTTTCTATCCTTAATTGGATTACTCAGTTTGTTTTAATTTCCCGTGTGGCTTCTATTAAAATTTTTATCAAAACAACTCTTCCATCTCTTCTTTCTTTATTAGAGCAATTTGATCTTCATCTTAATGTGCTTGATACCATTCAAGTCTCTTGTTTTCCTTTCCATTGTCTTAGGAAATTTATAAATATTCTTTGATTCATACTTCACCTCAAATTTACTATATAATTCTTCATGAGCCTTAAACAAACCTTTCGGACTGCCTTTTCATTCCCTTCCTAGCCATTTTATAATATTCATCAGTGAAATTGTCTCTATATCTAGGTAGGCTTCTACAGCCGTTGCTCTTTTATCTAATTGCCACTTGGATTTCCTCATTCCACCACCAAGTCTCTTTAGTTGGTAGCTCGCACATCCTTAAGATTCTTCAGATACTTCTTAACCGCGCTTTTAATACAACTAGCTATTTCATTCAAAATCTTATTGAAGTTTTCTTAGTTTTATGAAGTTTGAAATGGTTGGCCAAGTCTTATGACTGCTGCATTAAAGAGGAGCAGTTTGATTCAACTTTAGGGTGGCATATGGGCAAGGGAAGGCAAAAAAGATGGAATGAAATGAATAAACATGATGGCCTAGAGGTAGGGTTGAAATGGCCCTATACGTAGACATGGCAAAACGGGTCAAAATTTTCTGACCCGACCCGATTCAACCTGAAAAATACTTGACCCGAACCCGATTTCTTTGACCCGAAACAAAAACGGGTTGACTCATAACCCGACCCGAGTTTTTCGAGTTTTTTGCGAGTCAACCCGACCCGACCCGCAACTCGACCCCGACCCGAACCCGAATCACTTTAAAAAAAAAAAATTTTGGGTAAAAAAAAAAGTAAAATTAAGACAATAATAGCTTAATTGTTTATTGTGAGTTTTAAGGAAACAATTGATACATTTACATATGCAAATTAATTGAAAGATAAAAAGTTGAGCATTCTGTAATAAGTAAAGATTTTTAGATGTTAAATAACAAAGTACATGTCAAGATAATATGGTTACAGTAGAGTTAAAAATATATATTTAAAATTGTAGACATGTGTGAGAAACATTTATAAGTGTAAAAATAGTGAAGCCAAAGTATCAAATTAGTATAATTATGAATGCTTAGACTCATTTTTTAACAATTTATATTCAAAATAAATAGTTTTTCAAAATAAATTATGATATTTTCTAGAGTGTGTGTTACTTAATAATGATATAATATTCATAAAAGAGATCATGTATAAATAAGTAAGCAATCCAATTTTAATGTATATCTCAAATTGAAATAGAGTGCCAACCACAATTGATAATAGATTATAAAATTAATTTTCAATATTGTAAATTTCTTATATGTTTTTATTTTTTATCAAATGAGTTATTCAATGAGTCATTTGTAATTTTATTTTATATTTTGGAATGTTGATATTGTGTAGAAATAAAACATGTGTATTTGTTTTACTTATGTTTGTGTTATTTTGTTGTAGATAGCAATGTTAGGATTTGTATAATTTTAAAATTATTGAATAAGTATTAATAAGTTTAACTGAATTCATTCTTGATATAAATGGTGAAGTCAAAATAATGTATTTTACATAAAATAATTTGTTACATAACTTTTCAAATGACAAATATATGTTATTTTATTTATAAAAAAAAAAATTCATGTGAAAAATACGGGTCAACCCGACCCGCAACCTGATTGACCCGAACCCATTTTAACCCGCTTAAGATGACCCATTTTTACCCGTGACCTATTTGACCCGACCCGACCCGGCCCGATCCACCCGTTTTGCCATGTCTACTTATACGGAGTTGTCTGCCAATTGTGGATTAATTGGTGGACTTCAAATAATTATGACAGGAGACTTTGTCGAGTTTACGAGTGATGTGGTGCCTGTGGCACTGTTAAAACTTAAAAACCATAGTGCTCTATGAAGGCTCGTTGGTCGTTTTGGAGCCTTCATAGTTGGAAAGTCATCACAAATGATAACTAGAATCATTTTATGACACTTGGGACTTTCATTGGCAGAACTCTGAGATTCAGACAGATTTTGCGTGTTTTTGGAGCCTTCATGGTTGGAAAGTCATCCCGGTTGATGACTAGAATCATTTTATGATACTTGAACTTTAATTCTGGCAAAAATCAAGCTTCAGAAGAATTTTGGGTGTCACTTTGGTTGTCTGTTGAAAGTATACTGGTGCCATGTTCCAATTGGTGTTATTAAAATTTTCAGAATACACGTGAATGGAGTGATGCTAATGGGATAGTGTAGTAAGTAATGAAATTTCAAATGCTGAACTTTTGTGTTATGATCTTATAGTAAACAATAGTTTGATAGAAGTATTAAAAATCTTTTGATATATGCTGAGATGGTAACAATGCTCTATACATTTATCTTTTCAAGTGAATCTGCCCATCTTCTAAACTTTCTTATGTTACTGCCTTCTGAAACTGCCAATCCAATCCCATTACTTCCTCCACACCCAACGCCTACATAATACAATCTCCATTTATCTACATTATCCTTCATCTGAATCAGACATGGGGATCCCACTCCTTTGTTATCCCATCCATCTTCTTCCGAAGGCTTAAGAACAGGGTCTTCTTGAAGCCTCTTCCAATTATTCAGCCCATCTGGGGATACTGCAAGCCCAATACACGTTATTCCATCTGCAGAAACTCCCTCATATGCCATCAAATAGTTTCCTTCTTTGCATTTTCTCACCACACAAGCATTCTTGATCCCAAGCTCATCAAAAGAACCTTTTGCTCCCCCTCCAATGATCTTCCCCAGTTTCACCCATCTGATTCCATCTCTGGATCTTGCAATTCCAAGAGCATACTGTCCACGTTCCACATCATATGAATGATAATACATCCTGAAGTCCTTGTTGCTGTGCACTACAACGTGAGGTGCAGCAATAAACAAAGAATCCCACTCCTTGTCTGATCCCACATCTAACAAAGCTCCACTGTGGTGGTCCCCTTCAATTCTGGCCCAGTGCCTACCATCTTGGCTGCATGCCAGCCCCGGCAGTGACTTGAAAATTTTGCCAATTTTACGACTTTCGTCTTTCTTGTCTCCACCATGGACTCTTTCTGGGTTCTGTAAAATGCTTGGAGCTCCTGGTAAGTTAACTTCTTCAGAACTATATCCTGTGTAATAAAGCCAGTAAACAGCGCTGAACGTTTGGCTGCTCAAAATAACCATCTCAGAAGGCCTGATACCATCTGTGTCAAAAGCCCACCAATTTTTGCTGCAATTCATCACCAAACCTGCATCCCCGGATGATCTAACATGCTCTTCTTCTCTATCCCAATGGATTCCGTTGCTTGAAACTGCTAATCCTATGGATTCGGAAGTGTTGTTAATATCAGACCTTCCATGGTACCACATGTACCACCTTTCCTCGTTGTCTCCAAGGTATTTTTTCACAACCGGTGAGCCAATCTCTGCACTATCCCAGCAGTTTTTGGGACCCAATTCATGCACCAGACCTCTAGAATAAGTAGATGCTAGTGCTTGATTTGGTGTAGTAATTGCCAAATGTTGGGATTTGGAACTTGAATCCCGTTCAATGGCAGGATTCTTGCTTGTTGCGTTGTTGCTGTCAATGCCTGGTTTTGTGGAGCACCGAGTGAGAAAGAAGATGCTGTTTTTAAACTTAGGACATGGACCTCTTTGGTGGCCTGAAAAGCTTCTAAATGAAGATGTGCCAGAGGCATAGAGAGCAAGTGTTTGTTGTAGAGTAGAAGGCCATAAAGGTTGGATTAGATATGCTGTGTTCAGCATTCTTCCTGCAGCAAGGACACCAACTGCTCTGATCCTTCTGACTGCTGCTGTGTCTGTAAGGTGTAAACAGGTGGGCAAGAAGAAATTGGATTGATATCAAAGGCAGAATCAGATACAAATTAAGCAGTGCCACATTCATATGGATTTTATATGAAGAAAAGAATTTCAGTTTGGGCTATTTGATAATTTACCCCAAGATTTTCTGTATCTGTAAATAGATCCTCTCATAATGTTAATTTATTCAAATACATCATTGTGACCTCTGGAGCTTGCTTGAGATTACTTTTTAACCCATTTTAACTTCAAAGTATATAGGGTTAGGAAACAAACACGAATACGGATACAAGTATGGGTATGGATACGACACAACATTTTCTATAAAAAAAATAGGACACAGATATGGCGGGACATGTCTATTGAATATTTATTAGATATATTTTTAGTTATATTTTCTATATATTGTTAAACATTTTTTTTAATAAATGTTAAGTATATATTAATTTAAGTGTAATAATGGATAATAAAGTGTATCCAAAATATTAAATGATGTTTAGAAATTAAATACAAACAAAAAATAAAAATATTTATTATTTTTCATATGCACCATTGTTTTTTTTTTTGTCTTTTTTTTTTTTTTTTTGCTGTAAAATAGAATTCTACTCTAACCTAAATTATTTTTTTTTAAATGATGTTTTTTATTTTCCTACTCTAAGATAGAAATTAATTGATGCTCTTTTATTTTTTTTATATGCCTTAGAATATTCGTTTGTGAGGAGGGAATGGATTGGAAATTTGGAATGAAGAAATATTTTTAGCATATTCTTATATTTCTTTATTTGAGAGTTTTAATAGAGGGAATAGAAGGTCTATTCATTTGTTTAGGAGTTTAAGTGAGAAAGAATGAAATAGTTAGGAGGGAATACTCATTCATCCATCCATTTTCCCTTAAAATTTCAAATTTTTATTCTGCCAAAATTGGGAGGATGGGGTGAATGAATTTAGCTTTAATGAAATTTTTGTTAAAACTCCTAAAATACTCCTTTAATATCAGCCCTTTTTACCCATCAAGACAATTTTTTTTTTCTCACTTAGCAGTTAAAAAAAAAAAAATAAGGCTATCATTTTTGCACCCTACTGCTCACGTTATTATTGCCCATTCTTTGCTTATTATTGCCCATTCTTTGCAAAGCGAAGCTGCTGCTGTTCATCAAATTTTCGGTAAGCCACCTATTGTCTACTAGTCTTTCTTTTTCTTTGTCTGCAATTCTTTGCAATTTTCGGTTAGTGCTCACAAGTCTTTCTTTTTCTTTTTCTTTGTCTGCTAGTCTTTTATACTGACTACAAATATTTGGTGGGTTTTTCAAGTCTTACTTTGTCTTTTCTAACCATGAGGATTTTGCCATGAAGAGTGAAATATATTGTCTTCTATATTGCTTTGTGGGTAGTCTTTTATATTTGCAGAGTTGGATTTATTTGCCAACTTCAGATTTGCTTTATTTTATTATTTTGTTTTGTTTTGGCAAGACTAGTTAAAAGATTTTTTTTCTTTTTGCATTTTTAGACAATTTTTATTTTGTTGAAACTAAATATGTGATGTGAGAATTGCTTTACAACATAGAAATATAAATAACTTGATTTGTAGCTACAATAAATTTTCTTTTTCCATAAACTAGAATCATTTTTTATATTCTTTAAAATGAGGGGTATAATAGTAATATTATTATAAAATAATTCAATTTCATTCCATTCCTTCCAATGTCACTCTCAAATAATGTTACTTACATTCTATTCCATTCCTTTATTTTATAACATCCAAACAAGAATTTTAAATTTCATTCCTAAATATATTCCATTCAATTCCTTTATAAACTCCCAAACAGAGCCTAAGTATATATGTGTATGAAGCTCCCTCTTAGAGACTTAAATCGTAACCTTTGTCTCCCCACATTCAACAAGCACTTATACTTGTGGAGTGACTATTACTCCACAAGTGGTATATGCATTGTTGCTATTTAAGCATGAATGTTCTTTTTTTTGGGGGGGGGGGGGTGAAAAGGTATTCAATTCATTTTGTTTTTGTGTTCTAGCTGTGTTGCACAAATTTTTTTTATTATAAAATGACACAACTGGGACACACATGCAAAAGTGTCTCAAGTGTGTCGAGTGTTTAACACGGGTACAACACCCTAAATGAAGTGTCTGTGCTTCATAGATATAGGGTAAATAACATTCTTTAATTTATTTGTTTCAACATTAGCATTTTTTGGAAAATGAATTATTTTTCAAAAAGTATTTTTTAGAAAATTATTTCATTTTCTTAGGTTTGATAGTGACCTTAAAATGAGTTGGAAAATTAGTTTTTAACTTCTTTTATTTAGTTTCGCATGATATAGAGTAGTTTTCTAGAAAATTTCAGTAGAAAACAACTCTATTTTATGCTAAGCTAAATAAGGGAACTATGGAAGTTAAAAGATTGTTTTCCTTTGAATCATCTTTTTTTTTTTAATTGAAACAAACGAAGCTTTGGGTAAATTGCATCTTCAATATGAGATCACTTGATAAGCATGTGAAAGTTAAGGTTTGATAGGATGGAAAATTCGGTAATTGGGAATGTGGGATGTTTCAACTAATCACATAATTTAGGGGGTTTGATTGCTCAAATTTATAGTTTAGAGGGAATACCCTAGGGTTGGAAAGTGAAGTGCCATTTTAACATTGTAGAAAGGGCAAATATTGTAGAAAATTTAGATTCTGTGAAGTTATTAGAAAATTCCAAATGCTAGGGGTTTATTCTGAAATAGAAGACATTCACCTGTACTTGTCCAAAAATTCCAAAAATCTCTCAATTTCTCTCCTTGTACTTGTCCTCCTATCTACTTTTCTTCCCTTCCCCCTATATTTCCCCAATTGATAATGTTGGTTGCTTCTACCTGTCAAATGTCCAAGGCAAGACCTTAGTTTGGGTGGGTTGACTCAATTAGATCAATCTGTTTAGTTGAAATATAATATTGTTAACAAGATGTTTTGCTTGGTATCCAAAACGTTTAACATGTCTTTAGACCTTGTGTGAACTAATAACACCAATGTCAGCTTGATTTTTCTTCTCTCCTCCCTTTTTCTCTGTAATAAGAGAAGAATCTCATTGTATAATGCTGAAGAGAGACAACAAAATTTGAAGGGGACAAGATATACAAAGAGATCCCATATCCACCTGCTATGTCTTGTTCTCTTCAAATTTTGTCTACTAATTTACCTTTGTCTTGCTTTAAATTAGGGAATAAACTATGAGACAAGGATCACATGCTATACATGTTTGGTCAATAATTTGTTGAATAGCTATATTCATGTCATCGCCTCTAGACTCTAGAGTACTGGACTATTTACAACTAGAAATAACTCAATTCATGATCTTATTTGTCAGGATTTGATCTGTCTATCTGAAACCAATTACTCTGGACCAGATGTGTTTGCACACGTCTTATGAGTTGAAATACTACACACGACAATAAATATCATCCTCACATCAAACTTTTCTGGGCTTTGTACTCTTCTAATGAACCCTTGACTTAGGGTTGAGGAATGATGTTCAAACTTCAACCTAACTTTCATAAATAAAGCTATGGACGGATGGGTGAAGAACTTATTAATTGAGATTTGTCGATATCCAAAAGATTTGTGCTCCTGTAACACGACTTGATGGCCACGGCAAATATTAGTCTACCTCAAGGTTTATATAATGTACTAGCTGTGAAATAGTATGTCGTGCATGGTAATTATTTTTATAGTGATTTTATTTATTTATTTTTTTATAATTTACACTAATTTAATAAAAAATAATTTATTTCATATTATAGGAACAATCATAAATGTAATATAAGAATAATCATAAATCATAAATATAAATATTGTCGTACTAAAATGAAAAAAATACAATTTTCTTAAGAAATTCAAAAGGCAAGTTAATGAAAATATTTATTTTTTAATAAAAGTTATTTATAACATTTTTTGAATTATTAAAAAGAAGATAAAATTTGGAAATTTATCTTTTAGTTTTAAACAAACTTTCTCAAACCTTATTTTTTCTGCCTACAATCCAAAACACTGAAAAATGTAACTAAGAAAATTAATAAAATTAACAATGATTATTGGACCAATTAGGAAAAAAAATTTGTTATTGATAATTTATTAAGGCCATTTTCTTTGTAGAAATTGTAATTTCATCCAAAACATATTATCAAAAAAACAATTATTAATAAAATCTAATAATTAAATTTCTATATATGCATGGTTATAAAATAATAATAACAATTAAAGTAAAATTGCAAAAGCTAAAATTTGTCACCCATTTGATTATTTTCGTTTGGCTAACATTTGCTTTTCTCTAAATAAATGACATTATAAAGTACTTTTAATACAACTATTAAGAATATTTTGTCCACCAAAAAGGATTAAAAAATTAACAAAAATTAGTAAAGTATCATAGTTTAACATCTAAATTGAGTACTATAAAAAATCATGATGTGTAATAGCATAAATACCAAATTACAATAAATACCAAATTATTCAAATCATGCTATATAATAGAATAATATCATATTTTTATACACTATATTTAATTCTTTATAACGTAATAGGATAAAATTTAACAATCAAAGAGAACAAAAAAAAAAAAAAAACAATAAATACCAAATTATCTAAATCATACTATGTAATATAATAATATATATTTTTATATGCTATATTTAATTTTTTATAGCGCAATAGGATAAAATTTAACAATCAAAGAGAACAAAAAAATAACAATTAAAAAAAACAATAAATACCAAATTTTCCAAATCATGCTTTTTAATATAATAATATTATATTTTTATATGTTATATTTAATTCTTTTTATCGCAATAAGATAAAATTTAACAATTAAAGAGAACAAAAAAAACAACAATTAAAAAAAAAAAAACTAAATCGCAATAACTTAAAGTAGAGTTTTAAAAAATATAAAAAATTATCAACCTAAATTAGAGATACAAGAAAAAAAAATCCACTAAAAAGAGAGAGAGAGAGAGAGAGAGAGAGAGAGAGCATTTTTTTTTTAAATGAGGGAAAACTATGCATAGAATGGAAGAGATAGTGACGAATTTATAGTAAGCAGATGTGAATAAGAAGAGACAAAAATAAAAGAAGATGAAGGGAAAGAGGAAAAATGATATTAACGTAGAAGGTAGTGGGGGGATGAAAAGATAAGGGAGGGAAAAAGGTTGGAGAAGATTAAATATTAATAAAATAAATATTAAACACATTAATAAGAAAATTGAAAAGAAAAAATATAATGACATGTAGGCTGATGTGGTTCAACTAGAGCGTAGCAATAATGAATGCTACGCTTTAGTTTTTAGATATATATATATATATATATATATATATATAGATATAGATGATATGCTTGTGAAATCTATTATGTTATATCCACATTTCATTGTCACAAAAAATATCCCTTGACTCTTCAATCTTATAGGCAGCAATTGCTCTAACAACTGTTAAAACGACATGTGATTAATGCTTAATAATAAAAGTAGCATAAGCATTACCGTGTCAATGTAGACACCTCATTTCATTCCAGTTTTAAGTCGAGGTCCTCAACTCCATGATGAAGAATCAAATCATTATCAAAATGATTAGTATCATGTGTAAAGTCCAATTTGTGACCTACACAAACCCAAGTTTTAGCCCAAAATCCTTTTTCTAGGCCAATCGCAAAACTGTCCAAATCGGCTAACACTAGGAATTGGTTGCCATGGTTTGGAAAGATAGTGACCATAAATGAGAATTAAATCATTTGTCAACTATTTCATAAGTCAAATTTTGGAAGATAGTGGTATTTAGAAATTAATTTGTTTTGAAGTTGAGAAGGAAATTTGGCAAGTAATAAAAGATGATTGGGGTGCTAAATGCTAAGATTGGGTCACGCTCTTGAATGAGAAAGGAAATAAGTGGTCATGGTTTTAATTGAGGTAATATGCAATAAATAGGTGTATGTATATTCCATCATATATCTTTGATGCAATGGTCATTCTACAAGTATAAATGCTTGTGGGATATAGGAAGGGGGAGTAAGGGCTGGGGGTTCAAGTCTCTTTGAGAGAGTTTCACTCGCATATACACTTAAATTAAGTTAGAGTAGAATTTCTATCTTGTATATAAAAAAAAATATTTAGTTTGAATTTAAATTTATACCCTTTTTTAACTGCATTTGAATCTAAACTTTAAACACTTGGATTTTTTGAATTAAATGCCAATAGGGATTAGTCATATACCTAAGATTAATTTTCATGATCAATTCTTTCCGTCTACAGTGTGCTTAATTAATTGTCATATTTAAATACTGGTTGCGTGCTAGCATTGATGTTCACATGTTTAATTAATTATCACATGCTTTATTACTTGTTACATGTTCGATTAACTATCACTTGTTTTAATTAATAGTCGTGTGCTAAATTTATTGCTACATCCTTGATCCACTAGAACATGTTTAGTTAATGGTTGTATCAAGCATAAGACAAGCTTACATGCTTTGATGATCACATGTCCGACTTGATGCTTACATGTGTATATATTTACATATTAACATGCTTGGATGTTAATATGTTTTGATGTTTGTATTCTCACATATTCATATCCTTACATGTTCACATGCTTGCGTGTTTACATGCTTGGATGTTTATATGCATACATGCCTATATACTCACATGCTTGTTAAGACCCACATGATAAGACCTTATATAACTACAACTCTCTCTCTCTCTCTCTCTCTCTCTCTCTTGCACACCTCATCTTTTTCTTTCTTTCTTTTCCTTCCTTCTCTTTCATGTTACGTCTCTCCTCTAATAGTATTAAGAAAATAATTATACATGTCAAAAAGTTACCACTTAAAAAAAAAAAAAAACACAAATACCAAACACACAATTATATATTTTCACATTTTAAAATATGTTGTTGGAAATATGGTACCAAACACATTTTTTTTTGCATTATAAATACTTTAAACACGTATTTTTACAATACTTTTTAAACTACAATTTTCACATCATTTTGAACAATAATACTTAAAGGCTACTACCAAATAGCCCCAAGGAACTTGTCGTTTAAAAAAGTAGAAAATACTAAGGTAAGAGCAACCGTATTAGACAGTAGAAAATAGAAAAGGAGACTAGTTTTACCCATTTTACCCAAAAAAACACCCACATTAGTGCTTGCATAAGTTTGTATCCAAAAGTGCTACAGTAACCATGCACATATGCACGGTTACTGTAGCTTTCTATATACTATTTTAATATTTTTCTCTCCCCTTACAGTCTCTCTCTTCCCTTGACTCTCTCTCTCTTCAACCCATAATCTCTACAACTAATCAACACAACCTAGCATCGCCAACCACACACAAACCCGCCACTGCAACCCAACATCGCAACCCAGCACCACCAACCACCACCATCGTAGCCCAGCACTGCCAACCACCACCATCACAACACGGACACACCACAAAATTAGCCAAAAATCAAACACACTCATACACAAACACACCAACAAAGAGAGAGAGAGAGAGAGAGAGAGAGAGAGAGAGAGAGAGAGAGAGAGAGAGAGAGCATTGTTGCGAACTTGTGGTTGTGGGTTGGTGCTTGGAAGTTGATTGGAGCGAGTCTTAGTGCTTGTGGAGGAGATTGGAGTTTTTAGGTCTACTAAAATGAATCTCCAAGGATCGGTGCTTGTGGTGGAAAAGGTGCTCATGGATCGGTGCTTGTGACTGTGAGGGAGAGAGGGAGAGGCAATTTCAACCAAGAGGGGGAGAGGGAGAGGCGAGTTTCATCACGGAAGCGGCGGTGTCTTCAAGAACGGAGAGAGAGTTTTCAGATGTGTTAAAGGGAGCTGAGATAAATTTTTTAAAAAATGAGAAAAATGATTATTTAAATAAAATAGATAGTAGAATAGACAAACTGATATGGATATTTTGTAAAAGTGAATGTGTAAAAACGTTTTTTTTTTTTTTTTTTGTGTGCAAAATAGACAAGAATTTTACATCCACTTATTCAATTGCTCTAACATATTATTGATTTCCTAATAAGCCCACCACTAATGCGATTTTACTATCAAGTACAACTTGTCACTTTTAGCATTACAAAAAATTATGAAAGAGTTGATATGTATCTAGCCATATTTGCTAATTGTTTGTCAACCTTGTAGGAAATATTTTAGTACAAGATTATGGTCACCATTTTTATTCTGAAGAGCAATAGTAAGACATCGAAAAGTCGTAGTCCTGCAAGAGTCTATAAAGGAAAATGTAGGCATCGAACTCCTTAACTTACAGTCAACATCTGTCCCTTTAAATCCAAACCCAGTCAACCACTCACAGCCATACTTATAGTGGTTTCATTTTAGAGCATTCTCACCCGCTTTTTATAAAAAAATGTCTTTTCGACACACTAAAAACTTACTTTATTATTTTAACACATTATTTTTCAATTTACCATTTATAAGATCTTTTATTCTTCAATTCACCATTTATCACATCAACTCTTCTATTTTTTTTTTTTCATTGTAAAAGTTAATAATTTGAATACATTATAATCTGAAATTATTACATTTTTTAATCACAAAAAAATCTAAGGGTGTGATGCAAATTATAATGGATGTAAATTATTAACCTTTACAAAAAAAATTTTAAAAAAAAATAGAAGAGCAATTTGAAAACCATGAAAGTGGTCATGTTTTGTAGGTAATGTTTTAGTGGAAGTTAAAAATGTATCTACTTATAAAAAAAAAAAAAAAGTATATATCTATTTAGTTTTTTTTTTATAACTATTTTTTTTTATATTTAATTTTTTTTTTTGATAAAGATGGGGTGTTTTTTTTTTTTAAGAGTTGTTTAACTTATTTTTCTATTTAAAAAAAAAAAAATAGAGTTACTTTGAAGAAGTGAGTTAATGGAAGAGTGTTTTTATTTTGTAGGTGTAGTGCCAACGGGCCCAAGGTTTGTATTGGGCCGATCCAAGAGCTCTCGCGAGGTTGAAAGCCCAACCCAACAGCATGGATGGTCCGAGGACATGAGAAGTCTTGCCTGTGAAGTAACGTGACAAAAGAGAGGTGTCATGCATGAGCAGAACATCCCGATGCATGATGTCCGAGGATGGCAACGTCCTCGGCCATATGTTGCCGAGGACGAGAAGAGTGATCTGGCAGTACGAAAGCATCAATACTGAAGACCTTGGACACAAAGGCTGAGAAAATAAGGATAGGAGATAAAAAGGAGTGACAGAAAAATATCAAGGATAAAGCTGCTACCACCGCATTGAAGGCTCTATACTTACCTCTCTGGCTCCATTAATGAGGAAGTAACGCCTGAGTATTGGAGTTCAGTTTTAGACTTACCGCCAAAGACTTTGGTGGAGTGGGGTGATGAGACAAGTATCTAAAAGAAGAATATGACCTACACGTGGCAAAGGAGGAGGAAAGCCTATAAAAGGCGAAGGAAGAAGAAAGGGAAGGGGGGAAAAACAATAAAAACACACACACAAGAGTGAAATTGTAAGGAAAACACCCAAGATTGTTCTCGGCATCAATATATAAGAAAGTTTTCATTCATATGCAAAGAGTATGCATGTGTTCTATGATCTAATTTAGCCTTTGTGTTGTTCAACGTCTATAAACCTAAATTCGAAACCTACTCTCTATAAATTCATTGTTTTGGGCTCATTGGGCTGGTTACAACTTAGGTCCAGTACAATTTATGTCATTATAATTGGCGTCGTCTGTGAAAATTCTTGTGTTTGGACGCAGATAACGTGATGGCGGATTCAAGTCCAGACCATGCAGAATCTTTGGGGTCTCAACGCGAAGATCCTTTTCAACATTTAGAGCAGATGGAAGATCGAGAGGGCAGTGTGCACGCAGGGCGTATTGCCAGTAATCACTCATAGGGTGGAAGTAGAATATTTCATAAAGGTGGTACTAAGGCCATGAAAAGGGAAATTGACTAGCTGAAGAGGAAGCTGCGTCGTGCTAAGCGAAAACGGACGCCTTCTGTATCCGATCCTTCCTCAGATGACTCCCAGAGCAATGACTATAATCCCAGATCAAAAACCCCTCTCAGTGAAACTTCCTCGCATGAAACGAGAGATTTTTATGACAGGGCGAGCAAGAAATCTTCTCCCAGGGGCTTGAGTAGTGATGCTATGGGAAAGGCGTTACACCAACTTTCCAAATCACCTTTCACGCGCAGAATCGAGAAAGGGAAGCTTCCTCATCGCTTCACACAACCAAATTTCACCATTTACAATGGCAAAACAGACCCAGTAGAGCACGTGAGCCATTTTATCCAGCGCATGACAGTTTATTCAAAGAACGAAATCTTGATGTGCAAAGTGTTCCCCTCCAGCTTAGGGCCTGTTGCGATGAGATGGTTTAATGGTTTGAAGGCAAATTACATTGATTCCTACATAGAGCTCATAATGGCGTTCGGGTCTCGCTTTGTTACATGCAGTAGAGTACCTCGGCCTCTGGATGCGTTACTATCCATGGCCATGAGAGAAGGGGAGACCCTGAAAACGTACTCGGACAGGTATTGGGAGATGTTTAACGAGATTAATGACGATTTTGATGAAGTGGCAGTCAACACTTTCAAGGTCGGTCTTCCAGTTGAGCACGATTTAAGAAAATCTCTGACCAAGAAACTGGTAAAAAACGTTCGTCGGCTCATGGATCGTATTGACGAGTATAAACGAGTTGAGGAATATCAATAGCAGAGCAAAGGGAAAATGAAAATTATCCCTAGGGAAAATGAAAATTATCCCTTAGGAAAGGAGGGATTTCAAGACAGAAAGATGCAACAAGTGGCCATGGAGGGATTTTGCTGGCCAATCCAGGTCGGCTCCTCCTCAAACAGTAAATGTTGTGTTTTGCGAGCCAGTGCAGCAGGTGTTAGAAAAGATTTGTCATGAACCATATTTTAGGTGGCCCAATAAAATGATAGGAGACCCCACGAAGCGCAATCAGAATATCCATTGCAATTATCATCAAGACAAGGGTCATACCACGGAAAATTGCAGGACCCTGTGGAATTATCTGGATCAATTGGTCAGAGAAGGGAAGTTGAGGCAATTTATGAATCGGCCTAATGGACAAGGCACACAATCTGGTTCTGTGAATCAAGGCAGCAACACTTTAAGACCCCTGTTGGGCACAATAAATGTCATTTTTGCTGCCCCAGGTCGGATCGGATCTCGCCCAACCAGAGTAATGTCAGTGTCGCGTCGTCCTGCCGAGGACCTCAGTTCCGAGCCTAAGAGGGTCAAAGGGAACCCTTCACTCATTTTGGGATTTTCTGAGGAAGATAAGGTTAGAACTATCTAACCGCATGATGATGCGCTGGTTATCATGTTGAGGATAGGGGGTTACGATGTAAAAAGAGTGATGGTTGATCAAGGGAGTAGGGCTAATATTATGTACCCGGACCTGTTCAGGGGGCTTAATTTGAAACCTAAGGATTTTACTGCTTATGACTCGCCGTTGATAAGTTTTGAAGGGAAGACTGTCATTCCGAATGGGCTGGTCCGATTACCTATATAGTCAGGATCAGTAGTGGTGGACGTGGACTTTATAGTAGTGGACGCCTACTTCCCTTATACGGCCATAGTGGCAAGGTCGTGGCTGCATGCCTTAGGTGCCATGTCCTCAACCCTGCATGTTAAAGTAAAGTTCTCGTATGGGATGTAGTTGAAGAGATAGTCGGCAGTCAGTCCATGGCAAGACAATGCATAACGGCAGCAGTTACACATCAGGTTAGGCAGGAGTCCCAGACCTCGGCTGAGAGAAATTTGTAGCAGTTAACATCCTCGGCCAAGCCAAAAGTGGCCGAGGTCGAGGAACCTGGGTGTGAGGATCTAGAGAAGGTCCTTATTACCGATGATATGGAGAAATTCTTCCAGGTAGGAAGTCAACTGCCACTCCAAGAAAATGAGGAGCTGGTTATATTTTTTAAGCGAAACATTGATGTATTCGCATAGGACGCTAATGAAGCTCCAGGGGTCTACCCAAATTTTATCTGCCATCATTTGAATGTAAATCCAGCGGCAATACCGAAGAGGCAACCACCTCGGCGCTCGTCCCAGGAATATGCCAATGCTGTTAAAGAGGAGGTACTAAAGCTCAAAAAGGCAGTTGCTATTAAGGAAGTGTTTTATTCAGAGTAGTTGGCACATACAATGGTAGTAAAGAAAAAGAACAGGAAATGGAGAGTGTGTATGGATTTCACAGATTTGAATAAGGCCTGTCCCAAAGACTCATTCCCAATGCCTCGCATAGATCAGTTGGTGGATGCTACTGTAGGACATCCTCGGATGAGTTTTCTGGATGCTTTCCAAGATTACCACCAAATACCTTTAACTCTAGAAGACCAAGAAAAGACAGCTTTCGTTACCCCCACAGGAAACTACCATTACAAGGTGATGCCTTTTGGTCTAAAGAATGCTGGGACTACTTATCAGAGAATAATGACGAGGATGTTCGAACTCTAATTGGGAAAGACAATTGAGGTGTACGTGGACGATATGGTGGTCAAGAGTAAAACTATCTCGGCTCATATACCAGACTTGGATGAAACCTTTCAAACGCTGAGAAAGCACAAGTTGCGTCTTAATGCATCCAAGTGTTCTTTCGGGGTTGGATCTGGTAAATTCTTTTGTTACATGGTGACACATAGGGGAATTGAGGTCAATCCTGCTCAGGTCAAAGCAATTAATAGCTTACAACCACCTCGGAATCCAAAAGAAGTGTAAAGATTGACAGGAATGAATGCTGCCCTCAACAGATTTATCTCACGGTCTGTTGACCGATGTAGGCCATTTTTCCAGTTGTTGAACAAGTGGAAGGGATTTGAGTGGACGGAAGAATGTGTCGTTGCCTTTCAACAGCTTAAGGATTACCTTTCGTGTCCTCCTATCATGTCTCAGCTCGAAATTGACGAAGTTCTATTTGCATATATAGCAATGGTGAGCCATGCTATTAGTTTGGTACTGATAAGGGTCGACGGGAACGTGCAAAAGTTACTTTACTATGTGAGTAAGTCCTTACATGAAGCCGAGGTACGTTATCCACCATTGGAGAAGGCAATCCTGGCCGTAGTGCATGGTACACATAAACTCCCCCACTATTTTCAATCTCATACGGTGGTGGTCTTGACTCAGCTTCCCCTTAAAGCTATACTCCGGAGTGCGAATTATACAAGCAGGATAGCTAAGTGGGGAACCATCTTGGGCGCTTTTGTTATCAAATATATGCCCCGCACCTTTGTAAAGGGCCAAGTGTTAGTTGATCTAGTTGCAGAATTTGCTGAACCCACAGTAGAAGACAATGCCAAGAGCATGGACATGGATGAAAAATCAGTTGGTGTAATCACATGCCAGGAGCCCTCAATATGGACTGTTTTTGTTGATAGGGCTGCAAACCAAAGGGGATCCGGTGTGGGGTTGGTAATTATAACCCCAGAAGGTCTTACACTGGAAAAATCCCTGAGATTAGGATTCTCGGCCACAAACAATGAAGCCGAGTATGAAGCTTTAATGAAAGGGATGGATATGGTTTAGAAAATGGGTGGAAAGATGGTGCAAATGTTCTCGAATTTGCAATTAATTGTAGGCCAAGTGGACGGAAATGTGGAGGTTAGGGATTCGAGGATGCAGGAATACCTTACTCAAGTCAAGTCCTTGTGATCCAAGTTCGAATCCTTGACTTTGTCACATGTATCTAGGAGTAACAACACACATGCTGACTCCCTGGCCACCCTCGCCACGTCCTCGACACAAGGTCTACCTCGGATCATCCTTGTCGAGGATCTGTGTAAGCCCACCAGGGTAGCAAGGAGTATTATCCAGGTTCACCAGATCAAGGTAGGGCCTAGTTGGATAGACCCCATCGTGTCTTTCCTTAAGGATGATATCTTGCCGCAAGAAAAGGTTTAGGCGGAGAAGATGCGTAGGAAATCATCTCGATTTTGGTTGTCCAAGGATCATAAACTGTACAAACGATCTTTTTCAGGGCCATACTTGCTATGCGTACATCCTGAGGCGGCGGAGTTGCTTTTGGAGGAGTTATACAAAAGAATTTGTGGAAGTTATACGGGGAAAAGATCTTTGGCTCACAGAGCTCTAACACAAGGATATTGGTGGTCCAATATGCAATGAGAAGCTCAAAACTATACGAAGAAGTATGATCAATGTCAAAGGTTTGCACTAAACATCCATCAACCTAGTGGTGTGCTTAACCCACTGACAAGTTCTTGGCCTTTTGCACAGTGGGGTCTAGACATAGTGGAACCCTTCCCAAAGGCGCCTGGAAATAGGAGGTGGTTAATAGTGGGCACCAACTATTTCACCAAGTGAGTAGAAGCCGAGCCCCTATCGAATATTAGGGATGTGGATGTGAAGAAGTTCGTGTGGAAGAATATTGTCACCCGGTTCGGAGTTCCTCATACTCTCATCTCAGATAATGGTTTGCAATTTGATAGTAAAGCTTTCAGACGATATTACTGCGATTTCGGCATAACCAACAAGTATTCTACTCCAGCTTATCCACAAGGAAATGAGCAGGCCGAGGTGGTCAACAAAGTTATAGTCAACTGGCTTAAGAAGAGGCTAGATGACGCTAAAGGTAGATGGGTGAAGGAATTGCCTCATGTTTTGTGGACGTATCAGACTACACCCCGTAGATCCACGGGAGAGACGCCATTCTCGATGATTTATGGCGCCGAGGCTGTGATTTCTTTAGAAACTGGATCCCGACAATGAGAACAAGTTCCTTCACTTCGGACAGTAATGACAGATTACTAGAAAGGAGCCTAGATCTGGTTGAAGAGTAAAGAGAAATGGCCATGATCCAATTGGCTTATTATCAACAAAAATTGAAGCAGGGGTATGATTCACACGTGAACTCAAAGCCACTTGCTCCTGGAGATTTAGTATTGAGGAAAGTCATGGATAATACCAAAAATCCAGCATGGGGGAAGTTGGGACCAAACTGGGAAGGACCATATCGCATCACTTCAATGGCTAGCATAAGGGCTTATTATCTTGTAGACTTAGATGAAAAGATTGTACCACATCCCTGGAATGTAAGTAATTTGCGACGATATTATTATTAATAAAAGGCACTTCTGCCACTCTAATTCTATTGCTATCATGCTACACTTAATGTTATGTTCAAGAATGTCAATATGGATTGTCAAACCAAGCCATGGTTACGTCGGATCCTCGAATCCTCTACCTTGGGCTAAACAAAGCCAAGGTTACGTCAGGTCCTCGGGTCCTCTACCTTGGCAGAATAAACATCTCAGTGCTAAGTATTAAGCAGAAATTGGATTACATGGACTTCTCGGAATATATATATATATATATATACATACTTTATGAAATTAGAACTGTTTCTAGCCCAAGTGTGACCACAAAGGTAGGGCGTTTGAATTGCTCTTAGTTCAAGTATGATGCATTTCAAAGGACTTAGTATTCATTACCTTGACGTATTATATGCGTTGATACGATATTAATTCTTGAATAGGTCTTAACTGAATTTGTTCTACATGTATGGTTTACTCTTGACGTTGTTCGTCAGAATAAAATATAAGCCTGGGAGCATCACTTAAAGCATTTGCAAGTATAGAAGATTTACAATTTTTATTATCTTGACTTGTTTACTTACTTAGAACTGTCAATATAAAGGGCCTGAATTACTGGCTATTAAGTTGCATAAGTAGCAATAGGAATGGTAGACCATAAGAAAGCACTACATACAGCTGTGATATAAATAACAATTCTTTTTCATTAATTGACAATTTTACGAGTGCATCTTAAAGCGCATCGCAAGATTACATAGAAGAAAAATACAAGGGAAACTAAAGTAAAAAAAAAAAAAAAAAAAAACAAAACAACAGCGTAGAGTAGCTAACACAAGGAAGGGAAGAGCCATCAAGGCTTTGCTTGTACTTGGTCCTTGGGGTCAACAGGAGCTGCTAGGGGAGCTGAAGACCCTTCTGCTATCTCTTTTCCTTTAAGGCCCCCCTTGGGCACTATAGGCAGGGTTGCCAAGACTAACTCCAAAGTTTCACTAGCCCTGGGGTTGGGGGGCAACTCCTTAGGATCTTTAAGTTGTGCCCCTTCACCTTGCGTTGGAGGAGGCTGTTCAAGAGCAGCTATGTCTGCAGCAGCTTCTCCTAGCTGTACTCCCGTGGCAGGTGAGCCAACATCACCCTCGGCTTGAATAGAAGTGGAAACCCGAATGGCTGGAGGTACGTAGGCATTTTCTACCTTCCAAAGAGGAGAGGAAGACTCTATCCCAACTTGGTACAAAGCTTCCCTCCACACTTGGAGGCAGTAATCCCTGCACACCTCCAGCACTTAAGATTTAAAGGTTTCGGTGGTTTCTGCCACCCTCACCTCATACCCACTCTGCTTAGCTTGGTCTACTACATCTTCAGCCTCTTGCACCTTTGCAATAGCCTCCTCCTTAGCTTTAATGGCCTCTTGCCTAGCCTCCTCAGATTTTTTGAGATCCTGCTTGAGGCCTTAGATCAGCTTCTTGGCCGAGGCAAAGTTCTCGTCAGCATGCCTGAGTTGCAGCCTTTGTTCCTCGGCCTGCCTCTCAGTGGTCTTTAGCTAGGCTTCTAGATCGGATCTCTCACTTTCGGCCTTAGTCAAACTGGCAATGACCTCCTGCAGTTTCTTCTCCTTCAGCTCGAGGATTCTTTGGGTATGATCAAGCCTCACCTCTCCGACCCTAAGAGACTTATAGGAATTGGACGCAATTTCCTCTGCTCTATGCGCAGATTGAACAGCCTGCATGCAAAGAATGATAAGTCAGTGGCGCGCAGATGCAATTATTATCAAGCAAGAAGTAATAATAATAATGACAGAAACAAGTAACATATGTAAGAAGAAACATTCAATTGAAACCCTTACCATAGCAAGCTCCTTCTTTAAAATCATAAATACGTTTTGATCCCTCATTCTTCTAAGCTCACCCATGTCCTCGGGCAGCAAAAGCGCTTGCTCCAAGGCATCTGCAATGCATGCAGCAGTGCCCTCATCGGAGCCCTTGATGAAGGCGTCGGCTGTGACTGCCTAATCATCCACGGTCATTTGAGGGGCCCAATCGGGTGCATGAGTGGCTACATAGGGCTCAACCCGCCTCTTCGACCTCGTCTGTATGTGACGAGCATGCTTTCCTCCCCTTTCTTGTTCTGCATCCTTGGCGGGGGGATCTCTACCCCCTTCAACTGCCTCGATTCCCTTGGGTTGATCCCTTTTCCTTTTATGGTCAACGGAATCCCCTTGGCGTTGGGGTTGGGTTGATGGGGGTAGAGAGATTTTCAGTGAGATAACCCTCTCAGTGCCTTTGTCTTTAGTCTTCGCCTAAGGCGCCTTAGAAGACTCCTGGGCACCCACTTGAGCCTCCAGCACGTCCTTCAGACTTTGCTTTGGCCTACATTGAATGCCCATTGCTTTAGACGACAGAAGGGTGTCTGGCGAAGTTAGGGGAAGCACACTGAGGACGGAGGTATGATCTTCAGGTATAGGAGGTTGGTCAAAAACTTCAAACTCCCCTTCAGAGTCAGAGACTTCAATGATCTCTTCTTCTTCTTCCTTTACGAGCGGCTGAGAAGAAGAACTTTCGCCCAGAGGGGGTCGTGCCGAGGAAGTAGCAAGAGGAACACCTTCAGAGACGAGTCGAACTGGCTCGGTGAGGAGAGTATCTTGGGGGATGGGTGCACCCTCTAGAAGAAGAAAACCTTCAACCGCGACGCTAATCCGAGGCAGCCGAGGATCCTTTTCCTTGATCACGCACTTCGGCACTTGGAACGCAGTTGAGATCCGATCGTATCCGAGGATAAGATGTGCCGCTCGAAGCTAACCGTCATAGCGTACAAATACCTCGGCTCTCAAGATCTTGTCCAAACAAGCAAAATCGCCGAGATGAGCGCGACGAGTGAGCGCACGGTGATCTGCACAATTATTTAAAGAAACAATAAGGTCAAAGCAAAGAGAAATATAACAATAAGAAGGCAACAAAGAAGAAAAATAGAACTAACAGTACGTGGGTACTCACCAGGTTCCCCCTCTCTCGTTGGACAGGGGAGACCGTCATGCCAATCCCTAGACAGTATTAGGAAACCTTTGTTTAGACCTTTGTTGGAGTGGGGGAGGCATTGAATTAGCCTAACCTCGGCGTGCCTAGACTTTAGGTAATATCCTTGCCCTCTCAAGTGGTGAAGGTTGTAAACCCAATTCACCTCGTGGTAGGTAAGTCCAAATCCCAGTTTTTCGTTTAGAACGTCTACGGCACCTAGAATCCTAAACATGTTTGAGGCACACTGTGTGGAGGATAATCTAACCGCTCTGAGCTAATCCCTAGAGATCAGTCTCATGGGGATTCTCATTCCCTCCTCTATGAAGGCTATCATGGGAATCGCTACCTCACCGGTATCTCTATCAGTATGCCACCCTCCCTCCTTACAATATTTAACGGAAACTCCCTGCAGGATTCCATATCTGGCCTTAAACTCCTCTATTTTTTCAGGACTATCTACTAAGGGTGCGAATCTACCCATTTTCTAAGAATAAAGGAAAAATATTGTGAACGGGTTGAGAAATTTAGATGGCCGAGGACAAAGAAACTAAGAATAACAAGAAAGAAAGAGTAGTAATAATGAAAGAAGAAAGTTGGGAAAACTTACTTTAGAGTAATAAGGTCATCTCGGCTTAGGACTAGGAAGGTGTGGAGACGCATGTAGATTGCAGGAGTGGCTAGGTTCGTTGTACAAGCTCTGAAATGAACAGAGAACCTTTAAACTGGCAGTATTTATATCGCAAAAAGTCGTAAAGCGAGAAATCTCCCACCTAGCTCCCTAAGCTACGCTCATCTGTTGGATGAACATCGAGCAGTTGAACGTGGGGAACAGGGAGCCGCCAGCATCTAATGGAAATGTGTTCTCCATAATGAAACACCAGAAATGGATTGTCCAGAGTGCATATGTCGAAATCCTCATTCCTCTCAGAGAAGTAGAAATGAGGATCTTAAGGGGCTATTGTAGTGCCAACGGGCCCAAGGTTTGTATTGGGCTGGCCTAAGAGCTCTCGCGAGGTTGAAAGCCCAACCCAATAGCATAGATGGTCCGAAGACATGAAAAATTCCACCTGTGAAGTAACGTGACAAAAGAGAGGTGCCATGCATAAGCAGAACATTCCGATGCATGATGTTCGAGGATGGCAACGTCCTCGGCCATATGCTGCCGAGGACGAGAAGAGTGATCTGGCAGTTCGAAGGCATCAATATTGAAGACCTTGGACATAAAGGCTGAGAAAACAAGGATAGGAGATAAAAATGAGTGACAGAAAAATATCAATGATAAAGCTGCTACCATCACATTGAAGGCTCTATACCTAACTCTCTGGCCGCATTAATGAGGAAGTGATGCCTGAGTATTGGAGTTCAGTCTTAGACCTATCACCAAAGACTTTGGTGGAGTGAGGTGATGGAACAAGTATCTAAAAGAAGCATATGACCTACACGTGGCAAAGGAGGAGGAAAACCTATAAAAGGCGAAGGAAGAAGAAAGGGAAGGGGAGAAAAACAATAAAAACACACACACAAAAGTGAGATTGTAAGGAAAATACCCAAGATTGTTCTCGGCATCAATATATAAGAAAGTTTTCATCTATATGCAAAGAGTATGCATGTGTTTTGTGATCTAATTTAGTTTTTGTGTTGTCCAACATTTATAAACCTAAATTCGAAACCCACTTTCTATAAATTCATTGTTTTGGGCTCATTGGGCTGGTTACAACTTAGGTCCAGTACAATTTGTGTCCTTACAGTAGGCAATGCTTTAGTACAAGTTAAACATGTAGTTTTACCAGACTATCCTTTAGCTTTGTCTCTACTTAAACCTAAGGGTGTACGGATATTTTGGAATAAAAAAAAATTTGGTCTAAACAAGAGAAGCCTCTTAAATAATAGTATAGATTAACTCAAAACCGCCATAAACTAACTACCAACGACAAATCAACCGCCACAAACTACAATCATAATCACTGGATCTCCAACAAATTCCAAATCCAAAAACCTCAACCAAAAAAAAAAAAAAAAACTCAAAATCTTCAACAAACACCACCGGCCCACTACAGCCACAAACATCGCCGGCCCAAAACTCAACCAACCACCGCCACAACCACGACACCACCACCAACCCAAAATCCCAACCCAACCGATCAATCAATAACCCAAAACCCACACATCGAAACCTATCCCAAATCTCACACCCACAACCCGATTAAGAGGTCTAAAGGTCGGCAGTGAGGGCTGTGGAGATTGGCGACGAGAGATCTTGAGCAAGGAAGAAGGAAGAGATAGAGAGCAACAGAGAGGAGAAAAGAATAAAGTGATGAGAGAGGAGAGAGAGAAGAGAATAAAAAAATATTAAACTCTTATAGAATTCCTATCCGTACGCTCTCATATTTGAGCGTACTGTTCACTCATGCCAAATATTTTGGCATTTACAATATCTGACGAGAGTTGTTTTTTGGTATTTGGTGTGTCAAATGCCAAATATTTGACATTTGACACACCTGATGATAATGCCCTTCACAGTTTTTACTATTATGAAATTAGATATTAAATCCTTTTACAGAGGTGGGGTTCATTATTGAAAGAAAAAAAAAATACTCTAAAAATAAAAGATGAGTTGAATAAAGAAAAAGAATTTCATGCATGGTGGTTTGAAAACATTTTCCCGGAAATATTGTCACATGCATAAGACTAATTTAGCAAATAATCTCAAAATGCCAAATTCACATTTCACATCCGAAAATATTAGAAGTGTTTTAAATTATGGAAGTTCATCACCGTTCGGAGAGGGGAAAAAGAAGTAATTAGGTTCATTTTAATAGAACTGACCCCTTCCCCCACACCCCCCCAAAAAAAAAGAAAAGAAAAACATCATTCTATTAGAATGACAAGGTAAAAGAACCAAATCAACCAAAAAAACAGAGTGACAACAGAAACAACTCATCCTTGCAGCTGGAGGTCTCTGCTTCGTTAAGATGATGGATTAGCATTATGCCATCCTTTGGTGCAAGGCGGAATGCCCATGAACTCATCAAATTCCTTTACATGGATGTCACAGCACTTCCACTGCAGTATCAAACATGCAATAAAAGCATTGTTTTAAAATTGAGTTATCAATGAAGGCAACACAATCATAAATAAACTTGAAAAGAATTATGCATCTCACCCCTCTCATACGATCGTGGAAAACAGCAGGCCCAGGATGGTAACTGCACGCAGTGTCATGATTATCCTTTTCCTTGAAAGTCTGACCACAACCAGAATTTTTGCATGTTTGGGGTTCATTAATACTAACAACCTTCTTTGCTGGAGCAGGAGAGCTCTGAACATTTGTGTCGGAAGGTGCAGATGTGTCCATATCTAAAGGTTTTGAATTTGTCACTTTAGCCTGTGAACCTAGAAAAGACAAGACTTGCTTCAGCTTAGAGAGAATAAATTATTCCTATAGTAGTGGGGAAGCTAAGCAATAAAGTACCAACAATTTGTCTTTGAAACAAGAAATCAACAACCATTAATATGCTAAACTAAAAGGATATTATTTTGCTTGATAAAATAAAAGGACATAAATGAGGTTATTTCACCATCCGCCCATAATTTATGGGAGGAAAAATTCCTTTAAAAATGTTGTAGATTTGTGAAATGCAAACCGGTTTGCAGTGCTTCATTTATATAGAAACACAAACAACTATTAAAAAACTAAACTAAAAGGATATAAAAGGTTACCATGATCAGAGCAAAAGAAACCTTGCCGGCACCTAGGGCAAGTCTCTTTTGGAGATGCATCTGTTTTAGAACTTAGAGAGGGAACAGGAACTGGATTCTTTGGACTAGGAGTTGGCTTTGTCAACACTGGCTTCTCAGTTGTGTGCTTGCCAGTCTTACATCTTCATTAATAAAAGAAAGCCTTAACAACATATACTGACATAAATATAAATAGATAATTATAATTAAAGAAACCTGTCAAGAATAGATAACACTACGTTTAATTAATGCAACCAGAATGAGAGTTTTGGTACCAGTATCTTATATTTGCCAAAAGCATAATTTGCATTGATTAGGACAATTTTAAGTGTGTGATAAAACCGGGTTATTCCTCGTATTTATGTGCTACTTCAACAGACATGACACCTTATTTAGATGAATTAGTAGTAAAGATATTCAATGAGTCCAATGCGACAACATCATGAAAGCTAGCTGTTTAAATCATGTCCTAAGCAGGCTGCTATTTTGTGCCACGTCAATGCACCTTACCTCATTCAAAGCTTCCACCGTCCCCATCCATCCCATTAATAAAAGTTTAATTAAAGATTATTCCAAAAGTGGAATTTCAAAGGGAACTCAAATTAATCTCCTTTCTCACTCTGAAGTCACATGCTCAACTTTGGTTGCTGACAATGAGATGAGGAAGCAAGTACCCTTTTGGTAACATTTTAGATGAATCATCATTACAGGCTAGTCTCATTCAAAAGTTAACTCTATATGCCCCTAGTTTTCATTCCACGAAATTAAATTAGTAAGGGACAAACCTCTTATCAAAACAATGATAAAATATCCCTTAAAAAGAGGTCAACCGGGAAAGAGACAGGATTAAACTTAGGAATGCCCCTTAGGCAATTGCTGCACTAAACTATTATCTTATGAGTTGTGCTTCAAACGAAATAGAGAAAATAAAAACAAGATAGAATTTTACGTGAACCACTCAATCGGATGGTGATATGAGTTAGTGAGGTGTCTTGATCAACATGTACATCCAATCACCAAATTGTAATGGGGATATCAATACACTATCAAGTGCCTGAAAGATGGCAATAAGAGATGTATATTTATCTCATAAATAAATTGCCAGAGAATTAATAGAATGGATGTGTTCAGCAGCGCAAACTCACTGGACATGAATTCAGCACCCACAGTAATGTTGTGATGAATACCTTGGATAAACTGAAGTACTTATGTATAACCATTTATCACAGTTACTCTATTTCACTAGTTGACACATTGCTAGCCTTATAGGGGACACCAGAGTCCAGAAGTTTATGGAGAACGAGAAAGAGGCATCTTGAGTGAATACACATTTTAACACTAAACCATGAGTTAAAGGGCCGCCTCATAGATTTTATAAGGTCTAGCAAAATTTTCTACATTCTTCTTCTCCTTCTTTCTAAGAATATATCAGTGGTTCTTTTTCCGACAACCTAACAACAGTGGAAGATGATTTTTACAAAAGACACTATGATTCTCCACAAACATTTAACTGATCCACTATATTCTGCACAATATACATCACAATTATCATACTTGATGTGGAGTTTTCTCCAAGATCACAAAAAAGAAGCTCACTTGAAAACAATTGCACTCGCATTAATAACGAAATAAAATAAAATAAACAAAATGCTTCCACTAAATGTAACAAAAAGCAGTGTACATGAGACCTATCTTGTGCAAATAATGATGGAATTAAACTACTAAGTATTTGGGTATCAACAAATATATAAATCCAAATCCAAATTCACATCAAGCAAGATGTTTGTAAAGTAAAATCTTTACTTCAAAAAACAGTGCACTTACCCTGGAATCGCCAAAAATTCGCTGAAGTCATGACTTCTCTTCTTGCAACAACTCCACTCTTTTGTCCCATCATGAAATATTGGCTGGATTTTTTTTTTTTTTAATTATAAGTTTGAATAATAAATATAAAAGGATACAGAGAGAAATAGATAATTAAATAAAATAAAATAAAAAAGAGAAATACTTACTCCCTAATAAAGTAATACCGCCATGAATGAAAACCAAGCCCAAGCATATGCAAGATGAAAATCTAATTAGTAAATCAATAATTAAACTTTCTAGGAGAAAAAAACAGGTAACATTATTCAGCTTCCAATTTGATCTTTGAGAATATATTTAATATCTGGATACTAATAATTAAACATGGGTATTAGACTCAAATTGTCTTCCAGATTTTAAGGTATACTTTCACACACACAATATCAAAAAAGAAAAAAAAATCACATAATTAAAAGTGGAAAAAAAGAAAAGAAAAGAAAAATAATAGGGCATACCGAAGGATGGTATCGACAAGAACCTTCGGGGTTGTCGTCCTCGGAGAACATGGTGTCGCACCCAATTCGTTGGCATCGAACCTTAGTAACACCTTGCTGCTCCATTCTCTCTCTCTCTCTCTCTTTGAGTTTTTTTTTTTTGAAGAAGAAGAAGATGAAGAAGACTTTGGAAGAAGACTGAACTGAAAAGAAAAGAAGAGAACAGAACAGCTTTTGTTTTGATTCCTCCGGGTGTACTTTCCTAGAACTAAACCAACTCGGTTTCCAGTGTTTCTCTCTTTTCTTCGGTTCTTTATTTATTTATTTTTAATGAAAAGTTGATTACGTGTTCCAATCACTGCCACTTGTATAATTATATATCAACGGCTTCGATTTATTAGGTTTTTATTATTACATTGTTAGTTTCGTGTCCATCACAAAAGGTAGATTGGCCGCTACAGTGGAGGAACCAAATCCAATGCCATTAAATTAATATAAAATAAGGGATTGAGTAAAAACGTGCTATATAAGTATAATAATTTCATCTTTCTACTTCTCCAACACTTTCCAATCCAATTAATAAGCAGAAATCAGAACAATTATTGTTTCCAAGATCCACAAGGAGAGATTATTACACCTTGCCGAAATAATGTCCTCATCCACTTCAGTCCATTCTCAAAAAAAAAAAAAAAAAAAAAAAAAAAGAAAGGTAAATTCCAAAAAACTACCTTGAGGTTTGGAGAAATACCACTCAAGTCTAAAATATTTTAAAATTGACCAATTAAGTCCTAAAAGACATATTAGTCCCTAACTTTTTTAACACTGTTACCCCTCAATTCCACCCCATACCAGAAACCACCACCACCACTGAAAACCACCGCCGGCCACAAAACCCAAAGAAAAAAAAAACCCCAAAACCCAAAACAAACCACACAAATATCATATCCCACCACCACCGCCAGCCACAAGACCCAAAGAAAAAAAAAATCCAAAACCCAAAACAAACCACACAAACACAGATGCCACTACCACCGCCGGCCACAAGACCCAAAGAAAAAAAAAAAAAACAAAATCCAAAACGAACCACAAACACAGATGCCACCACCACCGCTGGCCACAAGACCCAAAGAAAAAAAAAACCCAAAACCCAAAACAAACCACACAAGCACAAATGCCACCACCACCGCCGGCCACAAGACCTAAAGAAAAAAAAAACAAAACCCAAAATGAACCACAAACACAGATGCCACCACCACCGCCGGCCACAAGACCCAAAGAAAAAAAAAAAACAAAACCCAAAACGAACCACAAACACAGATGCCACCACCACCGCCGGCCACAAGACCCAAAGAAAAAAAAAAACCCAAAACCCAAAACAAACCAACCACATCAGAGCCTACCACCACCACAGCAAAAACCACCTAAACCACCCAAACCACAACTCATAGCCGCCAAACCCATGAACCACTATGAAGAAAAGAGGCATGGATGAGAGAAACAAAGGCTTGAAAGGGAGGAGAGTGGATTGGCTTAGAGAGAGAGAGAGAGAGAGAGGATGAGAGGGAGAAGGAGAGGCATGAGGAAGAAGAGAGGAAACAGAGAGAGATGACAGGATTGAGAAAAAAAAAAGTAACGGAGGAAATGGAATAATAACAGTGTAAGGGTGTTTTTGTCTTTTAAGGACCAAAGTGGTCAATTTTGAAAGGTTTAGGACCTGAGCGGTATTTCCCCAAATCTCAGGGGTGTTTTCTGGAATTTACCCAAAAAAAAAAAAAAGTCAGTCAATTTTAGTGCACCTACCTACAAATAGGAAAAGATAGATTTGGGTTAACTGTACCCAGGGGCGGAGGGAGGGGCCTGCCCCCCCCCCCTGAAATTTCAAATGTTTTGCCTAAGGACCTGAAATACCATATTTGGCCCCCCTACACAAAAGACAAAAAAAAAAAAAATATCTCTCACATGACCTTTCCAGCTTTCCTCTTTTTTTTTTTTTTTTGGTTGACAGAAGTGAAAGGACTTTTCAGCTTTCCTAGAATCCTACTAATAGTAGATTTCTACGGTTCTACTCCTAATAGTAGTAGACTTGATGACTTGATGCCCACTTGGCAATGATTAAAAAAATAAAAAAAAAATTATAATTTTGCTACACTTACACAGTTACACGGAATAGAAGTCCGTATTAGTATAGAACACTAAAAAAAAAAAAGAGTATATATAATGCAAACAATGAAACAAGGCACACCTCCATCAAAAAGAAAAAATTTCTTTTCAATCCGGTGTCTTTCTTTGGATCTCAGAGTTGCTGTGCAGTTTTTAAAAGCATTCAAGTTGGGTTTTTAATACTTCTAGGTATGCATACTCTTAATACTTTTGCTTTGACTTATTTATTTATTTAATATTTTAAAGAATCAAATTATATGTTTAAACTATTTATATTTAGATGGATCTCTTGATTTGACTATTTTTAACCATAAATTTATAGTTCAAATTATAGGAATTTATAATTATCTCTTAATTTGATTATTCTTAATCATAAATTGTAATTTTGTTCTTTATTTTAATGATATGACATATATATTTGTAGTTAGTTGAGATTATGGAGAATCATGATCATAATAATGAGTCCGAATCAAGTCCTAAACGAGCTCGTATCGAAGTGGATGTTGCAAATCTTCCCACAAATCCTGGTTTAAGAATAAAAATTTCTAACTATCATCGTAATGAAAGAGATCAAATTAGAAGGCATTATCTACAAAACAAACCTTGTCAACCAGTTGATCATGATTTTCCACAAAGTCAATTTGGCAAAACAAAGCGTCGATTTAATCCAGTGTGGTTCAAAGAAATATAGCATTATTTGTCTATTTTGTTATCTATTTCGACCTGATACTGGTGATCAAGGAGGGGGGAGACTCATTTGTCAAAAGGATTCAGAAAAAAAAAGGAAAATTACAGAATCATGTTGGGGATGACCTTGCACATCCAAGAAAATGTGAAGCTTTGTTCTTTATTCAAACAGTTATAAGCAAGCAATCAGATGTTGAGAAAAGGGAATATCGAACTCGTTTGAATGCATCAGTGTAAACAGAAGTGAAAGGACTTTTCAGCTTTCCTAGAATCCTACTAATAGTAGATTTCTACGTTTTACTCCTAATAGTAGTAGATTGACATTTCGTGGCCATGGCAATGATCTAAAAAAATAATCAAGGAATTTTTCTTTTGAATTATTATGGTTTCTTTAAATCACTAATGAAGAATATCAGTCTTCAAAAATGCTCCTGAAAAAATCATCAAATGACCTCTTGATATCCAAAAAGAAATAGCAAATGCTTCAGCCGTTGAGACAATAAATGTTATTATTAAAGATATTGGATACTATTTGATATTTTAAAAAAAAACTGGGACATGTGAATAAGCACTTTTTAGGGATTACACATGTTAATAATACATCAGCAGTGACACTAAAGAGTGCAATTGAGGAAGTATTTAATAAACATAGCTTAAGCATTAGTATTATTCGGGGACAAGGCTACGACGGGGCAAGCAACATGCGAGGTGAGTTAAATGTAAAAACTCTTATTTTGAAAAATAATCAATTTTGTTAACATTAGTTGCAGTAGCAAAAAATCACATCCAGATTGCAACCTTTTTTAACTTAGTTGCAAAGGTATTCAATATTGTTGGAGCATCATGCAAACGTCGAGATATTAAAAACATAATAGAAGTTATAGAAACTAAAAAATAATGAAATTTCAACTGGTCGTGGCTTGATCAAGAAATGGGCCTGGAGATACACGTTGGAGTTCCCATTATGGTGCACTTGTTAATCTTATTCACATGTTTTCTTCTATAATTGATGTATTGTATTATAGAAGATGGTTTAGATTAGATTCCTATCTTATTGGTTTACTCCAAACATTTGAATTTGTGTTTGATTTACATTTGATGAAAGGTGTGCTTGGCATAAGTAATGAGTTGTCACAGGCATTACAACGAAAAGATCAAGATATTGTGAATGCTATGAAGTTAGTTGACATTTCAAAGCAACGTTTACAAGTCATGAGAGATGATGGGTGGAACTCTTTGCTAGAGGAGATTTCTGCATTTTGTGCAAAAAATAATATTGATGTTCCTGATATGGATGATTTATATCAACCTCGGCCACGACGAAAAGCTCAAAACATGAAAAATTCACATCATTATCAAGTGGAGCTTTTTTATACTGTTATAGATATGCAACTTCAGGAACTTAATAGTCGTTTTGAAACTTCTGAATTATTACTTTGTGTTGCATATTTGAACCCAGATAACTTATTTTCAGCATTCAACAAGGAGAAATTGATTCGGCTTGCTCAGTTTTATCCAAGTGATTTTTCAACAATTCAAGTTTCTTTCTTGGATTTGAATAAAGAGTTCACTTAAAGGATTAAGGTGAGTTAAATGGACTAAAAACTCTTATTTTGAAAAATAATCCTCTGCCTATTATGTCCATTGCTTTGAGCAGGTCCACTGAAGAGTTTTGAGCACTTAAAGGAATTGGACAGCTTGCTGAAAAGATGGTAGAAATGAAAAAGAATGTTTCATATCCATTGGTTTACTCATTAGTGACTTTGGCATTGATCTTACCAGTTGCAACAACTACTGTTGAAAGAGCTTTTTCAGCAATGAACATAATTAAAAATTGATTACGCAATCGAATAGGAGATCAGTGGATGAATGATTACTTAGTCACATATATTGAGAAAGATATATTTAAGACTATTGAGTGTGAAGAAATCATGCAGCAGTTTCAAAATATGAAAAATCGTCGAGGGCAATTAAGTAAAATAAGCTAGGTGTGAAAAAATAAATTAAAGTTTACATTTTATGTTAGAATCTGTATGACAATTACATTATCATATAGTTGTTTACTTATTTTGTTATTAATATTGATTAATTTTTTTAGATTAATTTTTTACTTCCAATTTTATCTTTTAATCTTGCCCCCCCTGACCTAAATTCCTGGCTCCGCCATTGACTGTACCTATATTAAATTCAAATTTCTTTAATAATGTAGATTTCAAACTCATTCCCAATTCTATTAAATTTTAGGAATTTAATTTTAAATTTGTTCCACGTATATTTAATGAATTCGAACTCATTTCAAACCCATCTATTTATTTATTTTATTTTGCTTAAAAAAAGACAACTTAACATTATTTGTTGTTAAGTTCTAAAACACTATTAGAACACATTCAATCTTTAGAGCCACTATATTTAGTCTTGAGACATGACATATATTTGGTAATGTGGTTGCGTGAAATTAAACGTCGGTTAATCTAAGTTTATGATCACAATTAATTTATATCATGGGTTTATAATAATCCACAATTGGAGATTTAAGTAAGAACTAAACAATCTCTTGAATAAAATAGGACCTAAGCTTTATTCCTTAAGTTTCTTTCTCATTACATTCCTCATAATGTATCTCTCTTTCTTTTTTCTCTCTCTAAATCCGGAAAAAAAATCTCCCTTTCTCTGTAAAATTCTTTCCTTTTATACTTCACCTTCCTCTCTCTTTTTATCCTTATCCTTCATTGCATTTGCTCCTTTTTCTTCCCTAACATGAGCTCCCGCATGAGCTGTCCTTATTCAATTGGACATCTCTCTATCCTATTGGGCTCTTCTTTCCTCAACGTGATGATGAATAGAAACTTTTGGAGCTTTTTGTCTTATCCTGATTAGTTATCTAGCATTAAATGCAGCTTTGTTAGATAGATTATTGTAAATTTATCTAGAAGTTTTTAGAAAGTGTCCTCGGATAATCCCATTTGTTCTGAGATTATTCTTTAGATGCTCAAAACTTAAGCTGACACTGTTAGCACAACAGAGGTATTTTACCACGGGTGACTTATCATCCGCCTCATAATGAGGCACCTCTTTAATCCATGGTCCGAGGTCTATGCCTTTGTAGGGGCTTTCGTCTAGGGATTGTGTGCTGGGCATGTTCTTGCCTATGACCCAATATTATTTAGGCTTTCCAAATTTTTTATTTGGGCTTTTACAATCCATCTCCCTACAAGTAATATTAATTTATAAATATGTCAAACATTCTATGATTATGTTTATCAATTACTGTTACCATTCGTAATATTTAAATAACATAATAATATTAATAATCCAATAGAACATTTGAATTATACCCGCAAGACTAAGAGAGAGATAAATAAATGACAAATAAAGTTTATAATAAATAAATTATAATAAGGCGAAATGTCTGATAACATGTTATAATCAATTCTTAAATAATTGTACTCGCCCAATAAAATTTATAAAAAAAATGCACTACTTGTATTTATTTGCTCAATATTAGTCAAAACTAAGATCATTTTGCAACCTTGATACATATGGTGTTTGAACATTTTGCTAGATTAATAGTCCGTCCTAGATTTTCAATGTACATAAATGAAAATGCAATCTTGTAAAAGTCAAACACAATTTTTTTTCTTGGCATAATACACTCAAACTTAAGAATGAAAATACAATCAATTTCAACTAGATAGTGAAAAACAATTTATTTGTTTATTTTTAAAGTCCAATATATACTAACAGATCAATTGAAAAGATGAGCAATTTCTACATTTTCATTGACCTACCTACTTTCAAACCAGTAATTGAAAATATATGTAGTTTTGACTTGGTTAGTACTTCAGTTATTTGAGTAAAATGACTTTTGCTAATTGCGTTAATTGAAATTTATATAATAATTTAAGTTTAAAATATATATATATATATATATATATATAAATAAGATGATCATTTTTTCCTCTCTTTTGGTCCACTAAAGGCCAATTTTTTTTTTTTTAAATTCAATAGTTAGGAAAGGGGTGAACCCTTAATCCCTTTAAAGGGCTCAAGTGGCTTGGTTTTATACTGTCATTTAGATGATAACAGCATAAATTGCTTGCTCACAACCATATAAAGTTCACAAACATCTAAATTGCTTGCTCATCCATGTGCATATCTTTTTTCTTTTTTTCAGGGGTGGGGGAGGGGAACACCATATCCAACCCCAAAACAAATTGTAGTTCGTCTACTTTCTTCTTACCTTCTATATGTTCCAAACATCTCGTATTGTATAATTAGATATTGTTTGTCAATTAAAAACTTGTCTGTTGGACTGAGATTTTAGACAATAAGCCCAGTCACGACTCAGATATTACAGCTCTAGCTCTGCTGGTAGTAAAACAAAGTTACAAACAGCATGATCGACACTTAAAGAAAAATTTATATTTCATTAAGAAGCTCAAAAATATCACTGAAGCTCTAGTCCTTTTTCTGTTTCCTACACTTTCTTATACAATTCAAATAATAATTTCTGGTGTAACTCATCAGAAATATATCTGATCTAACTTTGTAGTATCATAGTATACATATCAGTCAGGTCGTAGACTAGCAAGAACATGTGTGAGCCCTAAAAGAATTCCTATATACAATTACTCTAATCATATGAAAAATGGATACCTATGTACATGAGAATTCTGAGCTGGGTTGCATTGGAATGAACATCCTCATGTGTCATCTGAAACGTCAAAAATGGAATTGGCAGTGGGAGTAAATCCTGAAGCACACAAATCATTGCAATGGCAATGAAAGCAAATCCTAGTGCGAACAAATCATTGGGAGTTAAGTAGCAGACCCTGATATGACCAGGGCTATAATAACGTGAAGGTCACAATGATCTGTTATGCACATCAATAATGGAAACTTTCTCCTGTAACAACAAAAAAATTTTGTCATGCTTCCAACATACATGGTCCGCAGAAATATTAAAAGAAAAAGCTTTAAAATTGGTATCCATTGGTATTCATGGATAATTCGCTAGACCAAAGTTTAAGAATTTTGTTAAAAAAAGATTTTAAGATAAATAGCTTTGCCTTCCAAAATCCATTTTGAAAAGATATATATATATATATATATATATAGAGAGAGAGAGAGAGAGAGAGAGAGAGAGAGACCTCAATGGGTGTGCTGCTCTCAGAGGGGAACCAGTGCATGAGAACGCCCAGGTTAATCACAGCAGGTATCAGTTTAAACAGGAGAGGAGTTGTTACCTGTACACAAACATTTACTAGGGTAAACTGAAGGAAGAAGGGTAAAACAATTTTCAATTCTTGAAGTCAATTGCATTTTTTACTATTGTTCCATTACATTTTATTTAGGTCTTATTAGTTAATTAGGTTATTAGTATTTTTTTTTTCTTCATAATTCAATAACTGAGCTTTGACCCAAGTCAATTAGGATTAAGGTTTAGTCCTAGTAATCTATATAAGTAGACTATTGTAACCCTACGGTGCCAAGTTTATAATGAGTAAGTTTTTGGTTGGAGTTTTTCCAATGGCATGGTGTTGCCTCCAGCCAACCCTAAGTTTTGATTCCTAGGTTTTCTTTTCCACTTGGTGTTGAATCCAAGCAATCCTAAGTAATGTTCCAATGGCATGGTGTTGCCTCCAGCCAACCCCTGTTGATTTTTGTTCTACATCGGTTTTGATATCAGAGTTCAATGTTTTGCATCATAAATATATATTTTCTTTTATTAAAAAAATGGTATAACTTTCAACTAAAAGAAACTTACCAGACTAAGAGCTGTTGTTCCAAGAAGAAGAAGATACATCTTCCCCTATATTACAGCATTTTGTCAACAACAAATAAAAACATAAAAAAGAAAACAATATAAGTCATGAGGTATTTGGTGATACTGCAGACGCAACTGGCAACCTACATTACTGGAAAATATTAAGGTATAAAGACACACTACTCTACTTCAAAGAAAATGGCCTGCCGGAAATGAAAAAATAAGCTAATTTCTTGAATATTTTACGGCAAACAATTATCAACTTAAACACAATCTTTTGTGCTGCAAAAACAATATTGTAAGTTCTCCAAGCCGCTGATGTTACTGCAGAGGCAAAACTGGTAAGCTACACTACTGGAGAATCCTATGGTATGATATAAACATAATATACTTAAAAGAAACTGGCATACTGCAAACAAAAAAATGAAGCTAATTACTTGAATATTATAGGGCAAACAATTATCAAAACATAATCTTTTGTGCTGCAAAAACAATTGTAATGGAATTATGAAAGCTATCCAGGCAGCTTTGCTTCATTTTTAACAAACATACAAGTATGAATTTAGCTTGAAGGCATGTAATGCGATATTCCAATTACTGTCAAGGTATGCGATAAATTCTATCTGTTTGTGACCATTTTTCAAGTAGAAAAAGGCAATGGAAAGCAGTGGTTACTCAACTTCAAGTCATTTGCAAACAACATTGACAATTGAACAATCACCATCAGATGATTAGTAATTGTGCATACATGGAGACCTCAAGTTTCAAAACCAATTCAAAATGCTTATAAGATATTAAATGTATAGGCCACTCAAATAGTTGCAGTTTCTGAAGTCAATAAAAACATGTGATATGTTTTCTATTACACATTTTTTTCTTAAAATCATTCCCATGCTTAACATCTTCCCAGTTTCAAAATTGTTTAAAATAAATCCACTACATCACAAGGCTGATGAGCCACCCATTTTAAGGTTCAGTTAGAAGGTCACGATAGGATAAAAAGATGTTGCATTATCTCAAAAAGGATAAAAATATTCTTCCTGCTTAGCACACAGCTATAAGATAGTATAAAGCATTACTTATTCCTTTTAATTTGTAAGTAGCATTGCTTCTCTTCTTCTTTTTTCTTGTTTTTTGGGTGGGGGTGGGGAGGGGCTAAAAGTAAAATCCTTCATTTTTCTTTTATATATATATATATATATATATATATCAATCAGTTAAATATAAAATTCATTGAAAAGAGAAAATTGGGCAAGGCTCAAGTACACAGGGAGTAAACTACGGACACTAAAGAGGGGAAAAAAAAATAAACAAAAATAAATAAAAAATTAACCAAGATAAATGCTGTCCAAAATTGCTAAAAGATCTGAATTGAAATCAAAAGAGGGCAACTGAGCTTGTTTCCATTTGAATAGCATCCTCCCACAAGCTGTGACTTAAGTTGAATTACCAAATGTTCTTTGCTTTCAAAGTTTCTCAGGTTCCTTTTTCTCCAAATTCCAAACAGTCCAAATCAGACAAGGAATAGCCCATTAGATTTGTGATTGTCCTTTTACCACATAAGCATGTCAGTTGCCTTCTTTTAATTTCCAACACCTTAGAAGTATACAAATCCTTAAGGAACGAGTCCATAGATTTTTACTCCCAATTATGTACTGCTCAAATGAAAGAAGGATTCTAGTGAATGCTCCCATTTAGTCTCACCCATATAATCAGGCACCTTTGCCTCTTTATTTCTTGCAATTAGAAAAAGTTATGGGTATCAGTCTTGAAGGTCTCAGCTCCCTGCCAACAATCATACGGTCATACCAAAAGTGAACCTTATTTCCTGTTCCCACCTCATATTCAACAAAGCTCTAAAACTTTGACCACCCCTTATTTTTGTATTTCCATAAACTCACACCATATGTTCCCCCAATATTTTCCATGCACCAACCTTCTGTAGTCAATTGACATCCAATAGTCTTCTAGTCCCCAAATTGCCCAATTAAATGGGACAACAAACAGAATCTCAATTAAACAAATGAAACTTAAATTCATCCCCCAAACCACCCGAGAGGAAACCTCGTTGAATTTTTTCATTCTATTTGATACTCTAAATTAGAGTGAGCTTACCATCCTTTAACAAGCATATCGTCTTCCAGCTTATGAGCCTTTTTTTCCATTCTTTCTAGGAATCTGTCCCAAGTAGCTTTCACTTTAAAGCAAGCTCCTAGTGGTAAAGCCCATATATTTTGAAGGTAAGGCAGGAATTTCACACCCAACGATGTCAGCTAACTCGTCCATATGATTACAATCTCCTACGGGTGCCATCTTTTACTTACCCAAGGTGCATCTTAAATACTCTGACTGTTCCAAAATCGCATCACTTCTGATATGCGTCTTCTTACAAAGAGCAAATGTGAGATCTCAAAAATATCACTATTGGCCTTTACTGAAAAACTTGGCAAGAAACTCCCATCCACTGTCTATGAGATCGTTCTACCTAGAGCTTCATTTGTGTAGACATAGAGGAGTGGGGATAAAGGAATAAAAAGATCTTCTGACACAAACCCTTATCACTTGGCAAAAATCCACTTGGACTACCATTCACCAATACTAAAAACAGAACAATATTGAAGCAAAAATGAATTCACCGCCCCCATTTTTCCCCCAAACAAAGCCTACTCAGCATGTACAAAAGAAAATTCCAATTGACATGGTTATAGGCTTTTCTAAGTCAAGTTTGCAGAGCACTACCAGAATTCCTTCCCCTAGACAACTGTCTCAACACTCATTAGCAATAAGTATCGAGTCTAATATCTGCATTCCCTGAATAAAAGCATTGTGTGTGCCAGAATTGAGCTCTCCCATCACCTTCTAGTCACAATTAGAGTGGTGATATTTTACAACACTGAGCAAACATAAGAGACTAGCCATAATGAAAGCAGGGATCAAGCATTAGGCAAGACAAATATTCAACCCACACAACCAACAGCAGAGCGAGAGAATTCACCTCAATAAGATGAAGATTTGAGGCACGACTTAGGAGAACAAAAGCAAATTCTCCAATTTGAGCAAGTGAGACCCCAACCTATAAAAAAAAAAAAAAAATCAATCTTTCATAAATAAGCAATTTCTGTTTTTAATCCAGATCTAAAACTAATTCAACAAGCTGAGCAAGTCAACTTACAATGAATGATGTCCTAATGCTATAACCAAAGGCCTTAGTAACAATAGCAACAACAGCTGTCTTAACAACTATGACCAAAATAACAGATGCTAGCAATATATCCACATGGTTCCATAGGAAATGCCCATGTATGAGCATTCCAATACTTGAAAGGAAAAGTGCTGCAAAGAAGTTACGAATTGGTTCCACCTACAGTGTAGAGAAAATCAAATCAGAATACTGTTCCCATTATTCTTATCACAATAGATACAGGAAATGAGTGACTTTTGCATATGACATTCACAGTAAAGCTGCACCTTCAATCTAAATCCATCTACATGCAGCAATTGAATTGTACACAACTACAGATAATTTTAAGAAGGTTCCACACCAATTATCATAATTTCAAATTAGTCTGTAGTCTACACTCATTTACCCCGATTCAAACACTATTCAGTTTAACTTTTCAAAAGCTAAACTAACACAAGAAAACATCACAACATGAAGTAGAACTAGAAATTAGTTTTAGACAACAGTTAAATTTATATACATGAAACGTTTGGAAATTATTAATGACAAAAAAAAGTACCTGGTCCAAAGTATGTTGTGCAAAGTCAGTAGTAGATATCATAACACCAGCCACAAATGAACCCAGCTCAAGACTAAGGCCTAGCTTATCGCTGCACTGAAAATGTTACAAAATATTTTAAAATATTAAAAAGGTGTAGATAACTTTGAAGATACTCAACAATTTCCCACACTGGAGTCAAATAACTCAACAACTCACCACCTTAACTTCAAATTAAGATAATCTAAAAAGGAGAATCTGGACCGATTGGAATGTTTTTTTATAAACTTTTTTCAAGAATCAGAATTAAGAATAGAATCTCTAGTTTTCAAGAATAAGAATGAGATTAATAATATTGGCAAGACAACTAAACACACTATTTTCAGAAAAAAGAAAACCAAAAGCTTGTTTGGTGACCACAAAACCCTCTCCTGTCTCCCCTAGTCCTTTTGTTTTTTTTTTTTTTTTTTGCTTCAAAAAAAAAAAAATTCTTCCCCTAAGCTTCTTTTCTCCAGTCACCATCAAAACCCTCAACCCCGAATGCTGTCACCTCCACAGCATCCCATAGCCACAAAACACTTTCCCATCAAGGGATCAATCACCAAATAAAGTTTTTTTTTTTATACATAATATGAATGAATTAGCACATGTTATGAGCATGTATTATTTACCCATATATAAATAATGTGTTAGAATAACTAATTTTATACACTATAAACACACTTCTCAATGTTAAAATTTTCTACCACTGCCAACACCAATTAAACCACTTGAAATTGGCCACCGTACCCAAGCATAGAACGATTTAGCCAACAGCTTGGCTTCAAAGACCAAGTCTTGGGTTGATTCGCCTAATGCCGGTAACACCAGATAGCATTTCCCAACACAAGCAATGTTCCCAGTTGTAAGCATGCAGTCCCAGTCCTTAGTTGCCAAATTTGTAACTAAGCATTATTTTTTTAGGGATCTCACGACAAGGAGAAAGGTTGGTGGTAGGCATGAGGTCGGTTGACTCTCTTCAATCGTCTATCTGACATAGGACAAATTAAGGAATTTCTCTACACATAGAAAAAGGGAATTTGTGGTGGGTTTAGGGTTAGGGGAATTTGTGGATCTAAGGTTTAGAATTATTGTGATAGGGATTAAAAGGTGGCTTGATGAGTTATTATTTGATAGGGATTAAAATGGTGGTTTAGAATTTGCCCCTGAATATCAAATCAACCATAACTAATAAAATAAAGGGTAAAATATCACTTTCGTTCCTAAACTTTCACAAAAGTTCGTTTTTCATTCCTAAACTTTCAAAAGTTTGTTTTTCATCCCTAAACTTTGCGAAAAGTTCTACTTCACGTCCTTCCGTTTATGTCCTAAGTGGCTTAACGAAGTGTTGATGTGGCATTTGACTTGGACCAAACCACTTGAATTAAAAAGTTTTGGACATGTGGCACAAAGTTATTACTACACATGGAAAAAGAAATCTGATGAAATTACCCCCAACCTAACCTTATTCCACAACCAGGAAACCCAACACCCAAACCCCCATAGCGGCAACCTCAACTGGCTAGCCCAATCGATGTCTCCAAGGCAGCGACCACAACAGTGGAATCCCAACCCCAGACCAGCAACACTAATTTTTGGGTGGCTGATCTGAATCTTTTTGCCATTGTGGAAGGTTCGCGTGAAGCTTTAGGAAATTTATGTCTTTGCATGATTTCTTTTTTTTAATTGAGTTGCTCATCAGTAACTAAGATGCCATCACTCTAGTTCCTTGTTGGTTGGTATGGGGTTGATTTTGTTGAATCTTGTTTCTGCTAGTCCACAGGCACCAACAAAGCATTATAAAGTCTTCGTTGTCCTATTTGCACACTTCAAGGACCTACTGTAGTAAGTCAAAAGAACCTACTGTAGTAAGTCAAAAGAATTGGAGAACCTGCAAGGCTGTGACTACTTAGATTTGAGATGATTTCAGTTTTTTCCTAGTCTTATTTGATGAATTGACAGCCCCAAACAACATGAAGACCATCTTCCACTTCGATTGAACATGCTTTGCACCATGGAGAGTTCAACCACCTAACAGTTTGGGATCGCTGGTCACCGATTTAGGGTTGGATTTCATGGTTGGGTTGCCAATTGGGCTCGCCGGTTGAGGCTGCTGCTCTTGGGGTTTGGGTGTTGGGTTTCCTGGCTGTGGAATAACGTTAGGTTGGGGGCAATATCATCAGATTCTTTTTCCATGTGTGTCAATAACTTTGTGCCACGTGTCCACAACTTTTTCAATAAAATAGTTTGGTCCAAGTCAAATGCCATGTCAACACTCCATTAGGCCACATAGAACATAAAATAACATGCATAAACGGAAGGACGTAAAGTAGAACTTTTCACAAAGTTTAGGGTAGAAAAACAAACTTTTGAAAGTTTAGAGATGAAAAACGAAATTTTGTGAAAGTTTTAGAACAAAAATGATATTTTACCCTAAAATAAAAGGAATGTTTTAAGTTTTAACCCTTAAAGACCCTTACCTAGAACTATAAAACCGCTCGACTTTTACTTCAACTAGACTTCACACATTGACCCCATAAGATAATTCTTAAATAGGCAATTTGCAAAGTATTAGCAAAGTAATCCTCTATGGCTGCATCACTTTCTTACCTTTTTAGCATCATTTTCACCTAAGTCTTCCCTATTTCCACTGACTCATCTAATGCCAAATATCGTCCATGCACATTGCTTTTGCGCTATTCCCTATCTGGCTTTCCTCATGAAGCCCTTGGTCTAATCAACTATTGCAAGGTCTGCCAAAGTTTCTAAAAGCCACCTATTGTTTTCTTGACCCAAGAAGATAGAATATAAAAAATAATGTCCTCTCTTAAAAACCTAAACATGAATAATCAACTCTATTAAATTACCGATTCTCCTAAAAGCTTAAGCTATTGGAATATGGCAAATTTAACCAAATACTTCTAACACTCCCCCTCACGCATAGGCCGAAACTACCATTTAATAAGTGAGGCCCAACACATGGAAATTTAAATGGGAGGTAAAGTGAAGGAGACAAGGAGACAAGGATCATGTTAAATTACCAATTCTCCCAAAAGTTTAAACTATTGGAATATAGTAAATTTAATCACATACTTCTAACAAACTCCACCAAAGTATATTCAAACGATTTTGATTCAATGGGGCCACCAATGCTTCTCTAGAACAGGGAAAACATCTTGTCTCCAGAGCTCATTTTGCTCCCTGGGTCTATGCTCCTCCCTATCAATCTCATCTTACAGTTCATCAACATTACCTTCTCTTCTACCTCAATATAGAAGATTCATGCCCCTTTCTACAAATTTAAACAAAAAATTTTCCCATCTCCCAAAACTTTTGTTAGAATTCAATTACATCTACTTAGTCACATGACTGTACAATAAATCAGGCAATTGAAAATATGCAGCACATTGTACAAAGGAGATCACCACAAATAGAATAACTATTGTCACGGAAATAACAGGCCAAAAGCAGGCAGGATGCATTATCAAAATGCAAAATGATGAACAGTCATTAGTCTTAATATGAAAGATAACCATCAGGAACTCACCCATGCAGATAATAGGCAGAAAGCCACAGCAGCAAGCTGATAAAGTTCATTTGTCTGGATCATAAAAGGGAAACAAAATGAAATTACAAAAATACTAGTCAATCCAAGAATGTAGCTAATGTTGTTTATAACTTACTTGGGATGATAGCTGCATCATCAGTTTTAGAAAGCGGGGAACAAACGACCAAGACAATACAGATGCAGCAGAGATATATATTGACAGCACTAGCAGCCTGATGTCAACAAAAGAAACAGGCCATATTCAATAAAGACGACGGTGTTGATGCCAACAAAACAAACCAGTTGCCACGAGATAATTGACTAATTTACATGCTGGTATTGACACCCTTTTCTTGGTCATGCAAAAACACAACTACATTTCAAAATAACTAAAAGCTAGAACACTGAAAGAAAATTTTAAATCATGAGTCCTCAGCAAATTAAATGGGGAGAAAAACCAAAAAACAAAAACAAAAACTGCTCATGAACAGACTTACACTTTTCCCATTGAAATCATTCCCTGCAAAAGGCCACCATTACCACCCAAAACTGGGAGCAAGGCAAACAGTAGACCAACAGCACAGTCCTGAAATAATCCAAGGTGGACAAGGAATGGATGAAAACCAAAAAATCAGGCTTCCTACCTCAGTGTATTTAAACTCTGAGATCTACCATCTGATTAGAAATGATTTATAAGATACCTGAAAAATAAGTGTCCCGATTGTAACTTGACCATGAAGAGAATTACTACTATTCCGTTCCACCAGAAACTTTACCACCTGGTAAGGCAATAAGAAAAGCATGGAAAGCACTAAAAATTTAAGCAAGCAAAACCAGGTAAAAAAGAAAAAGTTGTGTCATGGAAAGGTCTCTAGAGAGATACCACTGCTGTTGACGACATCGATAAGAATGCACCAACAAATACACCTTCAGACAAATTTGCTCCAAATAACTGCAATATTAGCAGATGTTCAAGCTTAGCATCTGTTTTGAACAAAATTGTAACCAATTAAAATGAACAAAATTCAGATTAGATACTCTCAAAGTATACCATGGCAAGTATGCCACACAAAAACATAAATATGAAGATCTGAAGCATCCCCCCAAGAACAGCAACAGGTCCCACAACTTTTAACTGCAACACACACAAGTTAAACCACAAAAAGGGAAGCATATTATTAGTTATTACATAACTGTCAAAAAAAGCTACTGTGAAAAGCAGGGTAGAAAAGACTTCCCAATCCGGGAAGTGAGAACAGTATACCTTTGTCAAAGAGAATTCCAGCCCTAAAGCAAAAAGAAGAAAGACAACACCAAACTGTGCAACAGTTTCAACCTGTAATTAAAAAGAGAGGGAGAGAGAGAGAGAGAAGAGAACTTGTCATTGTAGATCATTGGTTCCAGGTAAATGGTAGACCAAATCATTGCACATGAAATTCCCATAATATGACTTGCTTTAACTCAATTGAGTCTATCATAGTCACTCCATGCTACATAGCACATGGATATGGACTGTTGCACTTGATTTCGTTATGATAAATTACCAATTGCCCAAAAACTTAAGTGGTTAGGAAATTGTGAATATTTAGCCAATATTCTAACACACCCCCTTAAGTGCAGACCAAGACTACCCCTTAATAGTGGGACTCAATGCATAAGATTTTTAAATTTTTAAATTTTTAAATGGGACGTAGAGCAAAGACACAATTCAAACTTTTCAAAACCACTTTGCTCTGATACCATGATAAATTAATGATTTTCCTAAAAGTTTCAATTGTCAGCAAATGATGAATTTAAATTACTTAACTAATATTCTAACACTTTCTAAGATGTTGCACATGAACATAGGCTATTGTACTGAAGCATGTGCAATGTGTACATGCTCCTCATCTTGGTGACTTCCTCTATCTAATAACTACCGTTATCTAGGCAGTCACCCTAGTTATAGTTATAGGTAATGGAGCGTGTTAAAGTATTGGGTTTATGTTGATGTAATGGCCCAAGAGGCTTAGTTATGTTGAAAACCCATGTTGGGCTAACCCTAGCTTCTAGTTTCTATATATACCTTGTTTCACCGTAATTATTTACTTGAGTATACAGTAATAATGTAGCAACTAGGGCTTTATTCTGTGAATATAGGCCATTGGCCGAACCACAAAATCCCTTGTGTTCTTCTCTCCTTCATGCTTCTGCTTCTCTATATTATTTAATTCTCGTCTTAAACAGAGCGTAATATAGAATAATGCTGGAAAAATCGGTAAATTTGGTGTGTAAATGGAGAAATTCTTCAGGAAGTGTGGTTAGTCAGAACTTTTCATATTCTATCAAAGTTACTATTTTGACCCCTAGTTTAAGGAAAAAGGTTGGCTCCAAACCGGTTTGGAGCTATCTTCTTCCAACCTACTATGTGATGATTAAAGAAACCATCCATGTCTAGTGTTAGTTATATGACTTTTTTAACGAGTCATGTGACTTGTTAAATAATACATATGGATAGTCTTATAAATCACCACATAATGAGTTGGAAGAGATAACTCCAAACCAATTTGGAGACAAACTTTGTCCCTAGTTTAATACTTTTTTGTATCTATGTCAAGGGCATTTAGAAGGGTGAATAACCTTTTGGAGTGAATTTCTGAAAACAATATCAAAGAGGAAACATTTTAATAAAATAAAAGCACTTAAGAAATGATGATAGAACAAAGCGTTCTAACTTCAAGAAATAATGTTCTTGGGCTGTTAACATCAACATACCTGTACCATTTCACTAATGAATTTCAGGCCTCCCGGTCCAATAACCGAACCGGCAAGTAGATATCCCACAATAACCTACCATATTTATCAAGAACGAACAAAAGAACATTTCAAACATTGTACCACATAAATCACTTTATATACTTGGACATAAATGCAATGCAATTAGTCAAAAAATAAATAAAGCTAAAATATATGAATACAAACTGGTTGCCCCAAACAGGAAAAGATAATTCCACCAATAGCAGCAGTAACTATGACAACCACCAAGTCTGAGATCAATCTGCCAGAATGTAAAACAGAACTAATAAGGCATAAATCTCAAGCGGCATATAAAATCTAAACTAAACAACTTCAACCATTGTTTTCAAGAACTAACTAACCCTAAATAAAAAAAAACAGATTGTAATTCCAAACTATAGGGTAAGTTTGGGGAAAAGCCTTGTTGGAGAAATTTTAAAAAATAAACACTATCTGTGATGGCCAACTCCAGCATTTTAATGACATTTTCAATTTCTGAAAACACAGAAATAAGAGAGAGAGCCTTGGTTTTAAAATCTTTAAAAAAATTATTAAATAAATAAATAAACTTCCCATACTTGAAAATGGCAATGTTTTCTTATGAGATGAGACAACATATTCCCTTTTAAAAGATATAAAATAAAATAACTGTCAATTGACAAACAAACAAACCAAAAGGCAACTTTCTGCCAACTTCAAATTCAGCGTCTATTTGGATAGCTTATTTTTTGCCAGCTTATTTTACTATTCAGCTTATTTTTACTACTATTCAGCTTATTTTTACTACTATTCATGGGTCTCACTGCACTTTTTGGTACTATTCATAGTTCTTATTGTACTATTTCAACTAACTTTTATCTTTATCTACCCTTTCAGCAAAAAGTTTTCAGTTCAGCAAAATAAACAGATCTCAAACGGACCCTTAATTAAGAAAATGGTATTCAAAAATCCATTTTGAATTTTAAGCCAGACCAACCCTGAATTTATCGTGATTTACAATAAGGAGAAAAGAAATAAAGGATATTGACCTCAAATCTACTTGTAGTACTGGATACTTGGATTTCTTGTTAGACATCACAAACACATTGTCCTGCCATCATGTAAGAGAAGCAAGTTAGTGGGGATGAAATTCAGAGCATGAACAGCTATGACTCTACCAAAGTTTTAGCGCACCTTTTTGTCAATCAAGGTTTCCACATCATCAGAATCCTCATTCTCTAGGGAGAAAACATCTTGGAGCTGGAATGCTCTTGTGCCACTGATACACATGTTGTTTGGGTAATGTTATAAATTAAAAAAATATACACGTATATTCAACATATTTTCACAATGTATTATATACATTCCCATACTTTGCCTCCTGTGTATCATTTTTCTTGGTCTTCTCATGAGTGATTTTAGCTACAGTCTCCAGTACAGCCTGTGAAACATAATCGAGACTCATATTTAACATGGATAACACAATTAAAGAATGTTAGAGCCAAACAGTTCAACTGGGAAAGAAATTTACAACAACAAACAAAACCCAGTTTTCATACTATCATGTGATTTGTAGACAAAGCAGTGTTCAGCTACACTGTGAACTAGCCTTTTGGGAAGCATGATTTGGAGGTATACACAAAGGCCATATCCCAAGTAAAACTTCTTTTGTTTGTCCATTTATTTACTTATTTATGAATACTAGCATATTGCATCACAATGGAGCATATGAATCAGCCTTTATATGCCAATTCAAGCCAAAACCAATCAGAAAAGTTGAAATATTTTCCAAAACAAGGAAATGGTCAGTGTTTGAATTTCCAAGTTCAAATTTGAGAAATACAAATAGATTTCACAAACCCATTACATAAGTGAGAAAATTATGTGAATATTGCACCATGTCCAACAGATGTACAGGAAAAATCAACCTACCTGTTGATCAGCTACACTGTTGTTGAAGCTGCTTCGATCAGATCCTAGTAAAGCAGAAGCAGAATGAAATATTAAATAATTAGGGTTCAACGAAATATCAAACACCAAGGAATAAAATGCAATACTACAAGAATTGTGGTCATGATTCAATCAATATCTGGATTCCAAATTTGAAGCAAATAGGCAAACATACATCATCAATATTGAAGAGCAGGATTGAATGGAATACATGACATTCTCCAAAACAAATGAAATTTTACATATATCAAAAGGAAAGTAATCAAGAATTAGCTTCGTTTCACTGCCAAACCATAGAAGGCAAAGAAACAATTTTCCTGACATATATATCACATTTTGACATGGAAGACAAGCAATAATAATTTGCAAGAACATAGAGTCCATGGTATTTAATTAGGTTTTATATTTTATTTGGTTATTCTAGAGTCAAGGGTATTTTAGAAATTCTACAATTGTTAGATATGGGCCATGGGTTTCTTCTATTAAAAAGTAAGTCTTATTTAGTTTGTGGGTCTTTATGTATGTGCTTTGATTTAATTCAATTAGAGTTTTGTTTACTGGTCAAAGTAGAAATCTTAGTTCTACTAGGAGAAGGTACATGTAGGATCTATATAAGTGTCTTATTGTACTCAAAAAAGATTAAATTATGTTTTGAGTATTGCTTATTTCTTTTCTTCTTCTCTTTCTTATAATACTATTCATACAGCCCATGAACACAATAAAAATCTCTCTTTTTCTTCTTTCTTACAACCCCAAATTAAGCTCTTTGTTTTACATATCAAAACCCTAAATCCCCACATACTTACTTCTACCATAACTTAACAACTCTAAATCCTATTTCTACAAGTCCACCTAAACCTTAACCCACCACAACCACACATAGAAATATTCCCTAATTTGTCCTACTCCTACGTCAGCCTTGGACTTAGAGTACACCCAAAGGAGGACTCAAGTATTTCAAAGGCAAGCTAGATATCTTATAGCCAAGTACACCGGCCAATGCTTCAATCTCATGGACTTTCCCTACAGGAACCATCTCAAGCTTTCCTAGATTTATTTTAAACCTGAGCCAACTTTGAAACAAAGCAAAACACATTTCCAATGGCCAAGCTGTTCCAGATCATTGGCACAAAGAATTAAAGTGCCATCAGCAAACAAAAGAAGGGACAGCATCACCAAAGCAATCATTCTTTCCCCCACTGAAAACCCACTTAAGTATTCCCCATAAACCAACTTAGAAAGCAATCTACTCAGGACCTCCATTACTATCACAAATAAAAAGGGCGACAACAGGAGATTCCATTACTAGGAGAGTCTTAGGTTTTGTTTTTTCTTTAAATTTCAAGTTAGTCTTCATTATTTATTACCTTATTAGGATTTTAGGGAAGACACAAATTTCAAGTTAGCGAAATCGTCGTTCTTTTGAGGACAAGGAGAAGTCCTTGGTTGAGTTAAAAGTTTTAATTCATCGCAGTCTTTGGGAGTTGAGGCAGTGTCCGGTCTTAAGATAAACCTGGGCAAGTCAGAATTGGTTCCGGTCGGGGTAGTCCATAATATTGACCTACTGCTGGTTGTTCTTGGCTGTAAGCAGGGTTCTCTTCCTATGAAATATCTGGGTCTTCCTTTGGGTGCTAAATTCAAGGATAAGACTATATGGAATCCAATTCTGGAGAAAATGGAGAGGAGATTGGCAGGTTGGAAACGCTTATATTTATCCAAGGGAGGTAGAGTCACCCTAATCAAAAGCACCCTTTCTAATTTACCCACTTATTTTCTAACTTTATTTCCTATACCTGCTAGTGTGGCTAACCAAATTGAGAGGCTTCAGCGGAATTTCTTATGGGGTAGTTTTGGAGATGAACCTAAAATTCACTTGGTTAAATGGACTACTGTTTGTGCTCCTATTTCTTCAGGTGGTTTAGGGATAAAGAAGATAAGACTTTTCAACGAAGCTTTACTTGGGAAGTGGTTATGGAGATTTGGGATTGAAAGAAATGCCCTTTGGAGACGAGTGATAGAAATGAAATATGGATGTGTAGGGGGGGGCTGGTGTACCAGATCTGTGAATGGTCCTTATGGTGTTGGTTTATGGAGACATATTAGTCATGGATGGCCTTCTTTCTCACGTCATATTCTGTATGATATTGGTGATGGGTCTAGGGTGAAGTTTTGGCAAGATCGATGGTGTGGAGAGACATCTCTTGCTGTTAGATATCCTGACTTGTTCAGATTTTGCAGGAACAAAGATGCCAATGTAGCTGAGTTGATGAAGTTTTCCAATGGTGTCCTCTTTTGGGATGTGAGATTCTTTAGGGGTGTGCATGCTCGGGAACTAGAGGCTATGTCAGACTTCATGGAAACCATATATGGTTCTCCTATAAGGGGGTTTGGTGAGGATAAAATGTGTTGGATACCTAGCAAAAATAAGGGATTCATGGTTAGTGATTATTATAGAATTCTAGTTGGCAACACTATCTATGGTTTTCCTTGGAAAAGTATTTGGAAGCAGAAGATTCCCTCTAGAGTAGCTTTCTTTGTTTGGACTGCTGCCTTAAATAAATGCTTGACGATTGATAATTTACGAAAAAGGAAGATGTGGATTTTGGATTGGTGCTACATGTGTAAAAGTAATGGTGAATCGGTTGACCATCTATTCCTACATTGTCCTATTGCTATGGATCTATGGTCTATGGTCTTGGGTCTATTTGGAGTAATTTGGGTTATGCCGCACACTGTTTTGGGGCTGTTAGGATGTTGGCAAGGCAGTTTTGGTCGTCATCGGAATGGTTTTATTTGGTCCATCATACCCCATTGCTTAATGTGGTGTCTTTGGAGAGAGAGAAATAGTAGATGTTTCGAAGATATTGAGAGATCTATTCCGGAACTCAAGCTATTCTTTTTTAGAACTTTGCAGGATTGGTTGTTTGCTTTGCAAAAACAATCATTCCCTTCTTTTATTGATTTTTTAGACTCTTGCAATTTTTGTATTTGATTTCTTGACCCCTTGTACACTCCCTGTGTACTAGGGTGTTCATTCTTATATCAATAAAGCTTATTACTTATCAAAAAAAAAAAAGTCTTTGGGAGTGGTCTCGTTGTTGGGGTTTTACTGTTTGTTCGTCTCTCTCTGATTTTGTGTCTTCCCTTAGCTTAGTTTCCTGATCCCCCCCTTGTATTGTGCTTTGTGCTCTTTTTTTCTAGTTGTTCATCATCATGAACATCTTGTACTTTTCTCTCTTTGTTTAATCATTAATATATTTTCTCTGATTACTTATCAAAAAAAAGGAATCCCACTAATAGTATAAGAAAGAGTCCTCGCATATATTTATGCTCAATATACTCAAAGAACACATGGAGTTAATAGAGAAAAATATTCAGTGTTTGAGTATTAGGACACATTGGCCTTATTGTTCCATTTCCTCGCTTTTTTTTCTTTTTTCTTTTTCCTTTCTTATGATATTGTTATTGAGCGCATGAAAAAGTTCATACCCTTGCTTCTGCTACTTACATATGACAGAAGCCTCTTGAGTGTTGAACTTTGATTCTTTAAGGTTCGTAGTGTGTTTCATCAAGTAGGTGAGAGGGTTGGATTGGGTCCTAAAATTTTTTTCAAGCTTGAAAAGGAGAATTGATCATGGGTGGTAGTTGTACTTTTTCCATAGAATCTAAGTTCTTTCAGTTGGTGGTTGAGGAAGGAGGTAATTTTTACTCCTTACGTATTTTTGAGAGGGGTAAATACTTCTTGAAGTCTGTTTTCATGGGGAAGAATGCAGCTGTATGGTTGATGAAGAATTTAGAACACGTGGTGGTTGGAGTCATTACCAAACAGTTCTTTACACTTAGAGAAGGAGATACTGCGTACTCCTTCCAGAGAGGCTTGAATTCCTCTGGTCAGTTCATTTTAGTGTCTGAACTGAAGGTAGGTGGGTATAGAAGATCTATCATTATTCCTGGAGGCAAAGCACAAAATGGTTGGAAGGCCTTTGGGCTTAAACTGAGAAGGATGTTGTATCCTGAACAATATGCTCAAGGTGGTTCAGGTCAGGCCAATTTTGTGTCTTTGCCACCAAGGAGAACGTGGGGGCCTCATTCCTCTCAATCATTTGTGGAGGTTCTGAAGGGGCAGCCGCAGCCAAGGGAGTTTGCGGAGAAGCAGAAGCATGCAAGGGGGTTGATGGCTATGAGACCAAGTTTTACAGGTGGTAAGGTGGGTGGTATTCCGGTGGGTAAGCCTGCTAGGATGATGGTGAGAGAAGGGGCTACGAGGGAGCAGAACAGTTATGGGAAGTCAGAAATAGGTGAGCAATACCCGGCAGATAATAGGAGTTCTCTCTCAGCAAGTCTCAATTTGAATTCAAAAGCATGGGAAAATGGGAAGAGGAGAGATTTCAGGAGATCTGGCTGGACAGGGAGAGGTCTTATCGTGGAGGTTGATGTGAAAGGAAGGAGAAAGGTTTTCTGGGATAAAAAGAAAGGGAGGGAAAAGAAATCCATTTGGGTTCCACGGGCTTCTCAGGAGCTGGGCAAGGGTAAGCTGGGCATGGGCCCTTTTAAGGTTAAGTTGGCGGCCCAAGTGCAAAGCTGTAAGTTAGTTGGCCCATTCGCAAACCCAACTTCTTTTGAGCCCGGCGAGAGTTCTGATTTAATGGCTCGGCCTTATTCCTCAGCTCTTGTTCACGAGAGAGCTGGGGAATGCTCTTTACAGTCCCCGATGTGCTCTGAGCCGCCGGTAAAGGTGGCTGATGGTCCGGCGAGGTCTCAGACAGCATGGGTTCAGGCCGAGAATGGCGGAGGGAGTCTCTCGGAGCTTCCGATGAGGCCTGTTCTGTCAGTTATGGTGGAGCGACGAACCGTGTTTCGTCAGAAGGTGGAAGATGCTTCGCCGACAGGGGGATCGGGGTGCTCTAAGCCTTCTTTGCGGTTGGTTTTCTGCCTGAATCCTGACCGGAACTCTATCTTGGGGTCCTGTTTCCTGTCGGGTGGGCTGTTCCCGGAAGGTAAGAGGACGGTGATCCTAGATTATGTGCCGAGATGGGTTCGACCTGTTTTTCCTGATCTTTTTCCGGAGTTTTTGAGAGCTGGGCCTCTGGGTTTTGGTATTTTAGGCCAGGATGACAATTCGTCCCTTTGCAAGGAACTTTCCTGCCTTCCTAGGGAGGTCAACGAGGCCATGGCAGTGGAGGAGGTACCTTCTTTTTCTGTGGGCCCTTGTGTTTCTGATCTGTCAGTTTGTTTACCTCTGCAAATCATTGGTCTGAATGAGTCGATGGAGTTGGCAGAATTGGAGGAGGGTCATGAGGAGTTGAACCTTGAGACTAAGGTAGATGTTTCTGGGTGGGTGAAACACAGAATCCCTGGGTTCAGCAAATTGGTTGGGTTGTCTACGACTCGACATGAGAAGTTATGCATAGCCTTCTTACAGAGATTAGAATCTGAGATGGAGGCGGCCAATGTTCTTCAGAGGAAAAAAATGGGCAGCAAAAATGTGGCTAAGTCCAAAAACAAAGGATGTAGAGAGCTGCAAAATTTGATTTGTTCGGTGAACTATGACCGGAGATAGTGTGTGGTCTGGTTCTAGTGTTAGGATTTGGGGATTTCATTGTGCTTATGAAGATAAAAATGATTTCGTGGAATATTAGAGGTTTGAATGATCCTCGGAAACGTCTTGTGGTGAAGAATTTGTTGCGGGAGTGGAAGTGTGATGTTGTTTGTCTGCAAGAGACATAGATTGCCAGCATGAATAGACAGCTGGTTTGCAGCTTGTGGGGCTGTCCTTATGTGGATTGGGCTGTTTTGGAGGCTGATCGGACTGCCGGTGGTATTTTGCTTATGTGGGATAAAAGGGTTCTGGATAAGGTAGAGGTTTTGGTTGGTTCTTTCTCTGTGTTAGTGAAGTGGAAGGGGGTGGGAGATGATTTTTTATGGGCTTGCTCAGGCGTTTATGGCCCAAACATCAATAGTGAGAGGGACCATATGTGGGATGAGTTGGCGGGCATTCAGCAGTTTTGGAGGTTACCGTGGTGTTGCTTGGGGGACTTTAATATTGTTCGCTTCCCTAGTGAGCGTAGGGGTGAGTCTCGGTTGTCTCTGGCTATGGCAAAATTCTCTGAATTTGTCGAGGATCTTAACTTGGTTGATTTGCCTTTGGAAGGAGGGAGATACACTTGGTCTAGTGGCACTGATCAACCAACGATGTCTAGGATTGATAGAGCTTTGGTTTCCCCAGATTGGGAGGACCATTTCCCAGATGTTACACAAAGAGTTTTACCCCGACCCATTCAGACCATTGCCCAATTCTCTTGGAGGCAGGGGGAATGGCAAGGGGAAAAGTCCCTTTAGATTCGAAAATATGTGGTTGAAGTCGGAGGGTTTTGTGGATAGAGTCCAATCTTGGTGGAATCGGCATTCCTTTGCAGGGACTCCCAGTTTTGTGTTTGCAAAAAAATTAAAGGCTCTGAAAGAGGATCTTGTGCTTTGGAACCGCCGAGAATTCGGCAATGTAGAGCGGCATAAGAGGCAGTTATTAGAGGAGCTGAATTCTTTAGACGCTAAGGAAGGGGATCTTGGTCTTAATGATGGGGAGAAATGTCTTAGGGCGGAGTTGAGGTCTCAGCTGGAGCAGACTCTTTTCTTGGAAGAAATTTCCTGGAGACAAAAATCTAGGATGTTATGTATCAAGGAAGGGGATAATAACACCAAGTTCTTTCACAAAATGGCTAACTCCCACAGAAGGTCTAACCATCTGGGGACCTTGGAGGTGGATGGGGTGGTTGTTGAAGAGGAATCCGAGGTGAGTTTTCAAGTTGTTCAATTTTATAAGAAGTTGTACACGGAGTCTGAGGGGTGGAGGCCTTTGGCGGAGGGTTTGGATTTTGATAGTATTGGGGATACGGAGAGGGTTTGGCTTGAAAGAAAGTTTGAGAGAGAGGAGATTCTTCAAGTTGTTAGGGACTTGGAAGGGGATAAAGCTCCAGGTTCGGATGGGTTTTCTATGGCATTTTATCATCAGTGTTGGAGAGTGGTGGAGAAGGATGTCCTCGCGGTTTTTGAAGAGTTTTTTCAGCATTGCAAGTTTGAAAAATCTCTTAATGCTACTTTCCTTGTTCTTATTCCTAAAAAGAATAATGCCTCCGATATAAGAGATTTCCGCCCTATTAGCCTAGTGGGGAGCCTTTATAAAATCTTGGCTAAGGTCTTGGCAAATCGGTTGAGAGTGGTTTTAGATCAGCTGATCTCTGAGACTCAGAATAGCTTTGTGGGTGGGAGACAAATTCTTGACTCGGTTCTTATTGCAAACGAGTGTGTGGATAGCCGAGGGAAGAGTAGGGTTCCTGGTGTCATTTGTAAGCTTGATATTGAGAAAGCCTACGATCATGTGAATTGGGAGGCCTTGCTTTTTTTGTTGAATAGGTTGGGCTTCGGTGTGAAGTGGTGTAAGTGGATCCGTTTTTGTATTTCCACAGTTCAGTTCTCTGTTTTGGTTAACGGGTCTCCAGCTGGTTTTTTTGGAAGCTCAAGGGGGTTAAGACAAGGGGATCCTCTATCCCCTATGCTGTTTTTGATCATGATGGAGGTGTTTAGTAGGATGTTGAGAAGAGTGGAGGAAGCTGGTTTGATCCGTGGTTTTGTTGTTGAAGGTAGGAGGGGCGGGGGGGAGTGTATATCGCATCTTTTGTTTGCAGACGACACTATCCTTTTCTGTGATGCAGATATGGAGCAAATTCTGCATATTCGGTTATTGTTACTTTGTTTTCAGGCGGTAACGGGTTTAAATGTTAATGTGCATAAGAGTGAGATGGTCCCAATAGGGGAGGTTGTTGATGTGCATAGACTGGCTGATATTTTGGGCTGCAGAGTTGGTTCTTTGCCTATGTCATACCTTGGCATGCCGCTGGGGGCCTCTCATTTTTCCCCTTCTATTTGGAATCCTATTTTGGAAAAAATAGAGCGGAAGTTAGCTGGCTGGAAGAGGTTGTACTTGTCTAAGGGGGGCCGTTTGATGTTACTCAAGAGTACGTTATCTAGTCTTCCCACTTATTTTCTTTCGCTCTTCACCATTCCTACTTATGTGGCCAATAAAATCGAAAAGTTGCAAAGGGACTTTTTATGGGGTGGTAGCAAGTCTCATCTGGTAGGTTGGGCTAAAGTTTGTGCGCCTATTGCCAATGGTGGTTTGGGGATAAGGAAGCTCACTACTTTTAATAAGGCGTTGCTGGGGAAATGGTTGTGGCGGTTTGGTAAGGAGGAAGATCGGTTATGGAGGAGGGTGGTAGCCTCAAAGTTTGGAGAAGATTGGGGGGGGTTGGACCTCAAAGCTTGGTAGGGGAGTTCATGGGTGTGGTTTGTGGAGAGGTATTCGTATGGGTTGGGAGGTGTTCAGCATAAATTGTCAGTTTGTTGTTGGGATGGGGAATAGAGTGAGGTTTTGGCAGGATGGGTGGTTTGGGGAGCAATCCTTTCAGCTGGCATTCCCAAGGTTGTATGGCATTGCTTTGGATAAGGGGGTTTCTGTAGAAGCTTCTTTGTCTAGGCAGGGGGCGGAGGAGAGGAGAATTTGGGATGTTAGGTTTATTAGAGATTTTGAGGATTGGGAGATGGAGGAAGGGCTGCAGTTCCTTCGTTTATTGGGAGCTAATTCTCCTCCAATAGATGTTGGAGACCGGATGAGATGGAAGTTAAAGCCTAATGGGGAATTTTCTGTTCGGTCGTTTTATAATAAGTTAAGGAACTCTCCCTCTATTGTCTTTCCTTGGAAAACTATATGGAAAGCAAAAGCCCCTAGGCGAGTTTCCTTCTTTGTTTGGTGTGCAGCTTGGAATAAGATCCTATCGGGAGATAATTTGAGATTGAGGAGATTGGAGTTTGTGGATTGGTGCATTATGTGTCGTCATTGTGGAGAGACGGTAGATCACTTACTTATTCATTGTGAGTTGGCCTATCGTTTATGGAGTTTTGCCTTGAGATCTTTTGGTGTGTCTTGGGTTACTCCTAGTTCGATTCCCGATGTGCTGATAGGCTGGTGGAATTGGTTGGGGAAGCACTCTTCTCGTGTTTGGAACTTAGTTCCGTTGGGTATCCTTTGGTGTGTTTGGAAGGAGCGCAATCGGCGGACTTTTGATGATATGGAAAGCACCGGTGATCAGCTGCTTGCTTCTTTTAGCGGGACTCTTTATGATTGGTCTAGGGCTTGGAGACTCACGACTAGTGACTCTCTCCCTTCCTTTCTGAGCTCCCTCTCGCTTTTGTAATTTTCTATTGTTTGGTTCTTCTTCCTTTTTTGTTTTGGTTCCTTTTTTGGTTTTGGTTTCTTTCTCTTGTTTCCTCATGGGTTGCTCTTTGTTTTTTTGCTTAGAGTAGCCCTTCGTATATATATTAAGTCTTACTTATCAAAAAAAAAAAAAAATATTGTTATTGAGCTTTTTTCCTTGGGTTGAACCATGATGACATAGTAATTAATTAAAATTTTATTTAATATGAAAAAAAATAAAAAGAATTTGTAATTAGAAATCTTAACTAAAAATTAAAAAAATATCTAAAGATAAGATGATATTTTCATCATCTATTACAGATTATGAATAGATATTTTCTCTTAATCTCAAATATTTTAGCAAATTTGAACAACATGAGAGTATCTTAAAAAGTCTAACATATTTATGCAATTAAAGAAAAATGACATCCACATGAATATTTTAGGCATGTACAATTAAAGAAAATAACAAAACCAATGCGCATTCAATTATTATAATGTTAACCCTTGAGCTTCCAATGAAGTACAATTAAAGAAAAAGAACTTATTTATATTACAATACATTCGTTACAATTAAAGGAAAAAAGAAAAATAAAAACATCTCTCTCTCTCTAAAACCCCCTCCTTCTCCCAGTCTTTCTCCTTCCTCTTTTGAAATTCTGATTTGGTGATGAGTCATTCATCCACGTTTCAAAAAAGCATCTGAGTTCTGATGAACAAGATTGGCTTGGGATTTTAGCAAACAAGGTCTGACTTTGGCTTCCGGCAAAGCCTTTCGATAGATTAAGTTTTTTTGGACTGCTATTCCTCAGGAAAAAAATGGGGGAAAAAGCCAAACCCGACCAGTGAACAAGTCTTCAAACCAGCCGGTTGGACTACAAGTTGAGAGGTTCAAAGGCCAAATTTGACTTTTCTAGTTTTCTGGGCTTTAAAAACCAGATTGGTGGCCGGTTCCCTGTTAACCCAGTCAGACCAACCAATTCGATTTGGTTTTTAAAACCATGATTCATACAACCCTTGAAAACTATAAATTTCTCTTTTCCATCCTCATCCTTACAACTCCAAGTCAAGCCCTTCCTCTTGCCTCTCAAAGCTATAAAGGCCCATGTACTTTCTCTATCATATAGTCATAAAAAGAAGTCATTGAACCCTAGCCAATTTTAAGCCCTAGCCCTATCTACTGCAACCCTATATCCTAGATCCACAAATCCTACTAAACCTTAAGCCACTACAAGCAAACACAAAAACTCCCAAAGTTGTCCAAGGTCAAATAGATACTAAATATGGAACTTCTTGTGGAGGTCGGTGTACAGATTGCAGTAAGGTATGCCTCTGGAAAGATATTATAAGTGATGAGAACAACTTTGTCAAACTCGCAAAATTTGAACTAGAGATGTTACCAAGATCTGGTTCTGGGCCTTCTGGCAAAAATGCCGGAAGGGAAGTTTACCTTTCAAAGTAAAATATCATGAAAGTTTCATGATTGTAAGGAATAGGTACACCTAAGTTGTAGATTACATGGAAAGATCAAATAGCTGCATTCATTGGAACCCTTTTTTAATAAGTAATAAGTTTTAATAGAATAATAAAGAAACATTATGTACACATGATGAATACTAGATGTAGATCACATCTAAGCTTTAAAAGAACAATGATCAAGAAACTCTAATAAGTTTGAAAAAGAAAACTTCCCCGATGCCAATGACCACTCGAACAAAGTCCTCAGAAAATGAAAATTCAGATCTTAGGTTAACCTCTCACACCCTAAGTTTCTAGCATTTCTCTCCCTCCAAAAGCACCACATCAAGAAATAAGGAATGGCCTTCCAAATCTCACTGTTTTGATGTCGCCCAAAACAACCTTGCCAACTAGCTAATAAATCGAAAACCCTCCCAGGCGTCACCCAATGAACTCCAAAAAGTGTGAAGATCACATCCCATAATTCCCTGTCAAAAGGAAAGTGCAGCAACAAATGATCCACAATCTCCCCATCCCCCTTGCACATAATATAGCACCAACTCACAGGAATAATGTTACACTTCCTCAGATTATCCACCGTAAGAATTTTCTCCAAAGAAGCAGCCCAAAGAAAGAATGCCACTTTTGTTGGGACCTTAGCTTGGCTTTTAAATGCTTTTCCACGGAAACGCCCCAACTCCCATAGTAACTAATGCTTTTCCAATGAACTAATGCATTCATTGGAACCCTTTATTCCTCAAACTAGTCCAGGATTGGGAATTGGAATCTATGTATCAATTTTTTTGGATAATCTTTACTGTATTAAAGTTAGACATGAGGGAAAGGATAAACCAATTTGGTCACCTTTAAAGACAAATGTATTTTAGGTTTAAAATTATTACAAGATGTTGCTATTAAGGGGCAACCAGCTTTTTCCTTGTAAAAGCAACTGAAGAGCGAGAGGCAAAAGCTCCTTTGCAGGTTTTCTTCTTCACCTAGATTGCTGCGTTGGAGAAATTTTTGACAACAACCAATCTGAGGGAACATGGAGTAACATTTATGAATTGATGCTACATGTGTAGATCTAATGGAAAATATGTAAACCATTTATTTCTACATTGTCCAATAGAAAAAAGTTGAAAATGTTCTTATGTCTTTGTAGGGTAAGTTAGGTGATGTAGAGCTTAGTATTTGCTCTTTCGGCTAGTTGAAAAGTGAACTTTGGTAGGCTTAAAGGTTGAGATATTTAAAATCCAATTCTACTATGGTTAATATGGAACATTTAGAGAGAAAGAAATAGACGTTAATTTGTGGGGAAAGAGCATTTGATAGTGCAACTAAAGTTTTTATTCCTCAGGTCTCTACGAGTGGACATCAATTTCTACATCTTTCACTGCCTCGCATCTTATCAACTTCCTAGCTTGTACAAATTTTAGTTAATTCTTTGTAGTGTTTTTTTCTTCTTAGCACTTTCTCTACATTCTTCCTGTGTATTAGGACTTTGCCCATATGTGCGCTTTTTTAATGATATCGTTTACTTATAAAAAATTAAAAAAAAAAGATTCCACCACTTGATCCAACCGCAAGGACCACCACCCTTTTCATTTCTTCATGTGGTCCAACTTTTAAAACCATGGCTATTGCCATATTTCCTTCCAACTTCCATTGGAACTACATCCTCCCCCGTGGCGACCTTTCAGATGTGACTACTAGTGATACCATACCGTAAAAGTCCTCCCCCATTCTCATTTTTCCCTTCTCTAAAACATTGGATAAAAAAAAAAATTGCATCAACACCAATTTCCAATCTTGCAATGGCCTTACTGGATGGCTTGGACGTTTTTAAGCACCTTTGCAGACAGCTATAAATCTATAACCCTACCAAATTGATCTGAACCCAATTCCATATTTCAATTAATTTCAACTTGAACCAAACTCTACATAGTATTTGGAAATTTATAGAAGATTTAGAGATCCTTACTCATATAGTACCCTAGTTAGGTATTTTGCCATTCTACAAGAAGTTTGATATGGCGATTTGTACACACAGACACGGTATCAATTTCAGCAAGCAATACAGCTCCCTGAGCTAGACAATGAAGGCAAACCACTAGCGGGCCCGCATTATACATGGTTACTTCATGGAAGCTACTCAAATTTAAAAATGCCGATTTATCTCAAGCAATGCAGTCGCAATAAACTGTTTCAATATTTTCTATTCCAAACCTTAAGTAGCGTGTTTGGTTGCTGAGCAAACAGAAAGAAAAGAGAAAATTTCTTTTTCTTCAAGCATTTCCTTTAAAAATTTTCTCGGAAACCAAACAGAGCTTAAATTAAAAAAATTTCAGAAATCTAAAATCACAAAAACGAAACTGACTGACCTTCAGGCTGATCATTCTCGGAGAACTCCTTCTCGAGGACCCGATCGAACATTTTGGCTATGCTACCATCGCTGGAATCCGGTGCGGACGAGTTCAACAAGCTCCCGTAGAACCTCTCCCTGATTTCCTTCTCAGATCTCGCGTTGCAACCGCAATTCCAATTCCCCGTGGAAATCAAAATCACGAAGAGGCAGTACCAGAATCCAAGCGTTCCACGCTTCTTCTTAGCTTCGAAAATCGCCATTTTTGAAACTCCACACACCAACCAAAAAAAAATGAATAGAAAATAAAAAATTTCAATTCAAAATGCAAAAATGTAAGAGACTTTTTTTGATTTTCTTTAGGAATGTGTATTTGAAGGAGTAGTTTGCTTTTTTCTCCTTGATTTGGTCTGGGTTGGTTTGGTTAGTGCTTTATTTGGATTTAATTAATTGTCCAAAGGCGGGATCGCACGTGTCAAATTTATCATTATTATTATTCTGAGGGCATGGGTAGAGTGTTTCGCTTGCAAATATCACGTGGTGAGACTCCCGTGTTTCTGCGTTTACACGTCTGCGGCGATTGAGGATAGTTTAGTAATTTTATTGAAGAAATGGACATAATTAAAAAAAAAAAAATATTATGTTAACAATATTTTTACAACAAATCATAAATGGTAGGTTATTATTTGTTATTATTGTTGAGATAAAAAAGTAACCTCAATGGTAATGTTGTGGCGTCAATTTCGGTGATTTTTTCTGTTTATCATCAAACTTATAATAAGAGACTTTACCAGTTAAATTAATTGATACAAATTCACTGGGCATTTTTTTGTTTTTGATACCTTTTACGAGTAGGGGTAAGTTATTTATAAGATACTATACAATGCCACTTACTTACTACAAAGACAATGTTGATTTTGACATTACTTGCAAAGACACTATTGATTTTATCTCATTGTAGTTAAGACCTTATCATAATTTTGTTGTTAAAATTAAATTATTACTTTGACTTTAATTTGTTTAAGTTTTTCAAAATTATGTAAGCAGTGTGTCATTGATGGCAATGGAACGGGGGGGTCAATGGTGATGATGGTGTCAAAAGTGTTGTAGTAGTGGTGGCAGTTGTGGTATAGTGGTATTGGGCATTGGCCACTGGGCATGGTGACAGTAATATGGTTGTGGTAATGACGATAGCTGGTAATGAAAGTGACAATGTGGTAGTAATGGAGATGATTGCAGTTGTGATGGCGTGGGGTAATAATAGTGATAATGGTGTTTGAGGTGGAAGTAATAATAATGATAATGGTGTTTGAGATGCAAATAAACGATGTGATGGAAGTGTAACCGATGTGAAGTTTTTAGACCCCTAAAACCTGTGGGGAATGATCCAAGCAACTAATCCACTGTATCAAAGTGAGATTTACCGTCAATAATACTAATTTATAGTAAATCTGATTATAGATACTCAACTGAACTTTGAACCCCTTGGACTTTTTTTGATGTGAATCTGCTCTCATATGAACCTCCAATTCACGCTTTAGAACTCTCATATAGATCTCCAGTCTATAACTTCAAGACCACCTTTAGAAATTTAAATCCAGCACCTTTGATAACTAGTATGCAGCAACTTCAAACTTACCGGTTCTAATAGTTTGTTAACTTTGAAATGAGAAGGCACAAAATATTTTAGATCTCAAAAGAGAAGTTTCAAAATCATAACAAAACGTGTCTTAGGATTTTCTTTAAGTACTATGTCAACTAGTGTATAATATGTGCATATGCACTGTACAATTAAAAACAATACAATTACACATATATAGATTCAAATTATACATTGTTTAAGTTATAGATATATACATGAGTTTTACTCTTTCTTTCTTATTTATTGTTTTATTTTATTTTATTTTTTAGATATACATGAGTCTACTCTTTTTTATTGGGTTTTTTTATAGTTTATTTATATTAGATTTTTCGTCTTTTACACAACATTAACTCACCTAGAAATTAAAAAATATATATATATATATAGATATGATACATAGCGCAAAATTAGACAACAATTAGAATTCAATTTGAAATCTAATTGGATTTTCTTTCAGTTTTACCTATTAATATATATATATATATATATATATATAGATTTGAAACCCTAATCACTTGATCGTTTGTTGGGCTTTAATTAAATTCTGCAGGAATGCAATTTGATCGGTCAAACTATCTTCTTGATTGGTCAAGTCTGATATGTTTTAAATTCCTGAACCTGCAGCTTCATTTGTTTTTGTATTTATACTTGCAGTCTATAGACTCTAAAATCTATATCTAAATAAATGTGTGCTCATGATTTGCTAATTGTTTTAAACTTTTAGAACCTAACAGAAAATCCTTTTTTTTTTTTTGAAGAATAAAAACAACGTTTTACATCTTTTAGATTATTTATTGTTAACTTTGAATTTTTTGGGGGGAGTCAATCATGCCAAAAAATAGGGAAGAAAACCTTTATTAAAAAAGACAACAACCCATGAATCATGCAAGCATCTTCTTTTTAAATAAGACCATTTTTCACTGCTACTAAAGGCAACTCAAAATTTGAAATTTTAATATGGATTCAGTATCTATCTTTTTGTTTACATGGATTCAGTGTCTATCAAACCTTTGTTTACTTCTTTTTAGAAAAGATGAAATCATGAGTTTACAAAAAAAAATGACAAGTAGTAGAAGACTCATGAAGGGATATCCATATCGACCATACCACCGTTATGTGTGTAAGGTTAACTTGGTCGAAAAACACTAACCATTTACCATATAAATTTCTTAGGGAAAAAATAAATAAAAACCCAAAAAAATTAAATTAAATACACACGTGTGGACGTCCATTAAGTAACACATATAGGTGTCCTTACATTAATGATTCCCTTAACTATTTCACAAGGTATTCCCTTTGGGTGTGGGCTGTTGTTATGTTGTCGCATCGATGGGTATGGGAGCCAGCGACCCGTGATTCTTTCTCTTTCATCTGGAACACGCAAGAAGCATCCCGTGAATTGTGAGTTTGTGACGGAGCAACGCTATATTAGGGCATCTGCATCAGCATCTGCATCTGAAAACTACAACATTAAATAATATAAATGATTCCATTCTCTCTGTTCTCTTTATTATCTCTATCCTTTTTGTTCTGTTTCTCCGGTAAACCAACACACCCAAAACTCCACCAAAACTCAGCCACAGACACCAATTCTCTCTATTCTCTTACCAAAATATTTTATACAACTTTTACCACAACTAATCACGTGACAAGTAGTGAATGGAAAAAAAAAAAAAAAAAAAAAGTGGGTCTATATGGGTCCACATTTTCACTACTCATAATTCACCCCATGAAAAGTTGTGTACATTGGTTGTATTACTAGCATTGTAAAAATGTTAATTAGGGAAAATTTTTAGATACTTTGAAAAACAAAGAGATGACACTCTACCCTCTCACATTCTTGGTGGATCTGACCATAAATTTAATGAGTAGACCTTACCATAAATGTGAGTGAATGAAGCATCTTTATCTAGGGCCGGTCTTAGGCCTAAGCCACTTAGGCCATCGCCTAGGGCCCCGTACTAGAGAAAGGCCCCCAAATTTTGGTGCAAAAATTATTTTTTTATTTTATTCTTTTGAAAGATATAGGGAAAAAAAATTATGGCCTATTTGGAAGTTTAGAGAGGGAGGAGAGTAAAAGGGAGTAGAGGGGAGGAGAGTAGTAGGAAGGAGAGCAGAGAGGAATGATTATCCTCCACCTTGTTTGGATGTTTTTAAAATTAAGTAAGGGGGAGGAGAGTAATTAGTCTTTTCATTTGTAATTTTGTTAATATAGTAAGGGCAAATTTGGTAATTCATTTGGTCAAGCATTTTTATCCTCTACTCCCTCCAAATTTCCAATTTGGGGGAATTAAAAATGAGGGGTAGGGAGTTGAAACCCCTCCAAATCCCTCTCCCTCCTTCCTTAAAAAACTTCCAAATAAGGGAAATTAAACTCCCCCTCCATTTTTAAACATCCAAACAAGCCATTAGTTTTAAATTTTTTCTCTACTTTTAAGAAGTACCAAAATTGAGATAGGAAAATGCTAGAAATACCATAAATTTTACTTTAAATACAACTTTGTATCACTAATCAACTTTAAATAGTACAACTTTAAATACATGAGTCTTACAAATATGTATCACTAATCAAGAAATAATTTAGATAGGAAAATGCTAGAAATACCATAAATTTTATTTTAAAACCTTTACAAATTGATGTGATAATTAATATGATTTGTTGAAGTCAACAACCTATGAAATGCATTTTTGAATTACTTTTTGTGGGTATCTTTATAAGCCTCATATTATAAAATTTATAATATCTCTAACATCATTCATTCAAATACTTGTTTATTATCTCATTGAAATGCCACAAATCATATTTATTGCTATAATGTTTGTAAGTTTTTTGTAGTAAAATTTATTATAACTTTAGCATTTTTAAAAAATACTACAAAATAAAAAGAATAGATTTTGTTATAAAAAAATGACATTAAACATTAGTTAAATATTATTTAAGTAATAATAAAAAAACCCAGTTTAAATATATTGTCTTAGGCCTCTAAGTTTGTTGGGCCGTCCTTACTATTATTCATACTCCGAGAGCATCTAAGAATTACTGGTGAAAGCTAGGACCACCTTTGCTCCATCCCACTTTATGATATCCTCCTCTCTCTCTCTCTCTCTCTCTCTCTCTCTCTCTCTCTCTCTCTCTATATATATATATATATATATATATATCTATATATTCCTTTTCTTTTTTTTGGCAATGAGCTTATTTGATTTAAGGTAAGTTTGCTTGAAGGAATGGAAAATGTGAAAGGAAATAAAATGGGGATAGAAAAATGGAGGGATACAAGAGATTTATTGTTCTCTCATTTTTTTAGAGAGTTTGAATATATGGCATTCGCTCTTGATTATAACTCTTTATTATCAGAACAAGACACCAATCGATTTTTTTTGTGTAGGGGAGGATTAAACCCTAGATCTCTCTTATTCAACCATTAAAGACTTTACTAGTTAAACTAATTGGAATCCACTATATTTAATATTCCCTCATGGTGATTGGTTTGGAAGTGGAAAAGTAGAAAGATGTACAACTCTTTTGTTTATGATGGAAAATATTGTTTGTAAAAGTTTATAAAATAAAATAAAAAAATCATACCCAACCTCTCTTTTTTTTTTCTATTCTTTTTTTTTTTTGGAGAAACCAGCCTAGCATACCAAACATTAACTTCAAGTGAGATAAAATAATCATTCTAAAAAAAAAAAGTGAGATAAAATAAAAATAAGACATTAAATGTTGGGGGAAATATTGGAGAGCAGAATAATAATTGCAATTAGTCCCCTCATTTCTCCCATGTTTTCTCTCCAAATTGGGGGGCTTTAATTTAGTGGGTCCAGGGAGAAAACTACCCAATCCCACTATTTTCTCCCCCTTTTTTATCCTTCCTATTTTCACTCTAACTGATTAAAGCTTTTAACTTATTTATTTATGTATATTTTTTTCAAAACCTTACCTTTTTTTTTTAATAATAGAATCCTCATTATTTCGCTTCAAATTGAGAGAATTCATTTCACAATTAAGATTTATTTTTTACATCTAACGGTGTATAAATTTTAAATGATACTAGCCTCATCACACGCGTTTCACGCGTGCAATAAGACTTTTTTTTTTAGAGATGCTACGTCCACAACATTTTTATAGCATTTTCACAATAAATCATAAATGGTTAATTGTTATTGGTTCAAATTTGAACCTAACACTAAAGTTACTTTTTTGGTCCAATAATAACAACTAGTAACAACCTACCACTCAAGATTTGTTATAAAAATGTTATGAAAATATTGTAGACATCTCTGTTTTTATTTTTTAGTGGTCCTATTTTGTAGAAAAAAATTGTATTTAATTATTTTATATATATAATTTTTATTTTAAAAATCTAATTTATAACTGAATAAATCAATTTAGAAATTAATAGGAAAGTGGTCCTATTTTTCAAACAATATTTTAGTGGGAGTTAGAGTTGCATTTTTACCGAATTGTCCTTTAGTTTTGTCTCTACTTAAACATAAGACTGTATGAACTTTTTTGAACTAAAAAATGAGGAATCCAAATAGAGAAAGCCATTTAAATAGTAGTATAGATAATAGTCTAAATACCCTTTTATATTAAGAGATGTTATGTCCATAACATTTTTACAATATTTTCACAACAAATCATAGATGGTTAGTTATTATTAGTTCAAATTTGAACCAAACACTAATGTAGGGTCAATGGGCCCCAAAATATGTGTTGGGCTGGTCCAAGAGTATTTGTTGGATTAAAAACCTAATCCAAGGACACTGAATGGTCCGAGAATGTAAGAATGTCAACTCACAAAGCAATATTAATATTTAAAGAGGTAATATCTGAACAAGTATATCCAACAAGATAGTCCGAGGAAGAATATGTCCTCGACTATATAAAGCCGAGGTAGGAAAAGGGCTAGTTGACGTCCATAGACAATATTCTAGACAATCCTATAGGTAATGGTAAGCATGTTAAATAAGGAAGATAAGAAGAAGGGCAGTAAAATATCTAAATTAATGTTGTTACCACCGCTCCCGCATTGAATGCTCTACAACTGCTTCTCTTATCGCATTAATGGGAAAGTGACTCATGAACATCAGAGTTTAACCTTACAACGGCCTCAAAAGACTTCAGGGGAGGTGGATAGGACAAGTATCTAAACCAACAATCTAACCCTTACGTTGAGGAGGAAATAAAGGAGAATGATGGTATAAAAGGAAAGAGGGACATTCAAGAAAGAGGATCAAAAAAGAAAGAAAACACTGTATAGATAACCATTTATAGTTGTAATCTATCTTTGAGAGAGATAATACAAAGTCATCCTCGGCTTACATTCGAGGATAAATTCTGTCATATAAATAATTTCCTGTATGTAATTTTGGGACCGAACCCATCATCTTTGTCATCTAAATGGCTCTAGAACCTAGATTTCAAGCTCACTCTCTACAAATTTCATTATATTGTGCTTTTTGGGCCTATCCCTTTCTCATTGTTGGGTTTGGGTGCAAATTGTGACTTTATAATTGGTGCCGTCTGTGAGAAATCCTGTGTTTTAAGAAGTTTAGCATTATGACAGGCTCAAGTCCACACCAAGTAGAGTCTATGGGATCCCAAGCAGAGTCTATAAGGTGAAGATCACTTTATGCATCTTAAGCAGGAAAGAAATCGAGAGGGCAGCGTGCATACGTCGCACACTAGTAGAACTCATTCACGGGGAGAAAGTAGAATTCTTCACGAGGAAAATGTTCAGGCCATGCAACAGGAGATTGACTATTTAAAGAAGAAGTTGAGCTGCGAAAAGCGAAGGCGAACTCCCTCCCTTTCTACTCCTTCTTCTGAGGACACCAAGAATGATAGTTACAGGCCTAGGTCGCGAACTCCCCCAGGTGAGGTTTTCTCTTGTGAGGAGGACAATTTGCATAGGCGTAGGGGTAGGAGTTTTTCTTCCAGGGGCTTAGGAGATGATGCTATGAGTAAGGCTTTGCATTAAATCTCTAAGTCGCCCTTCACACGTAGGATGGAGAAGGGTAAGCTTCCTTATTGATTCACCCAACCTACGTTTACTATATATAATGGCAAAACAGACTCTGTTGAGCATGTAAATCATTTCAATCAAATAATGGCAGTGCATTGCAAAAATAAAACTCTATTGTGCACGGTTTTCCCATCTAGCTTGGGACCAGTAGCGATGAGGTGGTTTGATAGTTTGAAGGCAGGTTCTATTGATTCCTTTATGGAACTCACTCGGGCATTTAGGTCTCGCTTCATTACATGTAGCAAAATTCCTCAGCCTCTGGATTCACTATTGTCCATGGCCATGCGAGAAGGGGAAACCCTGAAAACATACTCCGACAAGTACTGAGAGATATTCAATGAGATCGATGGAGACTTTTACGACGTAGCAATAAAGACTTTCAAGGTTGGACTACCTACTGAGCACGACTTAAGGAAATCTTTAACCAAGAAATCTGTTAGAAGTGTACATCGGCTCATGGACCGTATAGATGAATATAAACGGATTGAGGAGGATCCGCAGCAGGGTAAGGGAAAGCGAAGGTTATCCCTCAGGAGAAGAGGGATTTCAAATCGGATAGGTACAACAACAACAGGCCACGAAGAGATTTTGCCGGGCAGTCTGATCCTACCACTCCTCAAGCGGTTAATATTGTCTTTCGAGAGCCGATGCATCAGCTGTTGGAGAAAATCAACCAACAAGATGGCGGGAGATCCCATGAGACGCAATCAGAATCTTCATTGCCATTATCACTGAGATAGGGGTCATACCATCAAGAATTGCAGGACTCTGTGGATCATTTGGAGCAGCTGGTTAAGAAAGGAAGGTTAAAACAATTTTTGTATCGGCCCAATGGGCAGGGAGACCATTCAAGTTCAGTGAACCAAGGCAGCACTTCATCAAGGCTTCCTCTAGGTACGATCAATGTCATTTTTGCTACTCTTAGGAGGACTGGTTCATATCCTTCCAGGGTAATGTCCGTGGCACGAATCCTTGTCGAGGATTCTAGTTTTGAGCCGAAGAGAACTAAGGGTAATATCCCACCAGTTTTAGGTTTCTCAGATGAGGACAAGATCGGGACTATCCAGCCACATGATGATACTTTAGTGGTTACGCTGAAAATAGGGGGCTACGACGTGAGGAGGGTGATGGTTAACCAAGGTAGTGGCGTAGATATTATATACCCTGACTTATTCAGAGGGCTAAACTTAAGGCTTGAGGATCTTGTGGCTTATGATTCGCCGCTAATAAGCTTTGAGGGGAAGGCTGTCACACCAAAGGGGTAAATTAGTCTACTAGTGCAGTCAGGTCCAAAAGTAGTAAAAGTAGATTTCATTGTGGTAGATGCCTATTCTCCCTACACTATCATTGTGGCAAGACCTTGGCTGCATGTTCTAGGTGCCGTTTCCTCAACTCTACATGTCAAGGTGAAATTTCCATCTGGAGATCAGATAGAGGAGCTAATTGGGAGTCAATCTGTGGTTAAGCAATGCATGACGGCTGCAATTCTATATCAACCTGGGGCGGCGCCCTCGACCTTAGCTGAGGGAGGTTCATAGCAATCAATGTCTCTGGCCACGCCCAGGGTAGTAGCGGTAGAGGAACATGCGTGTGAAGAGTTAGAGAAAGTTCTTATAGATAATGACCCTGAAAAAATCTTTCAGGTGAGAGTTCAATTGCCACTTTAGGAGAAGATGGAGCTGGTCACGTTTTTGAAGAAAAATGTGGATATATTTGCATGGAATGCTTATGAAGCCCCTAGGGTTGATCCGAGTTTCATTTGCCACCGTTTGAATGTCAATTCGGTTGTTGTGCGGAGGAAGCAACCACTTCGACAATCATCTAAAGAGCATTCCGAAGCTGTCAAGGAAGAAGTACTCAAACTCAAGAAGACTGGTGCTATTAATGAGGTATTTTATCCTCAATGGTTGGCTTATACAGTGGTTGTGAAGAAGAAGAATGGGAAGTGGAGAGTATGTGTAGACTTCACAGATTCGAACAAGGCTTGTCCTAAAGATTCTTTCCTAATGCCTTGTATAGATCAGCTGGTGGATGCTATTGTTGGGCATCCTCATATGAGTTTTTTGTATGCTTTTCAAGGTTTTTAAGGTTATCATCAAATACCTTTAGTTTTGGAGGATCAGGAGAAGACGGCATTTGTCATTATAAGGTGATGCATTTTGGTTTAAAGAACGCAAGAGCTACCTATCAAAGAACGATAACCAAGATATTTGAGCCATAGTTAGGAAAGACTATTGAAGTGTATGTAGACGACATGGCGGTAAAAAGTAAAACAGTTTCCATACATGTGGAAGACCTAAATGATACTTTTCAGACGCTAAGGAAGTACAAGTTACGCCTTAATACTTTCAAGTGTCCTTTTGGGGTAGGATCTGGTAAATTTCTAGGTTATATGGTAACTCATCGAGGAATCAAAGTCAACCCGGCGCAAGTTAGGGCAATCAGTAGCTTGCAACCACCTCAGAATCCTAAAAAAGTTCAAAGGTTGACAGGAATAACTGCTGACCTCAACCAATTTATTTCTTTGTCTGCAATTAGGTGCATGCCTTTCTTCCAGTTGCTGAATAAGTGGAAGGGATTTGAGTAGACTGAGGAGTGTGCTTTAGCTTTTCAACAGCTTAAGGAATATCTTTCACGACCACTCATTATGTTTAGACCTAAGTTGAAAAAGTTATGTTTGCGTATATTGCTGTGGCTAATCATGTCGTTAGTTTGGTTCTAATACAGGTTGATAATAATGTATAGAAGCCAAACTCTTACGTGAGCAAGTCTTTACATGAGGCCAAGGTACATTATTTACCGTTGGAAAATGAAATTTTAGCAGTGGTACATGCTACACGTAAACTTCCCCATTACTTCCAATCTCATACGGTTGTTGTTTTAACTCAACTTCCTTTTAAGTCTATACTTCGGAGTGTTTACTATACGAGAAAGATTGCCAAATAGGGTACCGTCTTGAGGGCTTTTGATAAAAAGTATATGCCTCGCACCTCCTTAAAGGGTCAAGTCTTTGCTGATCTGGTAGCAGAATTTGTCGAGCCTTTATTAGAAAAGAATGTTAAGGAGTTGGACATGGATGAAAAATCAGTTGGCATGGTCTTGTGCAAGGAACCTTCGATGTGGAAAGTATATGTTAATGAAGCAGTGAATCAAAGAGGATCTAGTGTGGGGCTAGTCCTAGTGTCCCTTGAGGGAATTACTTTTGAGAAATCCTTAAGACTGGGGTTCTCAGCCACCAACAATGAGACAGAATATGAAGCCTTACTGGCAAGGATGGACATGGTTCAGAAAATGGGTGGAAAGACAGTGCAAATGTTCTCGAATTCACAGTCAGTGGCAGGCTAGGTAGAAGGCAAGTTAGAGGCTAGAGATCCAAGGATGCAAGAATATCTAGCTCCGGTCAGGTATTTACAATCTAAATTTGAATCTTTTACCTTATTGCATGTATCTAGAAGTGGGAATACCCATGCTGACTCCTTAGCCACACTTGCGACGTCCTTGGCGCAAGAGCTACCCCGAGTCAACCTCATTGAAGACTTATGTAAACCCACTGGGGCAAGTGGTAACCCCGTTCGGATTCATCAAATTAGGGTGGGGCCTAGTTGGATGGATCCTATAGTGTCCTTCCTTAAGGATGATATCTTACTAGAAGGAAAGTTTGAAGCAGATAAAATACGTAGAAAAGTACCTCGGTTCTGGCAGTTTGAGGATTAGAAGTTGTACAATCGTTCTTTTTCAGGACCAAATTTACTGTGTATACACCCTGAAGTAACGAAATTACTTTTGAAAGAATTACATGAATGAATTTGTAGAAGTCACACAGGAAGAAGGTCTTTGTCTCATAGAGCTCTTACACAAGGTTATTGGTGGCTCAATATGCAGAGAGAGGCATAGGACTATGCAGAGAGAGGCATAGGACTATGCAAAGAGGTGTGATTAATGTCAAAGATTTGCTCCCAACATCCATCAACTAGGGGGTGTCCTTAATCCTCTGTCTAGTCCTTGGCCTTTTGCTTAATAGGGCTTGGACATTGTAGGGCCTTTCCCAAAAACAACAAGGAGTAGAAGATGGTTGCTCGTTGGAATAGATTATTTCACTAAATGGGTTGAAGTTGAGCCATTGTCAAACATTAGGGATGTGGATGCGAAGAAGTTTGTCTGGAAGAACATTATCACTATATTTGGAATCCCTCATATTCTTATTTCAAATAACGGCCTGCAATTTGATAGTAAGGCATTTAGAAGGTATTGTTGTGATCTAGACATCACGAATAGATATTCCACTCCAGCTTATCCGTAAGGGAATGGGCAAGCTGAGGCGGTCAATAAAGTTATAGTTAATGGGCTCAAGAAAAGACTAGACGATACTAAGGGAAGGTGGGTGGAAGAATTGCCGCATGTTTTGTGGACGTTTCGAACTACACCTAGAAAATCCACTGGAGAAACACCCTTCTCTATGACCTTTGGGACAGAGGCTGTAATCCCCTTGGAAACTAGGTTTCCGACACTGAGAACGAGTTCTTTCACCCCAAGCAATAATGACGATTTGCTGGAAAAAACCCTAGACCTAGTTGAGGAACGGCGAGAAAATGTCATGGTTCAATTAGCTTATTACCAACATAAACTGAAGCAAGGATATGATTCCCATGTGAGGCTACGGCCACTTGCACTTGGAGATTTGGCATTGAGAAAGGTTCTTGGTACTGCAAAGAACCCAGCATGGGAAAAATTGAGACCTAACTGGTAAGGACCTTATCATATCACCTCGGTAGCTGGTATAGGGGCATATTAGCTGGAAAATTTAGATGAAAGGGTTGTACCACGTCCCTGGAGTGTAAACAACCTACGAAGGTATTACTATTCATGAAAGGCAATTCTGTTATTTTTATTTTTGTTGACATTGTATTGCGTTGTTTATCATTTTTCTAAGTATTAAGCTAAAACTTGGTTATGCTTGGCTCCTTGGACCACATACCATGGATTCAATTGCATTCATTGTAGCAGCATTTGGTAAGGTAATGTAATAAAATTTATAATAACTTTATCATTTTTCCAATAAAATAAATAAATTCCTTAATTACATCTATGTGTTAAGTTAAAAACTGAGAGCATCCACATCAGTTGGTGGAAACTCTTATAAAATACAAAATCTTTCTCATTTTACACATTTTGGGCAAAAAAACACCCACATTAGTGGGTGTAAAGTTGTGCAATTATTTCTATGAGCTACAGTAACCATGTATATATACACGGTTACTGTAGCTCTTATATACATTATTTTAATAATTTCTAATTTCGCTCCTTTTTTTGTCTCTCTCTTCTCCAACTGCAAAACCAACTCCCTCATGATCTACTTCTTTCTCTGATACACATACTCCCATAGACAAAATAAAAAATCAACCACAAAATCAACAACAAAATCAACCACAGATACCACAAAACCAAACACACCTACAGACGGACACACCAACGGAGACAGAGAGAGTGGATCGGAGCTTGTGGCGGATCGGCGTTCTTCTTGCCGTGCTTGGATTGGCGTTCTTATCACCGTGCTTAGATCAACGTGCTTGGATCGGAGTTTCAGATCGGAGTGCTTGGATCGGTGTGCTTCTCACCATGCTTGGATCGACGTTCTTCTCGCCGTGCTCCTTGCTTGGATCAGAGTTTTAGATCGGAGTGCTTGGATCGGCGTGCTTCTCGCCATGCTTGGATCAGCGTTCTTCTTGCTGTGCTCCCTGCTTGGATCGAAATTTCAGAGAAGAGTTTGGAGTAGGGAGGAGTTTTAGAGAGGAGTGAAAATGAAGACTCTAGAATAGTTTCATGAGTGGAGTGAGTGGGATAGGGGAAAGTGAGGAAGATACTTTATGGGTTAAGTGGGGTAGGTGGGAAATAATAAAAAAATGAGAAAAAATATTTTTTTTAATAAAAAAGTGTGTATAATAAATAAACTAATATGAGTGTTTTGTAAAAGTGATAGTGTAAAATAGAAAAAGTAAATTTTTAGTGTAAAATAGACAAAAAATTTTAATTGAACTGGCGTGGATGCTCTGAGACATGAGTTTGTAGAGTTTATTTAGTAAATTTTGTAGTACCATGTCATCATTCTACCTTTTTTTTTAACAACTGTAAATATATTCATTTGTTGTGATTAGTGCATAAAAAATGACATTAATAGTGGGCCTAGATAAAATAATATCACTTTTTTTTAATATATATGAAAATTTTCATATTGTTCATTAAACAAAGTTTGGTTTAAAACTTAGTTAGAGACTTAAGTTTTAACCCACAATAAAAGAATGACATGTATCATTGTCATTGCACATGACGTAAACGCATGTTAGTGCCTTTGTTTGGTTGGGAGGTAATTATTGTGGAGTTTAGGTTTTTTCTACTCGGTGCCCCATTTCTAGCTGTTTTGTTTTAAATTTATACAAATCTTATTTAACATCATCTCACTTTTATTTTCAATCAAATAAAAGAGTTTTTCATCATTTCACTTTTCTATTCCAACTAAATACACATGAAAGAAAAGTAAATATTGTATATCCCACACTTTTCCATCTCTGAACCAAGCGAAACCTTAGAGCATTCGAATTAGCTCATGCACAATCTTTTATCTATTTTAGTACAAGAATCTACTTTTTCTATTTTACACACTCAATTTTCAAAGCACCCTACATTGGATTATCTAATTTACACTAAGTTTCATTAAAATATTAATTTTATTGATTTTTCTAATTATTTTTTTTAACAACCATCATTCACACTCTTTCTTCATTATCGATATATGTAAAAATAAAAAAACGAAGGGCAGATTACAGTTTATGTATTTGTGATTTGACCGAAATTTAAGTTGTTTATTTGTAGTTTGAAATTTGACACTTTACTCGCCTGAGGTTAATTCAATTAGATTTCCTTAAACCACATATGTTAAAAACATAGCTAAATATATGATTTTGCTTCATTTTTATGTTTTTCTCATAAAAAAATACAAAAAACATAAAAGTACAAAATCAAAAAAGATAAAAAAGAATTTAGTGGAATACTTGCATCATAAGATTTCAAACCATAAGTAGACAACCTAAATTTCGATAGACAACTTTAATTTTGATAGGCAACTTAAATTTTGGCCAAACTATAGTTGGGCAAGTTGTAATTTGTAATTTGCCCAATAACTAAATATAAAATGAATAGTATCATTGTATTTATGTAAATTATAGTTATTGTAACAATATTATAAATTTGCATAATTATATATTAATTATATGAGTTATTTTTAAATAAAATTGTATAAATTTTACGCATTTTTCTATTGCACACGTATATGAGTTTCTTATAAATTTTTCAAAAAAGAAAGAAAAAGAACAAGCTCCAAAAATAAAAATCCCCTCACATCCATGAAAGAGAGCGTGTCCTCCACAAGTTGACCTCACCACCACCTACTTTTCAAATCCCAAAATATACATTTCACCGACCTTCTCTCACAAACAGAACTTCATTCAGAGTCACAGCAGGAGGAAAGTCCCAGAGACCAAAAGAAAAAGATATAGATAAGACAAGACAGACCCCATTTCGATTTCCATTTCAATGGCTTCGATTCTAAGCACGGTTGGTGCCACGTTGTCTTACAACAAACCACCCATGGAGGGCCTCAAGCAAAGCACAAGAGGAAGGACCCACTTCAAATCCTTGTCTTTCGGTGGTGTCAGCGTGAAGCCTAGGCGCGTGGCGGTGGTAGTGAGAGCGGAGAGTCAGGGTATAAACCCAGAGATACGGAAGACCGAAGACAAAGTGGTGGACTCTGTTGTGGTCACTGAGCTCTCTAAGCCACTCACTGCTTATTGCAGGTAAACCCAATTTTTTTTTTTTTTTTTCGTGTTCTATAGATTCTTGATTTCTTAGAATATGCATCAACCTTTTGAGTTTAGGAAAAGTGTATTGATTTTAATTTTTAGCAAATGTTTTGGTACATGTTGACTAGAATTCATTTGTCCGACCTGACCCACACAAATTTTCACATTGTAAAGTTGATGTCCAACTTATTTATAGTCTTAGCTAGTTCTGAAACAATGGGATTACAAGTAGTAGATAGTACTTGATAAAGGGTCAAATTTGGTAGAGCAAAGTTTAACTTATAGAAATTCATGAATTGTTAGTTAGGGTAGCTGGTCCAATTTGCTGGTTTCTCATAAATTCAATACAACCATGTGGTTTAATTCAATTGGGAACATAATTTACAGTCTTACAGAGCTGTACCTGAAAGCAACTGTGTGATTTTTGATTTTTGGGGTGGGAGTTTTGTGTGATGATTATTGGTGTAGAGAGGCGAGGTGTTGAATGCGGTGGTAAGGGAGTTTTTTTTTTCCGGCAGATTTGAAGTCTGAGAAGTAGGTGAAGGTGAAATTGCCTTATTGATGTGGGATTAATTGATATTGAAGAGATGGGATTTGAATGGCCACAAAATGGTTGTTGATTCATAGCTGAGAATTTCAAGTTTGGGGCTCAGTCGCAAACTTTTTTAATCTTTTCAGTGCTCAACTACGCCTACATTTGGATTGCCAGTGCGTTTGTGTTTTACTTGGCTGGTCCCATGGCACTGTTCATGGACCAGCCAAGTGATGAAAACAGCATTTTTTTATGGGTTTTTAGCAATAAAAAATATTTTGCTACAGGGATTTCAGTAATAAGTTTTCAGCAAAATAAGCGGTATCCAAACACACCCAACCCAGGGTCATCTCCACTGCTTCACAGTTGAGATTTTTGAGTCTAGGGATTAGCGGCTTTTCTCTCTCAAACAGAGATTTTTAATGAGATTTGTGAGAAATGTTTGTGAAAACTTTGATTTTATGCAGAAAAAAAATCTGTGATTTTTGTGTGAAAGAATTGTGCTTTGTTTGTATGCGAGTGTGAATGACAGATGAGAGGGTGCTGACAGATTTTTGTGTGAAAAAATTGTGATTTGTTTGTATGTGAAAGAGGAATCTGATAGAGAAGATGCTGAAATTGGGAAAATACTGAAATTAAAAAAATAATGATAATCTTTTGTTTCACTTCTTAGTTGTTGCAGATTTAGGGTCATCAGTGTTCTTTTTTTTTTTTTTGGATTTCACTGGTGATGCATAACGCTAGCTTAATTGCTGGAATGCTGGATTGTCATTTTGCTGTTCTTAACTTCCACAGTTATATTAAGCTAACAATGGCGGAATGAAAAGGAGGGCATAGAAAATATAAGTCCGTGTAAGTGTATCAGCAACACTGAATGAATTACAAAGAGTAGTTGCTCATTGCATAGAGCTGTACAATAAACTCAGGCTTTTGACACCAAAACCATTCCAACAAATCCCAAAAGTTTGGAATCAATTACACTTGATTATGCTTGTGATTCAAGGTGCTTTTAGCAGAAAATATTTCATTGAGAAAGCTTCAGATATCCAAAATGTGCAGAACAAAGAACAGGGAAAAAAGATGAGCTGACATGTGCAGCAACACTTAATTTATAACATTCTTCATAGGAAATTCAAAACCTGATCATGTTTCAGATCACAAACAGCTGAGATAGCTTGGTAGGCAAAAGTGCAATAAATTTTTATTAACATGTAGCAGCATTCTGAGGGTAAAGAATGCAACAAATTATATTAACATCATAACATGTAGCGGCATTCCTTGAGATCTTGTTCAATGTTATGCCCGCATATTAGCCAAAGTATCCAAACTTTCAAGTATTTATTGTCTTGTTTCTTGCAGGTGTTGGAGGTCGGGGACTTTCCCTTTGTGTGATGGAAGCCATGTCAAGCACAACAAAGCTACTGGGGATAATGTTGGACCACTACTCTTGAAGAAGCAGTAAAAGTAATCATGATGCCTTTTATCTTTTTAGATTGTCTGTCATGTTGAACTAGAAAGCTGAAAATTCTATACAGGCGTTTGATGAATGGTGTTTATCATACTTTATTGAGCTCTTTTGCGTGTTATTGATTAACAAAAAATAGTCACATAAACATCATAGAGGTTGAATAGATTATTTATGAATAATTGCTAAAACCTTGTTGGATGACTTGTGACCGTGCTAGATTAGACTTGGCGTGCGTTTGGGACAAGTTGAAAGTTTCAACTTATTTGCAATTTCGACTTATTTTTGCTACTATTTATGGGTCCTATTGCTTTTTTTTGGTATTATTAATAGGTCTCACTATACTATTTAATTAACTTTTTACCTTTATTAACAGCACTTTTAGCAAAAATTTTCAGTTTCAATTAAATAAGTTATTCTGAAACAGACACTGATTTTCCCAGGTATCAGCTAGGAAAGCATGCCCACAGACTAAGAGTGCCTTGGGACTTTGGATGAGCTTTACTGATAAAAGCATTATAGGAAAAGAGGGCGAAAGGCTCTCTCTTTCTGCCAAAATAGGCCGAAATGTTTTCTTTTTGGGCTTGCCAAACCCGCGTATGGGTTTGTTGTTGGACGAATTACAGCCTCATAGGCCATCACAAAAATTGTGGTTAGCCCAAAACAGTATATTCCTGCTACTATGATTATGAGTTAGCTTGTCAAACATTCAACCAAAGGCCAGCCCATAATTCATTCTTTGAAGTTTACATTTTTATTCTACGAGAATAACTATACTCCGTTCGAGTTCTTTCTTCCTGTCAGCACTCCCCATCACTGCGCAACTGATTTTCTGCGAAATAGTTTTCATTGATCATCCTGCTGACGAGGAAGCCAAACATGGGCCTTTCTTATTATAACTTATAATTGTAATTCTGAACGATAATTCATGCCGAGTTATATAAAATGTCTTACTTATGGAATGAAGGTTAAAATGTGTAGAATTTCTAAAGTAGTGTGTTGAAGTTTGAGAATGATTTGTGTGTCAATTAAACAGGTCCGGGTGGAATCAATGAGACCAGTATAGAGCGCTCACAGTAGTGGTGCTATATTGGTATATTGGTATTTTTTAGCTTCTCAAACACCAAAAAGCATGCTCCAGTAGTAGAGCTAAATCTTTTTTTTTTTTAGCTCCATTGCTACAGTGCACATCTATAGATAGATGTGCACTGTTCATGATAGCTAAACAAAAAAAAAAAAAAAAAATCTATTGTGGTTGGTGTTGTGAATGTTTTTTGGGTAGTGAGACATTATTTTATTTTAGGAGATATGTTATTTTATTGTGATATTTATATTATTTTATTACGTTAAAAGTTAAAATAGATCTACTATTGCAGTATGTGTATAGATAAAATAGATAAAGCGCTCTTAAATTCTACTTCTTTTTTCCCCTCCCCGAGTAACCATGAAAACCCAAAAACTACTGAGGTGAAGGGTCCCGCTAGCTTCCTCAAAAGAGCTCTATGGGTCCTTCAACATTATGAGCATGTTGTCTTTGCTTGCTTTATGAAAGGGCGAGCGAACGTGTAAATCATTCTCACAATTGGTTGTTGACGTTTCTCAAAAAAAAAACGACAATTAGTTATTCTTTGAAGCCGAATAAAAAGAAAAAAGAAAAAAGAAAAAAGAAGCGGTGTTTAAAAGAAGACACATTAATCATATCCTTGGATGCTAATTGGTAAAGTAAAAAGCTTTATTATCATTGGATGCCAGAGGAGAATATTAAGACCCCATTATGATGAAGCTAAGTGAGTAGTGACCAATTGCTAAACAATTCAAAAGCTAGGAAAGAAAAGTGATGAAACGGGTTTTATTATCGTCCTACACAATTTTCTTAATATACGCACTCATTATTCCAATGCCAGATAAGTGGACTAGGAATATTTCTTGGTCACTCAATGGATCTATTTGATTGAAAACCGTGACAATTAACTTTGGTTAAAATGATTTCAAAACTGAACCGTGGGCAAGTTAGAAAAAACTATATGAAGGGGGATCTGCTTGGTTTTCCTTTTCCCTATGACTTTGGTTCACATTATATGGATAAGGAGGGTACAAATAGATCGTGAAGGCTCCATTATGGAAGGGTTGAAGCAAGACTTGGGTTGGTAAATGATTCTCAATGGCACTCATATGACGTATCATATGCATCTTAACTCTTTAGTAGTAAATTAGGCATGATCATCATAACTTGCCTCATTGATTTCACAAAGCCAAATACCCATGGTCCCCATATGCCCGTTAAGGCCTTTTAGCCACTGATTTCAGAGTTGGCCACCGTCTTAGAAAAAAAAAATAGTGATTATTCTCTAACGTCTAAATGAAGGTTAAAAAGGGATGTTCTAGGGGTTTTATTTAAGCCTTTGAAACCTATCCAAATAGGTTAAGTTTTATTATTGTGTAATGAATGAGTACCAACTTCTCAGTAGGTTATTGTTAGTGATGAATCAGTTAATTCTATGGGTGACGCCGTTGGCAACAAATACATTCATAAATGTAATCAAAATAACATTAATATGGTGTCAGTCACAGCCTTTGATTTTAAAATTAGTGAATATTCTTTATTTTTTTTTAAGAGTGTTCAACTTATAGGCAAGGTTTGAAATCCGAACCGTTCATTGAACCGTAAAAGGGAGAGGTTCAAGGTTTTTGAGGTCGAATTGAGGTTGAACCAGGGTCGAACCGTAATGATGTTATAATTAATTTAATAATTAATTAAAGCCTAAATATAGATATTAAATTTATAAAACTAGCAAAATTGACTAATATATCTATATATGTGAGGAAAATTTAATGATTTTCAAGTATATATTTAATATTTAAATAAGAAAGTTAATAAAATAAAATAATAACCATGAAAACGTTAAAATTTATTATTAATTTTTGAAGTAAAGTTGAATATCTTTGAAGAATTTTAATTATAAATTTTTTTATATCTTGTAAGAGATGGATAAAATTGTGTTAAGTTATTTTTATAAAAAAAAAATTGCTCAGGGGTTGGACCGCACGGTTCTTGATTAGTTTGAGCGGTCCAACCCCGGTTTTAGGGGTTCACGAAATTAACTAAAAATACAGTTCTTTATGCCTAAAAAATCAGTTTTTATTCCGGTTTCCGATTTTCACGGTTCGACCTCCCAATCCGGTCCAGTTCTGAAAACAGTGCTTATAGGTTTTTTATCAATTGAACTCCAGATATTTTATTCAACCATCAGAGACTCTACCAATTGAGCTAACTGGTACCTACCGAATATTATCTACTTTAAAGGGAGATAAATTGTTTTTTTTTTTAATAATTAACTAGTGTTTACTTTGATAATAATGTAGAATTTTTTTTTTAACTAAGTTTTTTTTTTTTTTGATGGCACATTATAAGTGATTATTATAATTTATACTTGATATTTTTCTGTCACGATAATTAGGTGGTCACAATTGTAACTTCATATGAGATTATGTGTAGTATATTTATTATTAAAATTTCACATTATTGAAATTTCACATTTAATACAATGGGATTGTCAATATGTAGATGTAATTAATGTGGAGGAGACAACGGCTTCCTAAGGTAGCCTATGTGATCCAAGTAGGGTGTGGGACAAGCTATTTAAAGCATCTTCTTGGGTGTGGATTGACTTGCTTCATGGATTTAAAAACCGAACCGGGCATCAAATCGATTTTTTCAAAATTTTCGATTTTTGATCGGTTTTGAGCCTTTTGATTGAACCGAATTGAACTGATTTTTTTTGGTCTGATTGGCCGGTCCAGTTTAGTTTTTAAAACAGTGCTTGCTCCTATGACATGACTTTGAGATGTGCTTGGTGGACCATTGTTTTGAGTCGTGATTCTTTGATTGAACATTTCATATGTGTTTGAGAATGGATCATAATTTAGTTTTTTTTTTTTCCTTTTTACATACAATTTTTTAAAAATTTATTTTTTTTAGATGCAATTTAGCACATTTTTAATAAAAAGTTAAATAAGTTGTTTCAATAGGCACAAATTTTTTTGCTTAATAGACTAAGGAGTGGTCTACTTGGGTGGCCTTCTTTTGGGCCAAGGAAGGATTGGGAGGACTCCTTGTATATATAAATATAATATATAGTAACTATACCTAAAATTTGTTTAAATTTGAAAACCAATGCAGTCCTAGTTTAAAGTTTTTTTTGTTTTTTTGGGGGAACCAAATCGGTTTGAAATTTTAATATTTTATATTCCTATCTAACCCAACAAATATGAGTTTTCGTGCGTACCATTGAAAGCATATAATAATATAGAACAGAATAGCATATTGTTTACCTTAATAAGTGGCAAAATTTCATAATAATAAATGTTGAGTCCTAGATCTTGCATTAACTGCTAACCATGAATAAGCCTACAAAACACATGTCAAAGCAAACCTGTAAGCCAATTGTGGTGCCGCGCGTTCCCATCAAATAAACTATCAACATCAGATAACAAGGTCTATAATTTTTAAAAACATTAGTTAGACTTAAGAGTCCTAGTTTAATATTCTAATGGAACCATCATGGGTCCAATAAACCAGCTCTAGCATTGGGCATGGTAGACATTTGCCCTAAGATGCAGCGAGAACAAGAAAATCACTCTCAAACAAACATGGGTATAAGAGCCATTGGAGAAATTCCGGAAATTTTGTGAAATGCATGTGTTTAATTTTTGAAGGTGGTGCTCATAATTAGAAGTCACCGTTTTAGATCTCAAATTTATTGCAACATTAAACAACTTGTTCGTATCAACCTTTACAAGCAACCCCATAAATCGTAAGAGTCTAACTTTAAAGCATATCGATATAAATGAATGCACTTAAGATGATAACTTTTGTCATAACTTGCTCGCGTACTAAGTTGTGAATGGCAGAGTAAAAGTGGTGGGTTCACAACTACTCTGTTCACAACTTGCTACGTGGCAAAAGTTAAAGCAAAAGTTGTAGTTTTAACATTACTCTAAATGTACTAAATTATTTACGAACTCTCACGATTATTATGAATTATGATTACAGAATCAAGGAATCAAAAACTTGATTTAAAAAATGATGTGAAAAATTGTTATTGATTCTAATTTGAATCCACTATTAAAATTATTTTTCTTCTCATCAATAACAGTAAATAACAACCTACCACTTAAGATTTATTATGAAAGTGTTATAAAAATATCGTGGACATATTATTTTTTTTACAGCTTTTATATTTTTTATAAAGTGGTATCAAAGTTTTTCTAAAATATTTTAGTAACAAATTCCTTTAATGAATAATTCTTATCCAAGAAGCAAAAACTGCAGAAAATTAATACATACTAACCAGCAACAAACAAACTTAAACTACAATCCATCACAACACAAAGTAGAGCAGAAACCTTCAATTTCCCCCCTTTTAACCAAACAAACAATAGAGAGTTACAAAAGACTTGATTCTCTACATTATGTTCAACCTTCTAATATTGGGATTCACTTCCTCAACCATTGTTAATTCAACGCGTCTCATAGTCATAGCCATATACCAATAATATCTAAAGAATTATTGGCACAAACCTCAAACTTTCACAATAGAATTAGAATCAATTTTGTCGGTGATTAAATTAAAACCCATATACTATTCCTATATATTGGTGCTCCTCTTGGAGACTTTGGATCGTGATAGACTATAGATATGGCCCCCAAATTCTCAAGAAAAATGTTAATATTAGGACAAAATTTACAATTTTTGTCATGACTTGTCGCACAATAATTTGTAATTAAAAAAAAATGATGAGCTTATTTTAATTTAAACGTCTATTATTCACAGTTCGTTCACATTTACAATATGAATTATGACAAAAATTGCATAAATAGTTGCTGTTTCAATTACCAGCGGTTCATGCGCCAGCTACCATCCGCTATCAATACAGCTGCCTCGTAAGTTACTTACAGGCCACAGCCATCTAATTTGACAGCATTTTATAAAGGAAGCATGACGTTCATTGAAAAGTAAACGATGTCGTTTTAGTTTATTTTCATTGGCCATCATGAGTTTACGACCAAATATAAAATTGTAACAGGTGTCAAGGTTTTCACCTTCGTCCCACAGCTTAGTGTCCACGTGGTTGGAGTTTGCGTCATTCGACAGTTATTTCTACGGTGGATCTTTCTACTGTGAGGCCCTTTTTTTGCGGTGATAATCAAGATCCCAGCAAATGATCAGTTGCGCACACTTGTGTTCACCACTCATTGCTGACTTCTAGAATCATATAACACTGCAGCTTTGTTCACCAAACTGAAAAACAAAAACTTCCTGCAACTAATAATTGTAATTTGTAACTCTAGAATTATTCTCACAATAATCAACACAACTACTCTTATTTTGAAAATTAAGGTAGCTAATTAATTAATTTCATTACAATTTATAATTTATGTATAACTTATATAAAATCATTCATATTAGGTTATGCAAAACGAAAAAAAAAACTCTCTCAATTTTATGATAAGAATTTTTTTTTTTTTTTTTTTAATTTTAACTAACAATTTCTCAAAACAATCAATATCTAATAATTATGTACTTTATTTCATTTGAATATAATGTCTTCATCTAATTTTTTTTCATTTAATAATCTCTTTCACTCGGCTATATGAACAAATGTCTATGCTCTATAGTCATGACATCACTACCAATGTTGTAAACTACAACTCAGGGCCTTTCTCCCCCTTAATCAGATTTCTCTGCAAACTAGTTTTGAAATTAGATTTCTCTGCAAACTAGTTTTGAGAAAAATCTTTTAAACTCCTATTAAAAAATTAACATGGCTATATATTTTGAAATTTCAATCATTGAATTGCATGTTATTTGTGCTTTTAATATGCATGTCAAATTTCATTTAAATTATATGCTATTTATTATTTAATCCATAAATGTATTTTTTAATGTATAATTTAATATTTAGAAAATATTGAAATTTAAATATTTGATTGATGACATATTGATCGATCTTTTTGAAAATTTACAAGCATAGAGAATAAATAAAAAATACAATTAAAACGGTAGATTTATCAAATGCCACATAATAAAAAATTTAAATTAACATTTTTTTTTTTGGTTGGAGATCTTATATTTAAGTGGCTCTTAATTTTTTTAAACCTTGTTTATTTTTAAGAATTTCGCTTACATATATGTCACATTGATTTAAATATCTGCAGAATTTTTTTTTTTTTGAAACTTGCAGAAAATATTTTAAAAATTATGAAAAATAAAAGGCTCATTAAAAAAAAATAATACAATCCAAATCCTTGTGATTATGTTTTTATTTATGTATTAAGTTATCAGATTTTTATAACGTTCATGACTCTTCTCCAAAAGTTAGAAACCAAAAAGATTTAAATATTCCATTTTTTTAATCAATATTAGCTCCATCATTGTTATAAAAAAAAATATTAGCTCCATAATTATTATTTTTTAATTAAAAAAACCCTATAAATCGGTCAAAATCACACAACACGGAAAAACTCAAAAAAGTGAAAAACACAGGGAAAAAAAGTATCTATGAGACCGTGACCCACATGAAAACGAAAAGCCACGTGTCAGTTTAAAAGCAGTCTATTTTCTGTCGGTCACCCAAACCGTTCGGTAATCTCACGGTACACGTGTCCTTCCCTCTCACCACCTTTCTCTAGAAACCAGTTCTAAATTTAGCATAAAACAAACCCACCAATTTCTCAAACCCAACTCTCTCTCTCTCTCAAAAATTGTCACTAACACACAATACAATACGCATCACGGCCACCATTTTTTCTTCCTCTTCATTTGGCGGAAAAAGCTGCCGCTAATGCTTCCCACTTCGAACAACGCGTTATCGGAAGCATTACCTCACAAAAAACCCAAAAACCCGTCCGAGTTTCTGGACCGCAAGAACTCCTTCAACTCAGCGATTCTTCAACCGATTCTCCACCACCACCCTCGCATATGGCTCCTCCTCTCAATCCTCTCCGTTCAGGTTCTCCTCCTCCTCACTCTCCGCTCTGTCCCTCTCTCGTTCTCTCTCCCCCACCCCCACACCCACACCGCTCACGACGACGCCGACCGCCACTTCCAACCGCCGCAACCTTCCAATTCCACCTCGCCCGACCCGGGAGACCAATGCGGGTTGGGTCGGGTATTCGTGTACGACCTCCCGGCAGCGTTTAACGCGAAGATTCTCGCGAATTGCGACCGGTTAAACCCGTGGACCTCGCGCTGCGACGCTCTGGAAAACGGCGGGTTGGGTCCGGTGGCAACCGGGCTGGCCGGGATCGTGCCGGAGAATTTAGCTCCGGCGTGGTACTGGACGGACCAGTTCGTTTCGGAAATCGTTTTCCACAACCGGCTGTTGAAGCACAAATGCCGGGTTATGGAGCCGGAATCGGCTACGGCGTTTTACATTCCGTTCTACGCTGGGCTCGCGGTGGGGAAGTACTTGTGGTCGAATTCGAGCGAGGAGGAGCGCGATCGTCACTGCGGGATGATGCTGAAGTGGGTCCAGGATCAGCCGTATTTCAGAAGATCCAACGGCTGGGATCACTTCATCACGATGGGTCGGATCACGTGGGACTTCCGGCGGTCCAAAGACAAAGACTGGGGGTCCAGCTGCATCTACATGCCGGGGATGCGCAACATCACGCGCCTCCTGATCGAGCGGAACCCGTGGGACTACTTCGACATCGGCGTGCCCTACCCCACCGGATTCCACCCCAGGTCCGACTCCGACGTCGCCGAATGGCAGAGCTTCGTCCGAAACGGCCGCCGCACCAGCCTCTTCTGCTTCGCCGGCGCCACGCGCGGCGCGATCAGGAACGACTTCAGAGGCCTGCTGCTGGCCCAGTGCCGGAACGCCAACGACACGTGTACGGTCGTCGATTGCGGCGGCGTCAAGTGCTCCAACGGCACCTCGGCCATCCTCGAAACGTTTTTGAAGTCCGATTTTTGCCTGCAGCCCAGAGGCGATAGCTTCACCCGCAGGTCGATTTTCGACTGCATGGTGGCCGGCTCGATCCCGGTTTTTTTCTGGAAGCGAACCGCTTATTACCAGTACGAGTGGTTCTTGCCGGGCGAACCGGAGAGTTACTCGGTTTTCATAGACCGCAACGCGGTTAAAAACGGCACGCTAGTGGAACACGTGCTGAAGCGGTACAGTAGAGAGGAGGTGAGGAAGATGAGAGAGAAAGTGATCGATTATATACCCAAGTTAGTGTATGCGAAACCCCTAGAAGGGTTGGAGAGTGTAAAGGACGCGTTTGATGTGGCCATTGATGGTGTGCTACAACGGTTCAAGGAGCAAGAGGAGTGGGGATTCAAGTGGTAATAGAAATTAGTAATAGTGATTAGTGACCAGTTATTACAATTTTTTTTTTTTGGGGGGATTTGGTGTAAGTATTCTTTTACTAAATCCCATGATGTTGTATACGGTTATAGATATTGGTAGTTATTTTATTGCTTATTCTTACCATTTGTATTTTTTTGGGATTCAGTTTTCTTGAGTCTCATATATAATTTCTGGGTTTTGTCATTTTGGGTTTTTTTACTTTTTGAAAGTGCAAATGAGAGTGCCAATTCATTGAGATGGAGGAGTGAGGAGCCATCACATGACAAGTTGGTGGTCCATGCTAGTGTTGGACGGGCAATGATGTTGATGTATACGGATGGACCATGGATAGAAGAGAATAATGGATAGAAGAGAATAAAGAATAGTTGATCAATAAAATCATGTGCATTAATAAATATCTTCTTTTTTTTTTTTATGGGAATAAATATCTTTTTTGGAGCTTGTTAAAATGACATACAAATCTGTAATCCTAGCAATTTTTTGTATGTCATCTTGTAATTAAGATTTTTGTTATTGCAGAATTTGTCATTTACAATACAATCAGGTTTCAATTCAGAGAAAATTTTGCCAACTTGTGGGAAATAATTATTAACTAGTGGTGCAACTTGAAGCCATTTTTTTTTCTTTTTAAATTTGCTTTTTTCTCAATTATTTTCATCCTAATCCAAACTTTGGGTTTTATTTTTTATTTTTGGGTTGTTAGCTATGAATACCAATTATACTTCATGTTGGTGGTTTCAATGAAGATTAGGACTTAGGAGATTGATTAGCCAATTGAGAGAGAGAGAGAAGAGAAGTCAACCACTAATCAGGGAGCTACCACCGGGTTAATTGGCCACATTACTATGCAATTCCTTATTAATGGAGCAAGGCACAACACTTTAATAGGGAGTGTAATAGGGTACAACACATTAACAGAGAGCTCAACCGATGTACAGGAATGGAGTCAGGACTTGAAGTTAAGTTAAAGAGGACGGCTTTATTGCTGGTTGCGAGTAGTAGCTCCAACCTCTAGTTCTACTACATAATCGCCAAGGGTTTTTTTTTAAAAATATATATTTATTTCTTTATTATTTCTTTATGTGTTTGATGTGTGCGTTAGATTGTTTGTTTTAGGTAAAGTTAGTTAATTGATAGGTGCAGTATCTATAGACTCTAGTGAGTTTAATTGTTTTTAGCTTTACTATTTGTAATTTTTGTTATTGGGCTAATTTTTTTGAGCTTGTATATTTGATTTAGATTTTAGATCTTTAATTTTTTTTATGGCATTTAAAATAAGGAAAATGTTAGGGTTACAAACTTTTTAACAAATTGTAAATGTGGTGAGCAGTTATAGTAAGTAAAAAAAAAATGATGTAAATGGTGGGTCCCAGTGCAAATAAAAAAAATTATTACCTTAACAATTTGTAAAAATGTTGTAGAAAAGTTTGTGACTATAACATTACTCTTAAAACAATCAATGATATTGTTAAGTGGGCAAATAATAATTTTATTAAACAAAATTGCTAAAATTATTACCTATATATATACTATATATTTTTAAAAAAAAATTAGGGGTGCCATTGCCCCCAAGGTCCAAGTCTCCCTCTGTCCCCAGTGCAAATTCACTTACTAATATGTTTTGCACACAACATACACAACTTATGGCCTTTGATTCTCCCCTTAACTATGTAAGTTCAATTTTTTTCCTTGTTCGGATTGTTCTAGCCGAGTTGTATTTGATCTGTTTATTTGATGTGTTTAATGCCTTTTCATCTCACTAAAATAATGTGATATTAAAATTAATGTAAATCATGAGGAATTATCTAGTTTACTCGGAGGACCATATCAGCTGCGTCTAAGGGTCCTCCCAAATAAGGTTGATAAATTGAGAATTTATGAGAGGAAGTGAATGTGGATAGAGATGAGGGTATAGTCGCTCGTTATCAAATATTGCTATGCAGAGAGGTCGAAAGCCGTCGTCGCTCTGTTGGTTTCCTGTGGAGGTGGTTCTTGAGTGGTTCAAAGCCTAGATCGGCGGGGTATTTTGGTCTTCATGATATTTGGAAGTTGTGTGATTATGCTCATTTATAACATATGAAATTTTTTTAGGACACCTCCAACCACCAAATGGAATAGGCTATCTGTGCTTATCATGTGCAATACCCATGACTTATTTAACCTAGCAAACCAAGTGAGTCATGCCCATTACACATAATAGACACGTCTCTTCTTCCTATTGGTAGTTGCATCCCAACTATGTCTTTTTTATAATTACTATTTATTTACTAGATGGGTGGAGCACTAGTTACTACTTACTACTTACTACTAATATGGTTCTTTCAGGTAGATTGAATAATTTCTCGTAAATTACTGACCTCCTCAACCTTTAAGAAAATGTAAGAAATCTTTATATTTTGATGAGCAAAACTCCATACTTAAGGTTTTGAAACATGAAATTACGTTCGATTATAAAATATGTTAAATTATAGATAATTTAAAATTAAAAGTTAATCTAAAATACTTCAAATGGTGCCATGTTTACTCATCAGAAAAACCATAAAAGTGGAAGGAATCTTTTTTATCCGTTTGTATGCTTTTTCTCATATGAATACTTTATTATAATAAATAAAAGGCTACTCTACTCATATAGTTAGCCAAAGCCTCAAAAGTAAGGAAAAACTACATAGATCAAACTTTTGTCTTCAATTGAGGAGTCAGAGTCATTGTTGTGTTGGCAGCAATAATTTAGATGCAACTGCAATTTTAGGCCAGGAAAGAGAGAAAAAAACATAAATAGTAGTTAAAAATTACGAGAGAATCAGTAAAATGACATTATCTAGGCGGTAAAAACAGAGAGGAGATAGTTGGGCATTCAAAAAAGAATTCCCCTGCACTATTTTTTCATTCCTTGCACTATTTTTAGTTTTAACTTTGATGATATGTCTTTTGAGACTTGATGTCCTTAGTGACAGCGATCATATGCAATGTTGAGGAAGCACTTAACAATCACATATATAGAATTTGTCAATTTCTACAAAACCACATATATATAATATTCCACTTGTTTTAGTATCTTGACAATACCACTTGTTATAGTTTCCAATATTTACTGTCGTGAATAAAATTTTTTGGCATAAATTGTTTTCTATTTCTTGACACATTTCAAAAGGAGAATGGAAGATTCGAATATAAACATCTATGTTAGAAACATCGAAAAGTGTAATTTAACTTTAAAGTCATTAGCAAAGAAGGCATTTTTAAAATAAAAGACAATTTTGATGCGATTTCTTTCTTCACTAAGAGCAAATATGGCATGCTATATTGCCCTAAATTTTAGGCTAATAAGGTTGTTTGCTTGAAATTAACTTCTTTTTATTCTTTTTCTTTTTCCATAATTAATACTGTAACAATTGGGTACAGTGTTATAGAGCCAGAAAGCTAAAAGAGCTTGAATTCACAATTTGCTAGTAAGAAATGATTATATTTGTTGTCAACGGCTCTATATTTACATATTTCCAATTATGACATATGGGTCCTTCCCTTCTTGGGTAAAGGTCTATTCTTGGCTTGGTATTAAAATTGACTAAACCAGAACCTAGTCCTAATTTTGTCGCTCAGTTATGCCTTTTCAAAGTGTAATAATCTATGTACATGAAATGTCGGCGACAATCAAGGTTGGACTCACTTTGATTACATCATGTAATTTACATGTGAAATTGTCTCTCATTGAAGTTGACATCCTAGTCTTTAGGTGCCGCACACCGACACACACAAACACACACTATTAAGTACTAACATTAATGATAGCGGCTCTTCAACATGTAAATAGCATTCTGAAGAAGGCAACCCTCACCTCATGTCTATATAATAAAGGTCATCGTCATCTTAATATCTATATGATAATTATGAAAATAAAACTTACATTTAACTCTGCCATGAAGAAGACATGTAATCTATCTTAAGGATTCAGTGAAGGAGTTGTATGTCGACGTAGAGACTTGATCACCGGCTTGGTTTCTATCTTCAATTGTTTGATCACACACTTTACCATAACTTAATAATATGTGTGATTGTATTTGATGAACTATCACTTTTCACATAAAACCATTACTTTTATTTCTATTATTTATAATCGCACATTTTAGGGTTGTGACAAAAGTTTTGTCCATAAACTCTCCGTATTTTGCAGCGAGAATAGACTATAGAAAACTTGAAGAACATGTAGTTTAGGTGAGCCAAGATTGTTGTAATGTTGTAAACGATGCAAGTGCAACAAGTTTTTCAGGTGGCAATCTGCCTTGTAAAAAATAGTCCAGCCAATTTAGAGTGATGTGGCTGAAAACTGAAAACTGAAAACTGAAAAATACTGTAGCAAAATAATTTTTTAATGGGTAAAAACTTTAAAGTTACCACATGTCTGACATGTTGTGGAAAAAAAAAAAAAAAAAAAAAAAAAAAAAGATGTGAAACGCAGACGTGGGCATTTCAGCCCCTCCCAAACACACACTTAGAGTGATGTGGCCAGGCCAGCTTTACCACATGTCTGACATGTTGGATGTTGTTGATATTGATTACTGTCATGAATATTGTTGTTGGAATTGTTATTAAAACCATGACCTCAACCTTTGTACCCAGGGATGGAGGTATTCATTGACATTTGGGGGCAATGGCCCCACCCCCAATTATTATTATTATTATTATTGGTAACAATTTAGTTCAATAAATTTTAGAAATTTGGTTTAATAAAACTAGTTACAATCTCATATGGAAATAAATAATTATTTTGTATCGTAATGTAATACATAATTTTTTCTCTAAAATTTGTTAAAGATAATTCGTTCTTCCTATAAATTAAACAATTTCTATTCAATCTGCTTAGTCAGTTTGGGAAAATCTCGAATTAGGTCTACTTCAGTCCACTTCAGTCCACTTAGTCAATTTTGGTCCCCTTCAGTACATTTTAAACTAATTGAACCTTAAATTGATTCTTTTTATAAATTTTCTTTTCAAGTTTAGCTCAATTAAAAAAAAATTTGGGTTGAAAAGTATTAAATTTAATTATATTTGGGCTAAATTCATTACTTTTGAGTTAAAATAATACAAAGAAAATAGACATAAGAAATTAGAATATAAATATTTTTTAAGATAGTAATTAGTATTTAGAGTATGGAATGTGGAGTAATTTATCTTTATCTTTTTCTTTTTTTTTTATATGATATTTTACATTCCAAAAATTAAGTATTGGGTAATTTTTTTTCACTTTTTTTTTCTTTTGTCAATTTTATATTATTAAGTGGATTATAAATATTTAAGATAGTAATTAGTATTTAGATAGTGGACTGTGGAGTGATTTATCTTTTTCTTTTTTTTACGATACTTTACTTTCAAGAAATCAAGTATTGGGTAATTTTTTTTCACTTTTTTTTTTCTTTTGTGAATTCTATATTATTAAGTGGATTATGAATATTTAAGATAGTAATTAGTATTTAGATTGTGGACAGTGGAGTAATTTATCTTTTTTTTTTAATTTTCTTTTTGTATGGTATTTTACTTTCAAGAAATGAAGTACCGAGTAAATTTTTTTTGACTTTTTTTTTTCTTTTGTAAATTTTATATTGTTAAGTGATTATAAATATTTAAAATAGTAATTAGTATTTAGAGTGTGGACTGCGAAGTAATTTATCTTATATATATATATATATATATTTTTTTTTTTGGTATGGTATTTTATTTTCAAAAAATCAAGTACCAGGTAATTTTCTTTTTCACTTTTTTTTTTCTTTTGTAAATTTTATATTATTAAGTGAATTATAAATAATTAAGATATTAATTAATATTTAGATTGTGGACTGTGGAGTGGTTTATCTTTTTTTTATTTTTTGTATGATACTTTACTTTTAAGAAATCAAATATGGGATATATTTTTTCACTTTTTTTTTTCTTTTGTAAGTTTTATATTATTAAGTGAATTATCTGTATATATTAAGAGGATTCAGAAAGTTAGTTATGACTTCGTAAAACGTTAAAAATACCTCTAATCTAATTAAATAATCTTTATTCTTAAAAAATAAAAATAAGGTTAAAATTGTAATTCAACAAAATTAAAAAAAAAAATACTACCAGAGACTTTTTTTTCCTAAAAATTAGCACACTTTTTTTTTTTTCCCCTAAAAACTACCTGTAAGGACTAGAATTTCACCTCCTATTCACTAATAGTGTATGAGGGTCTAACAAGCCCAATACAATATATTTGTGAGAGAATGGATTAAATAAGAGCATAGCTCATAAACCAAGTACGAGCCTTAATTGTTTGGATTCAAACCAGGAAGACAAGCTGCTTGCTCATCCCAGTGTATGGAGGGTAAATTCAAAGACAATATAATTAAATGACAATTTACGTGGAGAAAAAAAATACTTTTGCTTGGTGATTGTTAACAAGCCCAATACAATATATTTGTTTCCCTATATCGATATGGATTAATGATAAGAGCATAGCTATTTCATAATTGATTGTTCCAATTAAAAGCTTAATTGTTTGGATTCAAACCAGGAAGACAAGCACAATATTTAAGGAAAGCTTTTCTTGGTCATGGCCGAGGAAGAGGTGTTCTTATATTTATTCAATTTGTTTCAATACAAGGTGTTCTTTTCTCTTTTTCTTCTTTCTTTGACTACATGCCCCATTTCTCACGGGGTTCTTTTCTTTATATAGCCCTATTCTTTTCAATCTCAGCCTTCCACTTGTTGATCATGTTTACAGGGTAATTTTTTGGTTATGCTTCCTTGCGAATCAGAAACCTCCTGGAAGTTGTAGATTTGTCAGTAGCTATGAACTAACACCCAAAATACTGATCAGTGCTCAATTGTTAGGTAGATGATCCAAGCACTCCAGCTACTCCTTAGACATTTGAGCATGGTTCTTTAGCTCCACCTTATAGGTTCAAATTCCTATAAACTCATCTGAGAAAGAGAAAATTACACACAATGGGCATATAATAATAGGGACTAATGCAAATAATGGTTTAATTATACAAATTAAGCATAGTAATAAGGAGATAATGTCCACATAAACATATAACAAGTATACATTTTAAGGCGTTATCACAAGCACAATATTTAAGGAAAGCTTTTCTTGGTCATGGCCGAGGAAGAGGTGTTCTTATATTTATTCAATTTGTTTCAATACAAGGCCTTCCACTTGTTGATCATGCAGGCAATTTTTTGGATGCTTGCCTCATCAGAAACCTCCTGGAATGAGTAGCTATGAACTAAGATATTGTTAGGAACCTAGAGGTTCCTAATGAGGATGGGTATGAATTGTAGAGGGATTGATGGGAATTATAGGAAATTTGACTTAATTCGAGGTAGTCACCCTCCATAAAGAAAGAGAGAGATTGAGAGAGAGAGAGAGAGGTAGATAGATGCACTAATACACTAAGAAGTTGGTATATTCTTCAATTGATATCTCATATTGGATTACAATCATGTATTTATAGGATACTAACTCTAATCTCATTGGCCCACATGGCCTTATCCTATTGTAACTATTATTCTCCATGTATATTAATAATTCCAACATGTGCTAAATGTGATTAACATGTGCATTAATAATTCCAACATATGCTAAATGTAATTAACATGCTTGGAATTGTAACTAACTAACTAACTAACTAACTAAATCTCAATACAACAATTATTATCTAAATGCTTATAGCATTCCTAACATTTCCCTCCCCTTGAAAACACCTTGCCCACAAGGTGGTGTTGTGAAATAGCAACTTCATCAAAGGAGATCTTCCAATGGACCAATACCGTTGTGACATTTTAATCACCATATTCATGCATTTCTCTTTAACGCGCGGTCCCATGCACATGAAGGTTTCTTCTTCGTAAATCTTGAAACTTTGCTCGAATTTTTGAGCCTTCAATGGTTCTTCAATCTTCAAGGTCTCATTGGTTCTTTGAACCTTAAAATATTCTTGTATCCTCAAGACCTCATTTGATTCTAGAGCCATTAAAATTGTTGGCGCTTGTATCTTGGATTCTTGGATCACCGATACTTGGATTGCCAATTCTTAAATTATAGACTCTTGAATGGAAGCCTCCCTTGGTGTATCAATAATTGGTTCTTGGAAAATCATCATCTTCTTCTTTGTTGGTTCTTTGGACTGAACTTCAAAGGTTGCATCTTCATGTATATCATCATCCACTTTGACACAAAAATCAACATCCCGTCTTGCAACAACAGTAGTAGATTCTTGGAACTTGATTTGTTCTTCGAGTTTCATTGAATTAAGAGATTGTAACTCCTCTTCCGCCATGTTCTCGAGTCCTTCTTGCAATCTTGAGAGATCTTCCTTCATGGCCATGTTAGATTCATCCAAGGCCTTCAACTTCTCTAAAATAGCCTCGTTAGATTTTGTCAAGGCCTTAGCCTTCTCCAAAACTTCATTCAACATTTTCAAGATTTCTTGTAGGTCAAATTCACTCATCTCAAGATCGACGGCTCTGATACCACTTGTTAGGAACCTAGAGGTTCCTGATGAGGATGGGTATGAATTGTAGGGGGATTGATGGGAATTATAGGAAATTTAACTTAATTCGAGGTAGTCACCCTCCATAAAGAAAGAGAGAGATTGAGAGAGAGAGAGAGAGAGGTAGATAGATGCATTAATACACTAAGAAGTTGGTTTATTCTTCAATTGATATCTCATATTGGATTACGATCATGTATTTATAGGAGACTAACTCTAATCTCATTGGCCCACATGGCCTTATCCTATTGTAACTATTATTCTCCATGTGTATTAATAATTCCAACATGTACTAAATGTGATTAACATGTGCATTAATAATTCCAACATGTGCTAAATGTGATTAACATGCTTGGAATTGTAACTAACTAACTAACTAACTAACTAACTAAATCTCAATACAACAATTATTATCTAAATGCTTATAGCATTCCTCACAGATATCCTTGCTCAAGTGCCATTTCTACATAAATGCAGCCAATTAGTTAGGTGCAAAACATTTAATATGATGGTACCAGCCTTTTTCTCAAATATTTCCTAGGTTAATGTTAGCTCCTTTTCTAGAAACTTATTTTTAGAAGTATGGTTGCTCCTTGCACAGAATCCTCTGGGCACCCAGATTCCAACCTTCCACAACACTTTCCCGAGGAAACTTGGCTCCTCGGGAAAAACCACCAACTCGCTATTATTTTTCCTTCTCTTTGGTTCATTCACCTCGATACTTATTAAATCTCTTAACCATCCTCAGGTTCTTATAGATCCTCAGGCATGGCCCATGGTCCAACACTCCTGCTCGACTCATTTACCCTCACACTAGCATACACTAAACCTAGTAGTTTACTCCATTTCAAATCCTAAATTTTAGTTTCTGTAAAATCCATTCCGATGTAATCATCATAATCAAAATTGGATAACTACTTTTAAAAAAAAAAAACTATACATGCATTTTTCCATATGAATTCAATTAAAGCTAACTACGTTTAACTTCTTATTCTTATCTTTAAAAAAGAAAATGCTCAGGATTCTCTCTTCTTAGTTATTCCTTTTTGAAAAAGAAAAGAAAAAGAAAAGAAATATCTCTTATTCAAACTTCCTCTATTTCCCATGTTTCACATTTCCACATTTTTTTTTCTTCATTTTTACTCTCATCACCATCTCCATTCTAATTGCATCGTTTAAATTGTTAATTTCAAGAGTCTGAGCTGTGATTTTGTAACACTTATGATCATCATTAATTTCCTCTACCAAATTGTGAAATCTCTTGTACTTTCCTTTTTCCAATGATATTTGCTTTCGTTTCTTCTACTTTTTTGAAATAGTCTTATGGAGTTTTGATCTAATACATTTGCATGCGATTTTGAATGAAAGGATTTTGGTTATTGGTGGATGAGGATGAATGGGCATTATCACTACTAAGAAACATGTACTAAAAGGTATGTTTGCACTGTTCAATCTATTCAATTTTTCTTTTACTTTGTTTGGACCAAAAACTCTTGAGAAAGATGGTAACATCCTTATTTCATTCACATTGTGCTTTGCAGATATGTGTTTCAACTGAAAGCACTATAAAGTGACCTTGATAGACCGAAGACTAGTGCCAATTTAGGATTTTAGCCAACGAAAGTGTTAAGACTTAAGAGTGCATGAACCCCAAGATTTTATGAAGAAGTTAACAAACTTTTACATTTCCTTTTCTTACTTATGGAAAGCAACAATTAAATAATTAAATTCTTTTTTGAATGTGTAATTACATTGTACCTATGGCGTTCCCTTCTTTATCATTTTTATTTTATTTTATTTTCAAAAGAAGAGAGAAATTATTTAAATGTAAATTCCTAATCTTATATGTATGATTTTGTTTACCTTTGCATGTTTATTTTGGAAATTTTGACTTTTGCATACATATTGTGGGTGATTTTTTTAAAGTATAAAGGAAACAAGATTTTATGTGACCGATGTTCTTTAACAAGTACCCCTCATTCTTCAGGATTCTCCATATGTTACAAGGTAATTTTAGTTGGGAAGTTGGGCCACATTAATAAAGATATCTAAAAATGTAGTAGATGACAAAATTGAATTGTTGCTTTATAATTTTCAATTACAAACCTAGTTGAAGCAATCTTCTACACTTTCTATTTCTTTCTTTCTTTTTTTTCTTTTTGATGAATCTACACTTTCTAATTCTAATTATATTATGGTTTCCAAAATTTATCTATTCACATTCACCTTAGAAGCAACACAAAATTTGGATGATATTTATGGAATACTAGCCTCATTGCGTGCGCTTCATGCAAGCATGAGGCTATTATTTATTTTTTGGTTTTAATATTATAATTTTCTATTTATCCCCAATTAAAGTTTACATGTTTGTCCTTTAATATTACATATTTGCGAATGACTAATACAACCAAAAGTGTCACGAGGTTAGCCACACAAAAAAACTTTTATGAATATTATGCATTTGTGGGTGAAATAATTTTTTCATCACACCTCTAGGTTTTTTTTTTTTTTTTTTTTTTAGTTCAAAAATATAATAATCACAAATTATAATAGATGTAAATTATTAAAATTTACCAAAAAAATAGAAGAGCCTCTGAGCATGCGCATGAGTGCGTGCTCAAAGGCTAGTAAATATTTAAGAGAGTAACTAGTATTTACAGCGTGGAATGTGGAGTGATTTATCTTTATTTTTGTCTTTTTTTCTTTTCTATTTGTATTATACTTTACTTACTAGAAATTATATACTGAGTAAATTTTTTTTTCACTTTTATTTTCTTTTATAAATTTTATATTATTAAGTGGATTATAAATACTTAAGATAATAATTAGTACTTAGATTGTGAACTATGGAGTGATTTATCTCTATCTTTTCTTTTTTTTTTTGTGTATGGTATTTTACTTTCAAGAAATGAAATAAAGGGTAATTTTTTTTTTTACTATTTTTACTTTTTGAAAATTTTATATTATTAAGTGGATTATAAATATTTAAGATAGTAATTGGTATTTAGATTGTGGACTGTTGAGTGATTTTTTTTTTCTTTTTCTTTTTGTATGGTACTTTACTTTCAAGAAATCAAGTACTGGGTAATTTTTTTATTCATTTGCAAATTTTATATTATTAAGTAGATTATAAATATTTAAGATAGTAATTAGTATTTAGAGTGTGGAATGTGAAGTGATTTATCTTTATCTTTATTTTATTTTTCTTTTTGTATAGTACTTTACTTTCAAAAAATAAAGTACTGCGTAAAATTTTTGTTCACTTTTTTTTTTTTGTAAATTTTATATTATTATATGGATTATAAATGTTTGAGATAGTTATTAATATTTAGAGTTAGGATTGTGTAGTGGTTTATCTTTATCTTTATCTTCTTCTCTCTTTTTTTTCCCCAGTTTGTATGATACTTTACTTTGAAGAAATTTAGTATTGGGTAAAAAAAATTTCACTTTTTTTTTCTTTGGTAAATTTTATATTATTAAGTAAATTATAAATATTTAAGATAGTAATTAGTATTTAGAATATGGACTACGGAGCGATTTATATATTTTTTTTTCCTTTTGTATGGTACTTTACTTGCAAGAAATCAAGTACTGAGTAATTTTTTATTTACCTTTTTTTTTTCTTTTGTAAATTTTATATTATTAAGTTGATTATAAATATTTAAAATAATAATTAGTATTTAGATTGCGGATTGTGGAGTAATTTATCATTTTTTTTTCTTTTTCATTTTGTATAGGACTTTACTTTTAAGAAATCAAGTATTAGGTAATTTTTTTTCACTTTTTTTTTTCCTTTTGTAAATTTTATATTATTAAGTGATTATAAATATTTAAAATAATAATTAGTACTTAGATTGTGGACTGTGGAGTGATTTATCTTTTTTTTTTTTTTGTATAATACTTTACTTTTAACAAATCAAATACTGGGTAATTTTTTTTCTTTTTTTTTTTTGTAAATTTTATATTTATTAAGTGAATTATAAATATCTAAGATATTAATTAGTATTTAGATTGTGAACTGTGGAGTGATTTATCTGTATCTTTTTTTTGTATGGTACTTTACTTTCAAGAAATAAAGTAGTAGGTAAGCTTTTTTCCACTTTTGTTTTCTTCTGTAAATTTTATATTATTAAGTGGATTATAAACATTTAAGATAGTAATTAGTATTTAGAGTGTAGACTGTGGAATGATTTTTCTTTTCATTTTCTTTTCATTTTTGTATGGTACTTTACTTTCTTTTCAAAGTTTTTTTTTTTTTTTTTTTTTTTTCATTTGTAAATTTTATATTATTAAGTGGATTATAAATATTTAAGATAGTAATTAGTATTTAGATTGTGGATTGTGAAGTGATTTATCTTTTTAAATTTTTTTTTATCTTTTTCTTTTTATATAGGACTTTACTTTCAAGAGATCAAGTATTAGGTATTTTTTTTTTGGTTGTAAATTTTATACTATTAAGTGGATTATAAATATTTAAGATAGTAATTAGTATTTGGATTGTGAACTGTGGAGTGATTTATCTTTATTTTTTTTCATGATGCTTTACTTTCAAGAAATGAAGTATTGGGTAATTTTTTTTTTAACTTGTTTTTTCTTTTGTAAAGTTTATATTATTAAGTGGATTACAAATATTTAAAATAGTAATTAGTATTTAGAGTGTAAACTGCAAAATGATTTATCTTTTCTTTATCTATTTCTTTTTGTATGGTATTTTATTTTCAAGAAATCAAGTACTGGGCAATTTTTTTATCACTTTTTTTTTATTTTGTAAATTTTATATTATTAAATGGATTATAAATATTTAAGATATTAATTAGTATTTAAATTGTTAATTGTGGAGTGATTTATCTTCTTTTTTCTTCTATTTGTATAGAATTTTACTTTCAAGAAATCAAGTTTTGGATAATTTTTTTTTAATTTTTTTCTTGTGTAAAGTTTTTTATTATTAAGTGGATTATAAATATTTAATATAGTAATTAATATTTAGATTGTAGATTATGGAGTGATATATATATATATATATATATATATATATATTTGTATGGTACTTTATTTTAAGAAATCAAATATTGGATAAATTTTGTTTTCACCTCTTTTTTTTTTTTTGTAAATTTTATATTATTAAGTTGGTTATAAATATATAAGATAGTAATTAGTATTTAGACAGTAGACTGTGGAGTGATTTATCTTTATCTTTTATTTTTCTTCTTTTTCTTTTTATTTGGTACTTTACTTTCTAGAAATCTAGTACTGGGTACATTTTTTTTTTTTTTTTTTCTTTGGTAAATTTTATATTATTAAGTAGATTATAAATATTTAAGATGGTAATTAGTATTTAGATTATGGACAGTGGAGTGATTTCTCTTTATTTTTTTTTCCTTTTTTTTTTTTTTTTTGGTATGGTACTTTAATTTTAAGAAATGAAAAAAAAAAAATTCACTATTTTTTTCTTTTGTAGATTTTATATTATTAAGTGGGTTATAAATATTTAATATAGTAATTAGTATTTAGAGTGTGGAATGTGAAGTGATTTATCTTTATCCTTTTTTTTTTCTTTTTCTTTTTGTATAGTACTTTACTTTCAAAAACTAAAGTGTTGTGTAAATTTTTTTTTTCACTTTTTTTTTCTTTTCAAAATTTAGATTATATTGTGGATTATAAATATTTGAGATAGTTATTAGTATTTAAAGTGTGGACTTTGTAGTTATTTATTGTAAAGACACAAATCGCGCTGAATCAGAGTTGGACTTTCGGACCAGCTCAATGAGCCCTAAACAATGAATTTATAGAGAGTGAGCTTCTAATCTAGGTTCTTTGGACAGCAGACAACACAAAATTTGGATTAAATCACAGAACACATGCACACGTCTCATACATAGATGTAATATTGCTTTATATATTGATGCCAAGGATAATTCTTGGTGTTTTCTTACAAGTTCTCTCTTTCTCTCTCTCTCTCTTGTGTATGAGTATTCGTCCCCCCCTTTCTTCTCCCTCCTTTTTTGCCTTTTATAGGCCTGTATCTTTTTCTCCTTCCTTCCACGTGTGGTCCAGATCCTTATTTTGGATACTTGTCCCATCATTTCTTCTTACCAAAGTCTCTGGCGGTAAGTGTGAGGTTGAATTTCAATGTTCAGGCGTTACTTCCTCATTAATGCGGCCAGAGAGGTAGGTATAGAGTTTTCAATGCGGTAATAGCAGCTTTTTCCTTGATATTTGTCTGTCACTTCCCTTTATCCCTTATTTTCCCTTTCTTAGTTTCTGTATCTAAGGTCTTCAGTACGGACGCCCTTAAACCGCCAGATCACTCACATTATCCTCGGCAGCAGCTGCCGAGGACTAGGTCGTCTTCAGACGTCATGTTTCGTGGTGTTCTGCTCATGCATGGCACATTTCTTCGTCACGTGACTTCGTAGGCTGAACTTATTATGTCCTCGGACCATTTCATGATGCTGGGTTGGATTTCCCTTCTTGTGTGAGCCTTTGGGCCAGCCCATTACATATCTTGGGCCCATTGACACTACATTTATCTTTATATTTTGTATCTTTTTTTTTTTGTATGGTACTTTACTTCCAAAAAATCAAGTTCTAAGTAAATTTTTTTTTCACTATTTTTTATTTTATAAATTTTATATTATTAACTGGATTATAAACATTTAAGATAGTAATTAGTATTTAGAGTGTGGACTACGGAGTGATTTATATTTTCTTTTTCTTTTTGTATGGCACTTTACTTTCAAGAAATCAAGTAATGAGTAATTTTTTCTTTACTTTTGTTTTCTTTTGTAAATTTTATATTATTATGTGGATTATAAATATTTAAGATAGTAATTAGTATTTAGAGTGTAGACTGTAGAATTATTTTTCTTTTCTTTTTTGTATGGTACTTTACGTTTAAGAAATCAAGTATTGGGAAGTTTTTTTTTTTTTTTTCATTTGTAAATTTTATATTATTTAGTGGATTATAAATATTTAAGACAGAAATTAGTATTTATATTGTAAACTGTGAAGTGAATTATCTTTATTTTTTTAATGGTACTTTACTTTTAAGAAATGAAGCATTGGGTAAATTTTTTTTTAACTTTTTTTTTCTTTTGTAAATTTTATATTATTAAGTAGATTACAAATATTTAAAATAATAATTAGTATTAAGAATGTAGACTGCGAAATGATTTATCTTTTCTTTATCTATTTCTTTTTGTATGGTACTTAATTTTCAAGAAATCAAGTACTGGGAATTTTTTTTTTGTAAATTTTATATTATTAAGTGAATTTTGAATATTTAGTATATTAATTAGTATTTAGATTGTAGACTGTGAATGTACTTTTGTTTTTTTCTATTTGTATAGAACTTTACTTTCAAGAAATTAAGTACTTGATTTTTTTTTTCTTTTTTTTCTTTTGTGAGTTTCATATTATTAAGTGCTGAGAAACTTATATTATTAAGTGAATTATAAATATTTAATATAGTAATTAATATTCAGATTGTAGACTATGGAGTAATATATATATATATATATATATATATATATTGTATGGTACTTTACTTTTAAGAAATCAAATATGGGGTAAATTTTCTACACCCTTTTTTTTTTCTTTTTTTAAATTTTATATTATTAAGTTGATTATAAATATTTAAGATAACAATTAGTATTTAGATTGTGGACCGTGGAGTGATTTATCTTTATCTTTTATTTTTTTCTTTTTCTTTTTGTATGGTACCTTTCTTTCCAGAAATCAAATATTGGGTATGTTTTTTTTTTCTTTTGTAAATTTTATATTATTAAGTAGATAATAAATATTTAATATAGTAATTAGTATTTAGATTATGGACTGTGGAGTGATTGATTTTTTTTTTTTGTATGGTACTTTACTTTTAAGAAATCAAATACTAGGTAAATTTTTTTTTACTATTTTTTTCTTTTATAAATTTTATATTTTTAAGTGGATTATAAATATTTAATATAGTAATTAGTATTTAGAGTGTAGAATGTGAAGTGATTTATCTTTATCCTTTCTTTTTTCTTTTTTCTTTTTGTATAGTACTTTACTTTCAAAAACTAAAGTGTTGCGTAAATTTTTTTTTTCACTTTTTTTTTCTTTTCTAAGTTTTATATTATAATGTGAATCATAAATATTTGAGATAGTTTTTTTTTTTTTTTTTTTGAATACAAGATAGAATTTCTATTCTAGCCTAATCTAAGTGTATATGTGTGTGAAGCTCCCTCCTGATAGTTATCCTGTGCCCCCCCCCACACTCCACAAGCACTTATACTTGTGGAGTGACCATCGCACCAAGGGTGTGCGGTGGTAAATATTTGAGATAGTTATTAGTATTTAGAGTGTGAACTTTGTAATGATTTATCTTTATATTTTTTTTTTCTTTTTCTTTTGTATGGTACTTTACTTCCAAAAAATCAAGTTTTGAGTAATTTTTTTCCACTATTTTTTATTTTGTAAATTTTATATTATTAAGTGGATTATAAACATTTAAGATAATAATTAGCATTTAGATTATGAACTGTGAAATGATTTATCTTTTCTTTTTATTTTTATTTTTGCGTCGTACTTTACTTTCAAGAAATAAAATATCGGGTAATTTTTTTTTTTTTACTTTTTTTTTGTAAATTTTATATTTTTAAGTGGATTATAAATATTTAAGATAGTAATTAAAATTTAAAGTGTGGACTGTGAAGTGATTTATCTTTTTTTTTTCTTTTCTTTTTGTATGGTACTTTATTTTTAAGAAATTAAATATTTGGTAATTTTTTTCACTTTTTTTTATTTTGTAAATTTTATTTTATTAAGTGGATTTTAAATATTTAAGATAGTAATTAGTATTTAGAGTGTGGACTACAGAGTGATTTATATTTTTTTTTCTTTTTGTATTGGACTTTCCTTGTAAGAAATCAAGTACTAGGTAAATTTTTTTCTCCAATATCTTTTTTTACCAGTTTGTTCGACTTTGTTTCTTGTATAAATCATAGAAAAAGTAATATCTAAATTTGATTATATTTAAATAATTAATGTGTCACTTAAAATAATTAATACAACAAAATATGTATTTATCCTATTAGTAATATTTTTAATTATGTAAAGTAAATACTGCAATGTTACCTATCACTAGAAGAAGTTAGAAAAATCTAAATGGTTAAGATTAATTTTAGTAAATTCACAATTTTTTGTTTTTGTTTTAATGATTTTTGTTCAATGTAATGGTACCCACATTTGTAGCTTTCAATGTCTCACAATAGTCCCAAATTCTTTGGTAGGGCAATGTATATCATATCTAAACTTCTCCATTTACTTCTTAGAAATCCAGCTCGATGTACACGCTGAATATCTGTATGCCCTAGTACAAGTGTGAGTGGAATTAAATGACTTAATTTGAAAGGTCATTTCACCTGTTACTTGAGAACCATAAACCCTATAATCGAACCTTTCATCTTTACATTCTCACAATCACCCTCGTTGTTGAGAAAGAGTTTGGACCGTGCAGTGGGGTTAATTATATGTGCACAATATTGAACCGCACAATAGCCTATCTTGGGCTGTTTGTGGGCTCAGTCCTTTTAATTTTTATATATGGGAAGGGTCCTGCTTGAGATGTATTGTAGGCTGTACCATCCATACAAGCCTCTTTTAAAGGAGGCCCAACAGATATCATAGGCTTAAGATAGGATTTATAAACCAAATCTACTACACATTTTTTTTTTTTGAGGAATTACTACACCTTTTTTTTAATCTAAGGTTATACGACTTTATAAATTGTCTATCCCAAAAATTATAATGAAAATAACCAAATTGCACGAAATTACTCACAAATCACAACTTAGGTGTCCAGTTTCTTCATTTATATAGTAATAAGTAAAACTTAAGAATACAAATTTTAGGAGTAGTACATTGATTCTTGAATTAAATTTAAACATTTGATTGTATTTACAATAATTCCCATAAAAAAATAGAAGTAAATACAATTACCGTTATCTTTTTCAAGAAAACTTACAGCTAAGTGTTTAAATTCAATCGGAGAAAGGAATAATAGGGCATAGCTTAAATTACACGCTTCCATTAAATGGAATTCACAAATTGGTTGCATTGAATGGAGGTGTGAAACAAAAAGGCCAAGCCTGATTGGATACATTAGTAAAAGTTTGAAAATTGAAGCCAAAATATGACAAATTCCCATCTTAACTTGAATTTAATCAAGCCTCAGGAGTATCAAAGCCCCTAAGGGTTGTCTCAGTCAAGTAAGAATCTAAGGCAAAATCTAACACCAATCTCATTCAAAATGTCATTCTATATAAATTATGTCTCAATTATATTTAAATATAAATTCATGTATTTAAATTAAAAAAATATTAAATGATTTAATTTGAAAATTTATTATGTGTAATATTACAACTGTGTGTGGTTTTTTTTATACAAGATAGAATTTTTACTCTAACCTAATCTAAGTGTATATGTGTATGAAGCTCTCTCGTAGAGACTTGAACCTAACCCTTACCCCTCACACCTCACAAATACTTATACTTGTAGAGTGGCCTTCACGCCAAAAGTGGGTAGTGGTTACAATTGTGTAGTGTCTCTACGTATTGCCTCCTTGTACATGATGGGTTATAGATACGAATTAAATTTAGTAAAATGTGAAGTTATAGACTTCGCCCAAATAAGATTAATCACGCGTTTATACACCCACCGGCAACGAAAATGTTGTAAAAAAACAAAACAAGTGGTGACGGAATTGCCAATTTTATAATATACTCATTCTTTTCATGAATTAGCTAGTGGATCTCTAGCTTGTTCAATAATTTATTGAAGAAAACTTGGTCGAACACGTAAAAGTTTGGACTTTGACAATTAGTTTCTTTTTATCTTTTAATTAAAATGTTCTGTTATTATCTTTGGTGATTAAAGAGAAGTTAAGAAAAAAATTTCTTTTGTTTTTATTTATTTAATTTTTAGAATCCCCTTTGTTTTTATGTAGATGATGATTAGCAACCGAATGCGTAGTAATAATAGAGGAAGAGTGTAAAGCAAATAAAAATAATAATAATAATATGGCAAAACTTACGTACAGTACTTAATTAGGTGCCATTGTTTAAATTCTTTTTTTAAAATTTAGCCATGTGACTGTACTTAACTAAGAATACGTTTTCTTTCAAGAGAAAAGAGACACATGGCTGAAACAACACCTAAGTATTATACCTAAATTTTATCTATAATAATAATAGAGGCATAGGGAGCCATGCCCCTACAAACTTTTCAAGAATTAAATATATGAATGGTGCTTGAAACTTTTCGTATATATATATATATATATATATTTTTATATAGCCTTCAATTGGTTAAAATTTTATATTTGTTATTGTTTTGGATTCCTTTAATTTTGAAATTCTATATTCATGAAAAAGCATCATTAGTTGGGAGGTTGAGTGTTATATTATTAAACACTAGCTTGTAACTCGTGCTTACGCAAAGGAACATTAAACAATGGTGATAAAAATGAATAAAAATCAACAAAAATTAAACTATTGCAATTGCAAAAGTATATTATTCCAAATAAGAGAATCAAAACTAAATGACAAATTTGCAGAGAAAGAGAGATATGAACCTTAGTAAGAATGATAAAAGAATGAAACAATAAAACAAACAAATTTAGAGACAATAATTGAACATAAAGAACTATTTACTTAAAGAGAGAGGGAAGGGCCCTAAAGTAGAGAATGATGGTGTGGTGAATACTACGTGCTTCTCTAGAACCTTTGAGTAATAATAAAGTTACTTGCTTTGAGTTTTTGCTCTAAAGCTTCATCAACAATTTCATGGTTTCCATTAAATAGAGGGAATTCAAAGAGTTTAGCTTTTGTAATAATCCTGTAAGGACACAAATCGAGCCTTGGACCCAAGTTTGTGACGGGGCTGGCCCAAATGGCCTAAACAATAGAATTTGTAGAGAGTGGGCTTGAAGCCTAGACTTCTTAGGACGGTAGAAAGCGATTGCATTTGGGCTAAGTCCACAGTCGGCGTGCAACTAGCTAGTGAGGTAATTTCGGCTTTCCTCGGACGTGGGCCGAGGAGTCTCTGTTCTTACTTCCCTTATGCAATGTGGGAGGAAAGTCTTCTTCGTGGAAAAATCCGAATCCCTTTCCAGTGGCCTTCCCTTCTCTATTTATACTCCCTATACTGGTTCCCATTCATAGAGCCATAAATGCAGATTCCTTTCCCATCTATCATTTTATTGGAAACCTTCCCCAATAGCTATAAAGCTGATTGCCATCTCCTCAGATGTCACCTCCCTATTAATGCGGCCAGGTGGGTAGGTGGGAAGTTTTTAATGCGGTGGAAGTAGCTTTAAGCAGAGCACGTCCCGCTTGTCCCTCTCCTCGACGTCCCGTTGAAGTCTAACATGGCTTACTGAGCCTCAAGAGTTCTCTCCTAGGCTTCAAGCTGCGCTCTTCGGTCCTCGTTTCTGTTGTCCGAGGCCAGCATCCTGATCGGTGAGCTCCTGGGCCATAAGTTGAGCGACCCTATTCCTGCTTGACGGCCCTTTAGCGAAGTCAACCTCCTTGGATAAGGCCCAAGGCCCACGTTAGTGCGTTGACATTTCCACCCCTACAAATCCAATTTCTCTATTGCATCATTTATTTATATTTTTTGATATAAACTCTTCGGGTTTTACACTAATAACTTATTTGACACAAAAATTTAAGAAGATTACATAGGGGGCGTGACGTAAAATGAAGAATCTAATTGAAATATAATTGGATTTTCTTCCAAAAAAATGAGCATTAAGTTTATTTCTTCTAATACAAATTATTTTTCTTGAGAGATTTGTGCTAAATATAACAACGGGGATTCAATCTAGCTTTTCTGTTTTTGCCTCATTCTAAAAATACCAAACATTGATGATTGAACCCAATAGTTAAAGAAGCTATGCTTCAATTTTGAAACTCTATATTGATGAAAAGCATCATTAGTTGGGAGGTTGAGTGTTACATACAGTATATATTAAACATATATTAAAAAACGAGCATTAAGTGTATTTCTTCTGATGCAAATTAGTTTTCTTTTTTGAGAGACTTGTGCTAAATATAACAACGGCGATTCAATCTTACTTTTGACTCATTATAAAAATATAAAAAATTAAACCTAACAGTTAAAGAAACTATATATATATATACAACTGCACAACATAATAGCAAACTCCATATGCAGATTCAGAATTACTAGCTCTGCTTTGGTTTCTGAGGTCTGTGTTAATATTTTTATCTTTCTTACTTTTTTTGTCTTTCCTGCACATTACTCAACAATTCAGGAGTTTAAATTTTGAATAACATGCAGTTTGTTTCAAGACTTAGATTATATTTCGCATCCTACTGAAGTTTTACATTTTTTAACACTTTCGATTTCATATACAATCGAGTGAAGGAAAATTCCAACAGAGGAGAGTTAAAATGTCGCTACAATAAAATGGGAATAATAAATTTGTGGATGGTCATATCCTTCACTAAAGTGCCATATTCACCAAGATGCTTCTATCTAATCAGACAACATATTATAACGATTAAGAAGTAGGCTTTGTCATGTCACATCTGTCTTGCTGACACAAATAATTTATTGGAGATTATAGCTAAATTTATTTTAGATTGTACCCTTCTCTTGACTCTTTCTGTGCTTAATTTTGCATCTTCATAATTTTTTTTTTTTTTTTAAAGTATACAAGTTGGATTAAATTCTGGCAAAGCTGGGAGTCAAGAGATAAAACTATTTTAATTTAAAAATATCTAGTAACATGTTGTTTCAACAAGAAACAAAGTCTATCACCCTATCGAAGAGCGGGGATTCTAGCATTTTACCCTTATTTTTAAAAAAATTTGGCAATATGCCCCTATTTTGAAACTATTTAGGTTTATGCCCTTATTTTGAAACTCAATTTCCTCAAAATCGAGTTTCAATGAAGAACTCGATTGGTTTAAAATCGAGTTATGCCTAATCAAACTTTAAAAAAAAAAAATTGCATGGAACTCGAGTTCCATTTAAACGCCGCTATAGGTGTTATTGAACACCGCTATAGGTGTTACTGAACACCGCTATAAGTTTTGGACTGATCAAACTAAAAAGAAAAATTGCATGAAAATGCCGCTATAGGTGTTACCAAACACTGCTATAGGTTTTGGGCTGATCAAAAAATTGCATGGAAACGCCGCTATAGGTATGGAACTTGAGCTCCATAAACTCGAGTTCCATGCAATTTTTTTTTTTTTTTTTTTTTTAAAGTTTGATTGCCCTATACTCGATTTTTTACCAATCGAGTTCTTCATTAAAACTCGATTTTAATAAAATTAAGTTTCGAAACAGGGGCATAAACCTAGATAGTTTGAAAACATGAGCATATTGCCAAATATTTTGAAAAATAAGGGTAAAATGCTAGAATCTCCATCGAAGAGCTAGCTAGAAAGGTATATTAGTATATTCCAAATTCTAATTTCTAATTGGGATCCAAGTTTCCCTATGATTATTAATGATCACGTAACTTAATCAGTGATCATTAAATTTCCTCCTTAGTAGGAGATGAGGAATCCAACCATTGATTCATGGGATCAAGGGATTTTTGTTGTTGTTGTAAAGTTTGGGATGAGATAATAATCTGCTATCAACTTTAAACGCAAATAGTTGACTGACACTAAATGTTTATAAGTAGTAAACTTAACCAAAGTAAATAGAATAGATATGTGCAGATATAACAAAGGTCCATAAAAATAAAAAATCTCAATTGTGTTAATTCCGGTATGATAAAACTTGTGTTAATGATGAGTGTCTATATGAAGGTGATATTATTCCAATGAATGAAGATTTATTCTTTTTTTAAAAAACAATTAATAAGTAATATTATGTATCAAAGGAACACAATAAAAAACACAAAACCACAGCAGAGAAACAGCTTCACATACAAAAAAAAATATATCAAGGAACAAATATCCCTAACAGATTATTTCTATTAGTCACAACTTATCACTTTCATAAATTGTAAAAAATGTAATGATAAAAGTTGTATCTCTAACATTGCTTGTGTTGATATATAACATTATTATTGAAGACATCGAATCACTAGACATACTCTCTCGTCAGAAATTTTAGAAGGTTTCCATACATTTAGAGCATAATTAAAGATATTTCTCACTAATTTAAATTTTATTACCATGGCAATTTCAAAGAACAAAACCTTAGAAAATTATCAAAATAAAGAGAAAGAGAGCAAAAAAATTATATATACTAGTGTGTAACTTCGTGTATATGCACGGATACATTTAAAAACAATCACAATTATACATACATACATACATATATACATACATATATAATCTAGAATCTAATTAGATCTAAACTCTTTGATTTTTGTGTCTAATAATTCATTTGCCATAAAATTAAAAAATTAGATGGGATACATGACACAAAATTGAACTTCAATTAAAATTCAATTTAGAATCTAATTGAATTTAGACTCTTTGATTTTTGCACCAAATAATTCACTTAATATACAAATTTAAAAATTAGATGAGACACGTGACGCAAAACTAGACTTAAATTTAGAATTTAATTGAATTTTTTCTCAGCTTTGTCTATTAATATATATATATATATATATTTGCCTATTAGGAAATGTGCACATGTTGAGAGCTATGGAGCATGCACAATCCTCTATATTAACAAAATTAACCCAAGTTGATTTTATATATGATTATGAACACCTATCCAATGATGTGTGGTGGATTAATTTGTCAACCGTTGAAATTGTAATCTGGGAATGGTATGCGATCCAGCAAGTGTGCTCTCGCATGCAATTGGCCTAGCCGCCATGTGTTTTTAATTTGCTACCATCCACTAGAAACACACGAGTTGACTCGTTTGTTATATTATCAATTTTACTTGCTTTTTGGAATAGAAAAACTGAAATCCACATATATCATTATCATTTTTGAATTTTGTAATTATATTTCTATAGCTAGATTGGATTTGGTCACATGAATACATCATTCTTTATGATTTTTTCAAGTAAAAGGAAAATATTGTATAGGAAAATTAAGGCTATAGAATGCATCTTCTTGGGGGAGACTTTTAGTTTCCCATATATTCATGTATCAAAACCAATTCATCTTAAATCACAGCTCAACCATTAGACCCTCTCTCTCTCTCACACAGTAGCATACCCAGACCTCACCACAACCAAAACTAAACCAACTCTAAGATGCTTCCCAGTTGGGAAAACTCATTTCTGAAGAAACCCAAGAACATAGACCTCAAAGTAGTCAAAAAGAACTCCATCTCCTCACATAGCTCTTACACATGGCCCCTCCTAATCATGATACTTTTGCTTCAGCTTTACTATTGCATCAATTATTTCTTCGTCTCAAATGTGCCTTTATCCCTCATTTCCATCTCCCCTCAACAATTCCCATCTCCAAAAACCTCAAACGCCCACAGCGTGTCCAATCAAACCAACAACAACAATAGCAGCAATTTATGTCTATCGGGTGAGGTTTATGTGTATGACCTACCACCCATGTTTAACAAAGAATTGTTAGACAACTGTTCTAGTTTGGACCCGTGGAGCCCACGCTACTGCGACGCTGTATTGAACGGCGGGTTCGGGCAGAAAGCCGCCACACAGCTAGCTGAGGTGGTCCCAGAAAGCCTAGCTCCGGCTTGGTACTGGACTGACCAGTTCATGTTGGAAGTCATTTTTCATAATAGGGTTTTGAAGCATGCATGTAGGACTTTGGAGCCAGAATCTGCTACAGCGTTCTACATACCCTTTTACGCTGGACTCGCGGTTGGAAGGTATCTTTTCACAAACTATGATAACAAAGCGCGTGACAGTGATTGTGAGATGCTGTTAAGGTGGGTCCAAGAGCAGCCATATTGGAAAAGATCGAACGGCTCAGATCACTTCATCACTCTGGGTCGAATGGTTTGGGATTTTCGACGGTGGGGAGAGAATGGTTGGGGTTCCAGCTTTGTTTACATGGAAGGAATGAGAAACATCCAACGTCTCGTGATTGAGAGGAGCCCATGGGACCCACTTGATGCCGGTGTGCCTTACCCCACCGGATTCCACCCCAGATCAGATGCTGACGTGTTAGAGTGGCAAGACTACGTGAGTACACACAAACGTACGAGCCTGTTCTGTTTTGCCGGAGGGACACGTGGCGCATTCAAGAACGATTTTAGGGGTTACTTACTGAGTTATTGTAAAAACGAGTCCGACTCGTGCCGTGTCGTGGATTGTAGCGGGACACGGTGTTACAATGGTGCCTCAGCGATTTTGGACACGTTTTTGGGTTCGGACTTTTGCTTACAACCTAGAGGGGATACATACACGAGGCGGTCTGTGTTTGATTGCATTGTGGCCGGTTCAATCCCTGTTTTTTTCTGGGAGCGAACTGCTTATGATCAATATGAGTGGTTCTTGCCTGGTGAACCCACGAGTTACTCGGTTTTTATTGACAACAATGCAGTTAAGAATGGTAGTGTGTCTATAAGGAACGTGCTTGAGAAGTATAGTAGAGAAGAGATAAGAAAAATGAGGGAGAGAGTGATTAATATCATACCTCAAATTTTATATGCGACACCTCAAGAAGGTTTGGAGACTATTAAAGATGCTTTTGATGTTGCTATTGAAGGGGTATTGAGAAGGATAAAGAAGCAATGATAGAGGGTAAGTATCAAAATGTATTATTCATTCTCTTTTCTGGTTTTTTTTTGGTTCTAACAAGAGTTGCGTTGTCACTTTGGTTTTTAAACTAATTCTGAATGCAATTAATGTTGGAGCTACCTAGCTCAATTTATATTTGGGAATACTTAATGTAAAAGACAGTGAAATGAGTGAATGGATTTTTTTTTTAACAAAAGGTTAAATTAATTTCTCAAAAGGACATTCTTTCTGAGAAAAAAATCATATTAATTGAATGAATTATAAAAGCCAATGTCATTTCCGTTGTATGGAAGATTTGCAAGTTTGCATGCATGAATAAAGTCCTACATGATGATTTTCCGTTTCAGTTTCCTTATGTTGAATGCTTAATTGGGCCCAAATTATTGTTCTTCAACACTGTGCTTGATTACAGAATACACTTGATCACATCCTCTTCAGACCAAACAATGAAGGGGAAAAAATTTCATACTTCGTATACATTCTTGCATTTTCTGTAGTTTTGCTTGTCTAGTAGGGATGTTTTTGTCATAAATTGGGTAGCAGACAACTTTCAAAATGCCTGTTGATTAAAAGACACAGAGAAGTAATTGGGTTTTAGTCAAACCTAACAATTTATCAAACTTCTCTCTCTGAATATAAGAACGTATGATAAAGTAAAAAAAGAGGAACCCTCTGAATTTCTTCACATCTCACATAAAATCATAGAGGAAGAGGAGATGGGAAATTTTCCTTCAACCATACCATATTGCCAAATTACGAGGAGCTAGCTAAATTAGAAGATCTTGGAATACAGGAAACCATCCATTGGAGTGTCAAAAGAGAATTATAAAAAAAAGAGGATGTGTGAATCACACCCTTTTGGCCCTTTTCTATTTACCACCCAATTCCTAATTACGAAGATAATATATTCTTAAAATTATAAAATAAAATAAAAAAGACATAAAATATAAACAGGTGATATTCCCGAGTCTTTTGGCCCAATATTGTAAAAATTAGAGTTTATTGGATTTATGTATATTGTGCAAAGTTTATTAGGGAAATGAGGAGAAATGTAAATTTTGGTATTGGTATTGCCGAAATACAAGTAAAAAGGAGAGAGAAATTGACAAATCTGACATAATTTTGGCATTTCGGTATAGGTGTTGCTGAAATTCAACGAAAAAAAAGTAGAGAAATTAATGAGGGCGTTGCGGTTACGAAGCGTTAGGAGTCGTTTCAAAATGGCCAGATGGACGTCTGGCATACAGCAATTTGAGAGGCATGTGGAAACTGTGGATTTGGGTCAAAAATTCATTTTTCTCCTCAGATGGGAATAAAATAAATTTTTTAGGGGCTGTTGTGGGAACAAAAATGTAAATACATGCCTTTGGGCTTTGGGCCTGATCCGATGACATTAACTTATCCGAAGATGGCCTGGCGACAATAAAGGCACCAAACTTAAAGGCCCACAAGGTCGTTGTGGAAGTAAAGGCTAGATGGGATGGTCCGAGGAGAGGTGCGTCCTCGGCTGACCAAGGTGAGGGCCATAAGATGTATCGTGGTACTTAGAGGGGAAACCAGAAAGCTAACACTACAACAAAATGTATTTTCAGTGACAAAAAAATTCGTCACTAAAAGTCCAGTTTTTCGTCACTAAGAACCTTTAGTGACGAAATCAGACTTTTAGTGACGAAACTCATTTCGTTGCTAAAACCCCGTCACTAAAAGTCTTGGTGACGAAAAATTTCGTCACTAAAAGTCCGATTTGATTTTTTGTAAAAAAACTTTTAGTGACGAAAACCTTTCGTCACTAAATATTTTCCTCACTAAAAACACCATTTAGTGACGAAAATACTTCGTCACTAAAAACATTTTAGTTTATTAAATCACATTTAGTGACAAATAATTTCGTCACTAAAACTATTTTCGGGTACATATAGTGACGAAAAAGTTCGTCACTAAAACTATTTTTAAGAAAATCCATGCACATATAGTGACGAAAATTTTCGTCACTAAAACCATTTCTTACAAAATTTTGCTACATTTAGTGACGAAATATTTCGTCACTAAAACTTATTTTTTGTTTTTATTTTTTTCATAACTTTGATATTAACCTGTAACTTGTTATTACATTACTAAAACCTCACATTTGAATAATACATTTATTTCAACAACATATTTATAAAAAAAGATCCATACATTCCACAAGTAAAAAATAAAACAAGTATCTAATTCAAACTTCTTCCATACAATAATTGTTTGCAACATATACAATAACGAAAGATACGTTTGCAACATATACAATAACTCAAGATGTAATTGTTTGCAACATATACAATAACGAAAGATATCCTCATATGTCTTCAAGTAATGCCAAAAGTAAATCTCCAAATAGCCACCAATAAAAAATCTGCACAAATATAAAAACAATACCACATTAAAATCGTAAAGTAAAAACATTAATTATGTTATATGAAACATTTCTAACAATACATTAAGAGTAGTCACACCATGTAATGTGGGTCAATTGCTAAAAGAAAGTACTAACCAAAAAACGTTTTAACTTGAAGTTGAACCACCCCCATAGGTAAGAGCGTCATCATAACCATTCCTCCTTAAATAGTTAAGAAAATTGAGGAACACAAACAATAATCTAAAATAACTAACTAAACCATAAAACATTTGAAGACCCCAAGCTCTAATAAGTTTAGAGTAAACATCTCTGGCTTTATCAAAGTGAAGACTCAAAACTGAGACCCTAAAACATTTCACAACAATTTCAACTAACCCAAAAAGGGTAGCATCAAAGTCACCAAAATGCTATAGCAATCACCATTCCACAACCACAACCACCATTCCAGTTCACAAACAACAACAGCACAACCCTCATCTAAAACAATCCAATATAAAGAACTACCTAAATCTTGGAAATGAATAAATGCCACCACACAACCATGGTTCTTTAAATTCCATTCCCACATAAATAACCCAAAAAAAAAATTCTTGTATGGAAAATTTTCCATTGAAACAAAAAGATAAATGCTGTACTTTTAAGCAAAAAGTGGGGCTTATACAAACAGTTAAGATTAACCAGAAACCTACTCTCCTAATATTCCTCAGTAAATATTTCATATATCACTCCTTTGAATGGGATAGCCAAATGAAAATGTTGCTACGCTGGAAAAGCTTGATGGGGGTGTGCTTCATTGTCAGGGATCTAAAGCCAATGGTAACATGTGAGTTCAATTTTTATTCTAACAGCTTATAATCTTAACTTAGAAGCAGCATCATTAATCTTGATCCAGAATTGGAACTTAAATAATAAAAAATAAAAATTGCTGTGGCCTCCAAAACCATAAGATAGTAGCACCTTTTCCATACCCAAATTGGCTAGTTACTACACAATGCCACACATGCTTGCCATGAAATCTCTACTTCCATGCTTGATAAGATTCCCTTTAGTCATCCAAGTCAATTAATATACCATCAACTTTGTTTTAAAACTTTGACAAAGCCCATTAACATAACCAAAACTCAAAGCTCAACCACTTTCTCAGCCACATTCTATCTCTTAGAATTTTTTTCTTTTTTTAATTAACAAGATCCCACACCAGAAAACAACATCTAGAGTATCCAATACACATTATACCAACAAAACCATCAAAGCAATTGTAATAATGTTCAAATTAAATAAATGAAACTGGAATTAAAATTAAAATTGAATTAGAAGCAATAGAGACCGTTTCTCTTTTTAAAACTTTCTGTTCTCCTATTTTCTTGAAAAAACAAAAACAAAAAGCAAAAAAAAAAATTAACATCAAGCATTTAGAAATAGAAATTAACAATAAAAAATAACTCGCGAACTGAAATAAAAAAAATAAAAAAAATATTACGTGAACTGAAGCGTCGCCGGATGGGAGCTGAATCATCGCGATTGGGAGCTGAAGCGTCGCTGGTGAGATGAAGCGTCGCGATCTGGAGATGAAGCGTCGCCGGCGTCGCGATCTGGGTTTGAGAATCGGCGTTGGGATCAGAAGCTGAAGTGTCGCCAATCTGGAGATGAAGCGTCGCCTATCTGGAGAACCGTCGAGAACCGTCGCCGATCCGGAGATGAAGCGTCGCCGATCTGGAGAACCGTCAAGAACCGTCGCGATCTGAAGAACCGTCGCCGATCTGAAGAACCGTCGCGATCTGAAGAACCGTCGCGATCTGAAAAACCGTCGCCGATCTGAAGAACCGTCGCGATATGAAGAACCGTCGCGATCTGAAGAACCGTCGCCAATCTGGAGAACCGTCAAGAATCGTCGCGATCTGGGTTTGAGAATCGGCGTTGGGATCAGAAGCTGAAGCGTCTAAGACCTGGAGATGAGGCGTCGCCGATCTGGAGAACCATCGAGAACCGTCGCCGAGCTGAAGCGTTGCCGGCGTCAGTAGCTGAAGCGTCGCCGTCTCTCTGAGCCGTTGTCGTCTCTCTGAACCGTCGCCGATGGGAAGATAAAATGAGGAGAGTATTTGGCTTTTGGCTTTTGGAACAAGTATTCAGTAAGTAGAGTATAGAACTATAGATGGGCTTTTGGCTTTAGCGACGAACTTTTTCTGTCGCTAATGTTAACTCTGTCGTCGCTAAAGGTATCAAGTTTTTTTGTTTTTAGTGACGAATGTCAGTTTCGTCACTATAAAACCAAGGCTTTGTTAAAGTTTTTAGTGACGAAATTCATATTTCGTCACTAAAGCATACTTTTAGTGACGAATTGTGATTTCGTCACTAAAAACATGTAAGTGCAGAACCTACAGTGACGAAATATTTCGTCACTAAAAGTTTCAACTTTTAGTGACGAAATATTTCGTCACTATAGATTAATTAAATTCGCGCCAAAGTTTCCCTCCCCTGGCACCCATTTTTCAGATCACAATAGTGACGAAATTTATTTTTCGTCACTAAATGTTAATTTTTTTTTTATTATTAGTGACGAAATGCATATTTCGTCACTAAAGCTGTATTTTTAGCGACGAAAAATATTTCCTCACTAATTTTCGTCACTAAAAATACATTTTGTTGTAGTGTAAACAAGCAAAGGTGCGCCCCAGATGAATGCAAAAAGGGAGAACAAATGGGGAGCGCCTTGTAAAAAGCTACTGCCACCGCATTAAAAGCTTCATACTTACCCCTTTAACTGCATTAATGAAGAAGTGACATCTGAGATGATGGTGATCAGCCTTATAGCCATTGAGGGAAGATTCTAAGAGGATGGCTGATGGGAAAAGTATCTGCATTGAAGATTCCATAAATGGAAGCACAAGGAAGAAGGATATAAATAAAGAGGGAGAGAACATTGTAGGAAATGACTTTTTTTATTTTTCTAAAAAGAATAAGAGAATTTAATACAGAAGGTCCTCGGCTCATATTCGAGAAGAGCCTACATTGCATTACAATCTCTTTGCAAGCAATCGTGGACCTAACCCAACGTTTCTGCTTTCCATCGTCTAAAACGGCTTAGGTTTCAAATCCACCCTCTACAAATTCTATTGTTTGGGGTCATTTGGGCCTGTTTCCTACGCTCATTTGAAGCAAGCCTGATTTGTGTCCTTGCACATACAATTATATCTCATTAAAAATTGTTATTTTTAAATTTAAGAGAGATATGTGCTATTTTTTTTATGATTTTTTGTTTTTATAATTGCTAGATGTATATGAAAAGTGTGTTGTAATGTAATAACTAAACCTATTCATTAATTTGGTTGTGAGTTATAAAATTAGAATGAAACTTAACATTTATTTTAGGAAATATTTTACTCATACAATTATATCTCCTTAAAAATTGTTATTTTTAAATTTAAGAGAAATGTGTGTTATATTTCATGATTTTTTATTTTTATAATTGTTAGATGTATATGTAAAGTTTTTTTATTTGAAAATATATTAAGTATTGAAATTATTGCACTTAATAAGAAATAGTTAATACAACATTTTAAAGAGGAATAGTTGTTCCTCATGTTGAAGAATAACTATTCATAAAGAATTACTATTCCTTGTAATAAAAATATAATCAAACTAAAGAATAACTAAACCATAAAAATAACTACTACATTACAATACCTATTATAGTCTACCAAATATGCCCTTAATTAATATAGCATGTTTTAATGTTCTCTCCTATTTATTACAATAAATTATGAAATTATATTCTATTTAGTATATTTCTCCCTCTTAATGAAACACTATAAAAAAAATAAAAAACCTCTCTCATGTTTTCTCAATTTGTGGCTTCCTCTAGCCATATTTAAAAGAAGAGCAATGCTAGATACACAAACAATTTTACAAATTTTCTACAAAGTGTTGATGTGGCGTGGTCCACATTACCTTTTAACGACAATTATTGAAGGATAGTTATATTTTTATATTATCAAAATGATATTTTCATTTTTTTTAATAGGCATGAAACATGGTTATTTATATCAATCAGAATATCATGCAATTTTCAAATTTGTAAATACATATCGATCAAATTATTACACTACTTTTATTGTCTTTATGATTGTTTATAAAATAGAACACTAAATATTATAATTTTTTATAAGTAAAATTATTGAAATATTAGAGGAAACAAACAAAATGTACCAGGGGAAGTCAACTAGTATCTAATAAATAATGATTCTCATCATTTAAGATGAATCCATTTAAAGGTTAAGTCTTATTATTTCCCAAGTTATTGGCTCCCTATATATAAGAAGAATTCGTGAATATGAAACTTACACTAGGTGATGCAAATTTAGTTTGTTAATGTTCTTTTTAAATGCATGAATACACTTATTTAGGTAGATTCGAAGAGATCAAAGTAGTTAACAAAGGCAGCTAGAAACTGCAAACAACAGCAGAGCTCACACAACAGCAACTAAAATGCTTCACTCATACAGGCATAAACACAACAAACAAACTAAATCCCATTATTACTCACAACTATAAAAACAAAAAATTGTATGATCTAGTTTCTCACTTTTACTCCATACTCAACTCTGATCTTGTTATCTCTCATAATCAAGCCAAGAATAGCTTCCTCATAAAAATGCCCTTATTGAAAATAAGAGTATTTCTTTGAAGCCAAAGATGGTACACATTACACCGTATAAGTCTAGGCAATCCTGCAAATTGAACTCTTGAAGCTTGACTTTCCAATTGGCAATGTCCCATTTAACCAAGCTTGAGCTTTAATTTCGGCTCTTATATATTACTGTACTGTTTAAGATTGGATTCTCTTAGTTTGATTGAGATGGTGTGTTCAGTAACTTATTAATCAGACCGTCAATTTAACCAATTTAACATAGGTTCTATCATATATTTTGTTCTTTTTATACCTTAGGCATCCTGCAAACATAGATTTCACTCAAACTTAAGCAAATGGACCTGAGGTTTTTAATTCTAACATGGTCCAGAAAGAAATGGGCTTTATAATTGGTTGACAGGCCTCCATGCTGGGTCTCACTCTTAGGGATCAGGTTTGGTTTCCCTAGACCCAGAATACAAAATTCAGTGCTAGGCCTTGCCAGATTATTCTTTTGGGCCTTTGAATTTGCTTAATGTCTAATAATTAATTTCCTCTCCCTTGAAAGACAACTGTTATGCGTTATGTACTGTACTACGGTAGCCAATGGCCCAATCCCATTTAGCCCACTTGATGAAATTCAGCATGATGTTATATGCAGACAAAAAAATTGAACCAAATAAAAAGGCATTTTCAGAGATGCTTGCTGTGACATCAATTTTGTTGGTGAATTTCAAAGGTCAAATCCTTAATATATTAGGATAAAATTTACTAACTACGTCAAATATATTAAATTTATTTTAATAAGAGAGTTTCAACTTATGACATCTGCTCTTAATGATAAGTCTTTATCATCAGACCAAGATACCAGTCAGTTTTTGGCGTATGCAGAGATTAAACATCAGATCTCTTGTTTAACCATCAAAGACTTTACCAATTGAACTAATTGAAAGCCACAATTTAAAAATAATTTAGTAGAACTAAGTTTTCCTCTCATGGTATAGGTCATCGGTTAGCCCAATGGACGGACCTTTATTAGGTTGGGTAGATTTCTATTTTTGGATTGTCATATTGTGCATTTGGCTCTAAATTAAAAATTCAGCTTATTTTACTATTCAGTTTATTTTTGCTATTATTTATGGGTCTCATAGCATTTTTGGTACTATTCATGAGTCTCACTATATTATTTCAGCTAATTTTTACTCTTATCTACAATACTTTCAGTAAAATTTTTTCAGTTTTAGCAAAATAAGCGGATCCCAAACAGATTCTCAGTTTTTTTACTATTCAATTTATTTTTACAAATATTTATGGGCTCTACTGCATTTTTTAGTTCTATTCATAAGTCTCACTATACTATTTTAATTATCTTTTACTTTTATCTACAGTACTTTCAGCAAAAAAATTTTAGTTTCAGTAAATAAGCGAATCTCAAACAAACTCTTAATATGTGTTTTGATTGTATTTAAAAAAAAAAAAAATCTTTTGAATGTGTTTAGGACATTTGTTAATAAGCTATTTAACTATTCAATTTATTTTTACAACTATTTATGAGCTCTACTACATTTTTTGATACTATTCATAAGTCTCACTATACTATTTCAACTAATTTATACCTTTATCTATAGTACTTTTAACTAATTTCAACAAAATAAACGGATTCCAAAAAAACCTACAGTATGAGTTTTGATCGTTAAAAAAATAAAATCGTTTGAATGTATTTAGGATATTTGTTAATAAATTATTTAAGAAAAATATTAATACTATTTTCATTAAAAAAAATTTCCATAAAAAAAAGATTTTCAAAAAGATTTTCTAAACTAACCTTTTCTACCTTTGTTAAAATTTTCAGTTTCATATTTAAATTAAAAAAAAAAAATTCATTTGTCAACCAAATGCTCAAAATGATTGATTTGAGCTTTCTTGTAAGTTAAGTCTTTATTTTTGTCGGGTTGTATATAAAGTATAACATTTAGGAAACCGCCCATCAAAAAAAAAAACATTTAGGAAACCGGAATGGAAAGGAACCAATCAAAAATATCAATTTGGTTGGAAAAAAAAACCCCTAGAATAGTAGTGGATAGGAGCTAAGAAAAGCTGTGGCTCTTTGAACTTTTTCCAAACCCAAAGCGCCATCTTGGAACGATGAAGAAATCTCTTCTTCTTCTTCTGCTTCAGTTGGCCTTAATCTTTACCCTCTCAGAAGCCAAATCTTCGACGCTACCAGCCCAAGCTGACAAATCCTTCAATATCACCTATATCCAGGTACAGTTTTTCATCTCAAACAACAAAGACCCTTCTTCTTCTTCTTCTTCTTCTTTTGTCCACTTTTGTTTTTATATTTGGTTTTTCTGTTATTTGTCTTTGAATTAATCAAAGCTTGTTGTTCTTGTTTTTTGGTTCTGAAATCTAGAGTGTGACAAGCTGTTCTTACACGGCTGTTATAACAACAAGCTGTTCTTCCTCCAAATACACGCGTGATCAGATCAGTATTTCTTTTGGTGACGCTTATGGCAATCAGGTTCCTTTTTTCACTTCCAGTCATTTCTCAATTTTATTTCGTTAATTTTAATAATTTCTATTTTCTGGATAATCAGATTTGGATTGTGATATTCACTTAAATTTGCACTTTCTTTAAAACATCATCGAAAAATTATTCCTAATTTTGCTATTGATGAGTGTTTTTTTTTAATTATCAAATACCCAAGAGTTTAGATTTTTATTTTCTTTTGCTGAATAGAAAAGATAATTATGTTGTAGATCTTCTTCATATTTTAGGCCATAGTTCAAATTGGCTGTAGTTCATAAATGTAGTGGTGACGTGTCTATAGCTCGATCTCTCATCTCTCAGAAAATAGGTCGCATATGAAAATGATTTCCAGTTTGTTTAGCTTCTTTTCATTTTGAAAAATGTTTAATGGTTTTAATGGTTTTAGTGTATGCACACACATTGCCAAAACATATGAACAAAATTTTAAATAATGGGTGTTAATTTTTTTTATAGAACTTTTTCTTTTTCTCAAAATTATATGCATAACTAGGTCGCCACCGGTATTGGTTTAGTTAGCAAGGCTTGAACGCATAGACCAAAAGGCCTAGGTTCGAATCCTGCTGCCAGCAGTCCTCCTTGATAGGCAATCTATAAGTCCAATGTAAATCCTCTATGAGGCCTGTGGCTTGCCCTGACTTTGGTACGGGGAAGCCTCCTATCACCTAAACTTATGTTTACCAACAAAAAAAAAAAAAAACTAGGTCCAAGAGCATAATTTGTATGTAACTCATCAATGAAGCCTGTATCAAGTAATTAGTGTTTGTACTTAATCTTTTAAAAATTAATCATCAGATTTATGCACCGAGGATAGACGATCCATCGACGAGGGCTTTCGAACGGTGTTCGTCTGATACCTTTCAGATAAATGGACCATGTGCCTACCAGATTTGTTATTTGTACCTCTACCGGACAGGACCAGATGGTTGGAAACCAGATAGTGTGAAAATCTATGGTTACAATACTAGAGCTGTTACATTTTACTACAACACCTTTATCCCTAGTGACATTTGGTATGGGTTTAATTTGTGTCAGAATTCTTCTTCTGCGCATCAGATTTCTAACTGGAGCTGGTTCATTTATGTGATGCTAGGGCTTGTTCTTAGTGTTCTCATGTGATTGTTGTATTCAATCTAAGGTTTTACGTTTCTTTGTTGTATTATACCAAAGTGCTCTTACAGTCTTTTGATGTTTTCATGCACTCTCTTTGTAAAGTATTTTTAAAAAAAAAAAATACAAGAACTTTCTGAAATATTTTCAATAATTTGGATGTGCTTTGCTAATTGCTTATTTATTGAAAGTACCATAAAAAAGATGGGGGAAATTATGTATTTATCCTTTTATATTAAGCGTGGGGCTGCCAAAATAAAGGTGTTGCTGGGTTGCCAAACACACTCTAAATGGTAATTGCAAACTATTACATTACCAAATTTTGCCAATTTCTTTCAAATGCATGTGTGATGGACTTTATTATGAGCGTAAGTGTTAGGATCACAACTCGGATCCCATAATCTTGCACCACATAATTGATCTAAATCGTACTACAATTGCTTGTAAAAATAATTGAAATGGTTCCGCGAGTTGGATCGTATAGAATGTCAATCTCACATGATTCTATCACACATTCTTCAATTGAGCATTTTCTTGTTATTGGTCTTTTTTTTTTTAGATTCCAAAGTGAAAGTAATATGTTGCTTAGTCCATAACCATAAGCAAATCTCCAATCGGCCTATAGTTTATAAAATGACCCCAAAAATGGATGTCTAGTTTTAAAAGAAAATGAGGTTATCTTTAATTCCCAGTTGTTGTTTCGCTTTAATCCAAGTTATTTTGTTGTTATAAGCCTAGCTTTGCTTGTAGTACTTATGAAATATTGTGTTATGGCCTTATGGGTTTAGCTCTGCTTTGAGCACATGTTAAATCTTGATAAATAAGATGGTCTAGCTAGCCTAAATATCCAAAATATATAGTTGGGTGGTATGAAAAAGAAGTGACCTCGTTAGAGAGCATAATGTAGAATGATTAGTGTAAAAAAAATAGTGACCTTAGGGGGGAAAATGGAATGTAACCAAAAATGTATAATGTAAAAAATTATAAAGATAACGTTCTCAAGAAAATCATACCAACAGTGACCTTGGAAGGTAGAATATCCTATAATCTGAAAAACAAAGTTTATAGCTCTCGTCAATCCATCAATGGTAAGATCTTTAGTTAAATAGATGTCATGATCTTAACATATAATTGGATTTTACTAAAATCTGATGAATGGTCTAGAGTTGATGATGTTTGTCACGAGGGGGTTAAGGGAGCAAAGCGTTTATTATTTTGATAATTTGGAGGCTTAGTGTCATTTTTTGAAAATTAGGTATAATAAGTCTATTTTCACCACACTTTGGCTGTCTTAGTGTAATTTTTCAATGGACAATATTTAGGTACAGTTTCTTAAGTATTGAACTTTAGTTTTTCAAATTGAATTCAACCACTTGATTTTATTAATCAATACAAGAAAAATGATGTTACATCTTCCAAAATAATTAAAGCAAACACTTAAAAACTCTATCTACCACAAGCAAGTGTGGTGCAGCGGTAGCTCATCACTTTGAACCAAGTGCTAAGAGGTCGTGGGTTCAAGTACTAGTACTGACTCATACTTCGTAATATGCATAAATTGGAGATTGAATAGTGGCACACTTGGTTGTGTGTTTGTGGTACCCATTGGCTTACCCAAAAAATCCAAGTAGCAATATCTAGAATATAGAGTGTGAGGGGGATGATTACCTTAGTCTTTTACCCTTAATTTATGTTACCAATGGCATGAATATAATACTGTTGATGCCCACTTTGGCAAAAAAACCTAATAACAAGAAGAAGCCCAACAATATAAAAAGGTGAAGAAAGAAGAATTAGCAAAGTGAGAAGAAGACCATTAAGCTCGAATGGTAGGAATAATAGTCCGAGGGCCTATAAAATAGTAAAAATGCTCCAAAGAAAGCAAACGGACCCAAGGGAGTCCAAAGAAGGAAGTAGTAAGTTCATGAGAATTGTAAGAAATGGAAAGCAAGCAAAAATGGGCCGAAAGAGCCCAAAGAAAGGAATTGGCAAATGGAATGGTAATTGGGTCGGGGAAGCCCGAAAGATTTAGTAAAAGCCCATAGGAGTATAGTAATGGGCCAAGGATGCCCAAGAAATTGAAGCGGGCCGAGGATGCTCAAAGGGATGAAATAGGTCAAGGAAGCCTAAGATAGTATTAAAACAAGCCCAAGGAAATGAAGCGGGCTGAGGATGGTCAAAGGGATGAAATGGGTCAAGAAAGTCCAAGATATTATTAAAACAAGCCCAGTGGAGTACTGGGCAATGTGAACTAAGTAAAGGAAAAGTATGTTGCAGGCCCAAAGGAGGCCCAGCAAGCATAGGTTAAATGATAACATGACAGATGCAATGGAGCGGCATGACAGAGGTGTCAACTGATCCACAAAGAAGGCAGCGGTTGGATTGAAGAAGGAAGAACCCATACTTGAGCAAAGCCCAGCCCAGGAAAGAAACGAGATGCAGAGGATGAAGACCCAGTGACTCCTCCACGCCACAAAGGGTTAAAAAATAAGCAGTAGGATGCGCAGAAGGATCAGACTAATCCTCAGGCCACTATAAACGCATGAACGACAGACAAGCCCTGGGCTTACATGGGAGTGGAGCACGCACAAAGCCTAGGCACCACCCACTTGTACCCAGCCAATACAAGGGCTGTGGGCCATGAGTCAGAGGTAAGAGAGGGTATGATTTAGTGATAGGGAGAAGGAGGAAGTCTATTTTAGGGTTCTCGCTTAAGCTATTTTGGAAGAAATGTCCTGTTGGGATGACATACCACTTAAAAGATGGAAAAATGAGTTGGAATCACTAGATGCATGCCATAGGAGTTAGTAAGAGTGAATGTCTGACCCTTATCCGAATGCGAATGCCATGGAGAGTAAGAAAACAAAAAAAAATTCTTTTGTCTAGGAATGGACGTGGCACTTCTAGCACAAGATAGTTGTGATGGTTGGGCAGCCGACAGACTAGTGGGTGGTTTGAAAAGGGCATCCACACTAAGTCAAAAGTAGTTAAGGGGTAAAATAATAAAACTCATCACAGCAGACAATATAAAAGGGCTTTAGCTGTGCACCATGAAAATGGGGAAGCAAGTAAGAAAGAGTGGGAGTGAGTAAGTAAACAAAGCAAGAAGTGTAGGACAAACAACGAAAGAAAAATAGAGAGCGAGAAAAAACAATAAGAAAGAAAACAAAGGGGATTTGGAGTAAATGCGAGGAAACGAGAAATGTGATAGGGGCATGCACTAATATGCTATTCCTTTCTCTCCCTCTCAACAGCCTACTCTTTAGCAAGGTTAAAAGGTTTCAAGGATAAGCCATTTAGGCCCATCTTTTCAAAATAGGCAATTTCCATTGCAAGATTCTCCTGTGAGATTGCCCACGTTGGAGAGTGGTTCCCTTATTGGACTTAAATCCCCCAAGGAACCAAGCATGACAGATTAACTTCTCATTTTCTTTTAATTGATCAAACGTTAATATTACTTTTTCTTCTTTTATTATTGTCACTAACTTATTTCCACTGTACTTATATCATTGTTTCTTTTCTTACTGAGAAAATAGTTTGATCATTGTTAGCAGCAAATATATTTTTCTTATTTTATTATATTATGCCCTCCTGCTATAACCTTTTTGTGATAGTACCTTCTGCCATGGGCACGTGACCAAGATCACAGCAAAGGGGCTGTAGCTTGCGCATTAGCTGGCTTGAGGTGAGTTTTTAATCAAGTTAGTCTCAACTCTCTCACCCTAGAACTATTAAGCTCCAATGCCGGCAGGAAGTAGTCTAGCCCAAAAGTATAGAAAAGCCCACCACAAATATTTATACTTTTTATTTCTTATTTCGATTTTTTTAGTTACTAAACATATTGGTGCACTTCTTATGAGCTTAATTTCAATAAATTGTAATTAGGAAAAACAAGACTTTAAAAATTGTAAATAATCTAAATGAGCTTTGTTGGGGGGGGGGGGGAATGGGCTAGAGAATGGCAATAGACCTATGGGCTTGAAGGAAAAGTTAGGAGGATGAACATAACAAAGGAGAACAAAGTGAGCCTAGTCCATAAGTCTTGAGGAGATAGACCAAGAAGCTTGGAGAAAACCATAGGAATGAAGGGATGTCAAGGGAAATCAATTAAGGATCAAATCATCCTCAAACATATTCTAAGGATCATCTTGCCCTCCGCTAGATGAGCCATTTAGGCCCATTTTTTTAAAGTTAGGAGGATGAACATAACAAAGGAGAACAAAGTGAGCCTAGTCCATAAGTCTCGAGGAGACAGACCAAGAAGCTTGGAGAAAACCATAGGAATGAATGGGACGTCAAGGGAAATCAATTAAGGATCAAATCATCCTTGGACATATTCTAAGGATCATCTCGCCCTCGGCCACTTGCCGAGGATCCTCTCATGACAGTGGAGATAAACATGGAGTTATTCAGATTAAGGGATCGCACACATTTAGGCATCCCAGAAAGGTAGAGTCTGAATTTAGTAACCGTCGCCTCCACATTAAATACCCTTACATATTAACCATATTTTATTTAATAGTAAATGACCTGTTAGAACAATGTCTCACGCCGATATTTTCACCCATTGTCATTTTAAAATAACGGAAAAACAAGATGGGACAAGCATCTCCCCCCTAAAGGTGGATGGAGTGGAAGGAACTTCACTCCTTATAAATAGGAGCTGAGTCCTAAGAGAGAAGGATCTGGAAATCCTTAGTAAAGAAGCATGAAATGTAAAGTTGTGTAAAAAACACAACTCTTTCATTTTACATATTTTGGCCAAAAAACACCTACATCAGTGGGTGTAAAATTGTGCATAAATATACAAATGCTACAGTGACCGTGCATATATGCACGGTCACTGTAGCTCGTGTATTTACTATTTTAATAATTTATTCTCTTTCTTACATCTGACTCTCATCTTAACTCACTCTTTCTCATTTCATCACAACTCTCTCTTTCTCTCATCTCAACTCTGCAAATCCCATCAGCTTCTCCTTCTTCTTCAAAATCTCAAGCTTTGAAGACGAAGACGATGATAGCTCAGCAGAGATCTCGTGTGCCACGGACTGAGTCCAATCAGCGAGTTTGGGTGGCGAGTGAGTTGGGAACGTCGATTAGCCTCTCCGATCCAACAATCCGTTTGGAAATGGAGACGGTGACGGAGAATTGATCGGACATGGAGGGCGAAGCTCATTACTACTTGGACAACTCCAGTGCCTCCTCCGGTGCTATGGAGTTTTTGTGTGGGGCCGGGGGCCGAGGTCTCGAACTTCAGCACCGGCGAGGATCGAAACGATGAGAGTCATTGATGATGGGTTTAGGGGTCTCGATTTTCTGTAGGGTTTGGATTTGCTGTTTGGATTTTCTTTGGGGTTTGGAATTTCTGTGGGGTGATGGTGGTTAATGATTGTGGGTGGGTGGGTTTGATGGTGGTGGTTAGGTGGCTGGTGGTTGGGTCTGTGAGAGGGTTCTAGAAAGGAGGAGAGGGAAGGAAATAATAAAAAAAAAATGTAAAAAAATGAATATTTTATTGAATAAATGTGTAGAATAGATAAATTGATGTGGGTGTTTTGTAAAAGTGGATGTGTAAAACAAAAAAAGTAAGTTTTTTCTTGCAAAATAAACAGAAAATTTGCACGAATTGACGTGGTTGCTCTAAGTTTTTTTGAAAATTATGTATAATAGGTCTATTTTCACCATACTTTGGGTGTCTTAGTGTAATTTTTCAAAGGGAAGTACTTAAGTACAGTTTTTTAAGTATTAAAATTTAGTTTTTCAAATTGAATTCAATCTTATGATTTTATTAATCAATACAAGAAAAACAATGTTATATCTTCCAAAATAATTAAAATCAACACTTAAAAAACGCTATCTACCACCAGCAAGTATGGTGCAGCGGTAGCCCATTACTTCGAACTAAGTGCCAAGAGGTCGTGGGTTCAAGTACTAGTACTAGCTCATACTTCATAATATGCATAAATCGGGGGTTGAGTAGAGGCACACTCAGTTGTGCGTTTGTGGTATCCATTGGCTTACCCAAAAAAATCCAAGTAGCTATGTCTCATTTGCATGGAGTGTGGGGGGGATGATTGCCTTAGTATTTTACCCTTAATTTATGTTACCAAAGGCATGAATATAATTTTTATTTCTTATTTAGATTTTTTTATTTACTAAACATATTGGTGTATTTTTTATGAGCTTAATTTCAATAAATTGTAATTAAGAAAAACCAAGACTTAAAAGAATTGTAAATAATCCAAATTATGGGCTTGAAGGAAAAGCTAGGAGGATGAACATAACAAGGGAGAACAAAGTGAGCTTAGTCCTTTAGTCTCAAGGAGACAAACCAAGAAGCTTGGAGAAAACCATAGGAATGAAGGGACGTCAAGGGAAATTAATTAAGGTTCAAATCATCCTTGGACATATACTAAGGAGCATCTCACCCTTGGCCGCTTGTCAAGGATCCCTTCATGACAGTGGAGATAAACAGGGAGTTATTCAGATTAGGGGATCACACACATCTGGGCATCCCAAAAAGGTAGCGTATGAACTCAGTAACTGTCACTTCCACATTAAATGACCGTTACCTACTAACCCTATCGTATTTAATATTGAATGCCTTAATAGAACAGTGTCTCACATTGATACTTTGACCCACTGTTGCTTTAAAATAAGGGGAAAAATGAGATGAGACAAGCATCTCCCCCCTTACGGGTAGATAGAGAGAGAGGAACTTCACTCCCTATAAATAGGAGCCAAGTCCCAAGAGAGAAGGATCCGGGAATTCTTAGTACAATAGGGTCCGTTTGTTTTGGCTTTAAACCACTTTCGGAAATACTTTTCCGTAAAAGTGTGTGTTTGGTTGTTACCGAAAATTGGGTAAAACTGAAAATATTTTCAGGGTTGATCGTAAAATAAGGCTCCTAGGGCATAAAACCATTTCCGTTCTTATTTTAACTTCAAACTATTTTCGAGCTTCAGACACGCAAAGAGAGAGAGAGAGAGAGAGAGAGAGAGAGAGAGAGAGAGTTAAGGAGATCGCGCCCCAACCCTAGACGCGCCGGCGAGATTGCACCCCAACACCGGCACCGCCTTCGCAATCGCACCGGTGTTGGGTTTTTGCGATCGCCCCGATGCTGGGTTTTGCGATTGCGTTGGTGCTAGGTTTTTGCGATCGCGCCAGTGCTGGGTTTTCGAGATTGCGATCTCGCCTCTCTCTCTTCCTTTTTCTCTCCTGGATTGTAAGATTTTTTTTTGGGTTTTGTTTCTTTTGTGTTTCTCTGTTGAAAAATGATGTTATATATTTGTTTGGGAGTTGAGAAAATGTGAGCAACAAGTAAAAAATGTATTTTCTATAATATTTTCAAGATTACAAGCAAGCACTTGAAAATATTTTCAAAAGTATTTTTTAAAATGCCACCAAACACCTAAAAATATTTTCCTTTCCTGAAAATATTTTACACTCGAAAAACATTTTATATCCAACTAAACACAGCCGTAGTGTGAAATGTAAAAAAAGTGTAAGAGAGAAAAATTGTATAGAAAGAACTCATTCTCGGCATGCCCAAGGACACCATTATTAATGAGAACTTGTGTATTTCTTACGGTTATCTTGCCCATTATCTCACTCCTTTCTTAGATCCTTTATTTGTTTAAATTCTTAGCCCATATTAATTAAATAAATTGTGACAATCATATCAATACTTTCGCAAGGAGATATTTTAACCCACACAAGCTTATTTTCAAATAGATTTTACTATTTGAAATTACTTGGTCTCAAATCTCAATGCAAGCTTATGTTGTTCGGTGTTGGGCTGATTTTGAATTTTGTTCCAGTTCAATAATGATTTTGTTAGAACTTTGGGTATGATTTGCTGCTACGTGTTTTAGCATTGAATTGCATTTTTCATATTTATCAATAATTTAAAAGGTAAAAGTAAAAAAAAAAAAACCTTTTGATTTGTTTTGAGTGTTTTTTTTTTTGAGAAGTGGTTTTATTATTTTTAAACTATCTTCCATAAAAAAAAATAAAAATTTAAACTATCGAACTAAAAACAAAACATTGTATTATATTAAAAAAATAAAAATTCGGCCCAAATTTTATAAGTCGTAGTAAAAAAAGAAAAAAGAAAAAAGAAAAAAGAGTAAAAGTTTTCTTCAAAATATCTAGAAAAGGAGTCAACAACCACACAAAGGAATCGTAAAATAGCACATTCTCCGTTGGCATTGGTTTCACATAATATTCCAATCTAACGGGCCCAATCAAAACTAAACAAGGTTTAACCATCCAACGGCCCAAAATAGCTCAACAGCTAAACATAAAGACGCAAACCCTAAGTTCTTTGCCTCCCTCTCTTTCTCCTGCTTCTGAAACTCATTGCCAAACCTTCTCGTTAGCAGGAGAAACAGACGCCTCTCTCTCTCTCTCTCTCTCTCTCTCTGTGTTTCTCTCTCTATATACACATTCACTTTCTCTCTCTCTATAAAAACCATGCCTTCATTGCCTCTCTCAGATTCTATGCTCACAGAAACCCCTAAAGACAAGAAGGAGAAGAAGAGCAAGAAGATGAAGATCAACGGCGAAACCCTAGAAACCGCCGGTTCTCCAATTAGCGAGAAGAAGAGCAAGACGACGAAGAAGACGAAGGAGAGCAAGAAGCGCAAGGCGTTGGAGATGGACAACGAGGAGGAGGAGGAGAGGAGCGGGACCAGCTCTGAGATCGTCGAGCCTGTGAGCTCGAAAAAGAGCGTGGCCGAGGAGTCGGAGAAGAAGAGCAAGAAGAACAAGAAGGCCAAGGTTGAGGATGATGGGGAGGAAGAGGAGGTGAAGAGTGTGGAGGAGGATCCGAATGCCGTGTCGAGGTTTCGGATTTCGGCGCCGTTGAAAGCCAAGTTGAAGGAGAAGGGGATTGAGGCCTTGTTTCCCATTCAGGCTATGACCTTCGATACCATCCTTGATGGCTCTGATTTAGTCGGTCGCGCTCGCACCGGTCAGGTATATCTTTCTCTGCAAATATGCCTCCATATATATATATGTGTGTGTGCTTGTGGATTTATCAATTATATTGGTTTAGGTTAAATTTAATTTTGGATCATATATATGTGTTAAATTTGATTAATTGGGAAGCAATTTTTGAAGCTAGTATGGTGAATATTGAATTGGTATCCATGAGTTAATCTAATTGTTTTGAGTGAAATTGTAAACCTAGTTATGGTGTGAACTAAATTTTATGCAACTCTAACATGGGAAGTTCATTTTATAAAAGATGTTCTTTCAAGTTTTGAGCTTTTAATGCATTTGGGAAATTTATACTTTGATAGTTACAATGATGGGGTAGGGGGAGAGAATTTTGGAAATTGATGGATGATTGTGTTTAGTTTGCTTTGTGTTGGATGGAAGGGCAGCGATGATGCTAGGCGAGTTTGTCTAGACTTCTTGTTAGTATTTATTTGGCTAGGTTGGTGTGACAAAAAAGAATGTGGTCTGCTTGGTACTAAAACTTTTTTCTGTTTCTGTTTGTGTTTTTGGATTTTGAGCTTGGCTATGTTTGCAATATAGGGTAAAACACTGGCATTTGTGTTGCCCATCTTGGAGTCACTTACGAATGGGGCATCTAAGGCATCAAGGAAAACTGGATATGGGAGATCACCAAGTGTTTTGGTTCTTTTACCTACAAGAGAATTGGCTAAGCAGGTAATTTTTTTTATACAAGCAATATTCAAGGAATTTATGATTCCTTGAAGCTTTATGTTTCTAACGCGCTCCTTTGGGTTAAATCAAGGTGGCTGCTGACTTTGATACATATGGTGTTGCGTTGGGATTGACTTCATGCTGTTTGTATGGGGGAGCTCATATGAGAGATCAAGAGATGAAACTCAAGAGAGGGGTTGATATAGCTATTGGAACACCTGGTCGAATTAAGGTAACCTTTTATTACCATTTTCATTATAGGTGAAACTGTGAGATACCTTAGACTGCTAATGTTAGAGTTCTGGTTTAGGTATATCTAGTGCTTATGGTTTTCCCTCCAACTTTGTTGCAGGATCACATAGAGAGGGGGAATATTGACTTCAGCTCTTTGAAGTTCCGGGTCCTTGATGAGGCTGATGAAATGCTAAAGATGGGCTTTGTTGATGATGTTGAACTAATTCTAGGTATGTAATTTATGGGACACCCCAAAAATCCCTGGCTGTCATAATCCTACATGCATGTTGGGAAGCAAAATATAGTTTTTAAGACTTTGATAGTTATTTATTTTGGAAAATTGAAAAAAGGCCTAAAAATAAACACAGTATACAAGATATGCTTAATAAATTAATTAATTGTTGTACCCTCACTTTGTTGTGTGCGTGTCCGTGTCCTGTGTCTTGTTGTGTTTGTGTCTAGGCTTCTTAGTTTAACAGTTTCCTTTGGACTTTGCAGGTAAAGTAGAGGATGCTAATAAAGTTCAGACTCTGCTCTTCAGTGCCACCTTGCCTGACTGGGTTAAGCAGGTTAAGTATTTTACTAAGATCTCTGGTTATGATCTCTTTCTGAATTCAGCTTTCAATCTGAGGTTAAATCTTTTTATGATATAAATTTTCTTTGAAATCAAATATATATATTTTTATTTTGTTCTTATCTCATCTGATTGAGACCTGTGTTTCCCATTTTAGATTGCTGCTAGGTTTCTTAAACCAAACAAGAAAACTGCTGACCTTGTTGGTAATGAGAAAATGAAGGCTAGTACCAATGTTAGGCACATTGTTCTTCCCTGTTCTAGCTCTGCAAGATCCCAGCTTATTCCAGACATTATTCGTTGTTACAGCAGGTTTGTTGTTTCTATTGCCCACTTTACTTTATATAAGATTTTTCAATGTCCTTTACAAGTTGATTTACATTTCTCATTTTTTACCTGGTGCGATTTTTTCTGATTCAGTGGAGGCCGTACAATTATTTTTACCGAAACAAAAGATTCTGCTTCCCAACTTTCTGGGTTGTTGCCTGGAGCACGACCTTTGCATGGGGATATACAGCAGTCTCAACGTGAGGTAAGATGTTTATGCAGTTACATGGTGCTCTACATTTTTTTAATTCTTTTTTGGTTTAGATGGTTGTCCAAGCAGAAAGTAGCTACTATAAATTTTTTCCTAATAAATGTGGATTCTCCCAGCCTGTGTTTCATATAATCCATAGCTACTCTTGTGATGTTTTTAGGGGCTCCTTTAATATTCTATATGGAGTAAAAGAACCGACTTTGTGCTCTTTTCTAATAATGTGGATTCTCTCAATCTGTGTTTGGTATAATCAATAGATAATTTTGTGATGTTTATAGTGCTTCTCCATACTATATGGAGTAAAGAACCAAAATCTCAAAAAAAGTATTTTATTATTATTTTTATTCTTTTAAATTTGATGGAAATCAAGCCAGTATACTGAAGGTTCTGCTTCATTGCTCAGTTGCTCTAGGGATTTTCAAAGGGTCTATCTACAAGCCAGCTGCATTTTTACTGTCCACAATTGTATTAAAAAAAATTTATAAAGTATCTTGGATAGAGTTGTTATGATGTCGGTATCAGATTTGATCATAAGATTGTTGACCACTGCTCTCTATATGCGACAAACAGTTTTGCTATGATTTCACCAAGGGTTAAACCATTAAAAAAACATTGTAGGAATAAGTATATGTATCTCCTCCTCAACCCACAGATGTGGGAGTCTTGTGCACTACGTATGACCTATATATATATAAATAAACTTTTATTTGAGGGAAATCTTTCTTTCTTTCTTATTCTTCTCTAAGTTGTGATGTAATTCTTGCAGGTCACACTCGCGGGGTTCAGGTCTGGAAAATTCATGACATTAGTTGCCACAAATGTGGCAGCACGGGGTTTGGACATTCATGATGTGCAATTAATCATCCAGGTTTGTGTCTCTGCAATTAATTAATCATCCACCTTTGCAATGCATGTCAATTTCAAGCATACTGAAATTGGTGTTTGTGCTTTAGTGTGAACCTCCACGTGATGTGGAAGACTACATCCATCGATCTGGACGCACAGGAAGAGCAGGTAGTTGTTGAAACTTGAACTTCCTCTGGTTTTGGATGACTGGAGTTACGGTATACTGAGATGACGTTTTATTTATGTTTTTCAAGGTAATACTGGAGTGGCAGTAATGCTTTATGATCCAAGAAAGTCCAATTTTTCTAGGATAGAAAGAGAATCTGGTGTAAAGTTTGAGCACATATCTGCTCCTCAGCCAGCTGATATTGCTAAAGCTGCTGGAGAGCAAGCTGCAGAGATGATTATCCAAGTCTCTGATAGGTACGCATGCTTCTTTTTCAAGTTATCTGATTTATAATTTTGGTTCATTGCCTCTAGGCATAACATACTTTGAAAATTCAGTGTAATTCCTGCTTTTGAGTCTGCTGCTGAGGAGTTGCTGAATAATTCTGGTCTATCAGCAGTTGCATTACTTTCAAAGGCTCTTGCCAAGGCTGCTGTGAGTCTCTCATCCTCTCTCTTGACTATGTATATTTGTCTTTGATTTAGCTCTCTGCTTATCTTTAACTTCCTTTTTCTGCTTTGGGTTGGAAATATGTTTAAATTATTTTATGCGGTGCAGGGATATTCTGAAATAAAGAGAAGATCTCTTCTCACTTCAATGGAAAATTACGTCACTGTACTTCTTGAAGCTGGAACTTCAATCTATACACCATCGTGAGTACCTAACTCTAAATTTTCTTATTGATTTTTAGTATTTTTCCTTCTGTGCAAAGCTACATTTTGGAATCTTAAACTTGATGATTTGTGTCCTCTGCCAAAAGTAGAATATGAGTCAATATGTCAAGGATGTTCACATGCATCAGTAGTTCAATTCTCCAAAAGTAAAAGGAATTTTGAAACAGGATCTGATGTCTTGGACTAGTTTGGAAATGTCTGCATTGATTTTGCAGTTGGGTGGCTAATTTTGTTGACCGCTTTGTTTGTTCTTGTAAGAGAAATTTTAGACTTAAAGTTTTGAAAGTTTCTGCAATCTACTTCGCTTTGTGGGTTTTAATTTGAGGTCAGAGATGAGGGTATAGTCCAAATAATTAAAATACACCACCCTTCCCCCCCACACAAAAATAAAGTAAGAAAAAGTAAAACCGCCTGATAACACTCACGTTAACATAGAAAAGCCTTTGTTGTGATTTGTTGGATGAGGGGGAAAACTTTCTGAATGCATGAAGTGCCAAGGCTAAATTATGGGTATACTAATCATTTTTGTTGATGGCAGCATTTTGCATTTGATTTTTCCAGTGTTTGCACCATTACATAGAAGGTGCATAGAGATTTTGCCTCATGTTTAGGGTTCAAAAGAAAGTTGTGTTTATTGTTCTTAACTTTCAATTAATTTGGCCGTAAAGTCAAGTTATATGTATTCTAAAGATTTTTACCATAGCCATCTAAGTAATTGTATATTTGAATGAGTTACTTTGACATGGACTGTTGTCCTAAGTATGGAAGATTTAATCTCTCTGGAGTCTTGTTTGTGTGTTAAAATAAATTGGTATTGGTTGTTTTTTTAATTTGTTTTAACTACTAATTGCTGGTATTTATGAATTGATTGATAATGATGGATAATTGTTGACTTCTGCCTGAATTGACGAATCTGTGAATTGTGTCTCAGTTTTGCTTTTAATGTCCTGAAGAGATTCTTGCCTGAGGAGAAGGTAGAGGCAGTGCAGGGTCTAGCTCTAACTGCAGATGGAAAGGGTGCTGTGTTTGATGTTCCTGCTGGAGATTTGGATACATTTCTTGCTGGTAAGGATCATTAGTGTCAGTACAATAGGTTCATTGCAATTGCGTCCTTAATCTGTTTATCACTCTTTTTGCTGCTAAATGCTGTATTTTCCTGCATCGTTATTTATGTGATTTCTGATTAGTCCTTGGATATCGCACATACTGGATATTACCATACTTTCTCAATAGTTTTCTGAGTCATACTCCAGCAGTTTAACATTTGATTTTACCCTACACTCTGCTACTAAAGTCTTGCGTCTTTGATTGTATATTTGACTGGCTCTTTTTTTTGGTGGCTTGCAGGTCAGGAAAATGCTGCTAATGTGAGCTTAGAGGTATTGAAAGCATTGCCGCCCTTGAGGGAAAGAGAACAGCCCAGGGGAAGATTTGGTAGCGGTGGTGGTTTTTCTGGTGGGAGTAGGTTTTCTGGTGGAAGAGGTGGCAGAGGTGGTGGTGGTGGTTTTTCTGGTGGGAGTAGGTTTTCTGGTGGAAGAAATGATAGGTTTGGCTCTAGTGGCGGGAGAGGTCGTGGCAACACTGGCAAAAGATGGTGAAGGGCTTATAAACTGTTAATTATCGAGTAGCCAATGGTCTAAATTAATTTGTTGTAGGGGCAGGGTACGAGTGATAATGAAGAAGATATTCAATATAGGGCCATGTATGAGGAAAACTTCGAATCTAGATTGGCTCAGTATAGAAATTTTCTTTTCTTTTTTACTTTTTAGCGTGTTCTGATTTATTTGTTTAGGTTTTGGGGATTTTTCCATGTCTCCCCATTTTGGGTCTCGTCTTTGCTAAAAATGTGAGACCACGAACGAATTTGAATGTTTATTTTAATGATTCACAAGAAAAAGTAATAGAATATGTATTCTTAATCATCGTTTTCTCTTTTTATTAAATGACTCACAAAAAAGGAGTTTTTTGTCTAAATATTACAAAAAATCAAGTTTTTTATGATTACAGGTACTGCTGAAAGTTATTTAGGGGAGTGAGAGGAGAGAGTGAATTTTGGCAACAGTGTTGTCGAAATTCTAAGAAAAAGTAGGAGAGAGAGAGGGAAAAGGGGGAGAGAGAAATTTGGAATTTCGGTAACGCTGTTATCGAAATTCTGCTATCCAACCCCTGCCCGTGCGCTAGTGTGTGCGAGTGAGCGAAGTAAGGAGGGAAGAAAGAAAAAAAATTAGGGAATTTTGATAATGGCAATACTGAAATTGGAGAAAAAAAAAAAGAAGCCAATTTCGGTACTGCCAATACTGAAATTGGAAGGAAAAAAATAAATAAATAATTTCGGTATTGTCAATACCGAAATTGGGGGAGGGAAAAAAAAAAAAAAATTTCGGATGCCCATACCGAAATTAGAAAAAAAAAAAAAAAAAAAAGGCATTTGATACTGTCAATACCAAAATTGGAAAAAAAAAAAAAAGACAATTTTGGGTGCCATTGAAATTGAAAAAAAAAAGAAAAAAAAAAGGCAATTTCAGTACTGCCCTACCGTTGAAAAAAAAAAAAAAAAAAAGAAGAAAAAAAGAAAGGCAATTTCGGTACTGCCCTACCGAAATTGCCTTTCTTTTTTTTTTTTTTTTTCTTCCCAATTTCGGTATGGGCAGTACCAAAATTATCTTTTCTTCCCCCATTTCGGTATTGGTAGTACCGAAATTATCTTTTTTTTTTTCTTCTCAATTTCGGTATTGCCATTACTGAAATTCCCCATTTATTTCTTCCCGCCTCACTTTACTCACTCGCACACACTCGCGCATTGCATTTCGTCCGAAATTCCAGATTTTCTCTCTCTCCCCTTTTCCCTCTTTCTCTCTCCCCTTTTCCTTCTTTCTCTCTCCTACTTTTCTTAGAATTTTGGCAACACTGTTGCCGAAATTTACTCTCTCCTCACTTTCCTAAATAACTTTCAACAGTACCTATAACCATAAAAAACTTGATTTTTTGTAATATTTAGACAAAAGACTCCACAAAAAAGAGTACAGGTATGCTTTTATCATATTTTTGCCTCCACGTGGCTTAGCAAATGGATGATTTTAGAACCATTCTGGACATCCTTTAGAAGTGAGTGTGGGTGACATTAGTAAGAGATGTATACCTTATGTCTCTGCAGCTTTTAGGTCATGTCAGGAACATCTTGAATGAATGAACAAAAAATGGGATTGAAGCCTGCTCACCCTCTAGGATTTTTATTTAATCTTGTAGGAGTGGCTATTCCAATATTTTTGGAAATATCCTTTTGAATCACCATCATCTTCTTTAAGTAATTATAATCCCTCAACTAATTACCAACCTTGGAACCATTACAGAAATGTATCCTAATACATTTACACATTACAAGTATGTTTGATATTGATGCTTAAACAATAGTATTTAAATAAATTTTTACACTTTTTCAACCAGACGTATTTTTAAAAAATACAAACAATGTTTACTGGAACAACATTACCGAATGGACTCTAAATATTTTTTCCTTTTAGATTTATTATCAATGCAAAAATTTTATATGCAAAATTTTTAGAAAATTAAAGATCAATTGTTATATCATATTATTATTAATCAATTGTTTAAATTTTAAGTTCTTGCAATATAGAATTATACATAAAAAAAATAAGTTTATAAATTAAATAGTAAATAACATTCAAAATTTTTGTAATTTAAAATTATACATAAAAAATAAGTTTATAAATTAAATAATAATTTTATAGATTAAATAGTATATAATATTTAATTAATACGATATTTGACAAGAATATATAATTTTATAGTTAGATTTTTAAAATATGTAATTATATTAATTTTTTTTTTTTTTTAAGAATGGTTTTTATACTTTGTCCATTCATCCATATCTGTTTGTCCAAGAACGAAACTCAGCTGCTCTAATAGTTCCTCCTGATACACTCACACAACCTCAAAAAGTAGCCAAATTCCACATACTTAACAACTTCGAGACAACTTCGCACACCTTTGGTGGCGTTTTATACATACAATTAGCTTAGGATTGTGGAGAAATTATACGTTTGAAAAAAAAAAAAAAAAAAACTTCGAGACCCGTCTACAGCCTCCACTCCAAGCTTCTGCCTAGTCATATCTCTTAACACTATCTGACTCTCACCTGGTTGTACGTTACCTTTTTTATCTCAAACTCAAATCTGTTCTGATTCTTTTCGCTTTTTTTTTCACTTTCCTTCTATATCTGAAAACTACAAGCCACAAACAGACTTTGATACCAAAAAAAAAAAAAAAAAAAAAAAAAAAGAGCTGAGCTCTTGTTCTTCTTCTTCCCAAGTCATGGGATACCAACGAAGAGCAAAGCTCGCATTCGATACTTTTCGAAGTTACACTTCCAAGATTGTAACCCCCAAAGCTCCAATTCAAGAACCCACTTCTAGAATTTCTCGAACTGGGTCTTCGATTTTCGCTTCCAATAAATCTAATAAGCTTTCTGAGTTTTCTTCATATTCTTGTATTTCTCAAAGACTTGGTTTACAAGTTTCACCCAATAGAATTCGGTTCAATCAGATTCATTCCAACCCTTTTTTAGGAGGCGCTAAGAGATATTACTACGTTGATCGGTACCAGGTTCGGCATTTCAGGCCACGGGGGCCTCAGCGGTGGTTTCAGAACCCAAGAACTGTGCTGGTAGTTGTTCTTGTGGGTTCTGGGGTTTTCATCACTGTGTACTTTGGGAATTTGGAGACAGTCCCATATACGAAGCGAACCCATTTCGTGCTTTTGTCGAAAAGCATGGAGAGGAGGCTGGGAGAGACGCAATTTGAGCAAATGAAGGCAGGCTTTAAGGGCAAAATATTGCCTGCAATACACCCTGACAGCGTGAGGGTGAGACTGATAGCAAAGGATATAATTGAGGCATTGCAGAGAGGGTTGAGGACTGATCAGGTGTGGAGTGATATGAGTTATGCATCGGAGGAAAGCATAGGCGGCGGAGGCCGTGGCGAGCTAGAGGCGAGGGGCCATGAGACGCTGATGGCATTGAAGGAGAGTGAGGAAGGGAAGTGGTTTAAAGAGGATGAAATTCTTGATGATAGTTGGGTTCAGCAAAGTAGGAAGAAAGGTCATGAGAGAGGGTCTCTATCAGCCACTTCGCATTTGGAAGGATTGAATTGGGAGGTTTTGGTGGTCAATGAGCCTGTTGTTAATGCTTTCTGTTTACCGGGCGGGAAGATTGTCGTGTTTACAGGCTTGCTTGAACATTTTAAGACTGATGCTGAGATATCAACTATAATTGGGCATGAGGTATAGAGATATACTGCTATATTCTTTAGCTCTTTGTTGCTGTAATTGTAATATATGGGAGTTACAAACAGCTTGCTCATTGTGTTTGTGTGATCAGTGATCACTGGTCAAGTATGTTTTCATTGGTCTATTTGATTGATTAGGTTGGGCATGCTGTGGCTCGACATGCAGCTGAGGGGATTACGAAGAACCTGTGGTTTGCAATTCTACAACTGATACTTTATCAGTTTGTTATGCCTGATGTTGTCAACACAATGTCAACTCTTTTCCTAAGGCTTCCTTTCTCCCGGAGGTACCCTATATTGCCCTGATGGATCACATGTTAAATTTCTCTTTTTATGGTTTGTAGTTTTTGATATTGTTGTTGCTGTTTTGATCTTTCGCGAGATGCATATATGGGAAAGATTTGAGAATTTTGATGCTTGATGCTATTTTGTTGTTGACTTTTCTGTCATACCTGCAGTTCAATTCATCCTGCAAATATTTGGTTTTAGCTTTACTAAGATTTCGAGATGACTAAAACTAGAAATGTGATGTAACATGCACAATTAATTTGAGCAGTAGTCTTGGCAATTGCTGAATTGCTCTTTGGATTAGTGTCGATGTTATTGGCATGCATTACAAGTCTTAGTATCAGATTTACGTATGTGTACAAGGATTTAAATCATTTGGCATCAAACATGAAATGCCCAACAAGGCAACATGATAATTCCAAACAGTGAGTACTGTGGGGCTAGTGTCAGTCCCAACGTCTGGTTTCTGAACAGCAGAACTTCATTAAAAGGTAGGGCTCTCTTCAACTTTTGCGAAGAAATTTACATTGAAGAAATATGGTTTCTAAAGTGCATTTTTTGAGTTTGTTTTCTAAAGCTTCCAACCACAAAATTTTAAAACTTATGTATGGGGGTGAACCTTCTAATTTATTCTAATGAAAGTTAACCCTAAGAATGTAAAGAACATTAAATTTCAGCATGGAGATAAACTTCTGAGATATGTTGGGTAATCACAAGATTTCTTCTTAAGAAAAGCATCTTATATTGTGATGTAATTATTTAGAATGAGATAATAAGGCTGAATATTAGAAACCTCCATAAGGTTCCTGGATAAATCATTTGCTTTGCTGTGGTTTGAGTTATCAGTAACATATGTATGTGTGTTGGGGGCAGGGGATTTGGTGTATCTGACCTGATGCACCACAATATCATAACCTGAAAACTTTTTTGAATTTTTTTGGTGGCTCCAAATTTATTCCTATATTTTTTTGTTATTCCATTAAGTTTTGCCATCAAATACCTTTTCATTGATTTTTTTCTTTATTGAATTGGTATAAACTTTTTTTCCTCTGACCATCTTAAAAAGTTTTACGTGGAGATGCTTGATTGGGTTAGGAAAAATAATAAAAACACACTATATCTGTTAGGATTATTAGTTTGCAAACTCTATAATTGCTAGTAATTGCAAGCATATTGTGGATGCATTCTGAGGGGAGATGATTCATATTTAAGGAAACCTGATAATAGCTACAATAGCTGTTGCAATAATTTGTTCTTGGTAAGCGCCAAGAGCCTTGTAGCTTAGCTGGTTGGCACCTCTTGGTGTTTGTGTTTCCAAGGGAGACATCTAGGGTTCAAATATCTCCTCCCCCAATTATTCAATTATTGGAATAATTAGTTCTTAGTAATCAATAATTAGTCGGATGTACTTGGATCTGGGTTCAGTGTAGTAAGATCTCAAATTTAGTCACCTAGTTTACCAGCTTACACCCCTGGACAGTAGTTATTCTGTGTATCTTCACAGTCGGATGATAATTAAAGGTAACTGAAGTTTTCCAAAATATCATTGTATGGAAGTACATTAGAGGTGTTTGGGAAAGATTTTCTAAAAATATAAGATTTGATGTGGGAAGGGGTCTTTGAATCCGTTTTTTGGGACGATTTGTGCTGTGGGGAGTCATCTCTCAATGGAGCATTTCCGATGTTGTATCACGTAGCTAGGAAAAAGGATATGTTTGTGGTGGAGTATTTGTGTTGGCATAATGGTATTGCACACTGGGATGTGCTTTTTGTTAGACCAATACAAGATTGGGAACTGACAAGTTTGGAATCATTCTTTATCTTCTTTATCCTTCTAAGGTGGATGGGAATGAGGAAGATAAAGTGGTGTGGGTAGCAGCCTGAAGTGGTTCTTTTGATGTAAAATCGTTTTATTCATTATTATCTGATGGAGGTAATTGGTCATTCCCTTGGAAAAGTATTTGGAAGGTGAAAGCTCATACTAAGCTAGCTTTTTTCACTTGGAAAGCAGCGAGGGGGAGGATTTTAAATTTTTATAATTTGAGAAAGAGAAATATTTGTTTTGTTAAGAGGTGTTGTATGTCTAAAAATGATTGGGAGGAATTGGTGGATCACCTGCTCATTCATTGTCCTTTTGCCTTGGATTTATGGTCCTTTGTGTTTAGTTTGTTTGGTATCTCATGGGTCAAGTGGTTGAGTTGCTTGCTTATTGGCATAGAGGTGGTGGGTGACATAGGATGGTATCTGTTTGGGGCGTTACTCCGCAATGTTTTATGTGGAACATATGGAGAGAACTCAACAACAGAATTTTTGAAGGGGAGGAACGTTCTATCATAGAGTTGGAGCGCATTTTCCTTCTGTCTTTGTTGTAATGGAGGACTGCGTTGAGTGGTCTTGACACACCCTCTGCTTTAGATTTTGTAGATTTATGTCATTGTGGGTAGTCCTTTGCAATCCTTGTACACTTCCTGTGTACCAAAAAACTTGCTCTTTCTTCTTCCTTTTTTTTTTTCAATAAAGTTATCATTTACCAATCAAAAAAAAAATCATTGATGTCTCTTATGGTTTATGAAGCATAACTTTATTGCTTAGTAGGATGTGAAGAATATTCTAAGAAAAGGTGCTGTTAGTATGGTTCCTGGATTCCAAATCTTAGCAAGGAAAAACTTTTACTTTTTTGCATGAGTGCTGATTATATGTTTCACATTCAGTACCAGATAGTAAAACAGAGTGTTAGTTACATACTGATCCATAAATTACTGAAATTTCTTGGTTAGAATCAATCAATACCCTTCTCTCTTTTTCCTGTAGATAGCAAACTGTTTGGTGGTTGGAAAATGCACCAAGTTTCATGAAGATATTAATTTTATCTTTAAAGCTATCCATTATTTTGTTTTAACTTATAAAGGATGTGCAGTGTATCAAGTTTGCTTTGAATATTGTGATTTTAGAGTTGGATGAATCATATCTTGTATCAGAATTCCTTTTACTTATGTATGCAAGACCTTGCAATATCTGAAGCTTGATTATTAAAAGGCGACTAGTCTATGAAAAGACGGTGGGTCGTGCCGTTTCCTAACATAACAAATTTGAAAAATAATTGTTTGGCTCGTTGTATTGGCAGAATATTTAGGATTTTGTCTGTTCTTCATGACGAAAATGCATTATGTAGATTACTCTTTCAGACTCTGTGTCGCAAAATCGTTTTTAGTTCCTTTGTAAAGGTTCTATACTTCACTTTGTTCCATTCTTTGTTTTTCATATTTCTGATCATGTTGGAGTCTTTGATTCCTACAGATCTCATCTTTAAACTCACATTATTTAGTTAGAGCCCAGTGTAATTTGAATTTTTTAGTTTTTACCAACATTCGTTTGGATTAGTGCTGAAGGGAAGACAACCACTCTCTCTGTGCTTTCAATGGCTCTTTGTAATCATATGCTGACGAAATTTCTTAGTTTATCTTCCTTGAGTTTGTTGGTCTGACCATCTGTTTGATAAAAAAATAGACACCAATCTTTGGATTATAAGGTGATATAAAATGTTCTGGAGCTGATTCAACCTTGTGCTAAATTACTAAGTGACCTTTTGAATAAATTAACAACGTATGCTTGAATATGGTTCCTCTGAAATGTGTATAGCGAACATTACAGACAGTTCCTTAATAAAGTTGCTTTTTCTTAAAGGAATATTTTTTGCCCCCTTTCCTTTCCCCTTTTTTAGTAAGTAAATTATTGAAGAAAGGTTAGGAGAAATTGCAGAATTTCAATTTCAGCATTGGAGGTGAAGGGAATTGCTTAAGATTGGTAGTTGGAATGGTTGCAGGACTCTGAAGAAGAGCGTTGCTTGATTAGCATAACGGATGCTTTAGACCACATTATAGGACAAGCTCCTGGCAAACAGAAATGTGGTGTGAGTCCTAATGGGTAGAATTGATAACTAAAAAATTGAGACACTGAAGCCTTTAATGATTCCAGAAGGCACTTGGTCTACTATGTTCTCTTTCAGAGATAGTTGGACAGATAACAGCAGTTGGAGTAGGGGATTTTACTGCTTCTAAATGGTTGCTGAGCTCCAATTTTTTCGTTTGAATTTCACTTTATCAAAAATTTCAATATCAAAGTTTTAGAAGTGGATGCTTCTTTGTTCTAATTACTATGTTATAGGTTTCCTCATTATCACACTGAAGTCATATCACTTGCAAGCCATATACTATGACAGACAAAGATGAACGTGAGCCTATTTTCCGATGTGTGCTCACCCTTTTGTATAAATTGTCTTCTTTGCAGGATGGAAATGGAGGCAGACTACATAGGGCTGTTGTTGATGGCCTCAGCTGGATATGATCCTCGTGTGGCCCCCAAAGTGTATGAGAAGTTGGGACAGGTGACAGGTGAATCGTCTCTCAGGGATTATCTTTCCACCCATCCATCTGGAAAGAAGAGAGCTAAGTTGCTGGCTCAAGCCCAGGTCATGGAAGAAGCTTTTAGCATATACAGGGAAGTAAGATCAGGTCGTGGAATCGAAGGTTTTCTGTAGGACATCACAAACACCAGTGTTTAACTTGCTTTGCTGTATAGTTGGAGGGAAGCTGGCTGTCAAGTTCTAAGCCTTCCTCTTTTTGCTTAATTTTTCCGTAATTGTAATTTCAATTTTATTTAGTAACATTTTATTCGTCTCTGTAATTGTATTTATCCGGATTGGCATTCTTTTCAAATTGAGCCTATTATCTTATACCATTTCCGGGTTATATTTGATCTTTATCCATGTTTATGCCTTCCCGATTTATTTTATCTTTTATGCTTATTGGTTTAATTGCACCTTTGTGAGAGATTCGACCTTTATCATTTCAAGGAAATGGCACCTGGTTATCCAGTGGAACATGGTAAAAAGTGGAGCTCTGGTTTGCACTGACTAATGAACCACATACATAATTTTTGGTGCATTATAATCACAGTGATTGAATTTAGTTTTTGCTGCATAAATTTTGCCCATTTGATATTTTACATAGTTTTCCTTCCTTGCATTACGAGGCACCTTTGGTGGTTTTCAAAACTTGGCCATTTACCACCATTTACCCTTAGCGCAGTGGTTACTTTATAAATATAACTACTTGTAAAGTGTTGAGGGATGGAAGGTTCAGATTCAAGTCTCAATGAGAGAGTTTCACACACATTTACACGTAAATTAGCCTGGAATAGAATATATATATATATATATATATATATATATATATATAAAATTGGTCATTTCATTACTTTATATTACATTAATAATTTGGGAAATATGTTATCTCCAAAAACATAGAAAAATAATTTGGAAAATGGCTATAATGTTATGGTAACATATAAACAAGGATCATGCTAGGCTTGCTAGCCATAGCCAGCCATAAGGTGAGAAAATGAAAGAAACCCAACACCTTAAAAATACATTGAAGATCACAATCTCAAGTTTAGTCCAAGAATGCAAGAACATGAGAGAGCTTAAACAAATCCATACCCATATCCTGACTTGTCCAAATCTTTCAAACAATGACCAACATTTTCTCATTACTCGTCTCCTTTATTTTTGTGCCATTTCTGATTGGGGCTCTCTCACCTATGCTGCCAATGTTTTCCGACTGATAAACAACCCAAGTACCTCTATCTATAACATAATGATCAGAGCTTATGCTACTAAAATCAATGGAGTTGATAACACAAATTCTTCATGTCGGTCTTTGATTCTATATAAGCAAATGCTTTGTAAAGGCATTGCACCTGATTTCCTCACTTTTCCATTCCTAGTAAAGGAATGCGTGACGAGGCTCGAGGGTGACATGGGCCGTAGCATTCATGCCCATGCCGTCAAGTTTGGATTTGATAATGATGTTTTTGTTGGGAATTCTTTGATAAGTCTGTATTCGGTATGTGGGTATTTGAGTTGTGCCCGGAAGATGTTTGATGAAATGCCGAACAGGGATGTTGTTTCGTGGAACTCGATGATTATTGGGTATTTGAGAAGGGGGGAACTTGATAAGGCGTTGGAATTGTTCAGGAGGATGAAGAAGAGGAATGTTATAACTTGGAATTCAATTATAGTGGGGTTCATTCAAGGTGGTCGGCCTAAGGAGGCCTTAGAATTTTTCCATGAAATGCAGATGGTAAGGGATGAGATAATTAGACCAGACAAAATCACAATTGCCAGTGTCCTTTCAGCATGTGCGTATCTTGGTGCAATTGATCATGGTAAATGGGTGCATGGTTACTTAAGGAGAAGTGGCCTAGAGTGTGATGTGGTAATTGGCACGGCATTGGTTGATATGTATGGCAAATGTGGATGTGTGGAAAAAGCATATGAGGTCTTTAAGGATATGCCTAAAAGGGATACCTTGGCATGGACAGCAATGATATCGGTGTTTGCTCTTCATGGGTTTTGTAAAGAGGCTTTTGATCTTTTTGAAGAGATGGAAACGCTTGGGGTGAAACCTAACCATGTGACATTTGTTGGGCTATTGTCGGCTTGTGCTCACTCTGGTCTAGTAGAGAAAGGACGCTGGTGTTTTGACATGATGAGACGTGCTTACTCAATTGAACCACAGGTTTATCACTATGCTTGTATGGTTGATGCACTTGCCCGTGCTGGGCTTTTTGGAGAGGCAGAAGATCTTATTAGAGGCATGCCAATGGAGCCAGATGTCTTTGTTTGGGGTGCATTACTTGGAGGTTGTCAAATGCATGGGAATGTGGAATTAGGAGAAAGGGTGGCACAGTATTTAATTGATTTGGAACCTCTGAACTATGCTTTTTATGTGAACTTTTGTGATGTATATGCCAAAGCTAATAGATTTGATGATGTAAAGAGAATTAGAGCCTTGATGAAAGACAAAGGGGTAAAGAAGGAAGTCCCAGGCTGCAGCATGATTGAAGTTGATGGGGTTGTCCATGAATTTTCAGTGAGAGGATCACCTGATGTTCTAATGGAGGAAGTAGTCTGTATTTTGAATGGGTTTAGTAACATGATGAAGATAGAAGGATTTATGCTTGATCATAATAAGAATTCATCGAAGGCAAACATTATGTGATAATATAGTTATATTTTATGTCAAAGCAATTTGTTTATATGTTCACACTTGGGAAACTGACATTCTGCTGTTTGTGGAGTTATTGAAAGTTATTCAAGAACTTCCAAGCACTATTATGAAAAGAAATTCATTGTATGAGGGAAATTTATCGAGGTGTACTTAAGGGAATGAGATATACATCCCTAGGAGAATAAGGTCGCTCTTGATTAAACCTTATTTTATAGGCAACCCATGTGTTCTGGCAAAATTTACAGCTGCTCACCATTACTGAGCCAAAATTATCATGTAAGCATGTAGGAGCTATTCTTGTAAATATATATGGTAAATTAAATCATTTCACTTTGTTCTTCTTGGCATTGAATATGAATTTATACCGTGTCTTCAATAAGTGGACTATGATCCTATCCATATTATGTAATGGAATATTTCTGAATTTAAGTAGTAGTAAATATGAAGTATGATTGCTTTTATATTGATCTTGGGTTGTTGTGCCAGTTATCCATGTACCAATATATTGTCATAGAATATATCAGCTCAAATGTTGTTTTCTTATATCTACTTAAGTCTCTCAGACCAATTCTTTGCAGAAGCCTGAGATCTGAAGAAAGCCTAATCTTTTAGTGTTTTGTTTATTAGTTGGTGAAAACATGTAGCTCTGTTTCTTCTGATTAGTTGATCTATGTGCTTAATTGTGTTTGTATCACAAAAATTCTTAAACTCGTTACTTTCAGAATTTTGGTTGTCAAAATACTAATCTTCATTATATTATCTTGATTTGCAGGTTTCCAGATTTTCTCTACAACGTTTATCTTGACTTAAATTCAGTCTGATAGAAAGAAGAAAATATTAATTGAAAGACCAGCAGCCATGAAAGTCTTCTCAATGAAAGGCGACCTGTTTTCTCTGAATCCAATGATCAGGTGTCATTGAGAACAAAGCTTCTCATCCTGCAACATGTGCATCTAGTACATTGTTCGGTGTGGGTACTGTTATGTGATAGGACCTCACATCCATATAAATATAACCTTCCATGTATTATAAATGATACGTAACCAAGCATCTCTTTCTCAGAGATACATAAACCATCTGTGAATTACTCCATCACATGGTGAAAGTTATGCTGATGATCCAACTAATATTGAATATAGGATAAAGTTTAACTACAAAATTGGTTGTAGAGGTTGCAACCTTACTTAATATTTTTGACAAATCCACCATTAGATTACGTATTTGTTTATATCCTTCATACTTGAAAAGTTTTTAATAAATTAAAGATTAATAACTATGTCATCAATGAATTGTTTAAGTTGTAAGTTTTTGTAATTTAAAATTGTGAATAAATTATAAGCTTATAAATTATATAGTAAATAATATATATGATTAACACAAAATTTGGCATGTGTATTAAGAGCATAAAAAACATGCAATTCAACGATTAAATTTTCAAACTATGTATACTAAACTTTGTCCTTGAATATATACTAAAACCAACGTTGCCAACTATGGCAAGGTAACAAATTTCATGAACCTATCAGCTTTGATTAGCTTTTTACTTAAAGTTTTCCGACAGTGGAATGTTTCGCATGAGAGTATCATTGTGGAATAATGAGAGATCTGTTTGGTAATGGATTTTTTTTTTTCATCATTGCAGAATAAATGGCGCCACCAACATAAGCTTCTGATGTATTAATTCTAAACAAAAGTTTCAAGAGATTTCAGCACAGATGTTTTTTGAACAAATGCAACAAAATTAGTTTATTTTCCACAAAGAGAGCAACAAAAAAATTGATTAATTTGCAGGTTTGGTAATACTCTTGAAAGTGAAGAATTGATATAATCTTATTTGAAGTAATTCCTCAGAGAATGACTTCCTGAATACTAAATCAGATATGCAGTCACGTATGTGTGTGTGTGAAGATTTTTATTTTACAATATCTTTGTGTGTATGTGTGTGTGAAGATTTTTATTTTACAATATCATTATAGTGGGCCTTAGAAGGTGGCTTTTCCACTTTTTATGCAGGATATCTGGACGAAATCAACTTTAGACTCCAAATTTTAATGTGCTTTTGGGGGTCTTCTGGCTCAGATGAGTTTAGAAATTGTTTCTCCGAAGCCTTTGATGACTGAGCAATGTCTGAGAGAAGATTGCAGAAAATTTCCTTCTTGTTGGGCTCTTCATTGCAACCTCTGCCTGTTGGATTAATTTATATAATTTCATGAACAAAGGCAAATGAAATATATTGTCAGGTGTTTGGTGGAGACTGGTGAGTGAGAAGGATCCGAAGAATATGACAGAAATATCTGAGAGATGTTACTCACTTCTAACATTGTTGTCAAGGACACATCTGCAAACACACTGAATTGGTTCTTTTGCGTGCTCTGTAAACACAATTTGGTTCAAGAGACGTTTACATGTGAAGTGAGAGAAGCAGCTGAAGCTGATAGTATCACATCTGCATAATGAAATTGCACGGATGATCACTGAATCTTTCCTTGAAAAGATGCGGTATCTTCTTAGACCACTTTTTGTTTGACTCCACTCTGCACAGTATTGAGTCTCAAATACTTGAAAAAATCTTGGCAGCACTGTCCAAGAATGAGAGTCTTATATGTTAAGTGGATTTTATGCATCACATTTTTTGTTCCCCTTCTCTTCTTGTTTCTTTCAAGGATTGCATCAGAAATATCAAATATGTCAGGTAGCCTTCTTATTTTCTAGCCATAGGACTATATCCACATGGAACTCTTGTTGATCAACTTAGAAAGTAGAAACTAAAACATTACAGCAGACCATCCACTGCTAGGAATGTAACGCTAGAGAATGGGTCCAGGCCTGTATTCTAAGTATGAGACATTTCCCTTGCTTCATTAAGATTGAACTTGCAGCAAATATGGTATTGTCTCTCGATTGTATATGAGCTAAATAATAAATTTATTCAGAAGTTGTGTATAGTCTCTGAAGTCTCTTCTAAACAGATTGATGGTCTGTATTAATAAATTTTTCTTTGCAAAAGTTCATTGCTTATCTGCTTGCTTTCATCCTGCTCTTTCCACTAGCATTCTCTTTCAAAAGTAGAATCTTAGTTTCATCCACAAAAAAGGTAAAAACAAGAAAAAGAAAAAGAAAGGATTTCCTAACCAGATACTGATTATTCATGTCGTCATGGCTAAGTAGATATCCTTCATCACATCCTTATCTTTCCAAAATAAGAACTTTGACTTTCTTTGTTCATGGAAGCACATAGTAACATAAGGAACAGCTAAAATCCTATAATGTTTCTTATTATTGATTCATTTCATATATACTGATAGCTGTCTGTATACTTTTTGCGACTTCCAATAAATTGTTTACTTATTTTCTTCAGGGAAAAAAAGTTCACTCCAGATATGCTTTTTAAATTAAAAATTCTTATCAGTTTCATTCTGTCATTCTGAATGTAGGACAGGAAGAGTTCTAAATAGAAGATGATATTCTCTTTGGTAGCTTTAAAATAAATAAAGGAGATGGTGTTAACAATAAGGCTTCTGTTATGGGAAGGATTACATACGTTTGTGCAGAAGATCTGGAGGAAATTTGACCTGAAAGATGGCTTGATAATGGTGTTTCAAAGCAGAAATTCCTTTAAATAAACTTCATTTTAGGTTAATGACATGTTGCTTTTGATTACTTGATGATTGTTTATGATTTATTCCAACATGCATTGCATCCTTCTCTTTTTCTTTTTTCAATGGTCAGTCCAAGCATCAGATGTGCTTGGGGAAGTAATTTGCTTACTGGAAAATGAAGATATTGTCTCTGTACTGTTGTACCTTTTCAGATTCAAACTTGTGGCTGGGAGGAAGAAAGCTACACATCAAACTATGTTCAACCTTCATACGGATCAAAGGCTCCATTTATGTGCTCTCTCTTATTTTCCTAGGCTGTGGTAGAAAATTGAACAGTGTTTGCCATGGCCTTGAGGTTGAGTCCCCTTGAAGGTCACTTTCTCTGTAACTTTTATCACAAGCAAATAAATTCAAATTCTGGAATAACAAACTTTATTTCTGTGGTACCAGGGCTGCTATTTAGGTAATTGAATTGTGGTTGGGCAAAACCCACGTAGATCAAATTTGCTTTGCAGTTAGTGACTTGACAATTATTTAATCCTAGATTTTCCTTGGAACCTTTTTAAATTGAATTTTATCCCTTTTTGTTTTTGTTAGTGATAATTCGGTGGTTATAACAACATGGGAAGGGAGGATTTCAACCATGATTCTTTGAATCAAGGAAAATAGGCCATGTTACTGATAGAAGGCTGTTGATTTGAATTTTATGGCTAATACATCCATTTTTACGTAGCAAGTAGGCTTTGATCTAGCTATTAATGAAGGTTATTGTGTGATCATTGAAGGATAAGTAGTTAGGAGTGTTAGGACATATGTAGTTGTTCAAGCTTGTGAACATATGTCGCTATTTTATGTAATTGGCTTATCCTTAGATAAAACGCACTTTACTTGTAATTGGGTAGATCTAGGATGTGTTAAACACTTTAAGAAACAGTGGTTCAAGATTAAGTGTTGAAGCCGTCAAAGTCTGTCCAAGATACAAGCAAGGAAGTGCAAGATTTTAAAGCTCGATAGATACCTCGACAGATACCTCGACAGATACATCTATCGAGATTTAAAGAAGCTGTTTAGCCCGAGCCTCGACAGCTGTCTCGACACCTCTCGACACCTCTATCTGTAGAGAATTAAAGAAAACAGATTTCCAGGTCTGTTTCAAGTCCAATCCGTGTGTGTGTCTTTGGGACTTCTTTTCTCCTAACCCTAGACATATAAAAAGATTATTTTAAGGGCCGTCAAAGTGAGCAACAAGCAGAAATCACAAGATACAAGTTGCTTCTTCTCTTTCATGCAAATTGTGATCTGTGAGACAAAGTTCGTGCCCTAGTTCATCTCTGATGATTTGAAAAACTTTGCAGCCAACATTCTTTCTTCCTCAAGTTGGTGAGTGAGTCACGTACTGGGATTCGTGCAAAGGAGTAAGCCGCGTACTGAGATCCGCGCATCACATTGGTTAGTCACATACTGGGAGCCGTGCATTAAACTGGAGAAATTGTCACTACAGAACAAGTCCAATTGGGTATTGGGGTAAGAGTTCAATTGTAGGTTGGTGAGGTACTGGGATTCCTTACTTGTAACTGCTTGTTGTGATAATAGTGGAGTTTCGGGAGTGGTGACCTTAAATCACCCGGTGGGGTTTTTGCCTTAGGGTTTTCCCCATTCGTGAATAAATCACCGTGTTATTTATTTTCCGCTGCATTACTTAGTTTGGTGATTTGTTTGTGCTGCCACGTAAATTTGCATGTTAATTTGATTAATTAATAACTGGGCTAATTTAATTGATCTAAATTATCACAAGGGGTCAACGCGTTTGTGGCCTGTCAAGTGGTATCAGAGCAAGCACACTCTGATTAGGGTTTAATCTATTGTGTGTGATCCATTGACCCCCGCTGTCATGGATAGAGGACAATCTTTAATTATTCCTCCTTTATTTGATGGCACTAACTATGCATACTGGAAAGTACGCATGAGAGCTTTCTTGCAGTCTTTAGATGAGAAAGTGTGGCAAGCTGTGGAGATAGGCTGGACCAAGCCTACAGAGGCGCCGGCTGACTGGGATGAAGCTAAGATCAAAGCGGCAAACTTCAACAGCAGAGCATTGAATGCCCTATTCAGTGCAGTCACCAATGAGGAGTTTAAGAAAATTTCCTCAACTGAAACTGCCAAGGAAGCATGGACCATCCTCCAGACAACCTATGAGGGCACCAAGGCTGTCAAAGATTCAAAGCTGCAAAGGCTCACCACACGCTTTGAAGAAATAAAGATGGAGGAGGATGAGTCGTTCGATGAGTTCTATGCCAAGCTGAAGGACATAGTGAACTCAGCCTTCAATCTTGGGGAGACCATCCCAGAACCCAAGATAGTAAGGAAGGTGCTCAGATCGCTGCCAGAAAGATTCCATGCTAAGATCACGGCGATCGAAGAGTCGAAGGATATTGACAGAATTCCTTTGACTGAGCTGGTTGGAAACTTGCAAACCTATGAGTTAGGGCTGACTAGGTTAGGCAAGTCGAGCAAGGGCAAGAGTTTGGCACTGAAGGCCAAAAGCAGTAATACGGATGACTCGTCAGATGATGAAGATTCCAAGATGAAATCCTACATCACAAGGCAATTCAAGAAGTTCATGAAGAATGCCAATGGAAAGGGTTTCAACAAAGACCGTAGACAGTCCAGTTCTTCACAATTCAGGAATCCGGAGAAAATGAAGAAGGATGTCATGGATGGCGGTCAGTACACTGTTCCCACAGGACCAAAGTGCTTTGGGTGTCAAGGCTTTGGACACATGAAACAAGAGTGTCCCACGTACTTAAAGAGCATAGGGAAGAGCAAAGCACTTGCTGTTACCTTAAGCGACACAGAGCCCGAGGACGATTCCGAGGATGAGGACGACGGAATCTTGAGTGCCTTCACTGCCACTGTTAATCCTACTGATGGGGTTACAGAAGATGTGGATGAAGAGAAGGAATTGGTGGAGTCCAAGATTGAGATTATGGATGATCAAGATGATATCCATACCGCCTATGAGAAGCTATACAAGCTTTCTGAGAAACACGAGAAGCTCTATAGGCTAGCCACCAAGAAGCTCAGTGATGTGGAACTTGACCGTGAGGAGCTGTCCACAAAGGTTGATCAAGCGAATCAAACCATTGGAGCACTGAGGTTCGAGAACAATTTCTTGGCTGAGAGGACCAAGAAGCTTGAAGCAGAGCTGTTTCAAGTCAGAGCACAACTGGAGAGGACGTCAAGCGCCAAGCTGGACAAGATGCTAGATGCTCAGAGATCTTCTTCGGATCGTACTGGATTGGGGTATGAATTCTCTATCTCTAATACTCCTTCTGCTAGTTCTACTGTTTTTGTTCCACCGGCTAATAACATTAAAACTGAGGAAAATAATGTTAAAACTGATTTAGCTAGTGAGAACGTAGACAAGGAAAGGTCCATCCTAGGAGCACCCCCTAAAATTGAGAAAAGGGAATCTAGAAACCCTAGGAATAAGAGGGCTAACTCTCAAAAGGCCAAACAGAAGAAGCCGCATCTCTGTTATCATTGTGGTCTCGCCGGTCACACTCGACCAAATTGCTACAAGTGGCTTGCCACTCAACAGAGCAATGGCGAAATAGCATCTGGGAGCCAGAATCAGCTTCAGTCTTCTCTCGCTCCTCTTGGAGACATTCTAAAAGCTCTTATGTTCCTTTCGAACTTGAACGGTTCATATTCTTCTCCCTCTTTACCGGTTCAAGAGTCGACCAATAGGACAGGATCTTCCAAGGTGTGGAAGCCAAAGGGATCTAAGTGATTTCAGTCACTTCTTCTTCTCTCTCTATTTTCGTGTGTTGCATTACTTGTGTGTTTCTTTACTGTTTTGAGTCAGTCTAGTTTTATGCATTGTTTTTGCTTTCTTTAGCATGTTTTTGTTTGTGTGTTTTCAGTTTTGTGTTTTATTTTTTGCTTGTTTGATAAAAATAAAAAAAAAAAAATTGAAAAATGAAAAATACAAAAACAGTGTGTGTTTGTGTGCATTAATTCATGCGAACTTTTGGAATGGCCATTGAAACAGAGTTTTCTAAACTTTGTATCATCTATAGCTTAGATGAGCACTCTTTTGCACAACTAAGCGAGTGAGCTTTGTAGCTCTTTGTTTGTGATGAGTAAGGTTAAGTAATCTCTTCTTCTTAACACTCGTATCACTCTTTTTGACGGGTTGAACTAGAAAATCCTAAGAGAAAGGCATAAATAACCATCTCACCACTGTTACTCGCCAATCATAATATGACATCCGTATGCTTCGGCATAGCAAAAGTGCAATGTCATAAGACACCTGTATGCTTCGGCATAGCAAAAGTGCAGTGTCAAAAGCTTAACATCATTGGGTATTTCTTTTCTTTCTCTTGTATGCCCATGCATGATATGCTTGTTAAAAGAAAATATGCAAAGAAATAAAAAGCAAAAAGATTAAAAAAAAAAATGCTTTAAAATATGGTTGCAAGCGTGTTTTCTAGGAGATGTGGGAGTTATAGGATGTACCTCAAAGGTGATAGTCCCCATCAAACAGTTATGATTGTGTGTGAGTTAAAGTGATTTTCTCATATCTCAAATCGTCATGACATTGAGACACTTATGCAATCTTGCGATGTTTTCACACACAACACGCAATACTCTTTGCAATTCTTGATACATGTGCAGGTACAATGTGATTTGGCCATCACAAGGTTTACATGCGTTAATGTATGATAACTAAACTGTCATAACTTGTTTTTGAAACATAAAATTGGTTAGACTTGTTTAGTGTGTGTGTGCGTGTTTTGAGATACATGTGCATCATATTTCTTGTTGAGAGATGATTTTGAGAGCTTAATGTGTTGATTGTATCTTTGGTTGAGCTGTATGCATGATTGCATTCATGTCTGTGTTTTTCTTCTTTTGAAAAACTGCTTTGAAAGGCATCTCGACACCTCCTCGATACCTCTCGATACATAGCTATCTGTCAAGATCCTCAGACTCTTTCTTATCGCAGTCTCGACAGATACCTCGATAGCAGCTGGATCGATCGAGAAACTTTCTGTTTGCTCGATAGCTCCTCGATAGCTGCTGGATCGATCGAGGTTCCCACTTGCTTGTTTCTTCTCCCTCGATAGCTGACCTCGATAGCTGCATCTGTCCACGTGCTTTTCTCGATAGCTCCCCTCGACAGCTACCTCAACAGCTCTCGACACCTTCAGCTGTCGAGAATTACTGATGCTCTATAAAAGGGTCCTTCGCGATTTTTCAGGACATTCTCTCGATCTCTCTCGCTCGAAAACTCTCTGATCTCTCTCAAAAACTTTTCCCTCTCCCTCCAAACCTCTCTCAAGGCTTTCTCAAGTGATTCTTCGTGTTCTTCATCATTTGGTAAGCATTTTATCCCTCATTTTCATGCATTGCATTGTTTTAAAACCCTAGGTTTGTGTTTTTGAAAAATTTTTGGGAGTTTTCAAAATTGTTGGGGTTTTCATGAAATTTTTGGGTTGGTTTTCTAGTTTTAATCTTCAAAACCACATGCATTGCATCACATTAGCATTCTAATTGTGTTTTCATGCAATTAGATGTGTGCAAATCTATTGTGTGCTGTTAGGTTTGGATTGGGCTGAGCCCATGATGTTTTTGAGTTGCATGTCACATGCTCATGCATTTTCATGCATACGTTCTTTTCATTTCAATATTTCATTCTGCCAATATTGATTTGTTTGGGACTTTTCTGTTTGTCTCTTCTTTCCCCCTCTTCTATGTTTGCGTTAGTAGCGTCTATGGCTCCTAAACGTAAGTCCATTCCGTCCCAGAACCCTCTGCGTTCTAAGGGACAGTCTTCTTCTGACTCTACCCCTATCTCTGTCCGGTTCCGTGATGAGAAAGCCCATAAGGACTTCTCGGAGAACTTTTCTAAACGCGGTGTTCATTCGGAACGCCACGTCGTCCTGGCAGACTTTGCCGACACTGACCTACCCGATGTCATTCACACTCGGGGTTGGGAGTCACTGTGTGACGTCCCGGTCACATCTCCTCTCGTGTTGATTCAGGAGTTTTACTCCAACATCCACGGGATAGATTCTTCAGTACCTTCTTTCTATTCTTGCGTTAGAGGTACGCGCTTCAGTGTCAACCCAGAGCTAGTCTCTGAGGTTCTCCATGTACCTAGGGTGGATCATCCCGATTACCCTAGCTGTGAGCGTCTCTGGACTGTGTCCAAAGACGAGATGATCTCGGCGTTCTGTGAACGTCCTACCTCTTGGGGAGATCACATGTACACACCATGTAGACCTTTTGCTAAAGGTCCTAGATTCCTTAACATGGTGATGACTTTTGTTTTGCACCTACTCTCTCACTACAACTCGATCACAGAGCCTCGTGCTCGGTTCTTGTTGTCCCTCCTTGAGGATCTCTCTATAGACTTTCCTTCTCACTTCATCTTTTCTATCATAGATGTCTATAGAGATACGGCCACTCGTGATAAGCTCATCTTCCCTTCCGCTATCACGAGGATCATGAGTCGTTTTTCCATTCCCTTCCCCTCGTCCGATCACTACCATGTCATGTCTGCCATAGACGCCGCTACCGTAAAACGTAGCGAGGCACAGTTCCGATCGCGACAGCCAGATGCTGCCACTCCTTCCACTCGTCCGACCACCTCCAGATCAGCTCGTGCGTCTGCCTCTTCCTCCTCTAGCGACGTCACGTTAGGAGACATCATGGCGCAGCTACAGCGCATGGATGCTCGCCTCGATACTCTCTCCACAGAGTTGTATCAGGTGAATGTCCGTGTTGGTCGCATCGCCAGGCGACAGGCGACCATGGGCGGCTTTGCCTCAGAGGTTTCTCCTCCGCCACCTCATGTGTCGACTGAGACCGAGGGTGATAATGATGGCGATGATGATGATGCTTCCGACGATGATGATGATGGAGATGCTAGCTCATCGGATGAGATGTCTACTTGACACTCTACCCTTTGTCACTCGTGACAAAAAGGGGGAGTAGTTTTGTATGAGAGTAGTCATACTTAGGGGGAGTGTTAGCATAGGACATTTTTGTTAGGGGGAGTGTGGATTGAGGGATGTAGTGAGGTGATCTATGTATTTTTTTCTTTTCTTATCTTTTAGAGATACATTGATCATGTACTTACATACATTGTACTTATTCTCTTTCTCTATATGATGATGTATGTTTTCTTTTTCACCTACCTCTACATGTGTCGTTTCTTTTCTGTCTTTATACACATGTTTCTTTACTTGTATGCAATCTATTATTTCTGTTTTACACAAAGATGCCTTGATGTGTTTTGTTTACAAGTGTTTCAGAAATACAGGTTGTCAAAGTCTTCTTGCCATAAACTCTCTTCTTGCAAAGTTTTTCAAGAGTTTGTGTTAGGATAGATTTTATTGTATGTAACAAGTGAATATGAGTTGAGTGATTTATGACTTCTCTCATATCTTCATTTGTGTGTTGTGGTTTTGTCACGGATTGCCAAAGGGGGAGATTGTTAGGACATATGTAGTTGTTCAAGCTTGTGAACATATGTCGCTATTTTATGTAATTGGCTTATCCTTAGACAAAACGCACTTTACTTGTAATTGGGTAGATCTAGGATGTGTTAAACACTTCAAGAAACAGTGGTTCAAGATTAAGTGTTGAAGCCGTCAAAGTCTGTCCAAGATACAAGCAAGGAAGTGCAAGATTTTAAAGCTCGATAGATACCTCGACAGATACATCTATCGAGATTTAAAGAAGCTGTTTAGCCCGAGCCTCGACAGCTGTCTCGACACCTCTCAACACCTCTATCTGTCGAGAATTAAAGAAAACAGATTTCCAGGTCTGTTTCAAGTCCAATCGTGTGTGTGTCTTTGGGACTTCTTTTCTCCTAACCCTAGACATATAAAAGGATTATTTTAAGGGCCGTCAAAGTGAGCAACAAGCAGAAATCACAAGATACAAGTTGCTTCTTCTCTTTCATGCAAATTGTGATCTGTGAGACAAAGTTCGTGCCCTAGTTCATCTCTGATGATTTGAAGAACTTTGCAGCCAACATTCTTTCTTCCTCAAGTTGGTGAGTGAGTCACGTACTGGGATTCGTGCAAAGGAGTAAGCCGCGTACTGGGATCCGCGCATCACATTGGTTAGTCACGTACTGGGAGCCGTGCATTAAACTGGAGAAATTGTCACTACAGAACAAGTCCAATTGGGTATTGGGGTAAGAGTTCAACTGTAGGTTGGTGAGGTTCTGGGATTCCTTACTTGTAACTGCTTGTTGTGATAATAGTGGAGTTTCGGGAGTGGTGACCTTAAATCACCCGGTGGGGTTTTTGCCTTAGGGTTTTCCCCATTCGTGAACAAATCACCGTGTTATTTATTTTCCGCTGCATTACTTAGTTTGGTGATTTGTTTGTGCTGCCACGTAAATTTGCATGTTAATTTGATTAATTAATAACTGGGCTAATTTAATTGATCTAAATTATCACAAGGGGTCAACGCGTTTGTGGCCTGTCAAGGAGTATGCATAGGTTGGGTCCACTTTGGATTTTGTTTTTTTAAATTTTTTATTACTAAATTGACCTCATAGGTTTTGAGAATAGTTAAATCAAATCAAATTGATTACATCTGGTAGAAGAGTGAAAGGATTGAAAAGATTTTAGTTTTCCACCATTTGTATTTGGTATAGAAGATGAAAAAAAAAAATGATAGAAAATAAATATAAATTTTCTTTGTTTGGTTGAAAAGAAAAATGAAAATAAAGAAAAAAGCAATTTGTCTAAATCCACTATTATGTTCCCATTACATAAGAAATAAATTTTCATTAATTGAATTTTTTTCCAATGTTTTATAAAAAGATAATGTTATTACTTGAATTAAAGATGACATCTTACAAAAGTAAACACGTCAAGTTAATTATGTTAATTAATTTTTATTTACCCATCCTTTTACATATAAGGAAAAAAGTTGATTGGTTGAATGAGTTAAACTAACACATTATAAAAGTGAACACAACACAATTATTATGTTAGTTATTGAAAGAATGTTGGGAAAATAAAGTAATAGTAGATAATTAAAAAAAAAAATGTTAGTTTAAATCCTTCACACATTTACCTCCTATTTTCTCCTCTAATTTGGGAGGATAAATTTTGATGGACCAATTGGAAACACCAGAATCCACCATTTTCCTTCCCTCCAAATTTCACCCAATCAAATACTCATTTCATGATTTTCATCCCCCTTTTGCTTCAATAGATTCCATCCTCTTCCTTTTCCATTCAACCAAATAGAATCGACCTAATTAACCCAACTTGTTACTTGTCTGTTTGATTAGATTTGGGTCGTTGAGTTAGGTCTATACTAGTAATCCCATTTGGGCCCTTTACTTTTGTGGCAGATTAAATCATATTAAATACAGAATTTATTCTTGTAAGCCTTTTTTTGATAACCATATTCTTGTAAGCCTTCAAATAGAACACTAATATAAAATTTATTTAAAATTTACATTTAATTTGGCTAGTTTGTGGAGAGAGAAGAGAACCTGTAATGTAACTTTTTTTTTTTTGACCAGTGTAATTTGAACACAAACCTTTACATATAGAAATTAACAAACGATTAGATTGATTGGTTGGGAAAAAAAAATCTTCTTGTTTTCGGTAAAGGGAAAAAAAAAAAAAAACGTTTTTGGAAAAGATGTCTTTTGAAGGACATAAGATGATTAGATTGATGTATTGGGAAAGAAAAAATCTTTTTGTTTTCGACATAGGGAAAAAAACGTTTTAGAAGTCGTGTCCTTTTACGATGGTTAGGGTGATGTGTTGGAAAAAAAAAAAAAAAAAAAAAACCCTTTTAGAAAAGGATTTAGCTTACCTTCCGATAGTTTTTAAATTTTAAATTGAAGGTGTCATTTTGTTTTAAATACATAATAACAAATGACAGCGGGTTTTAATTTTTATATTTTATTTAGTTAATGAATGATGTAATTTTCTCATTAAAATAAAAGGAATTTCTTGATAAAAAGGTACGGGAAATAAACAAAATCTTTTAAAAAAGATACAACTAGAAGACATTTAATTAGGACACAGGTTGAGAATTGAGAAAATAATTAATAAGGGGTGAGGGCAACGTTATCATTTTTTTAAATAAGAAAAGTACATTCATTTTTTTTATAGAGAATTTTTTTGTTGAAATGCCAGTACGTACATTCATTCATTATAGGCGAAAAACCCATTTTCGTTCCTATATTTTTACGCAATTTCCACTTTGGTTCCGAACTTTTTTTTTTCCACTGATTTTAGTCTCTATTTTGGAAAACGCGTCTCGTTTTAATCTCTGATAGTCTCTGGTGTACATTAGAGACGAAAATTGTACAGTTGGCAATCGGAAAAAATTAAAAATATTAAAATAATACCCATTGTGTCCACGTGACTTTCCACATTAGCCTCTAAATTAAAAAAAAAAAATTAATTTATTAATTTTAACTAAATAAAAAAATTAAAAACATAAATAAAAACCAAAAAATTAAATTCAAGAACAACAACAAGAATAACAAATTTAAAACTCAAAAAATTAAATTCAAACCCATATTCAAACCCATATTTCAAACCCCCACTCCACCAAAACACTTTGGAATCCACCATACCCACGGCTATATCACACCCAATCAAAACAATCACAGCCAAACCCACACCTAAACCTAGAAATTTGAATCTAAAACCTCCACAAACACATAAACAAGCACATAATTAGTAATATTGAATTTTCCAAAGCTTTCTCGGGAACCAAACGGAGAAGAGAAAGTTAGGGTTTAGCACACCCACAATATCAAAACACTTATCATCACAACCGCAGACAAACCCTCTTCTCTGTTTCTCAAAAAGAAAAAGAAAAATCTCTTCTCTGAGTTCTCTATCTCAAAATTCTCTTTTACTCTATAACCGAACCACAACGAAAAAGTTTGGATTCCCACCGCAAGTTTGACGCCATTAGCACTGTCATGGATCTTGTCCCTTTCTCTCATATCAGAACCCACGGTGGTGGTGCTTTGATTTGGATCTCACCTTCAACATACTTTGATCAACGAGCAGCTAATCGTGATCTACACGATTGACAAGGTTTTGTTGCCAAAGGAGCTGTTTAAGGCTCAGGCCGAAACTTCGACGCCGACTCCGACTCCGACTCCCAAAGAGGCAGTGGATTCTCCCAAGGCGAACACGAAGAAGGTGTCTTCGCTGTCAAATGAAGCGAACACTCCTCTGGCTGACGATGCGACAAATCAAAACGCAGCCATTAGATTCGACAGTGCAAGTTTTGGATTGTTGATTGTCTGTGTGTGGTGTTTTTTTTTTGTGCTTTTTCTGTAGCATTTTTAGGGGACCTTCAATGAGTTTTTGGTACCTTTTTTTTTTATTTTTTTATTTTTATGGATTATTGTGCTGATTTTTCTGGTATTTTGGGATTATTTGTAAAGGGTATTCATGGAGGTTTTCTGAGAGTGAAGACAGAGAGACAAAAGAGAGAGAAAGAGAGAATCAATAACGTGCTTGTTTATGTGTTTGTGGAGGTTTTAGATTCAAATTTCTGGGTTCGGGTGTGGTTTTGGCTGTGGTTGTTTTGATTGGGTGTGATGTAGCCATGAGTATGGTGGATTTCGGAGTGTTTTGGTGGTGTGGGGGTTTGAAATATGGGTTTGAGTATAATTTTTTGGGTTTTAAATTTGTTGTTCTGGAATTTAATTTTTTGGTTTTTATTTTTGTTTTTAATTTTTTTATTTAGTTAAAATTAATAAATTAATTTTTTTTTTAATTTAGAGGCTGACGTGGAAAGCCACGTGGACATTATTTTAATATTTCTAATTTTTTCCGTTTGCCAGCTGTACAATTTCCGTCTCTAATGTAACGTCAGAAACTAAAACGAGACACGTTTTTCAGAATAGGGACTAAAATCGGTGGGAAAAAAGATTAGGGCCCAAATTGAAAATCACATAAAAATGTATGAACTAAAATGAGTTTTTTGCCTTCATTATATTACTATGCAAAAATTTTTCCCTTACAACAAGTAGCGTGGCAGAAAGATTTGAAAAAACATACAAGATACCTAACTCGTTATGAACTTTGCATCTATTAAAAAAGTAAACGAAGTTTGAAATTTAAATAGAAACCCACGTACTTTTACGTCATGTATACTACTATTTAAAGCATCAATATTGATGGAGTCATAAATTTAACTATTTGGCACTATAAAAAACTATTTTAATTATTTTACCATCTCACTTTACAAAACACTCACATTCTAAAAAAAACTTTACAAAACATTGAACATAAGTGATTATATTTTAACTTTTAGCACAATAAAATAATATAAACAACACAATAAAATAATATATCCATCACAATAAACAACAATCACAACCACCGTAACCACAACTGCCACCACCACATAATAGCGAATAATCGCAAATAGAAAATTCGTAGGACATCTTCCAATCTAACCATGTACTGTAAGAGCACCCATAGCAGATGTGGGACATGTGCCAAATGGTAAATATTTGGCACATATCCCACACCAAACACCATTTAACCCAATTTATCAGATGTTGCATATGTCATATTTTTTGCAACATGCTACAGTAAAGTCACAAATTTACAGCGGTACGGATATATGTGGCATATGGATTTATTCATTTTTTATTCTCCCTTTTCTCCCATCTCTCTTTCATCTTCTTCTTCGGCGATTCAATCTTCACCGCCTCCATCTCCACTCTCCCATACTCTTTCTTCTTCCTTCTTCCCTTTTGCTCTATTCTCTTTCGATTTTTTTTCCCCTTTTGTTTGCTCTCTCCTCTCTGTTCTATCTCAGAGATCGGCGTGGGTCTGGTTGTGATCGGCGTGGGTCTGGGTTGTGGGTCTGGGTTGTGACTTCGGATTGTGATCGGCGTGCGTCTGGGTTATGGGTCTGGTTGTGATTGGCGTGGGTCTGGGTTGTGGGTCTGGTTGTGATTGGCGTGGGTCTGGGTTGTGGGTCTGGGTTGTGACTTCGGATTGTGATCGTGTTAGGAACCTGGTAGTGGATTGTATAGCATTGGGAGGGTGGGTTGTAATTGGTTAGTTAGTTGTTGGTGATTGGTTAGTTAGTTAGTTTGTTGGCAGTTGCCGTGTATAAAGAGGGGAAACGTTATGGGAAAGGACATGAATGGAATTACTTGAATCTTTAGTACAATTCTGTCTCTCTCTCTCTAATCTCTCTGTGGAGGTAGTTACCCTCGAAGTAACTCTCAATTTCCCAAATTCTGCTTTCCCTTTCCTTTCTCTATTTCGTACTCGTTCCTTCTCTTTTCTGATTTGCCCAGCACCTAACAATTGGTATCAGAGCCTACTTTCCTGTAACCATGACCGAGACCCGATCTTCTTCCTACATCAATGAATCCTTATCTCTCCTTAAAACTACCACTGATCACCATGCCCATTCGTTACAAGAGATTAATCAACAACTTGATGCGCATACTCTACAATTGAACGCCGCTACCCAGCAATTGAACATCAATACTCAGAAATTGGACGCCATCAACTTAGCTTTGCAAAAACTCAATGAGGCAGAAGAACAGAGGCAACAAGTTGCATCCTTGAAGTCTTCATCGCAGGCTCAGAGCTCTCCAGGTTCACATGCTATGTCCTTGCCCCTGTCCAATTTGTCAAGAAGTGTGAAACTTGAATTTCCGAGATTCAAAGGAGAGGATCCTGCTTCGTGGCTGTACAAAACCAATCAGTATTTTAATTTCTATCAAACACCTTTGTGTGAGAGATTGCTAATGGCATCTTTTCATATGGATGGGGATGCCCTGACTTGGTTTCAAGATAGTGACGAGAATGGGCTGTTTACGACTTGGGAAGGGTTTGTTGAAGCTTTATTGACACGATTTGGGAGCACTGCCTACGAAGACCCTATGGAATCCCTCACAAGATTGAAGCAAACAAGTAGTGTGGTGGTTTACAAAGGACAATTCGAGGCTTTGTCTAATAGGATCAGAGGTCTGTCGGATAGCCACAAGCTAAGTTGTTTCTTGAGTGGACTTAGAGATGAAGTGCGCTTACCTGTGAAAATGCTCAAACCCAAGAATCTCAATGAAGCCTTTGGTTTGGCCAAGATCCAAGAAGAATATTGGAACAGTAGCCGTAGAAACCAGAGGTCGACAATTGTTGATTACACCAAGCCTTCCATCTTGGGTCCAAAACCTGAAGCAAAGCTTGATTCCAAGTACAAGCTTCCTTTACAAAGATTGTCTCCGGCTCAGATGGAGGAACGAAGGAGGAAGGGGCTGTGCTTCAACTGTGATGAGAAATTCCATCCTGGACATCACTGTAAGTCAGCCAAACTTTTCTTGCTAGAAGGTTTGTGTCCTTTTCAAGAATCCAATTCTAGTGTTCAACTAGTAGAATGTGATGAGTCTGAGGTTTCTTTATTACCAGTGAATGACCATAATTCTGTAGAAAATAAAATTGATATTGAAAAGGATGTTGCTGAGATTACATTATATGCTTTGTGGGGTAGTCCTTCACCTGGAACCATGAGAGTTAAAGGGAAAATTAATGGTCATTGGGTTACAATTTTAGTGGATACAGGCAGCACACACAACTTCTTGGATACTGCTATTTTGCCTATTTTGAAACTCTCATTAGACTCTACCTTAACATTTGAGGTGAAAGTTGCCAATGGAGCTATCATAAGGACTCATGGTGTTTGTGATAATGTCAGAGTTTTGGTGCAAGGCCATGCTTTTGCAGTAGATCTTAATGTTTTACCTTTAGGGGATTGTGAATTGGTTTTAGGCACTCAGTGGCTTAGAACTCTTGGCATGATACAATGGGACTTTGGGGCTATGTTCATGAGATTTCAACACAAGGATACCACAGTGACTTTGGAGGGTTTACACCCTACTGATCACTCTCTACAGGAGGGTATTCAATTCTTTAAGCAACCTGTGAGGAAAGGCATCTTGTTGCAAATTGTGTCACTGGGGTCTGCTACTTCATCTAACCATGCTTGTGATCCAGCTATTGAACAGCTTTTATCTCAGTTTGCTTCAGTCTTTGCTACTCCAACTGGGCTGCCTCCTAGTAGGGGACATGAGCATCAGATTTTATTAAAGGATGGGACTAGTTCCATTTGTCAAAGACCCTATAGATATCCTCATTTTCATAAGGCTGAGATTGAAAAGATTGTTGCTGAATTGCTAGAGGTGGGGTCAATCAGACCAAGTCAGAGTCCATTTTCTTCTCCAGTTCTGTTGGTGAGAAAGGCAGATGGCTCTTGGCGAATGTGTGTGGATTATAGGGCTTTGAATCAAGCTACTGTCAAGGACAAATTCCCTATTCCGGTGGTGGATGAACTACTTGATGAGCTGGCTGGTTCCATTCTATTTTCCAAATTGGATTTAAGGTCTGGCTATCACCAAATTAGAATGAGGGAGGAAGATATTCCTAAAACTGCTTTTAGGACTCATGATGGGTATTATGAGTTCTTGGTTATGCCATTTGGTTTGACCAATGCTCCATCAACCTTTCAATCTTTAATGAATGATGTTTTTAGGCCTTATTTGAGAAAATTTGTGTTGGTTTTTTTTGATGATATTCTGATTTTTAGTCCATCTTTGGAATTACACCTACAACATCTTAGAGTTGTCTTGGAGTTACTGTTGAAGCATCAGCTGTTTGCTAAACGAAGTAAGTGTGTTTTTGGATGTCCAGAGGTGGAGTATCTTGGTCACATTATTTCTAGTAAGGGTGTGAGTACTGATCCTAAAAAAACTGCTGCTATGGTATCTTGGCCTATCCCTACTTCTGTTAAGGCTTTGAAGGGTTTTTTGGGATTAACAGGCTATTATAGGAAGTTCATAAGGCACTATGGGCAGATTGCTGCCCCTCTCACTGCCCTGCTGAGGAAGAATTCTTTTGTGTGGACACATCAGGCTGAAGCTGCCTTCCAACAGCTTAAGCTTGCAGTGAGTCAGCCACCAGTTTTGGCCCTACCTGACTTCACTCTCCCTTTTACTATAGAGTGTGATGCATCTGGGTTGAGTTTAGGAGCTGTCTTAATGCAAAATCAGAGGCCTATTGCCTTCCATAGCCAAATGCTTAAAGGGAAGGCCTTACAATTGTCTACTTATGAAAAGGAGTTACTTGCCTTGGTCACTGCTGTCCACAAGTGGAGACCTTATCTTTTAGGAAGACCTTTCATTATTAAAACTGATCAACAAAGTCTGAAGTACATCCTAGAGCAAAGGATTGCTACACCTGCTCAACAAAAGTGGTTGACAAAGCTGTTGGGTTATTTGTTTGTGGTAGAATACAAGAAAGGAAGTGAGAACAAAGTGGCTGATGCCTTATCCAGGAGATCTGATGCGGCTGGTGTGGTTGTGGATCATTCCATCAGTGCTGAGGAAACCTCTTCTTCCTTGTGTTTAATCTCATTTCCTTGTCTTTCATGGATTGACGAGCTTAAGGCAAGTTATCAGTCTGATCCCACTATGCAGTCCTTGCTTCATAAGTTGAATGAAGGTTCTAATCCGCCCAAGTTCTTTTCTCTGCATAATGGGCTGATCCTGTTTAAGGGCCGGGTGTTTTTGAGTCCTTCTTGTGCATTGAAACTTAAGGTTCTCCAGTTAGTTCATGACAGCCCCTTGGGTGGTCATTCAGGTTTTTTGAAGTCTTACCATAGGCTGAAGAAGGATTTTTATTGGGTTGGTATGAGGGCTGATTTGAAGAATCACATCCGGGAGTGTGGTGTGTGTCAGCAGATGAAGCATGAGACTTGCAATCCTGCTGGTTTGTTACAGCCCTTGCCCATCCCTGATAAACCTTGGACTGCAGTGAGTATGGATTTTGTGGTGGGATTACCTAGGTCTCAAAGATTGGATGTGGTCATGGTGGTGGTTAATCGGTTAACCAAGTATGTGCATTTTATAGGCTTGTCTCATCCTTATTCAGCTGCTAAGGTAGCTACTTTATTTGCTCACCATGTCCTAAAGTTGCATGGCATGCCCACCTCAATTGTATCTAATAGAGACCCTGTGTTCACTTCCAAGTTTTGGGCTGAGCTGTTTAGATTTCAAGGGGTTCAGCTTGCTATGTCTTCTGCCTACCATCCTCAATCTGATGGGCAGACTGAGGTGGTTAATAAAAGTTTGGAGCATTATTTGAGGTCATTCTCTGCTGACCGGCCTACTGAATGGGCTGAATGGTTGTTTTTAGCTGAGTTTTGGTTCAACACAAATTATCATACCTCTACTAAGTTGACCCCTTATGAGGCTTTGTATGGTTTTAGTCCACCTAAACTTACTGATTATGTTCCTGGAACTACTCAGGTTGCAGCCGTGGATTCTAGTTTACAGTCTAGACAACAGATATTAGCTTTGTTGAAACAAAATTTGGTAGAGGCTCAAGCTAGGATGAAGCAGCAGAGTGATCTCCATAGGATTGAGAGAGTTTTCCAAGTGGGAGATTGGGTTTATCTACGATTACAAGCAGCATTCGATTGCTGCTAGAGGATTTAACAAGTTGTCACCCAGATTTTTTGGCCCATATAAAATTTTAGAGAGGATTGGAGAGGTGGCTTATAGATTGGACCTTCCTTTAAGTTCAGCTATACACCCTGTGTTCCATGTATCATGCTTGAAGGCCAAATTGGGTAGTCACAATGTCTCTGTTTCTGTGCTGCCTTCAGTTAGCTCTCAAGGCATTTTAACTCCTGAGCCTGCAGCTGTGCTTCAGACTAGATCTCTTCAGCTTCGAAGGAGGACAGTTACTCAGTTGCTGATCCAATGGCAAGGGGGTTCAGTTGAAGATGCTACTTGGGAGGATCTCTTTTCTCTACAGCAACAGTATCCTCATCTTGTGGGCAAGCTGTTCTAATGGGGGAAGGTATGTTAGGAACCTGGTAGTGGATTGTATAGCATTGGGAGGGTGGGTTGTAATTGGTTAGTTAGTTGTTGGTGATTGGTTTTTAGTTAGTTTGTTGGCAGTTGCCGTGTATAAAGAGGGGAAATGTTATGGGAAAGGACATGAATGGAATTACTTGAATCTTTAGTACAATTCTGTCTCTCTCTCTCTAATCTCTCTGTGGAGGTAGTTACCCTCGAAGTAACTCTCAATTTCCCAAATTCTGCTTTCCCTTTCCTTTCTCTGTTTCGTACTCGTTCCTTCTCTTTTTTGATTTGCCCAGCACCTAACAATATGTTAGGAACCTGGTAGTGGATTGTATAGCATTGGGAGGGTGGGTTGTAATTGGTTAGTTAGTTGTTGGTGATTGGTTAGTTAGTTAGTTTGTTGGCAGTTGCCGTGTATAAAGAGGGGAAATGTTATGGGAAAGGACATGAATGGAATTACTTGAATCTTTAGTACAATTTCTGTCTCTCTCTCTCTAATCTCTCTGTGGAGGTAGTTACCCTCGAAGTAACTCTCAATTTCCCAAATTCTGCTTTCCCTTTCCTTTCTCTGTTTCGTACTCGTTCCTTCTCTTTTCTGATTTGCCCAGCACCTAACAGATCGGAAGGTTCGCCGTTCTTGAGTCGCCGATTCACCGATTCGCCGTTCTATCTTGAGTCGCCGATTCGCCGTTCTATCTCTGAAGGTTTGCCGTTCGTTGTTCGTTGATTCGCTGTTCGTTGTTTGTTGGTTCGCCGTTAGAGTCGCCGTTCGTTGTTCTTAGGTTCGCCGTTTTGAAGGCTCTCTCCTCTCTGTTGTAGGAACAAATATTACTGTTATGAACAAAATAATAAAGAAAGAATAAAATAAGAATTAAAAAGAATAAAAAAATAATATTTAAATGAAGTAGTAAAAATATAGCACATCTGATAAATGGGATATTGTAAAATGACGTGGTAAAATAATAAAGTAAGCTTTTGATGTGGTAAAATGACATAATTTTTGCAATGGCTGCTACAGATGCTCTAATAAATTAGAAACAACAAAATATAAAATTCCTTGTAGAAAGAAAATTCCCAAACTAACATTTGCACCAATGCATTAATTAGAAACAAGAAAAACATACACTTCCTTGCAGACAGAAAATTCCCAGAACATTTCCCAAACTAACCATGTACTGTAATAAGTTAGAAACAAAAAAAATTTAAACTTCCTTACACAGAAAATTCCCAAATTAACATTTACATCAATACATTATAAACAAAAAACTTAAACTTCCCAGCAAACAGAAAATTCCCAGGACATTTTCCAACATGACATTTATTGTAATAAATTAAAATCAACAAACAGAAAATCAGTGAGAAGCAAAAACAAAAAATTTATCATTTCAATTGCCTACGAATTTATCATTAGAATAAAAAAAATATAAATTCCCTGCAAACAAAAAATTCCCAACTGACGTGGAAAATTTATCATTCCAATTCTAGCAGACTAGAAACAATAACTCCAAATTAAAAACCCTAAGCATTACATGACGAAGAAGACAGAGATTACTCACCCGTAATTGGTGGCACCCAAATAGAGAAGAGAGGGCAAGATGGGTCGGAGAGGGTGAGATGGGTCGGAGATGGGTTGGTGTAGGTTGGCTTGGGACATGGGGCTTAGGTTGGCGGCAAGTGAAGGAAGAAATATGGGTCGGCGTTTGGGCAGGGGAGCTGGGTCGGTGAGGAGTGGAGGAAGAAAGAAAAAAAAAATGAAATGGAGAAGAGTACCATGCATGCTAGTGGAGGACGAGGTGGTCGAAGCTGGACAGTCGGATGGGTTTGTTAGCAGCTGGGTAGGCGAGGTTGAGGAAAAGAGAAATCTGAGGAAGAGAGAAATCTTATCAATGGGAAGAAGAGAGACTGAGCTTGCAACGGGAAGAAGAGAGAAAAGGAAAAGATATGATTTAAATAATCTTATCAGTGTGAACGCACAAATAAAATACTATTTTTTTTTACCTTTGAGTTATTGGGTACAATTATTTTTGTCTCTGCACTATAGTTAAGAAGCTAAAATATATACATTTAACTCTACCAATATACTCCCTTTTTTGTAGTTAGTGGTGCTAAATATAGCAATTTAATTTTTTAGTACCACCAATACTAACGCTTTTAAGGGGCTCCTCCTATTTGGGATCTTCAATTTAGATGACTAAAATGCCTTCAAATTTATCCGTTTCTAAGACTTAAACCATAGGTAACCCACCTTATTTATCCAAAAGCTAGAATAACCCACCTTACTAGATGTCACTCAGATCATTGCCTAGTGCTTCTTGAGACAAAGCCTCAAAGTAGTGCTCGTCTTGACTACCCCTTCAAATTTCAAAGATACTGGTTGTCGGATTTGTCCTTTCCTATGGTGGTCTCTTAGGCTTGGGATCAGTTTTCACTACTCCATGAAGCCATATCTAATTTTGCCACTAAGGCCACCATTTGGAATAGGAATCAGTCTGGCAATATTTTCACTAAGAAGAACTGGGTTAAAGCTCAGCTGAATGGACTTTAAAGGGTTATTGCTATTAGGCCTTCAAGCTATCTACTGGAGCTTGAAAATAATCTGATCCAAAAGTTGGATGCGATCCTAGACCAAGAACATGAATTACGGGCTCTGAAGTCTTGGGTGATCTGGATGGTGCAAGGGGATCGTGATATGGCTTCCTATCATGTCTCTACTTTAGCAAGAAGAAATCGAAATCAAATTACTGCTATTAAAAATAGTGTGGGAGAGTGGCTCAACAATGAGGAGGAGGTGATGGATTTCATTCGAAGGGGTTTCTGTGACATATATTCTACATCCCACACCTCATCTAGAAGGGAGATAGATTTATTTTTAAGGTGGCAGACCAGCCTTACCAATGAGGAGAGGGATAGCTTAAGCTCTAGAGTGACCGATAAAGAGATCAAGGCATGTCTATGGTCGATGAAAGCTAATAAAGCCACTGTCCTAGATGGGCTTCACGCAAGTTTTTTTCAATTATTTTGGCCAACAGTGGGGGAGTCGATGATTTGAGGAGTAAACACATCTTCACCTCAAGAGGAATGCAGGAGTACTTATACCAAACTCACATAGTGCTCATTCCAAAAATTATAGGACCGGAAACTCTTGGAAACTATAGGCCAATTAGTCTCTATAATACAGTGTATAAAGTAGTTACAAAGATTATTATGGCCTGCTTAAGGCCTTACCTAGAGAAGCTTATCTCCTCGCTCCAATCGGCCTTTGTCCTTGGTAGGAAAGGTATAGATAACGCAATTATTGTTCAAGAATTAATCCACTCAATCAGTAGAAAGAAGGGCATTGTGGGATACATTGCAATAAAAATAGATCTTGAAAAAGCTTATGATAAGCTGGAATGAAGTTTTATACTTAAAAGGCTTATGGAGATAAATTTGCCTCAAGAGTTAATTGATCTTATCATGAGTTGTGTGTGCTCGGTGTCATCATTGGTTCTTTTTAATGGTGGGTGCCTCGAGCCTTTCTATCCGTCGAGAGGCATTAGATAGGGGGACCCCTTGTCTCTGTTCCTTTTCATTCTTCGTATGGAGTATCTTGACCAACTCATAGAGGAAAAATGGAGCTAGAAGCTTTGGACTCCTATTAAAACTTCCTAAGGAGGGTTGCCTTTTTCCTATCTCATGTTTGCAAATGATGTTGTGCTTTTTGCTAAGGCTGACCATGTCAACTGCTTAACTATAAGGGATGTTCTCGATGAATTTTGCAGCAGATCTAGACAAACTATTAGTGAAGCCAAATCTCGGGTTTTCATCTCTCCAAATGTGGATAGAGACCTAAGGGAATCACTTTGTGACATCCTGGGGTTTGCCTCTATCCCAAACATAGGCAAATATCTAGGGATCCCCATAAAACACCCAGGTTCATCGTTGGATGTTAACTTGATTTTGGATAGGGTCAAGCAAAAACTCGCGAGATGGAAAGCAAATCTTTTATCACTAGCTGGCTAGACTGTTCTCATCCATGCCTCATCTTCAACGATTCCATCCTATGTCATGCAGTGTGCTCTTCTTCCTACTAAAATCTTAGAGGGTTTTGATTGGGTAAACTGTAACTTCCTATGGGGTTCATCTAAAATTGCTAGGAGAATTCATTGGGTGGGGTGGATCAAGGTGACAAAACCGAAAAAGAAAGGTGGTCTTGGACTGCAAAGTACTAAAGGAAGAAACATAGCATTGCTAACAAAATTGAACTAGTGGTTTCATTTCAAAAATGAAAGCCTATGGGCTCGAGTGCTTAAAGTGAAATATTGGTCTAATCGTAGAATTAATTTCGGGAATCCAAACTGCCTTTCTTGCTCTCAAACTTGGAAAGGCATGAAAAGAGGTGCCAATTTGTTTCGAAAAGGGTCAAGATGAGTGATTGGATGAGATAGTAACCTGAGTTTTTGGCATGATAATTGGACTCACAAGGGGTCCCTAAGACAATTAATTCAAGGTCCTCTACCCATGGGGGTGTCGGATTGAAAAGTCAAGGACATAGCTGGGATGGAATTGGGAGCTGGTTCCCTTTGACATCCCTCAGGAAATAAAGTTGGAAATCCAAGCCATTCCTTATGCGCTAGCCTTTAGTAGTACGGATAGGATAATGTGGAGGGATTCTCTGCAGGGTGAGTTTAATATGAAAAGTGCTTACAGATTGGCTGTTGGGTTGGATCAAAATCTAGAATATAGTGGGCATTGGATTTGGAAGCTTCAGTCTCTCCTAAAGATTCAATTTTTCCTTTGGAAATGTCCCATAACAGCGTTGGAGTCAATGACTGTCTAGTTGCCGGGGGTGTGAACATTGACCCTTTCTGCCTTCTATGCCGAAAGGAACCTGAAACTATTATGCATGCACTTCGGGATTGCGACCTGGTGAGGACTGTTTAGAATGAGTTGGGAGCACTAGGTTTTGATAGAGATTTCTTTTCCTCAAACCTTGGGGATTGGATGGTGACTAATGGGAGATTGGACACAGCTCCCAACCAAAATTCCCCTCCATGGAAAATCAATTTTTCCTTTGCTGTGTGGAACTTATGGAAGAGTAGGAACCAATATGTATTTAAGAGGCAGCCACAAAATCCAAAACTAGCGAAGGACATCACCAACTATGCAATGGAATTCTTTTGTTGTGCAGTTCCCACAAAATATCATTAACCTTGAGTGACTATTCAGGTTTGGTGGGACAAGCTTAAGTATGGTTGGATGAAGTTAAACACAGACGGGTTGTCTTTGGGGATCCAGGAATTGCAAGTGGACGCAAAGTTATTCGAGATTGGACCGGTAGATGAGTTATTGGGTTCTCCAGAAAAATTGGCTCAACAACTAGCTTATTGGCGGAGCTTTGGGACATTCGAGACTAATTAATGCTCTATATTGACCGTAATTTGCCTATGGTTGAAGTTGAGTTAGATGCTAAGGCGGTTGTGGACATGTTAGTAAACCCAAAATACTCTAACAATTCAATATCTTCCATTCTAGAGGGCTGTAAGTACCTAGTGTCTCAAATTCCTCAAACCAGGATTAAACACTATTATTGTAAGGCCAACAGATGTGCTGATAAACTAGCTAGGAAGGGTGCTGATCAGAATGTGAGCTTGGCTATTTTTGAAAATTTGCCTATGGATATTCTAGATATTGTTGAGGTTGATCTCAATGGGGTTAGTCTAGATAGGCATTGCCCTGGAAACTTTCTAATTGCTTAGTCGTTTTTCCTGCTGTATCCCTTTGACCAGAAAAAAAAAAAAAAAAAAAAAATCGTAGGGCTAGACATGTAAAATTAGTAATTTAAAAACTCCTAATTTTTAGCTAAATTAAAAAAAAAAAGTTTTTTCTCCCACCTCTACATTTCTCTCTCGCGTTAGTTGTTAGGTACTAATACAACTTCATCTTTTAGAAAAAATATTAAAAAAAAAACTGTTTTTTTCTCCAACAAACGTACCATTTTTTATATCACTAAATTGTTTTTTTCCTACCTTTGCATCTCTCTCTCGCATTAGTAGTCGAGTATCAATACAACTTCTTCTTAAAATAAAAATTAAAATAAAACTGCCATGATTAAGACGTGTAAACCCAAAAAATAGAAAAAAATAAAAAGCCTTATATCATGTGTGAAGCGCGTGTGATGACTGATGAGGCTAATTATTTTATTAATGTATTTTCTAATTGAGTTAAGTTTTATAAGATTCCTTATAAAATTTCTCATAATTATACTTTCAATTAAAATTTTATTACATCATAATTCTACATTAAAAAAAAATCATACTAATGCCTATGAGCACAATAATAATTTTATCACACATACTTTTAAGGATAAAGTTTAGTTACAAAATTCATTATAGTCTAAGGCTGCAACTTTACTCAATAAAATAAATATTACTATATATTTTGAAAATCTAACCATTAAATCACATGTTTTTTATACTCTTAATGCACATGTTATTCTTTATGCTCTTAATGCACATGTCAAATTTTGTTTTAATTAGATATTATTTATTATATGATCTATGGGCTTATATTTTATGCAAAATTTTAAACCACAAAAATTTGCAATTTAAACAATTTATTGATAACATAGTTATTGATTTTTAATTTTCTAGAAATTTTGCAAGTATGGAGAGTAGAAGAAGAAGATGTAATCCAATAGTGGCTACAGTTAATTTTGTAGTTAAGTTTTGTCCTTATTTTAATTAGTAAACTAGTATTATTCTTTAGTGATGCATGCCTTGATGAAGATTCATATGTAAGCTAATTTTTTTAAAATAATTAAATAAATAGTAATAATAAATTATAAAATAAGTAAATAACTTTAATAAAAAAAAAATTGCTTTAAGTTCTAATTGTTTAGAGTTTTGACTTTATTAGTGTTTATCTATTTTTACATTTGAAAATTCTCTTTGTGCTTTGTGTTAATCTTTTAATATGAGATATGGAATGAGTTTAATCATTCCTAGTTGGGTTATGTTTAATCTATACCCTAGCTAGCACAAACAATAATAAACAAAATAATTCCTTAATTCCGATTTTCTCCTAATGATAGTCTAATTGAAAAAATCAACACGCTCACAAATTAAATACAATAACCAAAACTAAAAAACAAAACATACACAAAAGAGTTAAAAAATTGAGAATATACAAACTTACCTATGAGAACCAAGAGCTTATATGAGTGTGTGTCCATTATTTTACTTATTTATAACAAACTTCCTTTAGTACAATATCCTGCACTCAAATTTAGATGCAAAGAGTAATAAGTAAGGTGAATTTATTAGATTAAAACATAAGTGTAAGTTAAATTTTGAAAAAATAAAATACAACAACATAGGGTTTATTGTGTGAAATTTAATTATAGGGATGATTTCTTGATTAAGAGAGATTGTATCGAAAAGCCATGGCTAAATATATATAAGTTCTGAAAATTTTGATAATAGACTTTTAGTTGGAGTATAATTTAAAATTTATAAAATTTAGATAATAAAGCTTTATCCAATTTAAATTATTGTTAAATCTTATTCCTTAGTTAAGAACTATGTAACTTAATAACCTAATAAAATATTAATTTAATAAGATGCAACTTGAGGAAAAAAACAAAAACAAAAATGTGGGTTGTGTTATGTGTGAGATTTAGGTTTAGAAATTTTTTATAATAGACTTTTAGTTTGAATAGAATTAAAATTTGTTTTAAATTATTTTTAAATCATGCAACATGAGGAAAAAAAAAAAAAAACAAAAACATGGGTTGTGACATTGTGTGAGATTTAGTATAATATCTTGCACTCAAATTTAGAAGCAAAGAGCAATAAGTAAGGTGAATTTATTAGATTAAAATATAAGTGTTCATTTGCATTTTGAAAAAATAAAATACAACATTGGGTTTATCGCGTGAAATTTAATTATAGGGATGACTCCTTGATTAAAAGAGATTGTATCAATTTTAATTATAGGGATGACTTTTTTTTTAGAGATAATTACAATATGTTGATAGCCCTGCAGTTCAAACCATTTCTCCCCAATTCCTTAAGCACTTTGTTCATGGGGAGGTGCCAATTCAACTACAAGGCCTTTGGCATAGGGTTGACTTCTTGATTAAAAGAGATTGTATCAAAAAGCCATGACTCAATATATATATATATATATATATATATATATAAGTTCTAAAAATTTTGATATTAGACTTTTAGTTGGAGTAGAATTTCAAATTTAGATAATAAAGCTTTATCTAATTTTATTATTGTTAAATCTTATCTCGTAGTTAAGAGCTGTATAACTTAATAACCTAATAAAATATTAATTTAATAAGATGCAACTTGAGGAAAAAAAAAAACAAAAACAAAAACAAAGATGTGGGTTGTGTCATGTGTGAGATTTAAGTTTAGAAATTTTTTATAATAGACTTTTAGTTTGAATAGAATTAATTTTTTTTAAATTATTTATAAATCTTGCAACCTGAGGAAAAAAAATAAAAACAAAAACATGGGTTGTGACGCTGTGTGAGATTTAAGTTTAGAAAATTTTGATAACAAATTTTTGATTTGAACATAATTTAAATTTATTTTAAATTATTGTTAAATCTTATCCCTTAGTCAAAACATGATTTTTTTTTTATTTTTTATTTTTTTAAAGAAAGAAAATGTTGGTTGTTGCATAGGATTTAAGTTTAGAAATATATATATCTATATATATATATATATATATATATATATATAATAGGTGAAGCAGAGAGAATCTCTAATTGCAATTCTAAATTAGAATCCTAATTTTGTGCCATGTGTCAAGATTCACGTGATTCCATTTGTCTAAATTTAAGTGGATCAATTGTAATTTCGGTGTATTCTTTTTCTTTTTTCCACACCTGCGTATTTCAAGGTTCATCACACCTGCGTATTTCAAGGTTCATCTCCTCACATCTGTATATTTCAAGGTTCATCACATCTGTGTGTTTTAAGGTTCATCTCCCCACATCTGCATATTTCCCCATCTCCAATACAACTCTCCTATATAAGAAGAGGTTTTTCATAGATTCCTATTGTAATTTTTTGATTTCATGTATTTTTTCTCAAAAAAAAAAAAAAAAAGCGCGCCTCCACTACTCATATTCAGCCGAACCTCCTCTCTATTTCTCTCTCTCTCTTTGCAAAATTCAATTTCTACTTCTCTACTAAATCTGTTTTATCAAGATTTTTTTTTTTTTGGTTTCGTTCTATCTCTACAAAATTCAATCTAATCTCTCTTTCTCTCCCTCTGTTTTGCAGATCAATTATATATCTCCTTTACAAAGGCAGGCTTCATATGCAAGGTAATTGTTAATTAGATATGATTTTTTTTTTATTATTTTTTGTTCGTAAGTTTTATGGGATTTATAATCTAGCTCTCACTCTTTATTTTCATTAGATCTATTTATTTTCGTCCTATGTTCTCAATCTCTTTCTCTCAAGAATTTTTGGTTTATAGGATTGATAATGGGCTCTTTTTTTTTTTTTTTTTTTCTTTAGAGTGTTAAAGAGATATATAGTGTTTGCTGTAAAGGTAGACTTTGGATGTATAGTTTTTTTTTTTAAAAAATTATTAAAAATGGGAATCTTCTCAAGATTGAACCACAATCTTCTTAGATCTTTACTTATCAAAACTCAGACTTATATACGATTGGTGAAGACATGAACTCAAACTATATTACAGATCATATATACAATTAGCACTTATCCTATTTATTTGTCTTTACGTTTTATGCTCATAATTTTAGTGACTTTTAATTGATTAAATTTTTTTTAATGAGATTCACGTTATTCTATTGTTATATATTGTTATGAAATGCATGTTATGAGATTCACATTTACTTGATTAAAATATTTTGTTAAAAATTGTTAATGATAAGGCAACTTAATTATAGCTATATGTACCGTCTATGAATCAACCTTGAATATATATATATATATATATATATGTCTATGGAGCATTCTTTCTTTAAAATTTTGTATGATAAAAATATTTGTTAAAAAATTACATAATGCTAAGATTTATTAACATGAATAAACTAAGGCTTTTAAATATGACTAAACTTATGATTAATAATAATAAATAAATAAAAACAAAACCAATAGTATCACTTAAATAATAAAATACAATATATTTTTTTCCATTGTTTTATTAAATTATATCCATTCCTGTGCGGTAGCATGGATTACATACTAGTATATAATAATAGGTGAAGCTGAGAGAAACTCAAATTAAAATTCCAAATTAGAGTTCCAATTTTGTGTCACGTGCCTCATATAAATTTTTGAATTTTTGTGCTGAGTGAGTTATTGTATCAATTAAGTTTTCTTAATTATGCTGCTAAATGTGAAGACCAAAGAGACTATAATAAGAACTTGGCTTGGATACAATGCATCCAGCCATTAAGATGGCAACACATGACTATTTTTATAGGGATGAAATGCACTAAGTTTGCTATTCATTAAAAAAAAAAAAAAAAAAAGAGAACAAGAGGTAGATGTAGAGAGAGAGAGAGAGAGAGAGAGAGGATATGCATGTAATGGACTAGAGGCTATGTATTATTTTAGACACGATACTAATTGCCATACCCCTTACTAATCAATGGAAAGTAAAGTGCTTCTATTTATTGTACAGTTTCTATGAATATTAATCATAGGTTTTTATAGTTTCCAATGAATATAGTTGAAGTTTTAACTTACATACATGACCCTGCCAGCCCATTAGTATAGATAGTTATTCTCACATAAACTTGAAGAGTTGAAGTGCTTGGGTCCTCTGGCGAAGGTTAAATTTTTATTCTAGGTCTTCTTTTTCGGCCTCTTCTGGTAAATCTTTCTCTCTGTTGTGTTTTCAAATTTTAATGTGAGCATTTATAATGATTTTGAGAATACGTGGGTTCAAAGTTATGTTGAAGGATTTAGAATTGTTGGTGGAAGTCTATCAACGAAATAGTACATCAAACAGAAACCTTATTCTGTTTAATAAAAATTTTGCAAACCTTTGAGCACACTATTAGCTTATGGTTGTTCTTTTTAATGGTTATGCATTTGAAGATTTTCTTTAATTTAATAGAATTTGTCTTTTTAATATGATAAGATACAAGACATTAAACGCAATGGAAGGACCGATATAAGCCCAAAAAGACCATAGACCCTTGGAAAACAACACCATCATCAATATTGGAGCCCATACATGGCCAAAAACCATCATCAACTGCTCCATTCTTTATTATAAATCTTTATTTTATGTATGTTTTCCTCTCATCTTTTGTGGGTTCAAATTGAGATTATGAAATTTTCTTTTTTATATTAGAGTATTGTTACTGGTGCTTTGTCTCCTTTTTATTATTTTCCAAGGAAACATTTTAAGATATTTTCTGCCATTACAATTGGCTTTCTCTGTATATGTGTCTTTTGATAAAATTATGTTTGGATATCTTCATCTAGACCCACTAAAATTAGGGGATTTAAATGGAGGAACAAAAACGTCTGGATCTCTTTTGAGACCGTAAGATATATCCTTAGGCCCCCTTTTTTTGTTGATTAAGATTTGTTTTGTTTTTGCATTTTGGATATCTATGTACTTCAATTTTTTTTAATAAAACTATGTACTTCAATTTGGCTTATGTGTCATCATTTTTTATTAGGAAATTTGACATTAAATGGATTTCTATAAAAGCTGAAGGTTCCTTTACTAATACGTCTGACTCTTGAGGAGATATCCTAATTTTACACCACTAGATCATTGCTAATTTTTCTTCTATTTCCTTTGAATTAACCACAAAAATATAAATGTCTTGTCTTGACAAATGCACAACTTAGCTGTCAGCAGAACATAGTTTGATGCAAAGGGTGTAATGCCATTTATTGTTGATGGATTTGAGTTGGATTTACATATATGCGGCTATAAATTTCAGTTTGATATCTTCTTATCCTTTTCACTCTTCATGGGACTATGCATTGAAAGTAACCGTAAGGATCAAGTTTCAGATATTTTGTGGACATGAAATTGACTTCAATGATTCATTTCTATATCCATTCTACAATTAATACTTTGGATTGGGATTTATAGTAGCCACGGTATCTACAATTGTTATACCTATGATAATATATACATATGGGATCAAAACCGAAAAATATACATATGGGGTATCCCTTACTCTAAAAATTTGAAATCTTCTATCATTCACTCTGCTACTTCAAGTGACTTATATATACACATTGGAGATCTGCACTTGCACTCATTAGCATTTTAAAATATAATGGAAAATTGATTTCGATATCATTTCTTTTCATTGCTAAATGCTAATTTTTTTTTTTTCGTTTTCTTGCACAATTTTCTTGAAAAAAATTTAAACATAAATACTTAAGAGACACAAAATGTAGTGGAATTGAAAAATGCGTGTGTAGATAGAGATGGTGCATTTATTATTTACTTTGTTCTTATTTTATAAAATTTTGTGCTATTTTGGAAGAAGAAGAGAATAATTGCAATCTAATTATTTATGTGATGTTTGCAATTTACTCAATCTTACATTCGTTGCAGATAAATACAAAAAAAAAAAAAAAACACACACACACACTTCTGAGTCCATTTCCTCACATTTTGAAGGCATGCCATTGTTAGTGTTAAATTCAGGACTAAAGAGTTAGAAAGTTACATTTTGCCTTTTTTTTTCCTGTTCCTTTTTATTCTTGGTTAAAATGTTAACAAAATAAATTTGTATCTAGTTTTTTATATCCACATTTACTTTTTCGGTTTTATGTTATTGTGGGTTGCTGAGAATCACGGAATATGAGAAGAAGTTCGTAATATTTTTAAGTAAACAGTGTGTTTTTTTTTTTTTGGGTCTCACTCTAGCATCCAAACGTAGCTTTTTGGTAACTTTTTTTTGTGACTTTTTTGTATGTTGACTAAATAGATTAAAAGAAGTGAATTGGATTGTGCTTCGCCAGATTGTCAATGACACATCATCTTCTTTCTCTTCTTTTTACCTTAATGGGCTTTTATTCATATATAAGTTTGTGCCGTGCATAAGAACGGGTTATATGCTAGTTTTTTATAATAGACTTTTAGTTTGAAGACGATTCAAAAAATATATAATTAATTTACTAATTAGTGAGAGTAGCAGTTTCTCAAAAAAAAAAAAAAAAAAATTAGTGAGAGTAGCCACTTGGCACAATCATGGCTTCAAAACCCAACTTTTATTATATAGTATATAATATAATATAATATAGTATATAATATGATTTCATGTTTTAAAAAATAAAATACAGAGAATCTCATATTTTGTTGAACTTAAGTTTTTGTTTATTGCACAAATTACTTTTATAGGTATAATTCAAACCGTCAACAGCATACATGACGGTTAGCGGAGTTTGACACCTTTTGTTTTCTTTCTTAGTAGAATTCTCATTTCTCATATATGGACAATATATGTATAAAATGTCATTTCAAAAGCGTGTAATATCATTTTGATTTTGCACTTCATTTTGCACCTCTCTCTAATCTTTAATTATTCAACAATTTTTTTATTTTTTTATTTTTTTATTGAGAATGTAATCTCTATACAGTAATACTATATGTGGGCAGCATGCAAGGATGGTGTGTTTAGTAAATTCAAAATTATATTTTTGATAATGCAAAGAGAGATGCAAAGAGAGATGTTCACAGATTCTCTATAATTTCTTCATTGGAGTTGTGTGCCTGTGTCTGTATTTCTTAATATATCAACAAAAATTATTGTCCTCTTCCTATGTGAGACAACTTTATTTGAGTACAAATTCACTTTCTTTTCATATCACAGTCTACATTAAAAAAAAAAACATAAAATTTTTCAAGTTAATGGAAAATAAAATAGAATAAATTCCATATATGAAGAATAAAGTGTAAAAGTAAGAATTTCCACATAAATTATAGAGTTATAACTTACAGATAACTTAAATTTTCAAAGCATAAAATGTATAGTAATAACTTCTAATTGATATGAAATTTAAGAATTGCATAAAATACTATTGTTAAATTGCATCTTTTTGTTGAAATGGTGAGCTTGATACCACTTGTTGGGGAGAAATAGTTTCCTTGGAGAGTTTTTTTTTTTTTTTTTTGAATAATTAGTATAATATATAGAGACACACATTAACCACTTATTCTTCTCATTATTATTTAATAATAGTTGCAACCTCACGGGATGTGCGGAAATATCTAATTATTTTAAAATAAAATGTAGTATATAATTTTTTTTTAAAAATATTCATAAAATTATATATTAGGACTAACATCGTGTTTTCTCATAGGAGAATTTCATTTTAAATGTATTAAACTATTAACTAAGATTTTTTTTTTTATATAACTATTTATGAAACCAACCAAGGGTAAGGGTCTTTTTTTTTTTTTTTTTTTTTTTTTTTTTTTTAAAGTAATGAATTTTTTGTTCACTATAAATAAAAAATTATATATATTATTTTATTTTATTTTATATTAAGATTGTTTTCATCTATTCATATTATGAGCCAATTTGCTAGTGATAGAATATAGTGAGGATTAAAATTTTCCAATTATGACATTTAGAAAAGAATGAGAAAAATAGCATTTTCCCACCATTAATAAATTTCAACTTCTAGCATCTTATTTTAATGTTATCTTTAATTCCAAACCAATCTATCTTTTTTAAAGTATACAAAGCATAATCATGGTCTCTCTTCTTGAATACATTACTTATCTCAATACATCCATAAAAATACATCGAATCAAAACATATCTATATGAAGATGTTTTGCAAAAAGCGAAATTTCCCATCAATCATCGTTTTGCAAAATGTCATATCAATCATTGCTTAACAATGATTAATTTGATCGATTAGGAAAATAACTTTTTACTTATAATCTATTCAGATTATTTTCTCTGCAGAAATTACAAACTTGTCCACTCAAAAAGATTATAGAATAAACAATTATTAGAAAAATCTCAAAATTAAGTTTCTATGTGCATCATTATAATAATTAATAATAATAACAAAAACAATAACAAAAATAATTAATAAAGAAACTACAATTGTGAAGGCTAAAATATGTCCCTCATTCAATCATTTCCATTTGATTAACCTTTCCTTTAATCTAAATAAGTGGCACTATAGAGTATTTCTAATACAATTATTAAGAGCACTTTCTCTACAAAAACTATAGCTTTATTCACACAAAATGATTTAAAAAATAAACAAAACTTAATAAAGTCTCATAGTTTAACATTTAATTGAATAACTAAAAAAAAGGGATTTTTTTATTGGGAATAATATCAAAATACCTAAATATGTATAAAAGTTGATATAAATTTGCCAAAAAGAGAAACAAATGTGAAGTGACAATTAAATCAACAATAACAAAAAGAACCATTAGGGGGGAAAATTGGTTGAAACAATAAAAAATAAATAAATAAAAGAGACAAAATTGGAGAGAGAGAGAGAGAGAGAGAGAGAGAGAGAGAGAGAGAGAGAGAGAGAGAGAGAGAGAGAGAGAATTGACCCTTTTTGCAATGAACAACTTGGAAGGAATAGGGGAGAGGTGAAAATGAAGTATAATAAATTTATAAGAAAATCAAGTTGGAAGAGAAAAAGTAAAAGCAGATGAAAGGTTTAAAAAAGTGAAACTGTAGAATTTATGAAGATGAAAGGTTGGAAGGGTGGAAGTAGATGAAATGTTGAAAAAAGTGAAATCATAAAATAATGAAGATATAAAGGAGAAAATTTAAAATTTTATAAAGGAAATCAAATGAAAAATTTAAGAAGCCAATGATTGGAGAAGATGAAAAATTGAACTAAAAAGATAATGGTTGAAAAAGATGAAAGGTTAAACAAAGCAAAAATTGCAAAAAATTAAAAATGATTGCTAATGACATGACACAAAAAGAGCTTTTGTAAAATTTATTTTAAAGCTTCCATTGTTATATAATAGTATAGATAGATATGTATAGACATTGTTTTTTTAATTTATTTTCGAATCTTCATTGATTTTGTTGTTTAGTTATAACATCTAAATTAAAGTAGATGAATGTGTAAAGACAAAGTTATATATAAAGTTAAAATTGCTCAAGATAAAAGTGTAAAGTCAATCTGTATATATATTTAATATATTCTTAAAAAAATATTTATATATTTAATATTGTCAACAAAATTTAGGAATAAAAATTAAATGAAAAAAGAATGATTACGTAATTAATAACATGGCGGATGAGATGACGCAATATAAGTATAGTAATAATAAATATTATGTTTCATTTTTTAAATATATATATATATATATTTATATTTATATATACATGAATAGCCACACACATGTACACGAGACTTTACATACACGTGAACTCGAAATAATATGTGCAGTGAAATTTTGCTGATGATATTTGACAGATAACGCTCCATATGGTGATGATATCTGACAGATAACGCTCCATATGGTGCATTTTATGCGGACTCCAACTCTTCATGGCTTGTCATTCTATTCTCTTTACCAATTTTTCAATCCCGCCGCCCTCCCACTATATAAGTTCCTCTCCTCAATTCTCCAAACAAAATTTTCTTTATTCAGAATGACTTTAATGGATTTCCTATTTAATCCAATCTCTTTCACTGCAATAATTTCCCTTCTGATCTTAGCTGTATCTGTGATCAACTTTCATGCCAGAAGGTCACCTAAAAACCCAAAAAAATACCACCCTGTTGCCGGCACCAGTATTCACCAACTGGTTAACTTCCATAGGCTGCACGATTTCATGACTGAACTTTCAAGCAAACACAGAACCTACAGGTTGCTTGACCTAAACAGAGCTGTGGTTTACACTGCAGACCCTGCTAATGTTGAACACTTCCTCAAAACAAACTTTGAAAACTATGGCAAGGTATTATGACATCCAACTTAGTTTTGATTTTTAGCCTGAAATAAATGTCGTTTATGGGATTTTAAGTTCAATGATGAATTTATTGTTTATTTGATTCATAATGAGTTATAATGCTCAAACATGCTTTGCATGGTTGCTAAATAGGTAAAGAAAAGGAAAATGACTGCCATAAAACTGAGATTAATTCCAAGTTCCTTTTCATTTCCAATGACTTATTGAAAATTAAATGGAATTAAAGGTTATCTAATTTTATTTTTTATTCATCTTCCATGGCAAGTTGTTGTACACAATATTATAGAAAAGAGGAGAAAAATCAATACATGGAGTTTATGTGGTTCAGTTGCGTGCATGCATCCATGGCCCATAGGCCATCTGGCCAGTGACCCTGTAACAAATATGAACCAACTCCAACACATGCAACTTCAGTTGATTGAGCCACTCAGTAGAAATTTAAAATTCAGCCAAAATTTTGTATGTTTAAGGTGAAATTCAAAGCGAAATGAACAAAAAAAAAAATCTGTGTTTGCTGTTAGACATGTTGAAATGGATATCAGTCAACTGCATTTACAAGCTTTGTGCACTTCATCCATGTAAGATGTTCTTTTCTTTTTCTTTTTCTTTTTCATACCTCATAATGGGTTATATTTTTCAGCCCCTATGCTAAGAAGGTACGCAGAGAGATTAAAATAACGGTTAATTAAGCTCAAGAATTTCATTCTTCTGGTGTGTTTGCAGGGTTGGTTCAACTATAATATTCTAACTGATCTTCTGGGTGATGGAATCTTCACGGTGGATGGAGAAAAGTGGCGACACCAGAGGAAAGAAGCAAGCTATGAATTTTCCACTAATGTACTGAAAAACTTTAGCAGTGTAGTCTTTAAAACCAATGCAGTCAAACTTTCTCGGATATTGTCTGAAGCTGTATCCTCAAATAAAACCATAGAGATCCAAGTAAAATTTTGACCTTGTAAATATCACTGAGTACAGCTATTTCATTTCATTAGAAAGTGGTTTAACCTAGTAGGTGAATATTGGCAGGATTTGTTTATGAAATCAACCTTGGACTCAGTATTTAAGATCGTCCTTGGTGTAGAACTGGACAGCATGTGTGGAACATATGAAGAAGGGATTCGATTCTCTAATGCTTTTGATGAAGCCAGTGCAATTACCTCATACCGGTATGTTGACATTTTCTGGAAGATCAAGCGGTTCCTGAACATTGGATCAGAAGCAGTGCTTAGAAATAATTTGAAGGTGATTGATGAATTTGTATACAAAGTAATCACAAGCAAGATTGAACAAGTCAATAATCCACTAGTTGATTTGCCTGTGAGTTTTAACTTCTAGAATCTTGAACCATCTTTTTTGTTCTAAGTTGAGACAAAATTAAGTACCTAGTATAATTTAATTGTCCGACACATAAATGTGGCAGATGAAGAAAGGAGACATTTTGTCAAGGTTTCTGGAATTGAGGAAGACGGATCCCAAATACTTAAAGGACATAATCCTTAGTTTCATGATAGCTGGTAAGGACACAACAGCTAGTACGCTCTCATGGTTCATTTACTTACTCTGCAAGCATCCTCATATACAGGAAAAGATTGCACTAGAAGTGAGAGAATCAACAAACTTGAAAGATAATTCAAGCATTGATGAACTTGCAAACAGAATAACAGAAGAAGCTCTTGTCAGGATGCAGTATCTCCATGCAGCTTTGACTGAGACACTCAGGCTCTATCCTGCAGTTCCAGGGGTAATATAACAGAATGAATGCATATTTCATTGTTTTGTTGATGAGTTCATTTTCTTAAGTCAGTTTTTCCTGTGCTGTTACAGGATGGGAAAATCTGTTTTTCAGATGATACTTGGCCAGATGGTTACAGTGTCAGGAAAGGTGATGCAGTGGCATACTATCCATATGCCATGGGCAGGATGAAATTCTTATGGGGTGATGATGCAGAAGAATTCCGGCCAGAAAGATGGCTCGACGAAAATTGCCTTTTCCAGCAAGAAAGCCCTTTTAAATTTACAGCCTTCCAGGTAAGAAAGAATCAAAAGTACACCAAATTTAGCTGAATTTAGTATATTCCAACAACCTTCCCTCTATTACTTCATTAGACAAACTTATCTTTCAGACATCTATAGCTGTGTTATGGTGGGATTATGAAGAGCTTGTAAACTCAATTTAAAACTATTGTCACTCACAGGCGGGTCCAAGAATTTGCCTGGGAAAGGAATTTGCTTACAGGCAGATGAAGATATTCAGTGCTGTCCTTTTGGGCAGCTACATATTCAAGCTGAGTGATGAAAAGAAGTCAATAACTTACAGGATGATGCTCACTCTACAAATTGATGGAGGCCTCCATATACGTGCTATCCCAAGATAGGGGCATGTAATTTCATAATTTTGGTTAATTCCATAATCCATACAGCCAGCTAGCTCCTTCAGTTGTTCAGATAGAAGACGTGAATAAAAACAAGACAATGTTTAAATAAATCAGCATAACTTTATATTGAGTTCATGCTTTTTATTTTAGAATTATTATATTACTTGAGAGTTCATACTTTTTATTTTAGAATTATTATATTACTTGAGAACCTTTTATATATAGATAGATAGCTAGAGGAGGGCGAAGGTTCAGCTCATACTAGGCCCAAGATGAGCCAAGCGTCAACCTAGGCATAATGAACATTGAGCTAAAATACAGAGACCTAAGTATCTTTGACAACTATATCCAAACAAATCCTATTATCCTTGATAGAAGGTAGTGCTTTGGGAGAATGCGCTTGGTGAGCATAGGATTTGGCGTTAGGCACAATTTATCAAAAAATCATTTCAACAGCGGAGCTGTGTGCCCCATTCCTAATATGTGATTAGACATATTAGAATAGTAACCTAGACTAAAAAAAAACCACCTAGACACCACTGGTGGAGGGACCTAAACACATGCAAAATCTTCCCCCATTATAGCACGTCTGCTAATAGAAGGGTATAAAAGGGGAGAAGGGGGGGGGGGTCAATTTAAGGGGTTGACACACAAGTGGAAGGTGAAAAACAAGAAAACAGTACTTGGGAAAGGTGACCTAGCTTGGGATACCTAAAGGGACACCTCGGCTGTCTGATAGTCTTCTCGGACAGTCCAATTCCTAGCAAATAACCACCACACGACCGTTATAAATCATCATTCATCAGTCAAACTTCTTTTGAGATCTCCCATTGTAGGCTAACCCTAGAACAAAATACAAATTAAAGGGGGTTTAGGCCCAACGAGCCCAAAGTTGTTGGGAAGACACCACCGCAATATATATTATAATGTTTTAATAAATCAACATAACTTCGTAAATTGTAAGGTAGTGCATTGTCTTTTTTATTTTTTATTTTAAATAAATTTTAGTACATTGTATTAAAGAAGCATGAATATAGCTTTGTGGGAAGCCGGGGGCATCCTCTATTCATGCACAAACATTCTCATATCCTGGGCGTAATTAACTGGCCATCTTGTAAACTAATTACTTGTTCTTGCAGTTGAGTGTGATTAGGGTGGTCCAGGTAAGGTTGTCAAAGACATTCGAGTCTAGAAAAACAAGATAGTAATGTATAAATATGGATTCTCCTTTTAGGAGTTCTACCCTGGGGTCTCATATGTTGAATCAAGGTGATATATGTAGTGAATAATGAAGAAATTAGTATGATGAATTTAGAAAGAAAATCGTAAGATTGTAATATACCACCAATGTCTTCTAAACAAATATATAAGCAATCTAATGTTTTAAAGTATAATTTTTCAACCTCACATGGATCAGAGACTCCATTTTGACTATGTAGAAGTTAGAAGAGCAGTTATTGGACATATAACTAGGTAGTGACTCTTAAGTCTCATTTTCGCTCCAACTTTGAGTTAGTGACATATTCTTGAACAAGCATTTTGATGGGTTCCCTTAGTATAGCTAGCACCTAAGATAACTATTCGCGTAATAGATGTGGCATTTACAGGTCACATCATAGAATGCACAATAATACTTCGTAATTTTAGTGTTGTGATAAAGGAATATACAAGGCATGCTATATGTGTGATAAGCCCCCAGGCCCCCACATTAATTGTTTGAATACTAATTTTAGTATAGTTGAGCCTCCTTATGGGAGATGATCAAATTATAAACTGATGGAGGGTATGTATAAGGATTTATTAAAGATTTAAAAGAGAATTTTTTTTTTCATGGTGCATGAAGTTCTAATGACTAAAAAAAATCTACCTCGCTTTTTGTTAGACATAACTTGCCGTCATGCTATTTGAATATAGAAATCATAACATATAACTTATGATGTAAAAGTTTGTACACGATAAACGAGTCAAAGAAGAAAGAAAATATGGAAGTTTACGTAGTTTAGTGTTATAACGTTAATCCTTTAACGTTAAAGGATTAAATTTTTTTTTTTTTTACTTTTCTTAATAATATATTACAATAAAATTCATATTTATAATGAGATTTTCTTTATATATATATATATATATATATATAAAATCAATGATACTTTGAATTTGGATTACATATTGAACTTCAATCCCAATGATTTTCTCTTCCAATTAGTTAATTTATTTTTGGCCCAGCTGGACTATTCTACCTACAAAAATGAAGGGAGTGACCCTCAATCGTTAGCGTGGTGTGGCTCCAAAGTAAAAGTCAGATTTCTTTTCTTTTTTCTGTGAAAAGACGAGTTTCTTAAGAATTGCATGCCTTTTAATTTCCTCTTCTTCTTTTTTTTTTCTATCAATAATAAAATTTCCTCTTTTTTTTTTTTTTTTCCCTATCAAAAATAAAATTTCCTCTTATTTTTTAAAGGTTGTCATCATCTTCAATTAATCTTGATTTCTCAAAGGTGGAGCCATAGTGATAAATTATCATTATTTACTCATAACCGTTGCTTAATTCGGATTTAATGTGTTACTTGTTAATCACATGGGCGTTTATGAGAGGTCATTTGATTATGCTTGTGGTTTGGGTCATGCAAGACCCTATATGTCTTGCTTGGCTTTTTGCCTTTTGACTTTAAACCCACCTGTCTGGTTTGAGATTCAATCATCGGCGCCAATCCGTTAGCCGACAAGGTATCAGACTCAGGAGAAAATATCTAATATCTATATTATGGGGCACTCTTTCTCCACATTTATACAAAATGATGTGATTGAAGTTGGATGGGCAATTACTCCAAACTAGTTTGCCATTGCACATGGTTATAGTTAATGATAAGGGCGCAATTTTATCTCTTTAAAAGGGTAGCAGCCCGCCTATGGGTTAACTTGGCCTTAACTAAGCAGGATGTTAGACTTGGTCCACTAATCTTCCGCCCAACAATCCCACCCCTTACACATGCACATACACAGTAAGTAGTTGAAGTGTTGAACCTGTGACGTAGATTTAATACCAATTGTTAAAATCAAGTGCTTACCTATTACATTAAAAGTTAGAGCTGACGATAAAAGCGCAACTTTATTCCCTTAAAAGATGGCAGCCTAAAGCTAATAGGTTGCCATAAGAACTTAATAAACATGTGACACATTTTTGTAGTAACAGAGTATCCAAGACATTCAATAATGAATAATTTTATGGATATTTTTAAAAACAACTTTACAGAAGTTTTACCTTTTTGTGAAACTCCTCAATCTCCTATTAGTTATTTATTCTAGTAAAAATTTACTATATTCATTGAGAAGAATATTAAACTGAAAAGGACGTACACAATGAATCCGGGCAAACAGCAGCTAATGTGGACACTAGATCATGTCCATCCAAAAGAATCAAATGAGAAAAATTTATGAAATTTGACGGTGCAACTTTATCAAGATTTGCAAGACAAATAGGAGTATATATAGGACCACCAAGCAAAAAAGGGAATAAAAATTGCAAACTGAACATATAGCTAGAGAGCCAGATAAAAAGAGCAAGCAGCACACAACTAAATCAGTGTGAATGCTGAGTTTCTGTGAACACATTCGCCGGGTTAGCTTTAAATCTGCAGCCAACTTTGCTGCTCATCGAATTTGTCTAATGGCCATCTTTATCATCTTATACTAGCGTGTTTGATGTGGGCCTCAACCTCACCTATCCATGCTTTTTCTTGCTTGTTTTGCACCTTTCATCACCATTCATTGTTCTAAATGTTCGGCAGGAATTTTCTTCCTAATTAGGTAGTGTGAAAGAATCAAATCCTTATAAGGATTTGATTCTTTCACACTACCTTTATACACTCTTGTATTAAATGTGGTGGTGCCGACAATGCAAGACATATGATAATATATCCCAAGATCATTTTAAAAAAAATATATAAAAATCTGAATATAAAAATTTTATTTCACCTGAATGAATTTAACCATGTCTATGATTAAAAAAAATCTGAATAAATTCCCTCTACTTCTATCTCTGTCGCTGCTATAAGTTGCTCAATGACTTTAACCATGTCTATGATCAAATTTTATTTCACCTGAAAATTAAAAAAAATGACATTTTGCACCAACTGGTCAGTTTGCATAGGCAGCAGCAGCACCACCACTACATGACTGACCTAGCAATCAAAGTTATCAAACAAAACCCTATGTTTCATGGTTAGCCTATTCAAAAGTGTCTCTCGAACACATCCTTAAAACCAATATTGCAAGCTACGAGAGGTACTACGATGGTAATGAGTAATCTCACCTTTCTGTAGTTAGATTCAATAAAATAAAATTTCAGTTTTTCAATTCCAAAATAAGTTATTATATATCCCGTGATTCCCTGGCTTGTCTTGAAACTCTCTATTAGGTTTATTTCTTTCTTCTTTTTTTTCCTTATTTTCCTTTTCGTTAGAATATGTTCTTTTTTTTTCTTTTTCTTTTTTGTTTCTCAAAAAAAAAGAAAAAAGAATATGTTCCTTTTTTAGCACTTAAAAGGTAGGCAATGTGCTTAGTATCATTATTAAAACCATTAATTTGATAATAAATAGTAATTATCATAAAGTAGACACATAGGTTGGACACATAAGTAATGACGTACTTTCTAAAATGCAGAAATCACAGTAATAAGATCAAGTAATGGCATGCTCTATTGTGCATTAATAGTATTTATGGGTTTACCAAAAAATCTAAGTGACAATGTACCATAGGATGTTTAATAATAATTACACATGGGAGCCTCTTTTAGCCTGTTGGCTAGGGGTCGTACTGCTACAAAAATCAGAACATGCCACATACAAAAAAGATCAAAAGAGCAACCCACAAAGTCAATAAAGAAAAATTGGCCACCAATCTTAAAGCTGAATAGAAAATGCCAATCGAATAGATCCAGATAGAAAAAGCAATACCACACAAGTAATCAAGATAGTACGATGGGGATATTAAATGCGTTGAGTCCAGCCCCAAAGGATAAATTTTAGAGATTTCTTGGATTTAGAATTGCCCATTGACTAGAAGAACTACTTGAAGATGCACAATTCTTATTTTAGTCCTATATTTTGGTAGAGTGTAGCTTTTGATATGAGTTATTAGGAAGGTGTCATAGTCCCTATCATTTGAATTGTATTATAGCTATTGGCCCTATAATGAGAATGGTGTCAAAGTCCTTTATATCGGTAGAGTGTAGCTTTTAATTCATATTATTGACAATGGATTCTTGTGAGTGTAGCTTTATCTAGTGTCTAAAGTGTAATAACTTGTGAGAGTACTTTTAATTCATATTATTGACAATGGATTCTTGTAATATTTTGATGTTTTCACAACAAAATATCTGCACTATTATTACACACAAAAAAAGAAAAGAAAAAGAAATAGTAGCAGGAGAAGAAACCTAACACGTATTTATCCATCATAGATCTTGGGAAAAACATATAGTGTCTTTAAGTAATTGAATGTTTGTTCATGCAGGGTCAAGAACTTAGGCAAATAAGTTGATCTAATATAAAGGAGGCTCAGTCCAAATGCATTGAAAGTGTGACACAGCCTTGGTGATTAAAATATAATGATCAAACGATGATGCATATGTAACAGAGTTTCTCATAAAAAAGAAGAAAGATGATGCACGAAAGTAGGCTTGGACTCTTGGCATAGGTCCAAGGTCACTATAATGGAGTTTGGGGATTAGTTCTATTATCATTATTGAAAGGACCTCATGAAGAGTGACTCTTGAGGAAAAGTTAATCCAAGTGAGTGAAATGGTGTTTGTGAGGAGGACAGAGATTCCATATAATATTTAAATCTTGAATATTCCTTAGCGTGACAACTGACAAGTATAGAGTTGTGCATGTTGATATGGTTAGTCTCGTATCATATCCCACCTTGTGCCACTTACTGATTCCACTTGCTATTGGTGAGTCAATGATCGAATGACTTATTTTATAGGCAATGGTCAAGTAAAAATGGATAATTTCTCTAAATAAATAACATGTCACATGTCACTCGTTGATCAAAATATTATTAAGCATCCTCACACACACAAAATTCTCATGGTGTTTTTAAAATACAAGTCCCTGTGTTACTTACGGCACCGTCATTTCTATTAAATTTCAGCTAAACGTGTCAAGTCAGAGACAACTAGGGACCAAGGTTGGCCATGACTCTCTCTCCTCTTTTCTTAAGGCTTATAATAATAGTGTTCATAACTCTTTGAGCACCTAATTATTTTTCACGTATGCGTATAGTTCCTTCCATTTTATATACACCAAATATTACAGTAATGAATTTATTAAAGTGGCCTTAAGATATTATATAGAGGTTTCAAACCCAAAACCTCGTATAGTAACATCTTAGAAACCATCACGCTAGTTCTTTAAAACTTTTAAGAGAATATTTAGGATGCCTTATGTTGGTGGGTGGAATTGCGGCAGCATGCCAGTATAGGGGAGTCTCGTGATGAGATTTGCAATCATGTTAGGATATCGAGCATGAAGCATGTGATAGCCTCCATACTGACAACTTGTCCCAAAAGGAAAGGAGAAGAAAGAGAACCAAAAAATAAAAGAGATGGTCAGTAATTATCTTTTATTTTTATTTTTATTTTTTTTGGTTTGTTTTGGTGATAAATGATAACTGTGTAATGTAATGGTGCTATTTGTGCATATATAAATCATCATAGAGTATAATATTTTGAAATTCATAAGCAACTTCATTCAATTTCAAATCATATATCTTACATATAAGGTAGAGAAGAACACTATCTTTAACCATCATGGAGCGTCCGACTTGATAAGTTGATATCTCAAAATTATGCGAATAAACATTTACGAAAAAAAAAATTCAATCACCAGTTCAATTTTGAAGTTGAAATATGCAGCAATTAAAGGTGGGAGTTGCAAATGCACGTCAAGGCTTCATATCAAGCAAATCATACCAAAAGAATTTTAATATAGTAATAAGCAAAATAATTTCAGACTCTACTTATCAAAAGAATAATTAAAAAGTAATGACCAGCTATAGTCAAGAACAAGCAATGCCCCCACTAAATCTCACATTAATTATTTAGGGAATTTTTGATCTCACAATCTTTTTTATTTTAAAATAATCACTAATCATAGATCAATTGTACAATAGTATCTGCACTGTACGAAGCCACAATGGCTTTCAAAATAAAATATGGTCATCAATGGGCTGGAAAGCCTGGAATAAGGTGCTTAGTGCCTAAGAACAAACAAAATAAGATAAAATCCAACTATTGGGAATTTCAGTTACATTTATGCCTTGTGTCTTTTCAGCATATGAAAATATTGCTCAATGCCTCAAACTACACAAAGTGAGCATAAAAAAAAGAGGTGAACTTTAACTAAGAAATTCAGTAAAAGTACCTTTTATTTATTTCTTTATGGATACTTTGAAACTTCATGCACTTAATTTTCACTTAGATCACTGCTCATTTGGGTGCCAAAAGGGATCAAGGTGTAGGCCAATTGAAGAAATCAAAGGCACACCCTTTGATTCTCTAATTCTTATCCTCACAACTTGGCCATAAACTATCCCCACATCAAGCCTGTGAAGCCTCTTGTACCCCACAGTGGTTCCATTTGCTACCATCTTACCATCCACATAAATTTCATGCCGTTTGATCCTCTGACCAAGCCCTATAGCTTCTTGAATCCTTACTACATTAAATCTCAGCCCTTCACTTGTCCCTCTAATTTCAATCCAAGGGTCCTTTACATCCACATCCTTTGGTGCCCAATAGGTCCATATATGGTCACTATCTAGCACATTTTCAGGTCCAAAACCTCCCACTTTGCCTCCTCTTTGGCTGCTAGCTTTTACAATGCTCTTCTCAGCCAAATTGGTTGAAAAAACTGTGTCAATTGCACTCCTAAACTCCTTCAATCTGTGAACATCAGTATCAGATATAAGCCCAGTTGTATTAGGAGGCACATTTAGAAGTAGCAAACAGTTTCGTCCCACTGAATTATAGTAGATCTCTAGTAGCTGGCTTAATTTTTTTGGCGATTCTGATTTATGCCAAAACCATCCGGGTCTGATAGAAACGTCACATTCTGGTGGCACCCAATCGGTCCCTCTTGGATCACCAGTGTTAAGTAAGCTACATTGTTAAAAGAGAGTTCAGTATCTTTGTTCAGAAGTCACAATTAGCTACTGTTACCACTAGAGTACAAGTCATTTTCTGAGTTTCGTTAAAAAAAGCAATGGTGGGCTACAGCTTTAGCCTATATATAATTCAACGGGAATTTGGTAGCCACACACATGACTATATGAGTTATGACATGAACATATTCCTTGCTTTTCAACAACGGTTGAAAAGCACGAGTTTTGGTCTGGTGAAATTAAATTCAGTGTCTAATCAAATCTTTTGGCCTAACAAATCGTTTTGACCTCTAAAATTGTCATGAATTAGTTAAATCCGTTTAGATTTTTATACCAAATGTGTGACCGATAGTTTGGTGAAAATTATTTACTCGTGTATATATATTTTTTTAATAATGTAATGGTTTATTTACTTACTTTGATAGGAAGATATATAATATTAATTAGAATAAAAAATAATAAATATATCATAAAAAAGAGTTTATTCTAAAAAACATGGAGTTTCTTCCGGAGAATAATCAAAGTGTTTATAGTTCAGACGTAAAATTCTTAAATGCCTAATTATACATGTAGGACAAAGTTACTTTTTTTTTTTTTTTTTTTTAAGTTACCAACATATTAGACATGAATTTTATGATAAGTAATTTAAAGAAGAAGAGAAGTAGAAAAACCTATTAAGCATAATACATGTAGTAAACTAGAAAACACACAATGCAAGCTTACTTTGGCTTGCACGCAACGACTCAATTGTGCAGAGCAAAGAAGAAAAGGAACAAAACGTGATTGTTTGCTTGGCTTGAATGGTAATGGTATACTTACTTCTCAATACTTGCATTTCCAATTGATAGTGAAGTCCGATTGACGGTAGACCAGCACGTGCTCCCGGCGAACCCTTTCTCATTTCCGACCCACCTAACGTCCGGGCCGGCGTCGGAGAATATGTTTATAGAACTTTGCAACTCCTTCACCATATAGAACCAATCTGAGAAGTAATATGAGATGTTTGGTGCATTGGTGCCCTTTGCTCCATCAAACCAAATCTCTCTAACACCACCATAGCTAAACCAAAAAATAAAATTTGACATTGTTAAAAAAAAAAAAACTCAAATTGCACCTTAATGTGGATAAAATTTGTCACCAAGTATAAAATGTAACTTACTGATTGAGTAGCTCTTGTAGTTGGGCTAGGTAGTATTCATTGTATTGTAAATCATCCCCATATCTTTTATCATGTCGATCCCATGGTGATAGGTATATCCCCACATCAACGCCACGGGCCTTGGCCGCATTGACAAACTCTTGAACAACATCACCTTCCCCATTTTTCCAAGGACTACTTTTCACAGAATGGTCAGTGTACTTTGAAGGCCACAAGCAAAACCCATCATGGTGTTTTGCAGTTAGGATCATAAGAGAAACTCCTGCCTCCACAGCTGTGTTCACCCATTGATTTGCGTCAAGCCCAACTGGGTTGAATATGGCTGGGTTTTCTTTGCCTGTGCCCCATTCAGAGTCAGAGAATGTGTTAACTCCAAAGTGGAAGAACATTATGATTTCCCTTTGTTGCCATTTCAATTGAGAAAACGCTGGAAGGGGAAGAATTGGCAATGGTGGTGTTGTTGGCACAATTGCAAGAATTGAAATTGCAAAATTGAATAGTAGAAAAAGTGTGCCTTTGCACAAAGTGCACGATTGCTTAAACATAATTCTGGTGGCTGTTTTTCTTCTATACCTTTTTGTTTTTCCGTCTAATATGTAAGTTGGTAATAATGAAGAGGTAGAGACTAAAGGGCGGAGAATAAGTACAAAGCTGAGGGACCAAGCAAGAGGTTAATGTTCTTTATAATGATAATGGGGAACCTTTTATTTGGAACTTTGTTTGGTCCTTTTGACTGTCACGAAGTTACAGTCCCTTGTGATTGTTATTCATGCTGGCATTCATTCACGGGTTTGTTTGCTGTCGCGTGACTATTTTGGAAATCACTCCTATGTTTTGTTTTCAAAAATTGAAGACAGAAATTAAGAAATTAATTATATTAATATGAATTCAAAAATCAAATATTTATGTGAAAAATTGATAGTTGACCTCTTTTTAAATTTTATAAATTTCATTATAAATATGACTTCTCTTTAAATGTGTTTATCAATAAAGTGAATTCAAGATTTACGTTTCATTTGTTTTAATGTTATTATATTTTTAAAAATGAGTCACTTTTTCAAACAGTTTTATTTGAAAAAGTCGACAATTATTTTATTTTTCTATGTTTAGTAGCGACATTAAAAATGAGTTAGAATATTGATTCTTAATTTTCTTTATTTAACTTGCTATGAAATAGAGTTATTTTACAATAAATTTTAACGGAAAACAACCTCTTAAAAATAACTCATACTTTTAATAGTATTTTATGTTGACCATATATAATTTTTTGTTGACCTATGTTTTCTAATACTACCAATTACAAGAAAATATCGTTCTAAAAAAAAAAATTACAAGAAAATACAAAAAAAAAAAAAAATCATATGAGTATTACTATACAAACAATAGGACTTACCTTAGTTTGTACTGTAATTAACTTTCTAGTTTCTACTTTGTAAAGTATCACAAAGTGGGCGATTGAATTTCACTTTTCCAAAGAATATATATAAAATGATTTGTTTCTAGTGAAATTGACCACAAGATATTAAACATGAGACTTGCATTATGACTTAAATATTGACAAAATTGCAACTATCGTGACTCAATATCATATTACTCATATTAGCTCGCTGTATCTCTTGGAAAATTGATTAAGCACAACTTTCTAATAGAAAATTAGGTTGGCTTTAAACTCAAACATAGGCTGATCTTAACCCTCTCTCTCTCTCTCTCTCTCTCTCTCTCTCTCTCTCTCTCTCTCTCTATAGATTATTTCAATGTATTAATTTGTTTCTTATTTTAATTTTATAAAATAATCATATTTATTTCTTTTTAATAAATCATTAGTGTACCACTTATAAATAATAATTACATTAGTTTCAAAAATGAAATTAATACATTACAATAAATCTATTTATCTCATTAACACATGTCAACTAATAACTACCTTGACATAAATGTAAAGTTTTGATAAGTTGGAAATCTATCGCTTTGTTTGGTTGGTTGGAGAAATGGGGCAATAAATGTTCCATATATTATTTATGACATCAACTAATTAATAATTGGGTAAATTATAAAGTTGGTCTTTGAAACCTTTACATCAAATTTTAATTTAGTCCTTAACTTTTTAATTGTGTCAAATTAGTTTTTAACCTTGCTAATGTCATGTCAAGTTAGTCCCCGTCTTTATCTATTAAATGCAAAAAGTTGATGTGTCAAATGAAATAATAAAACATTATTTTTTATGCCACATCAACTTCCAGCTATACAACTATGTCAAATTAAAAAAAAAAATAATTAAAATCTACACACGTGGGATCAAATTTGGGGAAAATAGCAAGAATGGGGAAAATAGCAAGAATAAAGAAAAAGAAAATTCTAAATTCAAAGGAATACCCATTTGGGATTTGGACCAGTTGAAGAAATCTAAGAGGTGTGATAAGGGTATTTTCAAAGAGAAATAAACTCGTTGCATACAAAGAAGCCAATGAGTCCATTGAACCTGTCAGCTTTATATACGTGTGAAGTAATACGAATTTAACAACACCATAAGTCGACGACATCGTCTCAATACCTGACGACATCTACATGAGACGACTGGAATCCCCAGGCTGATGAGAAGAGAAAGGCCGACGAGAGTAAAAAAGGCTGACAGGAGTAAAGAAGCATACGGGATTAAAAGCATGATGAGTCTAGCATGGCCTTGCTTAACCTCCACGAATATCTATACAAGGAAATGTGTTGTACCCCACAACAAACCCTAATCAAGGGAATCCCTATAAGGGAAGAATCTTGCAATATACGCATATTAATAAGGATCCTCCCTACAAGGAAAGACCCTCACCGCCAAGAAACGAATGTCACTCTACGCTACTTTAAAAACCCCCCAAACCCTCACAAACCAAGGTACGCATAATTCACCATAACTCTGGCAATCTAGAGTTGTAAAAGTTCTCTAACTTGACCTTCGAGTGGTATTTGACCAGTACCACATCAGTTTTCTTTGTAGGGTCTTCTTCATTTTATGTTGTGTAGGTTTTTGTCTAGAGCACGCAAGTACTGTGTGACTTTCTGACGATTTTTGGCATCATCAATTGGCACTGTTTATGGAAAAACGCCGTAGTAAAAGCCATACTACCACTTCTTGGACAAAAAATTGTATGGTACTTACTTGCTCAATGGCTACCATCAACAACAACCAAGGAGACGAACCGCATACCACCGCCCTCAAGAGACAGGTTCAAACTTTCATTGCAACCGTGGAATGCCTTTCTAAGCAAAACCACAACCTTGAGGAGCAATTGCACCAAAAGAACGCAGGGCTTAACACTCAAGAGAAGGACCAAGAAGGCATCAACGTTGAAAGAAGGGCCGTCCTAGATGTGCTGATAAACTATCTAGGACGGCCTGATCAGAATACGAGCTTGGCTATTTTTGAAAATCCGCCTATAGATATTCTAGATATTGTTGAGGCTGATCTCAATGGGGTTAGTCTAGATAGGCATTGCCCTGGAAACTTTGTAATTGCTTAGTCGTTTTTCCTGCTGTATCCCTTTGACAAGAAAAAAAAAAAATCATAGGGCTAGACATGTAAAATTAGTAATTTAAAAACTCCTAATTTAAAAAAAAAATAGTTTTTTCTCTCACCTCTACATTTCTCTCTCACGTTAGTTGTTAAGTACTAATACAACTTCTTCTTTTGGAAAAAATATTGATAGGCCAAAAACGTATTGACTCCTTTTGATGGATTAATTGATTAATTAGTTAAGTTTAATTAATTAATCAATTTAACATGCAAAATAAATTGACATGGTGATTTGTTTACGAATAGGGAAAACCTCTGAGGTAAAAACCCCACCGGATGATTTTAAGGTCACTACTCTCGAGAATCCACTATTATTAAAACAAGTGGTTACAAGTAAATGAATCTCAGTACCTTATACCAATCTACAGGTGAACCCTTATCCTAATACCCAATTGGACTTGTTCTGTAGTGACAATCTCCCCTTTTATTGCATAGCTCGCAGTACGTGACTAACCAACAGATGCACAGATCCCAGTTACCGACTTGATCACCAACTTGAGAAGGATATTGGCTGCAAAGCTCTTCTGTTCATCACACGATGAAGATCATGAAATTGCTTGGTCACAAAATCCTACGGTGTACAAATACAGCAACTTCTTCAAGATGAACTAGGGCAAACTAGATTTCTAGGCACACTTTTCTTCACACTTGTGGAATTGTGCTCTTGTGCAACTGTGCTATCTATGACGGCCCTTAAAATAATCCTTATATATATTTAGGGTTGTGAGAAAAGAAAGCCCAAATATACATTTACGGATTGGATGAAAATCAGCTCTGAAAAAATTAACTTCATAAATCTCGATAGATACTAGCTGTCAAGTTTTAATGAACAACACTTCTTCACTTGATTCTTGGACACTTGCATGGCTTTAACTCTTGAATTTGAAACCTTGTTTCTTGAAGCATTAAACACATCTTAGATCTACCCAATTATAAATAAAATGCATTTTGTCAAAGGATTAGCTAATATATAAAATGTTGACATATGTTCTTAACGTGAATCACATATGTCCTAACAATCCTCTCCTTTGGCAATCTGTGACAAAACCACAACAAACAAATGAACATATGAGAGAAGTCATAAATCACTCAACTCATACTCACCTGTTAAGTATAGTAAAATCTATCTTAACACAAACTCTTGAAAAATTTTGCAAGAAGAGAGTTCATGGCAATAAGACTTTGACAACTTGTATTTCTGAAACACTTTAAACAAAACTCATCAAAGCATTTTAGTGTGAAACAGAAATAAAAGATTGCATATAATATATAAGAAGCAGGTACATAAAGAAAGAAAGAAAAGAAACAACACATGTAAAGATAGGTGAAAGAACTGTAATAACAACCTCAAATGTATATATATCAATAAGTACAGGGTTTGCTATTATAATATGATCACAAGATCTAAGGTACATGAACAATGCATCTAAAATAGAGAGAAAATAAAAAGATACATATAAATCCTCACTACATCCCTCGAGATATAAACACACCCCTAACAAAAATCTCCTATACTAACCCTCATTCTATGAGTATGACTACTCTCATATAAAAAACTACTCCCCTTTTTGTCACGAGTGATGAAAGGTAAGTATATCAAGTAGACATCTCATCAACACTGGAAGAGTTAGCATCATCATCCTCATCAACATCAGAAGCATCAGCATCAGCATCATCGTCCTCATCCTCAAAAGCCTCTGGAGTAGGAGGAGGAGAAGCAACGAAGCCACCTATGACAGCCTGTCGTCATGCAATACGACCAACATGGGTGTTCACCTGACATAACTCATCACTGAGAGTGTCGAGGCGAGCATCAATGCGCATAAGCTGTGCCATGATGTCTTCTAGAGTCACACCTCTTGTAGAAGCAGAGGGAGTGGATGTGGATGGAGCTCTAGAAGCTGGAGGAATCGCCGTCCCGGACCGCTTTGAACATAGCTGCGCCTCGCTTCATTTAACGGTAGCGGCGTCTATGGCACACATAACATGCAAGTAGTAGAAAACGGGAAATAAGGAAATGAGAAAGAAAATCTATGGTAAGATGCTCTAAAAACGAAAGCAAAAATCGAGCATGCGGCTCTGTAATGGAGTTATAATGAGATAAAGGATGCAAAACAAAAGTCATAACAATGTTAATAAACCTTGGACCTTTAGTAGTCGAACAAGGAGTGAATTGACAATCACCCTAATCAGAGGGACACTCACAAAAAGAGGACATAAGCTTGTCTTTAGACACGGTCTTAAGACGATCACAATCAGGGTTAGTTAGGATGCGCTACTCTAGGGACGTGGAGCATGTCGGATACAATATCTGGAGTGACCACGATAAGCGTACCTCGAATGCAAGTAGAAAAATGAGGTTCTGAATAATCAAATCCATGTATGTTAGAGTAGAACTCCTGTATAGGCATGGATGGACAAGTGACGGGGACATCACACAGTGACTCCCAACCTCTGCTGTGAATGACAGTGAGTAGGTCAGTGTCGGAGAAGTGCGACAAAATGACTTGGCGTTCCGAATGAATGCCTTGTCTAGAAAAGTCCTCCGAAAAGTCCTTGTGGGCTTTATCATCACGAAACTAAATATAAGAAGGGGTAGGGTCAAAAGAAGAGGATGCTCCGGAATGAAGAGGGTTTCGGGACGGAGTAGATTTTCGTTTAGGTGCCATAGAGCAACTAACCAAAACAAGAAGAGAGGGAGAGAGAGAGACACGCAGAAAAGCACAAATCACAATCAATATATAAGAATGTAAGGTATATATGTATGGAAATGCATGAGCATGTGATATGCAATCTTAAATATATCATGGGCTCAGCCCAATCTAAACCTACCAGCACACAATCATCGTAATAAGGTAAACACACATCTAAAATGCATGAAACATTGTTATAACGCAAATGTGATGCAACGTATGATGATTTAAAGCCATTTAAGCAAGACCCATCCCAAAAATTTCACAAAACTTCATCAATTTTGAAAAACCCCCAAATTTTTCAAAAACCCAAAAACTTAAGTCAAATGCATGACATGCATGAAGAATGAAGGATTAAGGACCCTTACCAATGAAGAAATACTTGATCTAGGCCGAAAAACCCTTGAGGATGAAGTTTGGAGTGAGAAGAATGTGTTTGGGAGGTGAAAAGACAGAAAACAATCGAGAGAGATTGAGAAGAAATGAAGAAAAGTCACGCGCAGATCCTATATATAGAACCTCTTAATTCTCGACAAATTGAGAGGTGTTGAGAGGTATCGAGCTTTAAAAACTTGAAGAGACCTAGCTATCAAGCAACTGTCCAGAGGTGTCCACAACAAAAGAGGCTCGATGGATTGAGAAGCTATCGAGGAGACAGAAACTTTCTCGATGGATCGAGGAGCTATCGAGATTGCGATAACAAGAAGTTGAAGAGCTCGATTGATAGCCTAGCTATCGAGAGGTGTCGAGATTGCTTAAAAATAGTTTTTCAATAGGATAAAAACACAGACATGAATGCAATTAAACATGTAACTCAACTAAGGATCCAAATAACATCTTAATCTTTCAAAAACATCTCTCAATCAAGAAAAATGTAAGCACATAGGACCAAAAACACACACACACACACACACAACATGTCTAACCAATTTTATATTTTAAAAATAAGTTAAGACAATTTAGTGAGTATACATTAACATATGTAAATCTTGTAATGACCAAATCACATTGTACCTGCACATGTATCAAAAGCAGCAAAGAATATTGCGTGTTGTGTGTGAAAACATTTTGCAAGATTGTGTAAGTATCTCTATGTTATGACGATTTGAGATATGAGAAAATCAATTTAACTCACACATTATCATAACTGCTTGATGGGGACTACTACTTTCGAGGTACATCTTATAACTCCCACATCTCCTAGAATACACGCTTGCAATTATGTTTTAATTGTTTCTTTTGATTTAATTTTTCTTTGCATATTTTTCTTTTATTAAGTATATCATGCATGGATATACAAGAGAGAAAAAAGAAATACCCAATTATGTTAAGTTTTTTGACATTGCACTTTTTCTATGCCGAAGCATACCGATGTCATTTCATGATTGGCGGGTAACAGTGGTGGGATGGTTATTTATGTCTTTCTCTTAGGATTTTTTAGTCATTCCCATAAAAAAAGTGATACTAGTGTTAAGTACAAAAGATAACTTAATCTTACTCATCACAAACACGAGCCACAAAGTTCACTTGCTTAATTGTGCATAGAGATGCTCATCTAAGATACAAGATATACAAAGTTTAGAAAACTTTGTTTCATTAGCCATTCAAGGTACACAAGTATCAATGTATACAAATACACATTGTTTTTGTATTTTTCTGATTTTTTATTTTATTTTTATGAATGAAAAAAAAAAAAAAACTGAATAACAACCAAACAAAAATATGTCAAATAAAGCAATGCATAAAAACTAGATTGTCTCAAAATAAGAAGGTAAGACATATAAGTAATGCAAACATAACAAAAACAGGGAGAGAGAGAGAAAAGTAGCTAAATCACTTAGAGCTTTTTTCCTTCCACACCTTGAAGAGCTTTTTCTTTTGGCGAACCCTTGAACTGGCGGAGAGGGGGAAGAATTGCAACCATTCAAGTTCGTAAGGAGCATGAGGGCTTTGAGGAGCTCTCCAAGAGGAGCAAGAGAGGATGGAAACTGACTCAAGTTTCTTGCTAAGACCATGCTATTGCTTTGTTAAGTGGCTTGCCACTTGTAGCAATTTGGTTAAGTGTGTCCAACTGCTCTAGATTGATGACAGAGATGCTGCTTCTTCTCTTTGGACTTTTAAGCATTACTCTTCTTAGCCCTAAGGTTTTTGGTTTCTTTCTTAGCAAGTTTAGAGGGTGCTCATAAGATAGATTTACTCTTGTCTATGTTCTCACTAGATATCACATTTTTAGCATCATCATTCTCAGATTCAATATTATTAGCAGGAAAAACAAAAACAGTAGTACCAGAAGAAGTAATATTAGGAGAAGAAAAATTATACCCTAAACCGGTTCAATCAAAGGCAGATTTTTATATGCTAGGTATCTCATCAAGCTTTGCACTTGAGGCCCTCTCCAACTGAGCTCTAACTTGGAACAGTGTTGCCTTGGTTGCCGCAACTCACAAGGAGTTTGAGAAGGTGTCTGATGGGACAAGCACTGAAGTAGGGGGAGATATATAATGTAAAGGATCCTCCAGATGAGTGCAGGGGGGAAGAAAGTGGAAGAGAACACTATAGTAGCAAGAATTAGACAGGTAATCAACTTCAATAAAGAAATATATATAAGATTCAGTCTCCTCTTATTGTGCCGATGACGATTTACTTTGAGCATAACCATTTTATTCTTGTTCACTTATCATCTGGGCTCATGACCATTATTGTCTGATTTATTAAAGCCTAGTTTTTCAGTCCACTCTCTAGAAATTCGTTGTATTGGGCTCTTTGGGCTAAGATCCTTTTCCTTTTAGGCAACGGTACCAAACTGCGCCCCTACACATATTATGAGCCAATTTGCTAGTGATAGAATATAGTGAGGGTTAAAATTTTCCAATTATGACATTTAGAAAAGAATGAGAAAAATAGCTTTTCTCACCATTAATAAATTTCAACTTGTAGCATCCTATTTTAATGTTATCTTTTATTCCAAACCAATCTATCTCTTTTGAGGTACATAAAGTATAACCATGATTTATCTTCTTGAATACATTACTTATTTCAATTCATCCATAAAAATACATCGAATCCAAACATACCTATATGAAAATGCTTTGCAAAAAAACAAAATGTCTTGTCAATAATCGTTTTGCAAAATGTCATATCAATTATTGCTTAACAATGATTAATTTGATCGATTAGGAAAATAACTTTTTACTTATAAACTATTAAGATTATTTTCTTTGTAGAAACTGCAAATTTGCCCACTCAAAAAGATAATAGAATAAACAATTATTAGCAAAATCTCATAATTAAGTTTCTATGTGCATCATTATAATAATTAATAAAAATAACAAAAAAAAAATATAGAAAATGAAATCTAAAATATGTCACTCATTCAATTATTTCCATTTGATTAACCTTTGTTTTTATCTAAATAAGTGGCACTATAAAATGTTTCTAATACAATTATTAGGAGTACTTTCTCTACAAAAACTACAATTTTGTTCACACAAAACGATTTAAAAATAAACAAAACTTAGTAAAGTGTCATAGTTTAACATCTAATAGTCACTAAAAAAAAGGAATTTTTTTTTATTGGGAATTAGAATATCAAAATACAAAAATATGCATAAAAGTCGATATAAATTTGCCAAAAAGAGAAACAAATGTGAAGTGACAATTAAATTAACAATAACAAAAAGAACCATTAGGGGGGGAAAAGTGGTTGAAACAAAAAAAAAAGTATCAAAAGAGACAAAATTGGAAAGAGAGAGAGAGAGAGAATTGACCTTTTTTGCAATGAACAACTTGAAAGGAATAGGGGAGAGAGGTGGAAATGAAGTAAAAGAAATTTATAAGAAAATCAAGTTGGAAGAGGAAGAGTAAAAGCAGATGAAAGGTTCTAAAAATTGAAACCGTAGAATTTATGAAGATAAAAGGTTGGAAGGGTGAAGTGGATGAAAGGTTCAAAAAAATGAAATCGTAGAATTTATGAAGATATAAATGAGAAAATTTACAAATTTATAAAAGAAATCAAATGAAAAATTTAAGAAGCCAATGATGGGAGAAGATGAAAAATTGAACTAAGAAGACAATGGTTGAAAAAGATAAAAGGTTAAACAAAGTAAAAATTTCAAAAAATTAAAATGACTGCTAATGACATGACACAAAAAGAGCCTTTGTAAAATTTATTTTAAAGATTCCATTATTATATAATAGTATAGATAGATATGTATAGACATTGTTTTTTATTTTAGATTCTTCATTGATTTTATTGCTTAGTTATAATTTATAAATTAAAGTAGATGAATGTGTAAAGGCAAAATTATATATAAAGTTAAAACCGTTCAAGATAAATGTGTAAAGTCAATCTATATATATATATATATATATAAAATATATTCTCAAAAAATATTTATATATTTAATATTGTCAACAAAATTTAGAAATAAAAATTAAATAAGAAAAAGAATGATTACGTAATCAATGACATGGCGGATGAGATGATCTAATATAAATATAATAACAATAAATACAACACTTCATCTTTTAAATATACTAGCTTCTAACCCCATGCATATGCACTGATACATTTAAAAATATACAATAAAATACATAATATAATTCTTATATATATATATATATATATAAAATTGAAATACTATTGATAGTCAATTTTATATTTTGTTAACTCTTTAAAATAAGGATATTATTAGGTATAAAATGTAAATTGTCATTTTTTTTTTTAATTGTGAAGCACTTTTTTTATGATTTATTTATTCTAGACTCTTTAGTTTTAATACTTAATAACTCACTTAGATGAATATTTATGATGTGGTCCCACATTTTATTTTAAAATTAAGAAATAAAACTCTTTGAGAATAAATAATTTAGGACACATGGCACAAAATTAGAACTCTAATTTAGAATTCTAATTTGAGTTTCTCTTAATTTCACCTATTATTATATATATAGATCACGTGTTTTTGTACTCATTAACTTACTTGGCACAAAGAGTAAAAAACTTAAGTGGACACATGGTACAATAGATTCTTAGTGTTTTGTACTTATTAACTCATTTGACACAAAGATTAAAAAATTGAAGTACACATATGACACAAGCTTACGTGGATAATTATGGTATAGTTCCCACATAAATTTAGACGCATGACACAAAATTGGATTATAATTTCAAATTTTAATTCAATTTTCTCTAAATTTTACCTATTAATATATATATATATATATATATATGACTTATAAATTTGAATTTTTTTTAGTCATATGATTATGTTTTTTTATAGTTTATTATATTAGACTCTTCATTTTTTATACTAAATTAACTAATTTAGCACAAAAATTTAAAAATTTAGATTAAATGAGACACGTGGCACAGAATTAAACTTTAGTTGAAATTCAATTTTTATACGAAATTAACTCACTTGGCACAAAATTCTAAAATTTAGATTAGATGAGACAAACGGCGCAAAATTAGACTTTAATTAAATTCCAATTTGAAATTTAATTGGATTTTCTCTCTGATTTATCTATTATTATATATTAGCATGAAACTTCATGTAACTTCATGCAAATGCATAGATGCATTTAAAATTAAACAAAATTTTTATTATAAAAATATAAATAATTAGTCAAATTATTATTTTTAAAGCATGTAACACATGCATTCATGCATACATATAGATGCATTTAAAATTAAACAAAATTTTTATTATAAAAATATAAATAATTAGTCAAATTATTATTTTTAAAGCATGTAACACATGCATTCATGCATACATATAGATAAATTTAAAATTAAACATAATTTTTATCATAAAATATAGATAATTATAGGGGTGTGTCAGTTCAGTTTCGGTCAGTTTTCTCAATTTTGGCCAACCGAAACCGAAATTTTCGGTTTTTGAAATTCTCAACCGAAACCGACCAAAGTAATTGGAAATCAATCGGTTTCAGTTGGATTTCAGTTTCGGTCGGTTTCGGTGGATTTTTTCGGTTTCCTTACATTTATTTTCTAAGAAAGCAAACAAAGAAAAAAAATTAACAAACCAGAAAATATTAACAAACCTAGAAAGGCAGAAACCCAGAAAATATTAACAAACCCAGAAAAAATTAACAAACCCAGAAAATCCCCTTGCTTTCCCACGTTTTCTCACCACCCAAACACCAAGCACAGTAGCAAACACAAAACCAAAAAAAAAAAAAGGAAAGAGGGGGGAAGCACACTAGAGACAACAAAACCCAGAAAATATTAACAAACCCAAAAAAAATTAACAAACCCAGAAAAAATTAGCAAACCCATAAAATCCCTTTGCTTTCCCACGTTTTCTCACCACCCAAACACCAAGCACCAAGCAAACTAACAAACACAAAACCAAAAAAAAAAAAAAAAAAAAGGGGGAATGCACACTGGAGACAAGCACACAAGCACATATGACCTCGTTGAGCAGATGCAATATCTCTATGTCTGTGTTGTCAAGGCCAAGGACTTGCCCGCAAAATCGCTTTCTCAAAAGATTGGCTTCAGTCTTCGGTGCTTGAAGTTACTGTGAAGTTTGGTTTTGTTCGATCTGAACGACAGAAAGAGAGAGTGAAGTTGGGTTTTGTTCGATCTGAATGACAGAAAGAGAGAGATGGGGAGAAAGAGAATGACCGGAGAGGGAAAGGGGAGAACTGGAGAAGAGCGGCTGCTGTTGAAGCAAGTGAGAGGCAAATGCTGAAAATAGGATTAATAGGGTTATAAAGCAAACCCCAAAATGACGTAGTTTTGGTAATAAGGAGAGGAAAAATAGGGAAAATTAAAAAGGCTATTACTAAGGGTCGAACTTGGGCTGACTGGAGAGAAACGTGCGTCCTTGCCGCTAGGATACCAGGGACTTTGTTGAAATAATTCATACAAATTTTTATTTAATATATTTCGGTTCGTTTCGGTCAATTCGGTGTATTAGAATTTGCCACCGAAAACCGAACCGAAATTTTTGGTTTTTTATATAATGAAACCGAAACCGAACCGAACCGAAATTTTGCATCAGTTCGGTCGGTTTGAAGCGATTTTTTCGGTTCGTCGGTTTTTTGCACACCCCCTAGATAATTAGTCAAATTATTTTTTAAAGTAAATATAATTAGTCACATATTAAAATTTTTACCTAAAGTTAATACTACTTATGGTAATTTTTTTTCCTAATTTTTAATAAGATAGAACGTGTGGTGATTTTTATTTTATTTATTTTTTGAGAAACATGTGGTGATTTTTATTGAGTATATGTGATTGTTTTTTTTTTTTTTTTAATTTTATAGTTCATTAATATTATTTTTTTTGAGAATCAAGTTCATTAATATTAGATTCTTAGTATTTTGCACTCATTAACTCACTTGACATAAAGATTAAAAAACTTAAGTAGACACATGACACAAGCTTAAGTGAATAATTATGGTGTAGTTCTCACATAAATTTAGACACATGACACAAAATTAGATTATAATTTCAAATTCTAATTTAGTTTTTTCTAAGCTTTACCTATTAATATACATATAGATGACTTCTAAATATGATTTTTTTTAGTTATATGATTATGTTTTTTATGGTTTAGTATATTGAACTCATCATTTTCTACACTAAATTAATTAATTTGGCATAGAAATTAAAAAATTTAGATTAGATGGGAGTCATAGGACACATGATGCAAAATTAAACTCTAATTGAAATCCAATTTTTATATTGAATTAATTTACTTGGCACAAAAATTTAAAAATTTAGGTTAGATGGGACACGTACGCAAAATTAGACTCTAATTGAATTCTAATTTGAAATCTGATTGGATTTTCTCTCAACTTTACCTATTATTATATATATAGACTAGCATGCAGCTATGTGCATATGCACATGTACATTTAAAACCAATCACAATTATATATATATATATATATATATATGATTTGGAATCTAATTGGATCTAGATTCTTCAATTCTTGCACCCAATAATTCACTTGCCATAAAAATAAAAATAAAAATAGATGAGGCACATAGCACAAAATTGAATTTTATTTAAAATTCAATTTAGAATTTAATTAATTTAGACTCTTTGATTTTTGCACTTAATAATTCACTTAACACAAAAATTAAATAATTAGATGAGACACATGGCGCAGAATTAGACATGATTTAAAATCTAATTGGATTTAGACTCTTCAGTTTTTGCACCTAAGAATTCACTTGCCACAAAAATTAAAAAAAATTAGATGAGGCACATGGCACAAAATTGAACTTCAATTAAAATTTAATTTAGAATCTAATTGAATTTAAACTCTTTGATTTTTGCACATAATAATTCATTTGACACATAAATTTAAAATTAGATAAAACACGTGGCACAAAATTAGACTTCAATTTAGAATTTAATTGTATTTTCTCTCAGTTTTACATATTATATACTAGCATGTAACTCCATGTAGACGCATGGATGCATTTAAAATTAAACAAAAATTTTATTATAAAAATATAAATAATTAGTCAAATTAATTTTTTTTTTTTTAAAGTATGTGTAGGGGTGGTAGGTCCAGGAGTACATATTTATATATGTATTGAGCCAGAGGCCCAATCCGAGAATGTGAAGTAGTTCGAGGACGGGTGAACATTGTCATGGGGGTTCTTGTTAGTGTGTGCGGAGACAAGTTTTGGTTATAAGAGTCTAATAGGGTGGTCTGAGAACGAATGCATCCTCAGCTGAGCAGAGTCAAGATTTGAAGGTGTGGTCTGCTATCCAAGGCAACGTTCTGGGAGATTCTAGTGATAGGGATAAGTATCACAAGGAGTGTAGGGCAGAGGGAAGTCCTAAAATGTCTAAAAGAAAGGTGCTACCACCGCATTGAATACTCTGCAGCTAACTCTCTGGCCGTATTAATGAGGAAGTGATACCTGAGCAGCAATGTTCAGCCTTATAGCTACTTCCAAAAGTTTCAAGAAGGTGCTGATGGGACAAGTATCCAGACCAACAATCTAATCCATACGTGGAAGGTAGAGAGAGGAGGAAGGATAGTATAAAAGGGAGAGGAGACCCTTAAGAAAAGGGATCGGAGAAAGAGGAGAGAAAAACATTGTAGACTAAAGAACAATATTTGTAATATGTCATTAAGTGAGATATATAGAAGAACTAGTCTTCTCAGATTGGGTCCGAGGATGATTTACCTTATATAAAATTGCTTCATCTTTATTTTATTGTCATTTTGGCCCACTACAATTGATATACAAACTCATTAGAACCTAGATTTCCAATTCACTCTCTACAAATTCATTGTATTGGGTTCTTTGGGCCTATTCCCTTTCCTCTTTTGGGCTTAGGTCCAAATTGTGTTTCTACAGTATGTAACACATACTACTTATGATCATTTTTTCTAATTTTTAATAAGATAGAACGTGCAGTGATTTTTGTTATGTTGTGATTTTATTTTATTTATTTTTTGAGAAATATATGGTGATTTTTATTGAGTATATGTGACTTTTTTTTTTTTTTTAATTTTATAGTTTATTAATATTAGATTCTTAGTATTTTGCACTTATTAACTCACTTGATACAAAGATTAAAAAACTTAAGTAGACACATGACACAAACTTAAATGGATAATTATGGTGTAGTTCCCACATAAATTTAGACACATGGCTTAAAATTGGATTATAATTTCAAATTCTAATTCAATTTTCTCTAAATTTTACCTATTAATATATATATATATATATATGACTTATAAATTTGAGCGGTTTTTTAGTTATATAATTATGTTTTTTATGGTTTATTATATTGGACTCATTGTTTTCTACACTAAATTAACTAATTTGGTACAAAAATTTAAAAATTTAAATTAGATGGGATACATGGCGTAAAATTAAACTTTTATTGAAATTTAATTTTTAGACTAAATTAACTCACTTGGTACAAAATTCTAAAATTTAGATTAGATGAGACATATGACGCAAAATTAGACTCTAATTAAATTTCAATTTAAAACTTAATTAGATTTTCTCTTTACTTGACCCATTATTATATGTATAGATATATAGATATAGATACAAGACTTTATTTATACGTGTACACCCAATAACATGTGCAGCCAAATTTTGCTGATGATATTTGACAGATAACGCTCTATATGGTGCGTTTTATGTGGACCTCAACCCTTCATGGCTTGTCATTATATTCTCTTTACCAATTTTTCAATCCGGCCCTCCCACTATATAAATTCCTCTCCTCATTTCTCCCAACAAAAATTTCTTTATTCAGAATGAATTTAATGGATTTCCTATTTAATCCAATCTCTTTCACTGCAATAATTTCCTTTGTGATCTTAGCTATATCTGTGATCAACTTTCATGCCAGAAGGTCACCTAAAAACCGAAAAAAATACCATCCTGTTGCCGGCACCAGTATTCACCAACTGGTTAACTTCCGTAGGCTGCACGATTTCATGACTGAGCTTTCAAGCAAACACAGAACCTACAGGTTGCTTGACCTAAACAGAGCTTTGGTTTACACTGCAGACCCTGCTAACGTTGAACACATCCTCAAAACAAACTTTGAAAACTATGGCAAGGTATTATGACATCCAACTTACTTTTGATTTTTAGCTTGAAATAAATGTCATTTATGGGATTTTAAGTTCAATGATGAATTTCATTGTTTATTTGATTCATAATGAGTTAATAATGCTCAAACATTCTTTGCATGGTTGCTAAATAGGTAAAGAAAAGGAAAATGACTGCCATACAACTGAGATTAATTCCAAGTTCCTTTTTATTTTCAATGACTTATTGAAAATTAAATGGAATTAAAGGTTATCTGATTTTATTTTTTATTCATCTTCCATAGCAAGTTGTTGTACACAATATTACAGAAAAGAGAAGAGAAAAATCAATACATAGAGTTTATGTGGTTCAGTTGCGTGCATACATACATGGCCCATAGGCCATCTGGCCAGTGACCCTGTAACAAATATGAACCAACTCCAACACATGCAACTTCAGTTGATTGAGCCACTCAGAAGAAATTTAAAATTCAGCCAAAATTTTGTATGTTTAAGGTGAAATTCAAAGCGAAATGAACAAAAAAAATCTGTGTTTGCTGTTGGACATGTTGAAATGGATGTCAGTCAACTGCATTTACAAGCTTTGTGCACTTCATCCATGTAAGATGTTCTTTTCTTTTTCTGTCATACCTCATAAGAGGGTACGCAAAGAGATTAAAATAACGGTTAATTAAGCTCAGGAATTTCATTCTTCTGGTGTGTTTGCAGGGTTGGTTCCACTATAATATTCTAACTGATCTTCTGGGTGATGGAATCTTCACGGTGGATGGAGAAAAATGGCGACACCAGAGGAAAGAATCAAGCTATGAATTTTCCACCCATATACTGAAAAACTTTAGCAGTGTAGTCTTTAAAACCAATGCAGTTAAACTTTCTCGGATATTGTCTGAAGCTGTATCCTCAAATAAAACCATAGAGATCCAAGTAAAATTTTGAACTTGTAAATATTACTGAGTACAGCTGTTTCATTTCATTAGAAAGTGGTTTAACCTTGTAGGTGAATATTGGCAGGATTTGTTTATGAAATCAACCTTAGACTCAGTATTTAAGATCGTCCTTGGTGTAGAACTGGACAGCATGTGTGGAACATATGAAGAAGGGATTCGATTCTCCAATGCTTTTGATGAAGCCAGTGCAATTACCTCATTCCGGTATGTTGACATTTTCTGGAAGATCAAGCGGTTCCTGAACATTGGATCAGAAGCAGTGCTTAGAAATAATTTGAAGGTGATTGATGAATTTGTATACACAGTAATCACAAGCAAGATTGAACAAGTCAATAATCCACTAGTTGATTTGCCTGTGAGTTTTAGCTTCTAGAATCTTTAACCATCTTTTTTGTTCTGAGTTGAGACAAAATTAAGTACCTAGTATAATTTAATTGTCCAACACATAAATGTGGCAGATGAAGAAAGGAGACATTTTGTCAAGGTTTCTGGAATTGAGGAAGACGGATCTCAAGTACTTAAAGGACATAATCCTTAGTTTCATGATAGCTGGTAAGGACACAACAGCTAGTACTCTCTCATGGTTCATTTACTTGCTCTGCAAGCATCCTCATATACAGGAAAAGATTGCACTAGAAGTGAGAGAATCAACAAACTTGAAAGATAATTCAAGCATTGATGAACTTGCAAACAGCATAACAGAAGAAGCTCTTGTCAGGATGCAGTATCTCCATGCAGCTTTGACTGAGACACTCAGGCTCTATCCTGCAGTTCCAGCGGTAATATACTGGAAAATTATTACTTGTTTAAAAAATTTAAACCGTTAAGAAATACGTCTGAAAAAGTTCAAACTATTAGAAAATGATGAATTTAATCATTTAATCATTATTCTAACATACATGAATGAATGCATATTATATTGTTTTGTTTATGAGTTCCTTTTCTTAAGTCAGTTTTTCCTGTGCTGTTACAGGATGGGAAAATCTTTTTTTCAGATGACACTTGGCCAGATGGTTACAATGTCAGGAAAGGTGATGCAGTGGCATATTATCCATATGCCATGGGCAGGATGAAATTCTTATGGGGTGATGATGCAGAAGAATTCCGGCCAGAAAGATGGCTTGACGAAAATTGCCTTTTCCAGCAAGAAAGCCCTTTTAAATTTACAGCCTTCCAGGTAAGAAAGAATCAGAAGTACACCAAATTTAGCTGAATTTAGTATATTCCAACAACCTTCCCTCTATTACTTCATTAGACAAACTTCTTTCAGACACTTATAGCTGTACTATGGGATTATGAAGAGCTTGTAAACTCAATTTAAAACTATTGTCACTCACAGGCGGGTCCAAGAATTTGTCTGGGAAAGGAATTTGCTTACAGGCAGATGAAGATATTCGGTGCTGTCCTTTTGGGCAGCTACATATTCAAGCTGAGTGATGAAAAGAGGTCAATAACTTACAGGACGATGCTCACTCTACAAATTGATGGAGGCCTCCATATACGTGCTATCCCAAGATTAGGGCATGTAATTTCATAATTTTGGTTAATTCCATACAGCCAGCTAGCTCCTTCAGTTGTTCAGATAGAAGACGTGAACAAAAACAAGACAATGTTTAAATAAATCAGCATAACTTTATATGGAGTACGTACTTTTTATTTTTAGAATTATTATATCACTTGAGAACCTAATTTTTATATATATATAGATAGATAGAAGAGGGCAAAGGTTCAGCCCATACTAGGCCCAAGATGAGCCAAGCATTGTTAGCTTTAGGTTCAGCCTGGACATAATGAACATTGAGCCAAAATACACAGACCTACATATCTCCGACAACTATATCCGAACAAATCCTACTATCCTTGATAGAAGGTAGTGCTTTGGGGGAATTTGCCTGTTGAGCACAGGATTTTTTTTTTTTTTTTTTTGAAAGGGAAACTTGGAAGCAAAAAACATTTCAACAGAGGAGCCGTGTGCCCCATTCCTGATACGTGATTAGACATATTAGAATAGTAACCTAGACTCAAAAAACCACTTAGACACCACTAGTGGAGGGACCTACACATGTGCAAAATCTTCCCCCATCATAGCGCGTCCGCTAGTAGAAGGGTATAAAAAGGGAAGGGAGGGGTCAATTTAAGGGGTTGAAACATTATTTTAATGAGAGAAACACGAGTGGAAGGTGAAAAACTAGAAAACAATATTTGGGAAAGGTGACCTAGCTTGCGATACCTAAAGGGACACCTTGGCTGTCTGATAGTCTTCTCAGACAGTCCAATTCCTAGCAAATAGCCAACACGCGACCATTATAAATCATCATTCATCAGTCAAACTTCTTTTGAGATCTCCCATTGTAGGCTAAACCTAGAACAAAATACAAAATAAAGGGGCTTCAGGACCAACGAGCCCAAAGTTGTTGGGAAGACACCACCGCAATATATATTACAGTGTTTTAATAAATCAGCATAACTTTGTAAATTGTAAGGTAGTGCATTGTCTTTTTTATTTTTACTAAATTTTAGTACATTGTATTAAAGAAGCATGAATATAGCTTTGTGGGAAGCCGGGGGCATCCTCTATTCATGCACAAACATGCTCATATCCTGGGCATAATTAACTTGCCATCTTGTAAACTAATTACTTGTTCTTGCAGTTGAGTGTGATTAGGGTGGTCCAGGTAAGGTTGTCAAAGACATTCGAGTCTAGAAAAACAAGAAAGTAATGTATAAATATGGATTCACCTTTTAGGAGTTCTACCCTGGGGTCTCATATGTTGAATCAAGGTGATATGTAGTGAATAATGAAGAAATTAGTATGATGAATTTAGAAAGAAATTCGTAAGATTGTAATATACCACCAATATCTTCTAAACAAATATATAAGCAATCTAATGTTTTAAAGTATCATTTTTCTCATTTTGAAGTAATTATTATTATTTTTATTATGAATGAATAATAATTAGACTATAAGATAGATGTAAATTGGCAATGAGATTGATTTTGTGCATGCTAGTTGCGCTAATTAGATCTTTAGATTGTGGTGGAAAGCATGTTCAACCTTCACATGGATCAAAGGCTCCATTTTGACTAGGTAGAAGTTAGAAGAGCTGTTGTTTGACTTATAACTAGGTAGTGACTCTCGAGTCTCATTTTCGCTCTAACTTTGAGTTAGTGACGTACTCTCGAGCAAGCATTTTGATGGGTTCCCTTAGTATAGCTAGCACCTAAGATAACTATTCGCGTGATAGATGTGGCATTTACAGGTCACATCACAGAATGCACAATAATATTTCGTAATTTTAGTGTTGTGATAAAGGAATATACAAGGCATGCTATATGTGTGATAGCCCCCCAGGCCCCCACATTGTTTGAATACTAATTTTAGTATAGTTGAGCCTCCATATAGGAGATGATCAAATTATAAACTGATGGAGGGTATGTATAAGGATTTATTAAAGATTTAAAAGAGAGAATATTTTTTTTCACGGTGCATGAAGTTTTAATGACTAAAAGAACCTACCTCGCTTTTTTTTAAACCCAACTTGCCATAATGCTATTTGAAATTAAAAGGCGAAAAACTCATTTTAGTCTCTACATTTTTACACGATTCCCATTTTGGTCATTGATTTTTTTTTCCACCGATTTTAGTCTTTATCCTGAAAAATGCCTCTCGTTTTCGTCCCTGACGTTATATTAGAAACAAAAATTGCACAGTTGACAAATGGCATACACTGTTGGTCTGACGTGGCCATTAAAATAATAATAAAAAATGCCACGTCAGCATTTAAATTAAAAAAATTAATTTATTAATTTTAATTAAATAAAAAAATTTAAAAACAAAATTAAAAACTAAAAATCAAACCCAGACCAGAAATTAAAAAAAAAAAAAAAACCAAACCCTGAGATCAAGAACAACAAGAACACATTTCAAGATCTAAGAACAAAAAAAGAACACAGTTCAACATCTAAGAACAACAAGATCTACCACGTCATTTTTTAAAAACAAAAAATTAATTTATAAATTTTAACTAAATAGAAAAAAAAAGGAAAAAACTGAAATAAAAATAAACAATCATATAAATTGAAGAAGATGAAGAACAAAAACCCAGTGTTTGAATCTGTGTGTTAAAGAGTGCATGGAGGAGAATAATCATCCTCATCATCTAAGACATCATCATCATCAAGATCACAACTTCCCGGAGAGGAAGGGGCAAAAGCGTAAACTGGAAGTAGAAGATGAAATCATTGAAGAAGAGGAAGAAGATGAGCTAGGCAGCGGCGTCGGCGGAGGAGGAGAGATCTCCAGCCCTCCCTTCGGCGATGCCAGGCAAGCTCTACTCTGCGAGGTCGCTGCTCGGGTCACTGTCCTCAACTCCTCTTTCTCTTGGAGAGAGCCTGATCGTTCCGCCGCCAAATGCGCCACTCACGTCCTCGCGGAACTCGCCAAAAACGGTGAAATTTCCCCCCCGATCTCGCTTTCTCTAAACTTCTTTAGAAGTGGAAACAGTTTGTTTTGGTTTGAATTTTTGGAATTTATGGAGATTTTAGGATTTGTGTGTGTGTGTGTTAGATCTGTGTGTTTAGAATTTAGCTACCGTTTTTAGATCGACGATGGGTGTGTCTTCACTATGGGTTTGCTGTTGTTGCCATGGATTTTCGTTGTGAGTCAGGTTCATTGCGGTGGTGGAGGGTTGCCGTGGTGGTGGGGTGGGAGATTGATGGTGGTGGTAGATTGGCTATTGTGGTAGTGGTTGTATGTTGAATTGTGTTCTTGTTGTTTTTAGATGTTGAACTGTGTTCTTTTTTTGTTCTTAGATCTTGAAATGTGTTCTTGTTGTTCTTGATCTCAGGGTTTGGGTTTTTTTTTTTTTTTTTAATTTCTGGGTCTGGATTTGATTTTTAGTTTTTAATTTAGTTTTTAAATTTTTTTATTTAATTAAAATTAATAAATTAATTTTTTTAATTTAAATGCTGACGTGGCATTTTTTATTATTATTTTAATGGTCACGTCAGACCAACAATGTATGTTGTTTGCCAGCTGTGCAATTTCCATCTCTGATGTAACGTTAGGGACGAAAACGAGATGCGTTTTTCAGAATAGAGACTAAAATCGGTAGAAAAAAAAGTTAGGGATCAAAGTGGGAATTGCGTGAAAATAGAGGGACTAAAATGAGTTTTTCGCCAAATTAAAAATCATAACATATAACTTATGATGTAAAAGTTTGTACATGATAAAAGAGCCGAAGAAGAAAGAAAATATGGAAGTTTACGTAGTTTAGTGTTATAACTTACATTTATGAGATAAAACGTTAAAGGATTACATTTTTTCTTTTCTTTTCTTAATAATATATTAGAATAAAATTCATATTTATAATGAGATTTTCTTTATATATATATATATATATATATATATATATATATAATCAATGATACTTTGAATTTGGATTACACATTGAACTTCAATCCCAATGATTTTCTCTTCCAATTAGTTAATTTAATTTTGGCCCAGCTGGACGATTCTACCTGCAAAAATGGAGGGAGTGACCCTTAATCTTTAGCGTGGTGTAGCTCCAATGTCAAAGTCAGTTTTCTTTTCTTTTTTCCTGTGAAAAGATAAGTTTTTTAAGAATTGCATTCCTTTTAATTTCCTCTTTTCTTTTGTATCAAAAATAAAATTTCCTCTTTTTTTTTTAAAGGTTGTCATCATCCTTCTTTTTTTTTTTTTTTTTTTTTTTTTTACAAGATATAATTTCTACTCTAACCTAATCTAAGTGTATATGGGTGTGAAACTTCCTCCTAAAGACTTAAACCCCGGCCCTTACCCCCCACACTCCACAAGCACTTATACTTGTGGAATGACCACTGCACCAAAAGTGTGCGGTAGTGATTGTCATCATCTTCAATTAATCTTGATTTCTCAAAGGTGGAGCCATGCATAGTGATAAATTATCATTATTGACTCATTACCGTTGCTTAATCCGGATGCAATGTCTTACTTGTTAATCGCATGGGCGTTTATGAGAGCTCATTTGATTATGCTTGTGGTTTGGGTCATGCAAGACCCCATATGTCTTGCTTGGCTTTTCACCTCTTGACTTTAAACCCAACTGTCTGGTTTGAGATTCAATCATCGGCGCCAATCCGTTAGCCGACAAGGTATCAGACTTAGGAGAAAGCATCTAATATCTATATTATGGGACACTCTTTCTCCACATTTATACAAAATGATGTGATTGGAGTTGGATGGGCTATTACTCCAAACTAGTTTGCCATTGCACATGGTTATAGTTAATGATAAGGGCGCAATTTTATCTCTTTAAAAGGGTAGCAGCCCGCTTATGGGTTAACTTGGCCTTAACTAAGCAGGATGTTAGACTTGGTCCACTAGTCTTCCGCCCAACAATCCCACCCCTTACACATGCACATACACAGTAAGTAGTTGAAGTGTTGAACCTGTGACGTAGATTTAATACCAATTGTTAAAATCAAGTGCTTACCTATTACATTAAAAGTTAGAGCTGATGATAAGAGCGCAACTTTATTCCCTTAAAAGATGGCAGCCAAAAGCTAATGAGTTGCCATAAGAACTTAATAAGCATGTGACACATTTTTGTAACAATAGAGTATCCAAGACATTCAATAATGAATAATTTTATGGATATTTTTAAAAACAACTTTATAGAAGTTTTACCTTTTGGTGAAACTCCTCAATCTCCTATTAGTTATTTATTCTAGTAAAAATTTACTATATTCATTGAGAAGAATATCAAACTGAAAAGGACGTACACAATGAATCCGGGCAAACAGCAGCTAATGTGGAAACTAGATCATGTCCATCCAAAAGAATCAAATGAGAAAAATCTATGAAATTTGACGGTGCAACTTTATCAAGATTTGCAAGACAAATAGGAGTATATATAGGACCACCAAGCAAAAAAGGGAATAAAAATTGCAAACTGAATATATAGCTAGAGAGCCAGATAAAAAGAGCAAGCAGCACACAACTAAATCAGTGTGAATGCTGAGTTTCTGTGAACACATATTCGCCGGGTTAGCTTTAAATCTGCAGCCAACTTTGCTGCTCATCAAATTTGTCTAATGGCCATCTTTATCATCTTATACTAGCGTGTTTGATGTGGGCCTCAACCTCACCTATCCAGGCTTTTTCTTGCTTCTTTTGCACCTTTCATCACCATTCATTGTTCTAAATGTTCGGCAGGAATTTTCTTCCTAATTAGGTAGTGTGAAAGAATCAAATCCTTATAAGGATTTGATTCTTTCACACTACCTTTATACACTCTTGTATTAAATGTGGTGGTGCCGACAATGCAAGACATATGATAATATATCCCCAGATCATTTTTAAAAAAAATATATATATAAAAATCTGAATATAAAAATTTTATTTCACCTGAATGAATTTAACCATGTCTATGATTAAAGAAAATCTGAATAAATTCCCTCTACTTCTATCTCTGTCGCTGCTATAAGTTGCTCAATGACTTTAACCATGTCTATGATCAAATTTTATTTCACCTGAAAATTCAAAAAAGATGACATTTTGCACCAACTGGTCAGTTTGCATAGGCAGCAGCAGCACCACCACTACATGACTGACCTAGCAATCAAAGTTATCAAACAAAACCCTATGTTTCATGGTTAGCCTATTCAAAAGTGTCTCTCGTACACATCCTTAAAACCAATATTGCAAGCTACGAGAGGTACTACGATAGTAATGAGTAATCTCACCTTTCTGTAGTTAGATTCAATAAAATAAAATAAAATAAAATTTCAGTTTTTCAATTCCAAAATAAGTTATTATATATCCCGTGATTCCCTGGTTTGTCTTGAAACTCTCTATTAGGTTTATTTCTTTCTTCTTTTTTTTCCTTATTTTCCTTTTCGTTAGAATATGTTCTTTTTTTTTCTTTTTCTTTTTTGTTTCTCAAAAAAAAAAAAAAAAAAGAATATGTTCTTTTTTTAGCACTTAAAAGGTAGGCAATGTGCTTAGTATCATTATTAAAACCATTAATTTGATAATAAATAGTAATTATCATAAAGTAGACACATAAGTTGGACACATAAGTAATGACGTACTTCCTAAAATGTAGAAATCACAGTAATGAGATCAAGTAGTGGCATGCTCTATTGTGCATTAATAGTATTTATGGGCTTACCAAAAAATCTAAGTGACAATGTACCATAGGATGTTTAATGATAATTACACATGGGAGCCTCTTTTAGCCTGTTGGCTAGGGGTCGTGCTGCTACAAAAATCAGAACATGCCACATACAAAAAAGATCAAAAGAGCAACCCACAAAGTCAATAAAGAAAAATAGGCCACCAATCTTAAAGCTGAATAGAAAATGCCAATCGAATAGATCCAGATAGAAAAAGCAATACCACACAAGTAATCAAGATGGTACGATGGGGATATTAAATGCGTTGAGTCCAGCCCCAAAGGATAAATTTTAGAGATTTCTTGGATTTAGAATTGCCCATTGACTAGGCCCAACTACTTGAAGATGCACAATTCTTATTTTAGTCCTATATTTTGGTAGAGTGTAGCTTTTGATATGAGTTATTAGGAAGGTGTCATAGTCCCTATCATTTGAATTGTATTATAGCTATTGGCCCTATAATGAGAATGGTGTCAAAGTCCTTTATATCGGTAGAGTGTAGCTTTTAATTCATATTATTGACAATGGATTCTTGTGAGTGTAGCTTTATCTAGTGTCTAAAGTGTAATAACTTGTGAGAGTACTTTTAATTCATATTATTGGCAATGGATTCTTGTAATATTTTGATGTTTTCACAACAAAATAAGTTGATCTAATATAAAGGAGGCTCAGTCTAAATGCATTGAAAGGGTGACACAGCCTTGGCGATTAAAATATAATGATCAAACGATGATGCATATGTAACAGAGTTTCTCATAAAAAAGAAGAAAGACGATGCATGAAAGTAGTCTTGGACTCTTGGCATAGGTCCAAGGTCACTATAATGGAGTTCGGGGATTAGTTTTATTATCATTATTGAAAGGACCTCATGAAGAGTGACTCTTGAGGAAAAGTTGATCCAAGTAAGTGAAATGGTGTTTGTAAGGAGGACAGAGATTCCATATAATATTCAAATCTTGAATATTCCTTAGCGTGACAACTGACAAGTATAGAGTTGTGCATGTTGATATGGTTAGTCTCGTCTCATATCCCACCTTGTGCCACTTACTGATTCCACTTGCTATTGGTGAGTCAATGATCGAATGACTTATTTTATAGGCAATGGTAAAATAAAAATGGATAATTTCTCTAAATAAATAACATGACACATGTCACTCGTTGATCAAAATATTATTAAGCATCCTCACACACAAAATTCTCATGGCGTTTTTAAAATACAAGTCCCTGTGTTACTTACGGCACCCTCATTTCTATTAAAGTTCAGCTAAACGTGTCAAGTCAGAGACAACTAGGGACCAAGGTTGGCCATGACTCTCTCTCCTCTTTTCTTAAGGCTTATAATAATAGTCTTCATAACCCTTTGAGCACCTAATTATTTTCGCGTATGTGTATAGTTCCTCCCATTTTATATACACCAAATATTACAGTAATGAATTTATTAAAGGTGGCCTTAAGATATTATATAGAGGTTTCAATCCCAAAACCTCTTATCGTAACATCTTAGAAACCATCACGCTAGTTCTTTAAAACTTTTAAGAGAATATTTAGGATGCCTTATGTTGGTGGGTGGAATTGGGGCAGTATGCCAGTATAGGGGAGTCTCGTGATGAGATTTGCAATCATGTTAGGATATCGAGCATGAAGCATGTGATAGCGCGCCATACTGACAACTTGTCCCAAAAGGAAAGGAGAAGAAAGAGAACCAAAAAATAAAAGAGATGGTCAGTAATTATCTTTTATTTTTTTATTTTTGGTTTGTTTTGGTGATAAATGATAACTATGTAATGTAATGGTGCTATTTGTGCATATATAAATCATCACAGAGTTTAATATTTTGAAATTCATAAGCAACTTCATTCAATTTCAAATCATATATCTTACATATAAGGTAGAGAAGAACACTATCTTTAACCATCATGAAGCGTCCCACTTGATAAGTTTGATATCTCAAAATTATGCGAATAAACATTTACGAAAAAAAATTCAATCACCAGTTCAATTTTGAGGTTGAAATATGCAGCAATTAAAGGTGGGAGTTGCAAATGCACGTCAAGGCTTCATATCAAGCAAATCTCATACCAAAAGAATTTTAATATAGTAATAAGCAAATAATTTCAGACTGTACGTATCAAAAGAATAATTAAAAAGTAATGACCAGCTATAGTCAAGAACAAGCAATGCCCCCACTAAATCTCACATTAATTATTTAGGGAATTTTTGATCTCACAATCTTTTTTATTTTAAAATAATCACTAATCATAGATCAATTATACAATAGTATCTGCACTGTACGAAGCCACAATGGCTTTCAAAATAAAATATGGTCATTAATGGGCTGGAAAACCTGGAATAAGGTGCTTAGTGCCTAAGAACAAACAAAATAAGATAAAATCCAACTTTGGAATCAACATGAACAAATATCAATAATAATAATGAGCCACACGTGGTGTTATACTATTGGGAAATTCAGTTACATTTATGCCTTGTGTCTTTTCAGCATATGAAAATATTGCTCAATGCCTCAAACTACACAAAGTGAGCATAAAAAAAGAGGTGAACTTTAAGTAAGAAATTCAGCAGAAGTACCTTTTATTTATTTCTTTATGGATACTTTGAAACTTCATGCACTTAAAACTTAATTTTCACTTAGATCACTGCTCATTTGGGTGCCAAAAGGGATCAAGGTGTAGGCCAATTGAAGAAATCAAAGGCAAACCCTTTGATTCTCTAATTCTTATCCTCACAACTTGGCCATAAACTATCCCCACATCAAGCCTGTGAAGCCTCTTGTACCCAACAGTGGTTCCATTTGCTACCATCTTACCATCCACATAAATTTCATGCCGTTTGATCCTCTGACCAAGCCCTATAGCTTCTTGAATCCTTACCACATTAAATCTCAGCCCTTCACTTGTCCCTCTAATTTCAATCCAAGGGTCCTTTACATCCACATCCCTTGGTGCCCAATAGGTCCATATATGGTCACTATCTAGCACATTTTCAGGTCCAAAACCTCCCACTTTGCCTCCTCTTTGGCTGCTAGCTTTGACAATGCTCTTCTCAGCCAAGTTGGTTGAAAAAACTGTGTCAATTGCACTCCTAAACTCCTTCAATCTGTGAACATCAGTATCAGATATAAGCCCAGTTGTATTAGGAGGCACATTTAGAAGTAGCAAACAGTTTCGTCCCACTGAATTATAGTAGATCTCTAGTAGCTGGCTTAATTTTTTTGGTGATTCTGATTTATGCCAAAACCATCCGGGTCTGATAGAAACGTCACATTCTGGCGGCACCCAATCGGTCCCTCTTGGATCGCCAGTGTTAAGTAAGCTGCATTGTTAAAGGAGAGTTCAGTGTCTTTGTTCAGCAGTCACAGTTAGCCACTGTTACCACTAGAGTACAAGTCATTTTCTACGTTTCGTTAAAAAAAGCAATAGTGGGCTACAGCTTTAGCCTATACATAATTCAACGGGAATTTGGTAGCCACACACATGACTATATGAGTTATGACATGAACATATTCCTTGCTTTTCAACAACGGTTGAAAAGCACGAGTTTTGGTCTGGTGAAATTAAATTCAGTGCCTAATCAGATCTTTTGGCCTAACAAATCGTTTTGACCTCTAAAATTGGCATGAATTAGTTAAATCCGTTCAGATTTTTATACCAAATGTGTGACCGATAGTTTGGTGATAATTATTTACTCGTGTATATATATTTTTTTAATAATGTAATGGTTTATTTACTTATTTTGATAGGAAGATATATAATATTAATTAGAATAAAAATAATAAATATATCATAAAAAAGAGTTTATTCTAAAAAACATGGAGTTTCTTCCGGAGAATAATCAAAGTGTTTATAGTTCAGACGTAAAATTCTTAAATGCCTAATTATACATGTAGGACAATGTTACTTTTTTTTTTTTTTTTTAAGTTACCAACATATTAGACATGAATTTTATGATAAGTAATTTAAAGAAGAAGAGAAGTAGAAAAACCTATTAAGCATAATACATGTAGTAAACTAGAAAACACACAATGCAAGCTTACTTTGGCTTGCACGCAACGACTCAATTGTACAGAGCAAAGAAGAAAAGGAACAAAACGTGATTGTTTGCTTGGCTTGAATGGTAATGGTATACTTACTTCTCAATACTTGCATTTCCAATTGATAGTGAAGTCCGATTGACGGTAGACCAGCACGTGCTCCCGGCGAACCCTTTCTCATTTCCGACCCACCTAACGTCCGGGCCGGCGTCGGAGAATATGTTTATAGAACTTTGCAACTCCTTCACCATATAGAACCAATCTGAGAAGTAATATGAGATGTTTGGTGCATTGGTGCCCTTTGCTCCATCAAACCAAATTTCTCTAACACCACCATAGCTAAACCAAAAAATAAAATTTGACATTGTTAAAAAAAAAAAAACTCAAATTGCACCTTAATGTGGATAAAATTTGTCACCAAGTATAAAATGTAACTTACTGATTGAGTAGCTCTTGTAGTTGGGCTAGGTAGTATTCATTGTATTGTAAATCATCCCCATATCTTTTATCATGTCGATCCCATGGTGATAGGTATATCCCCACATCAACGCCACGGGCCTTGGCCGCATTGACAAACTCTTGAACAACATCACCTTCCCCATTTTTCCAAGGACTACTTTTCACAGAATGGTCAGTGTACTTTGAAGGCCACAAGCAAAACCCATCATGGTGTTTTGCAGTTAGGATCATAAGAGAAACTCCTGCCTCCACAGCTGTGTTCACCCATTGATTTGCGTCAAGCCCAACTGGGTTGAATATGGCTGGGTTTTCTTTGCCTGTGCCCCATTCAGAGTCAGAGAATGTGTTAACTCCAAAGTGGAAGAACATTATGATTTCCCTTTGTTGCCATTTCAATTGAGAAAACGCTGGAAGGGGAAGAATTGGCAATGGTGGTGTTGTTGGCACAATTGCAAGACTTGAAATTGCAAAATTGAATAGTAGAAAAAGTGTGCCTTTGCACAAAGTGCACGATTGCTTAAACATAATTCTGGTGGCTGTTTTTCTTCTATACCTTTTTGTTTTTCCGTCTAATATATAAGTTGGTAATAATGAAGAGGTAGAGACTAAAGGGAGGAGAATAAGTACAAAGCTGAGGGACCAAGCAAGAGGTTAATGTTCTTTATAACGATAATGGGGAACCTTTTATTTGGAACTTTGTTTGGTCCTTTTGACTGTCGCGAAGTTACAGTCCCTTGTGATTCTTATTCATGTTAGCATTCATTCACGGGTTTGTTTGCTGTCGCGTGACTATTTTGGAAATCACCCCTATGTTTTGTTTTCAAAAATTGAAGACAGAAATTAAGAAATTAATTATATTAATATGAATTCAAAATTCAAATATTTATGTGAAAAATTGATAGTTGACCTCTTTTTAAATTTTATAAATTTCATTATAAATATGACTTCTCTTTAAATGTGTTTATCAATAAAGAAAATTCAAGATTTACATTTCATTTGTTTTAATGTTATTATATTTTTAAAAATGAGTCACTTTTTCAAAAAGTTTTATTTGAAAAAATCGACAATTATCTTATTTTTCTATGTTTAGTAGTGACATTAAAAATGAGTTAGAATACTGATTCTTAATTTTCTTTATTTAACTTGCTATGAAATAGAGTTATTTTACAATAAATTTTAACAGAAAACAACCTCTTAAAAATAACTCATACTTTTAATAGTATTTTATGTTGACCATATATAATTTTTTGTTGACCTATGTTTTCTAATACTACCAATTACAAGAAAATATCGTTCTAAAAAAAAAATTACAAGAAAATACAAAAAAAAAAAAAAAAAATCATATGAGTATTACTATACAAACAATAGGACTTACCTTAGTTTGTACTGTAATTAACTTTCTAGTTTCTACTTTGTAAAGTATCACAAAGTGGGCGATTGAATTTCACTTTTCCAAAGAATATATATAAAATGATTTGTTTCTAGTGAAATTGACCACAAAATATTAAACATGAGACTTGCATTACGACTTAAATATTGACAAAATTGCAACTATCGTGACTCAATATCATATTACTCATATTAGCTCGCTGTATCTCTTTGAAAATTGATTAAGCGCAACTTTCTAATAGAAAATTAGGTTGGCTTTAAACTCAAACATAGGCTGGTCTTAACCCTCTCTCTCTCTCTCTCTCTCTCTCTCTCTCTCTCTCTCTCTCTCTCTCTCTCTCTCTCTCTCTCTCTCTCTCTCTCTATAGATTATTTCAATGTATTAATTTGTTTCTTATTTTAATTTTATAAAATAATCATATTTATTTCTTTTTAATAAATCATCAGTGTACCATTTATAAATAATAATTACATTAGTTTCAAAAACAAAATTAATACATTACAATAAATCTATTTATCTCATTAACACATGTCAAGTAATAACTACCTTGACATAAATGTAAAGTTTTGATAAGTTGGAAATCTATCGATTTGTTTGGTTGGTTGGAGAAATGGGGCAATAAATGTTCCATATATTATTTATGACATCAACTAATTAATAATTGGGTAAATTATAAAGTTGGTCTTTGAAACTTTTACATCAAATTTTAATTTAGTCCTTAACTTTTTAATTGTGTCAAATTGGTTTTTAACCTTGCTAATGTTATGTCAAGTTAGTCCCCGTCTTTATCTATTAAATGCAAAAAGTTGATGTGTCAAATGAAATAATAAAAAATTATTTTTTTATGTCACATCAACTTCCAGCTACACAACTACGTCAAATTAAAAAAAATAATAATTAAAATCTACACACGTGGGATCAAATTTGGGGAAAATAGCAAGAATAGAGAAAAAGAAAATTCTAAATTCGGAGGAATACCCATTTGGGATTTGGACCAGTTGAAGAAATCTAAGAGATGTGATAAGGGTATTTTCAAAGAGAAATAAACTCGTTGCATACAAAGAAGCCGACGAGTCCATTAAACTCGTCAGCTTTATATACATGTGAAGTAATACGAATTTAACAACACCATAAGTCGACGACATCGTCTCAATACCTGACAGCATCTACATGAGACTGGAATCCCCAGGCCGATGAGAAGAGAAAGGCCGACGAGAGTGAAAAAGGCTGACAGGAGTAAAGAAGCATATGGGATTAAGAGCATGATGAGTCTAGCGTGGCCTTGCTTAACCTCCACGAATATCTATACAAGGAAATATCTTGTACCCCACAATAAACCCTAATCAAGAGAATCCCTATAAAGAAAGGATCCTGCAATATACGCGTATTAATGAGGATCCTCTCTACAAGGAAAGACCCTCACCACCAAGAAACAAATGTCACTCTACGCTACTATAAAAACCCCCCAAACCCTCACAAACCAAGGTACGCATAATTCACCATAACTCTGGCAATCTAGAGTTGTAAAAGTTCTCTAACTTGACCTTCGAGGGGTATTTGACCAGTACCACATAAGTTTTCTTTGTAGGGTCTTCTTCATTTTATGTTGTATAGGTTTTTGTCTAGAGCACGCGAACACTGTGCGACTTACTGACGATTTTCGGCATCATCAATTGGCGCTGTTTATGGAAAAACGCCGTAGTAAAAGCCATACTACCACTTCCTAGACAAAAAATTGTATGGTACTTACTTGCTCAATGGCTACCATTAACAACAACCAAGGAGACGAACCGCATACCACCGCCCTCGAGAGACAGGTTCAAACTTTCATTGCAACTGTGGAACGCCTCTCTAAGCAAAACCACAACCTTGAGGAGTAATTGCACCAAAAGAACGTAGGGCTTAACACTCAAGAGGAGGACCAAGAAGGCACCAACACTGAAAGAAGGGACCAAGAAGGAGCAAAAGGTAGCAACGCCCTAAGCAAACCAAAGCAATAGGACACAAGTCGTCCATCCGCCGCAAAGACGGCTCCACCACCTATGGTTGCGGAGATGCAGGTGATGAAGGAACAGATAGACTTCATGATGGACGCCCTCAGAGGATAGGTGTCTAGCGACCTTGACGAATTTGTCCATCGGACGAATTCACCATTCATTACATCTGTCACTTCATTCCCCCATCCGCCAAAGTTTCGCATGTCGCAGGTAAAGGCATACGACAAATCTAAGGATCCCTTAGATCACTTGGAATCTTTCAAAACCTTGATGCACTTGGAAGGCGTGGCAGACGAGATCATGTGCCGAGCCATTCCAACTATGTTGAAGGGTCCCGCAAGGGTATGGTTTAGCAAGCTGACGCCAAACTCCATCAGTTCCTTTCAAGAGTTGAGTGCATAGTTCGCTTCGCACTTTATCAGGGGGCACAGGTATAAGAAGTCCATTGCATGCCTGATGAGCATCAAGCAACAGGACGATAAGACGCTGAGGTCTTACATAGCTCGCTTTAACAAAGAGGCCTTCTCGAATGATGAAGTTGAAGACAAGATACTCATGGCTGCATTCACCAATGGGTTACGGAAGGGAAATTTTTTGTTTTCTCTATACAAAAATGACCCAAAGACTGTGTTAGACATACTCTATAGGGCTACTAAATATATGAACGAGGACGACGCGCTGCTAGCCCGGGAAGAGAAGCCTAAGAAGAGGGAAAGACAGGAGGAAGCATGGCAGGACAAGGGACGGAAGACAACAAGGACTTGAGACTGACGAAAGGATAGGTGCTCTAAACCCCCCACTGAGAGGTTTGCAAGATTCACCCCACTAAATGCCCCAATCAATCAAGTCTTGATACAGATCAAGGATGAAGGATTCTTGACATTTCCTAGCAAGCTGAAGGGTGACCCCAGTAAGAGGTCCAAAGATAAGTACTGCTATTTTTACTGTGATCACAGTCATGATATGTCTGACTGCTGTGACTTGAAGCAACAAATAGAAGCTCTTATCAAACAAGGAAAGTTGCAAAGGTTCGTCAACAAGGAAAGGACGAATGTGTTGCAAGAACAGGCTGCTCGGAGAGAGAACGAATGTCCTAGGCCATTCTTAGGAGACATAAGAATGATTGTGGGAGGAACTATAGCTTCTAGCTCATCTAAAGGCCCATAAGACTTACCTAAGAATGGTACAGAACGTCCAGCTGATGGGTTTCATCCTAAAGATGGCGCGGGTCGAAAATCCCATCATTGGATTCTTAAAGGAAGATGGTTGACGTCTCCACCACCTGTATGATGATGCACTTGTTGTCAGTATACGGATAGGGGACCATAACACATACCGGGTCTTGGTTGACAACAGAAGCTCTGCTGACATCCTCTACTACCCGATGTTCCAGCAAATGAAGACTAAAAGAGAACAATTGGTTCCAACCAACGCCCTGCTCGTTGGGTTCGGAGGAAAAAGAGTATATCCCCTCGATGCAGTCACATTGCCCATAACGGTTGGTGATTACCCTCAGCAGATCATTAAGGATATAACATTCCTTATGGTCGACTGCTCGTTTGCCTATAATGCCATCCTAGGACGACCTACCTTTAACTCATGGAAGGTTGTGACTTCAACTTATCACTTGATGATTAAGTTCCCCATCGAGTATGGAGTTGGAGGCGGGGATCAAGTGGCAGCACACGAGTGTTATATAGCAATGTTGAAAATGGACGACCATCTATAGACCATGAGCATAGAAGAGCAGCAGACAGTTACATAACCCGTCAAGGGATTGGAAAAGATACCCCTTGACAATTCCAGGCCTAAACGAACGACAAGGATCAGTACTTTCTCCAGTCTACCAATTCATCAGGTGTTCATGATGTTTCTAAAAGAAAACCAAGACTTCTTTGCCTGGAGCCATGAAGACATGCTCAGGATCGACTCTTCAGTCATGGTGCATAGGTTAAATGTGTCACCCACTTTTCCCCCAATCTTTTAGAAAAAGTGAGTGTTCGATCAAGAATGAGACCAAGCTATAGTGGAAGAAGTCTGCAAGTTACAAAACGCAGACTTCATTAGAGAAGTATACTACGAACCTAAACAAGGCGTGCCCCAAGGATAACTACCCCTTCCCACGGGTTGATGTCCTAGTAGACTCTACAGCCCAACACCAGTTATTAAGCTTCATGGACACTTTTTTCGGTTACAACCAAATTAGACTAGATGAAGCTGATTAGGAGAAGACTTCGTTCATCACCAGCCAAGGACTCTTCTGCTACAAAGTAATTTTGTTCGGCCTTAAGAACATAAGCATAACATATCAAAGGCTAATAAACAAGATGTTTGCACATCAGATTGGAAGAGATGTCCAAGTCTATGTTGATGACATGCTGGTAAAAAGCTGAAGGGAAGACTACCATTTAGACGACCTCAGGAAGACCTTCGACACCCTTTGCTCTTACAAAATGAAGCTCAATCCGAGTAAGTGTGCATTTGGGGTAACGGCTGGAGAGTTTCTAGGGTTCATGGTGTGTCAAAGAGGTATTGATGCCAACCCAAACAAGATCTGGGCCATAATGGAGATGTCACCACCAAGGAACGTGAAACAAGTACAAAGCCTCAACGGCAAGGTAGCCGCGCTGAATAGGTTTGTATCAAGGGCAATGGAAAAGTGTCTACCTTTCTTCTGAATGCAGAAGTCTTTTAAGTGGACAGTCGAGTGTCAACAAGTGTTTGAAAATTTAAAGGCCTACCTTTCTTCTCCACCGTTGCTAAATCCCTCCAAGCTAGGGGAAGAACTATTCCTCTACTTGGTTGTATCCCTGGCTGCCGTTAGCGCGGCCTTAGTCAGGGAAGAAAACAGGGTGTACAAGCCCGTATACTACACTAGCCGAGCACTTCGAGACGTAGAGGAAAGATACCCACCAATGGAGAAGCTCACTTTCACTTTAGTTATCGCAGCCCATAAGCTCAAGCCATACTTCTAGGCCCACGCTGTGGTCGTCCTGATTGACAAGCCTCTACGGCGAGCAATGAATAATCTTGAAGCCGTCGGACGGATGGCGCTTTGGGCGATAGAATTGAGTGAATTTGACATACAATACCACCCATGTACTACTGAAAATGGATAAGTGGCCGTTGACTTCATTGTAATATTCACCAATATGGAAGGCTAGAGGGCAGAAGAACGTCAGTAGAGCGTCCACATGGATGGATCGTCTAATAGGCAAGCTGGCAGAGCCGATGTAGTACTCTATTCCCTAGAAGGGGATGAGATCGAATATATGGTTCATCTCGACATCCCAACGACCAACAACGAAGCAGAGTACAAGGCCATAATGATGGGACTAGATCTCGCAAATATTACTAGGGCAACAAGTGTGGCCGTATATTGCGACTTTTAGGTCGTCACCAGTCAGGTGAATGGTAACTTTGAATGCAAAGGGGAAAAGATGAAGAAATATTTGGAGCAGGTACGGAAATAAATAGGCGAGCTGCAAGCCAAGTTCGGCCAAGTACTTAGAGAAGAGAACGAGAAAGTTGATCGCCTTTCCAAAGCCACATCAGCGGAATATATACTTATCCCTAGTAAGGTACTCTCTTTCGTTTAACTTTCAGCTCTGATAAATGACATCGGTGTGCAGGAAATAGACTCAGGAAATAACTAGACTACACCGATAGTTTCTTATTTGAAAGACGGCACACTACCTAATGGTAAGGAGGCTACGAGAAAGCTGAAGGTCCAGGCAACACGATTTGTTCTGATAAAGTACGTCTTATATAAGAGAGGCTTCTCCCGCCCGTACCTAAGATGCTTAAGCCTTGAAGAAGCGAACTATGTTATAAGAGAAGTCTATGAAGGGGTCTGCAAGTACCATTCAGGGTCACGGTCTTTGTTGCACAAACTGATTCGGCTAGATACCATTGGCTTACTATGCAAAAAGATACCCAGGCTTATGTCAAAGCCTGCGACAAATGTCAAAAGTTCAACAACGTCATTAGACAGCCAACAGAAGAGCTCACCCCAACGACGGCCCCATGGCCTTTCATTTAATAGGGATTGGACATCATGGGTTCATTCCCAATAGCAATGAGACAACTGAAGTTTCTAGTGGTCGGTATAGACTACTTCACCAAATGGGTAGAAGCCGAAGCTTTGGCCACCATCACAAAAAAGAATGTACGAAGCTAGGCTTCGTCTAGAAAAATATCATTTGTAGGTACAGGATCCCCAGAGTCTTGGTCTCCGATAACGGAAAGCAACTTGACAACGACTCCTTCAGGGACTTTGGTCACAGTTAGGGATTAAGAACCATTACTCCTCCCTCGCCTACCCTCAGGCCAAAGGGCAAGTTAAGGTTACGAATCGATCCTTACTCAAAATTATCAAGACTCAGCTTGATGGGGCAAAGGGTATATAGCCAAAAGAGTTGCTAAGCATACTATAGGCATACAGGACAATAGCCAGAACGCCTATAGGAGAGATGCCATTTCGGCTAGCGTACAAAAGTGAGGCAGTTATCTCAGCTGAGGTCGGACTCACAAGCTATAGAGTAGACAATCATAATGAGAGTAGAAATGATGAGGCCATGCGTCTACGGCTTGACCTAGTGGACAAAGTCAGGGAATAACTAAACAAAGGCTAACACGATACCAGGATCTCATGGCTAATCACTATAACTCTAGAGTTAGACACAGAGACTTCCAAGTTGGAGATCTCGTCTTGAGGAAGGTAACGGGCACCCCTAAAGATCCCTCCCAGGGAAAGCTCGATCCTAACTTGGAGGGACCTTACAGAATCATTTTATGGTAGAGAAAAGGCAGCTACCACCTAGAGACGCTAGATGGGCAGAAGTTGCACTATCCATGGAACATCAAGCATCTCAGGAAATACTACTAGTAGATGACGGCATGAAGGGCACCACTCCTTATTTCCACTTTATTTCTTTTAGTTAATTTTTGTCTACAGTACTTTCTAAGCCCAAATGGTAGGTTTTTATTCTTTATAAAAACAATTTTTTACTTATGCACGTATTTATCACTATAAGAGGAGTTATTCAGATATAACGTGTATGTATACGTCTCTACAAAATTATGCCCAAAAGTGGGCGGATCATCCCAAGGGATGCCTACAAAATAACTAAGTCCACAAGTAGCAAATCACCAAGTCCACAAGTGGACGATTTCAAAACCACGTCAGCAAGTGAACAGATCATCCCAAGGGATGCCTACAAAATAACTAAGTCCACGAGTAGACAAATTCACCAAGTCCACAAGTGGACGACTTCAAAACCACGTCCACAAGTGGACGTATCATCCCAAGGGATGCCTACAAAATAACTAAGTCCACAAGTGGACGAATTCACCAAGTCTACAAGTGGACGACTTCAAAACCACGTCCACAAGTGGGCATATCATCCCAAGGGATGCCTACAAAATAACAAAGTCCGCAAGTGGATGAGTTCATTACGAAGTCCACAAGTGGACGAGTTCATTACGAAGTTCACAAGTGGACGAATTCATCAAGTCTACAAGTGGACGACTTCAAAACCACATCCACAAGTGGGCATATCATCCCAAGGGATGCTTACAAAATAACAAAGTCCGCAAATGGACGAGTTCGTTACGAAGTCCACAACTGGACGAGTTCATTACAAAGTCCCTGAGTGGAAGAATTCATTACGAAGTCCACAAGTGGACGAGTTCATTACGAAGTCCTTAAGTGAACGAATTCATTACCAAATCCATAAGTGGATGAATGCATTACTAAGTTAATAAATTGACGATTCTAATACTAAATCCTCAACAAGGATGAATTAAGTCCAAAGTAGACGGGTTCACGCCTGCAAGTTAGTAAGTACTAACAAACAAGTTACTAAGTACAATGTGGATGGCTTCATTCCTAAAATGCATTAAGTTCTAAAAGGGACAAGCACAACAAGGTGGACAAACATACACACATATCAAAATATGAAATCAACACATAACAAGAGCATGCTAAAAGTGATGGATGTAAAATGTTAAACAGACATCATAAATAAAAGAATTTACAACAAAGCCTAAAAACAATAGGGAACTTAATATTGTTTGAAGATAAGATACATAAAAAAGTTAAACAAATAAAAGCTAGACTGAAGGATTTTGGACGTCTTGAGGATTCTTGTCAGCTTTGTTAGGAGGATTTTGGGCGTCGTGGGTAGGAGGATTCTCGGTGTCTTTCAGAGTAGGATCTTCAGCAGACGGGATCAAGAGAGTGAAAGGCCTCTCCAAAGCAGGTTGAGCAAGAACTACGCTATCGTCTTTCAACCCTACTTGGTATGAGTAGAGTCTTCAGTCCCTTCATTAATAGTATCGCCACTAGTAGGGGTCGTCGGTAATGGGTCATCCATGGTAACTTTGGATAGGTCAAGGTTTGGGTAGACGGTCTCGACCTACTTTAGACAGCCATTAAACCGTCACCATAGTAGACTGCGCATGCATCAATGAAAGGCTAGGAAGCCTTGAACTTTGATATGGCATCAGCCTTGGCCATCTCTACCTGCTCACAAAGTATCATCAGCTCCTTCTCTACACTCGTTGTCACCTTTTGCACCTTTTCTCGGAGATTAGTTTCCTTTTTCAGCTTCTCCTTCAAAGCTATCACCTCCTCGTTAAGAGTATGGATGGGTCCCTTATATTGTGTTTGTTCATTGGTCAAGGTCTCATTACGCTTCCTAAGTAGATTGATCACCCCTTCCTTGGCAACACACCTATCTTGAAATGACTTCATACGCACTAGCGCTTGAAAATGATTCAACCATCAGCTAATAAATAAACAATAAAGTGGAAGAGTCTAAATAAGGAGACGTACCCTAGAAAGGTAAAAAAGACCCGACACCCCCAAATCTTCTATCTCCTACTTGGCACAAGGGTCCAAGTCTGTGTCCTTGATGATTGACTCAACCATCTCAACAGCATATTCCTTGAGAAGACGAAGAAAGGTTCCCTGGGTGTCGGGGCCCGTCACCGTCATCAAGTCTTTACCAGCTCCATGACTTGGTTTGGGAGACGATGGCTTCTTTGACTATTGGTCACCTATAGGAGTGACCGGTCCTTTTTTGAGTAGACGGTCATCCTTCCCTTCACTCTTCAGTTTGGATGCTCCCTTACTGACAACCTTGGGAGTCGACAAGGATGCCCCTTCCTTCCCTTTCTCCTTTTCCTTATGCACTGCGGTTGACGCCCTTACCAAACTCTTTGTCTAGCTACCTTAGTTTCTGCAAAGGACAAAGGACGAGAGTTAGGTAGGCTGACAAAATTATGAAGCAAATGGAAGAAAGAAGCAAAAAAGTAAGGACTTATGTTGACGAGAGTATCTGTTCAATTTACAAGCTTCAGGTGTTGGCACAAGACCACCACAATAAGCGTGCAGTGTATCAAGGGTGATCAGGTCCCTACACTTCTACTCGTTAAACGGGATGTCAAGTACCCAACAAATGAAAGTGTCCTGCTTGTCAGTTATACACGGGTGAACACTAGTTGAAAAAAAAAGAGAAGCAGACAATGTTAGATACTTAACAAATAAACAAAGAAAAAAGTGAAAAAAACTAACGGTACTAAACTTGAGTCTTTGACAATACCCCAAGTATTGTCAAAGTCATGGGGCATTGAAGCCCATTCCTCCCGACGGCATACCCAATCCGTCCCTTTAACAAAAAAATATCTACCCTTCCAATTTCTATTGAAGTCAAGCATGTTTGACACCAGTCTAAGTGCTTTTTTCCTCACCGCAAAGTGATATATCCCTTAAGACGAGACGATATGTTGGTGTCTGTAGCACCAAAAGCACTCGTTAAGAGTAAGCTGAAGGTTCCCACCACTAGGACAACCCTAAAGGATTTTAGCCCCTATGAATATCCTCCAAGCATTGGGAACAATTGGGTGACGGATAATCTTAGAAAATTAGCCAATTGATGATGTAGTACCATCAGTGGCAATCTTAATCTTGCTGCAAACATGAGGTCATACATGTTGATGTCTGCGGTCTTCCTCGAGTAACACCTTTCAAACTTCCTAGGCGGACGGATTGAGATATTGTCAGGTATTTGATAACGAACCCAAAGTTTCTTGAATATTTTGGTCATTATCTTCGGGTAAAAGTCATTAACCGTCCACATTGCAGGAAGAATGAAGGGACGAGTTCCATCCTCTTGGCTTCCTGAACCTCCTTTAGAGGATATTCCCCCATCATCCTCAATCTCGTCCTTGTCAGTCTCCTCTACGCCCTCCTCTTCCACTTCGTCCCTTTCTCCCTCATTGTATTCGTTCTTCACGTCTCCCTTTCATTCCTCATCGTTTTAATTTTCCCCTTCGTCATCAGGAGAATGGGTAGACAGTTCCCTCTCTGATGACCAGGATAAGCCCTCCTTGGGCCCATGACTTGACAGGTAGACTTTATCGTAGCCCGTTCCCTCATAGACTAACAACAATTGCTCACTCGTCGCTTCTCTATCACCTGACATCTAGTCACCAACAAGCGACAGAGGTATTTTAAGAACCTATTTGATGGGTCTCTCTATAAAAGTGACAATTGACTAGAAAACGGGAATAAAAAGAAAAGAGAAATGAAAGAAGAGAGCTTACAAAATTAGCTGATGACTTTGTAGAGGTGACGGGATCTGCAAGGTGATGGTAGCAAAGGTGACGAAACCATAGCTCTCCCTCTTAAAGACTTGCAAAGATGAAATAAAGAAAAATTAGAGGAGGAAAAGAGCTATTTATAAGACGAAAGAGCGTGGGAAACGAAGCAACGCCTTTGTTCAAAAACGAGATCAACTAGACCATGCCACTTGTCCTAGCATTTAATAAAAGCTGCTCAAAGAAGTCATTAATAAGCACTCTTATTTTTCAACGAATAAATGATAAATGAAAGAAAAGCTACACTCCACAACCCGTTAGCTAAAGCCGACGGAGCCATGGAGTAGGGGGCAGTTGATAAGGGTATTTTCAAAGGGAAATAAACTTGTTGCATACAAAGAAGCCAACAAGTCCAGCTTCATATACATGTGAAGTAGTAAGAATTTGACAACGCCATAAGCCGATGACATCACCTCAATACTCGACGGCATCTACATGAGATGACAGGAATCCCCACGCCGACAAGAAAAGAGAGGCCAACGGGAGTAAAAAAGGCCGACAGGAGTAAAGAAGCCAATGAGATGAAGAGCATGACAAGTCCAGCATAGCCTTGCTTAACCTCCACGAATATCTATATAAGGAAATATCTTGTACCCCATGATTAACCCTAATCAAGGGAATCCATATAAGGAAATGATCCCACAATATACGCATATTAATGAGGATCTTCCTTACAAGGAAAGACTCTCTCTACCAAGAGACGAATGTCACTCTATGCTACTATAAAAACCCCTAAACCTTCACAGATCAAGGTACGCATAATTCACCCTAACTCTGGCACTCTAGAGTTAGAGTTGTGAAAGTTCTCTAACTTAACCTTCAACGGGTATTTAGCCAATACCACATCGGTACTCTTTGTAGGGTCTTCTTCTTTTTGTGTTGTGTAGGTTTTTGTCTAGAGCACGTTAGCACTGTGTCACCCACCTAGTTTTGGTGCAAAACAAACCGAACCACTTCTAGGTTTAGTTTCATGGGTATGTCTAAAAGGATGCCATGAAATGAAAGACCGTCAGTTGTCATGTCCAAGAAAGTTAGAGATTTCCCAAGAAATATCTTGGATATCTTTGGTTTTGCGAGTTGGTGAATGGTGATGCCATAAAAGTCAATAGATTTTAAGAGATTTCTCCGCATGACACTACAATACCTACTTGCTTTTAGCTTTGTAATACCAAAAACTAAAGAAAATACACAAATTTGAAAGAACACCACCATGTGTTGTGTTGTGCGGCTTATGTCTCACACTTCTCTTTTGCTTTCAAAATTCAAACAAATGACAAACCCCTTTGCCAGATGATGGGTTGTGGTTGTGGACTTAGTCCTACAGATTTGATCTCAAGTAATTTGGGTGTTTTTTATTTTTATTTTTATTTTTTTAATTTGACGTGGCAGGTTGATGTGGTATGGAAAATAGCATTTTATTATTCTGTTTGACATATCAATTTTTTCCATTCAAGAGATAATATCAGAGATTAAATTGATGTGACACTAAAAAAGTTATGGACCAAATTGACACAATTAAAAGATTAAGGACCAAATTAATATTTGATGTAAAGAATAAGGATTAACTTTATAATTTAATTTTAATAATTAATAGAAGGCTTGCTTTTTTCCAGGCAAACAAAAAAGAAAAATGAAATTGTTATTGAACCTTTTCAATTAAGCACATTGTCATATTATATTGCTTATGACATTATATTTGGATGCTAGGATTCTAGAAAAAAGTGGAGATAAATTTCAAAATAAAATGAAAAAAAAAAATTTGGTTTATGTGGCACATGAGGCTTGGAAAAGTATTCAATATTTCAAGAGCATAGAGACCCTCCTCTTGCATGAACAATAGATCCCACCTTGAATTTAATTAATGATTATACCAATCATGTAAGTGGAGAGAGTATCATGTTAGTGTACTCTAAGAATCTTGAATACACCCTCAAAAAAAAAATAAAATAAATAAAAGAGTCTTGAATAATTACTCCATTAGGGTATTATCAAAATATGAGTAATTACTCCATTAGGTTTACCCTAATTTAGTGAGTAATTATTAGGTATTATCAAAATATGAATAATTATTCCATGAGGCTTACCTTGATTAAATGAGTAATATTTATGTATTTTTTCAAAATGTAATTGACCTGGCACTTCACACCCATAAACAAAAATTACTTAATACAAAAATATGAACTTAGTGGGATTTTATTTATTTTTATAGTTATGACAATGGGGTCGGTGAAATATGAACCTTAGATATTTTTATCGAGAATACCAAGAGGTAGGAGTGTGCTAAAAACTGAGGAACTGAAAAAACCGCTTCAAACCGACTGAATCGGTACAAAAATTTCAGTTCGGTTTTGGTTTGGTTTTATTATATGAAAAACTAAAAATTTTAGTTCAGTTTTCGGTGGCAGATTTGAATGAATTAAACCAACCGAACCGAACTGAAATATATTATTATATTTTATTTTATATTAAATATATAATATAAAGTTTATAAATATTTGAGCTATGGGCCACTGACTTATTATATAAGCTTTGTGTTGGGCCACCTTTGGTTTATATATACTTTGGGCCTCCATCTTATTTTAAGAAAATTGGGCTTTTTTGTTTATATGATCAAACATATCATTGATTTGTTCACATAAAAAAAAAAAAGAAAAAAAAGATTGTTGATCTCATGATCTGTTTAATTTGGCCCAAGCTTAATGGCTTTTCTCATTTTCTGCCTTTTCATTTTATCTTTTTAAACATAGCATTTTAAAACCCATAAGATTAATTAACTATAATTAAACTAATTAAACCAAAACTAATTAGACTATAAAAACAAAAGTTTAGAAACCCAAATCTGCCTTCGCCACCTCCACACGCTACCCTCCCCACGCCACCCTCTCTTCTCGCTGTGACTGTGGCTGTGCAACGAAAATGGCATCAGCAGCAGGGTCTCCACCATCGCCGCCACTCCAAGACAATGTCGACGCCGAGTGTCGCCTCTGGGAAGCCGAGGACCGTCTCCATAAAGCCATAGAGGAGCTCCAAATCTACTCGATCATCAGCTTCTCATCTCAAAAGTCAAGACTCACAATGAATCTCTTTTGAAAATTTTGATACCCTCTATCTGTTTTGTGTTTTGGGTTTTGGGTTTTGTTTAATACTGAATCTGAATCAATAAAGTTAGGGCATTGAAAATAGTGAATCAAGATCAAGATATTTATTTTTTTCAAGTTTTATATGCAAATAAAGTTAGGGATTTGAAAAAATGATAACCCATGTGCTTGTATGAATCTTTGTTTTGTAGTAACAACCTATTGAATACTGCATTTTTTTTTTTTTTTAAAAGCCCGAATGGAAAATTTTTGGGAAAAAAAAAAAAAAACCAAAGGCCCAACTGGCCCAAACTCAAGGTGCAAAAACCGAACATCAACCGAAACCGAAACAAATCGAAACCGATTGAGTTCCAATTGTTTTGGTTGAGAACTTTGCAAACCGAAAATTTCGGTTTCAGTTGGCCAGATAAAAAAAAGACCGACCAAACCGAACCGATTACAGCCCTACCAAGAGGTTTCACTTGAGTTACAAAGTGTTTGTTGATATAAGTGTAATTTTATTTAATGTAGGATAGAATATGTAATTTAATTATATATATATATATTAATTTTGATATTTTTATGTAATTTTTGAAATTAGAGGTTTAGGGTTATTATTCCCTTTATTTTAGGTGTTTTCAATGCTTTTCTAGTTAAATTAGAGTCTTCTTACATGATATACCTACATAAATGTTACACAAATATAAATAAATTACTTAAATATGACATAAACTCAGTCATATGAAAATATAAATTTTTATATTAAGTGACTTATTTTTATTGATTTGGAATACCAAGTTCACCTTAAACCTAACTTAATAGTGCCTTTAAGGGCTAGGGCAAAGGCAATAGTGCTTTCGTTTAAGCTTCAAATTCCATTTGGCTTATGGGTATAAGTGGTATTGTTCACTTTTTATTTCTCTTGCATATAGGTGGGATTTAATTCAAAATTCATTGTACAATTGTGTAAATTCAAAATACATTACCAACCCTTGATGCTGCTCTCCAAACCACAAGGACTTCCTAGTTCCTACCACTAAAAAAAACCTAACTATCATATTTTCCTGAAATGAACTGTGCAATGCTGCAGCCTATTAGGCATAAAGGATTAAGATCAGGTGCAATTGCACCAAGAAATTACCCAATTTCCTTCACAAATTTTTTTACATTTTTAACTTTTTAACTTTAAATTTTTATTTCTTACTAATATTTTTGTTTTGATCCTTGAGATTGAAAATTGTTTTTTACTTTTACTCTCAATCATTCATTGCTACTTCATCAAGTACAATACTCAGACAGTGTTCCTATCTCAATCCGGCATAAATATAAAATAAATTGGGGTATCCTATCAATGTTTCCACCTCAAGCAATGTAGGTTTACGCATCTTGGGTCCGTGGACTTAATCTGAGCCGACAAACATCTGAGAGCCCATTGGGCTCTGTGTCCCAACTCCCATTTAGTCTTTCGGTATGGTTCAAGAAGTCCACAATGGGTCACCTTGGACTTTGTGATTGCTTTGAAATTAGACCTTCAAGGTACTTGTTTTAAAATCATCAAAACTTGTCGCAGCTCCTTTACATGGAGTAATTTCCAAATGAAAACAACTTAAAAGAGTGAAGGCAGCTGCAATTTCTATAGATTTTTCCCTTCACAACTAGTACCGAAACCAATGCATTATCATTCCCATTTCCCAAGAGTTGATGAAATCCGATATGAGGTAGTCTAGCTATACTCTGTATAGCCTTTCATGACTCTATCTTTTCGAGATTCTGAGAACTACATTTTGTTTAGGGGTGTTTAGTGTTGTTGTTTAAATAACAGTTTTCAGTATTTAAACAATATTACACATATTTTTATATATTTTTTTTATTAATACGTATTTTCACAAAACAATAACAACATTACTAGAAATTTTTTACGAAATGAGCCCTAAGTTTTCTCATAATCCAGGGCAAACCGGCAATTATTTCTTCCATGCTTGAAACAAGATAAGGTTAAAATGGTGAGGTTAATGGGTAGCCTTAAGATTATTGTTAATGAACTATATTAAGAAATTTTTAACACTACTTTATGAAAAATATAAAAAACTGAAAAATTAATTATTTTTTCTTAAAATGTTTCCAAAAATAGTTTCTAAATCAATATCCTTAGAACATTGGTTAACATTTCTCACATTAAAATCATTTGTTCTTTGGTCCTGAACTCTAAATATCCACAATGAGGATAGTGATACAGCAGATGGCCTATGGACCAAGTTTGGAATTCCTGCATGGATGTTGTTGTCAATTTATGATGGGAAGAGTTAACGAATACTTTAGAGATATTGGTTTAGAAAATATTTTTTAAAATTTTAATAAAAAAAAAACTACTGATTTTTAACAGCCTTTTATGTTCTTCATGAAAGTTATATCAAGACTTTCATCAAATAATTCATTATCAAATGCCTTAATGGAATCCAATAACTGAACTCATTTATGATAATCATTTTTTTCTTTCCTTTTTTTCCCCCGCTTTTTGGGTTGAAGGTGTTAATTTATCAGTGATCACACTCACAGATGGAGAGGGAGTAGGGACAAGCGATACAAATAAGGACGCTCTTGATTGTCTCCTCATGCCATACATTTTGTATGGTTGGTCCTTTTCAGCCAAACTTTTTTGGGGTGTAACTTTGAAAGAGAGTCGTGATGGACCCTCACATGATCCATAAATGATTCTTAAATGCACGAACTTGATGTATCGATTATTTTCAGACCAAATTAACAACTAGGTTAAATGCGGTTTTTATTTCCAAAAGTATGTAATTAGATTTCATTTCAAGTACTGTTTTGACATTTTGTTTGTTTCGGAAATAATGTTTTCTAGAAAATAAGTTATTTTTTAAAAAAATATTTTTTTTTATAAAACTACCTCATTTTTCTATATTTGATAGTAACTTGAAATGAGTTGAAAAATAATATTTTAATATATTTTATTTAGCTTACTATGAAATAGAGTTATTTTCCAAAACAAAAATTAGTGAAAAACAATATTTAAAAATAAGTCTTACTTTTTATGTTTATCAAAAACAGTTTTCCTACTCATTTATCCTAATGCTACCAAATACTATAAAATATGAAAAACTATCTTTACACAATATTTTTCATTGAAACAAACAGAGCGTTAATGTTTATACTTTACTATGCGAACATAATTGTTGATTTTTTTTTTAATACTTTTGTCCTTATAATGTTGACATGGTACTTTGATCCACCTACTAGTATTTCAAAATGCTAACTTTTTACATTAATTAACCCACATACTAGTCTAAATTAATCAAAATAGATAGACATGACATGAACACAATTGTTTCTATATAAAGTCTGTTAGGGAACAGCTTATTTAAGTTGTGTTTGGTATGGTAAAAAACCAGTTTATTTTTGTTACTATTTATGGGTCTCACTGCACTTTTTGGTATTATTTATAAGTCTCACTGTACTATTTCAACTATTTAAACTTTATTTACTGTACTTTCAGCAAAAAGTTTTTAATTTCAACTAAATAAGCTATTCCCAAATGGGCACTTAGCTAAAATTGAAATTTTTTTATTGAAAATATTGTAAATAAAACTAAAAAATAGCTAAAATAGTACAATAGGACCCATGAATAGCTCTAAAAAGTACAATGAGACTCATGAATAGTAGCAAAAATAAGTTGAATGTAGTAAAAATAAGCTAAATAGTAAAAAAAAAAAAAAAAAAAAAAAAAAAAACTAGCCTTTTAAGCTAATACGGTAATACCTAATGCAACCTTAATGTGCTTTGTTTTTAGAATAATATTAAGAGTACTTCAAATTTTACAACTTGATGTGTCACGAATTATAGACACAGTATTCAATTTTTTTTTTAATTAATTATTGAACAGGCATCAAGTCATATTATTTGTCACGACTTAATCATTTGTAGTAAAATGTATAGTAACTTCAGTTTTTTTTTTTTTTTTTCCTTCATATTTTTAATAATAAAAATTTATATGTCTTTGAATATTTTGATATTGCAAGACAAACATGTAATCTAACGGATCATCTCATGTCACTATTATAAGGACGTGTGGATTACGGCTTACTCAACCAATAAAGCCTATTTTTGTCAAATAAGAGACATATGATTTAAGTCTTAGGGACCCAAATAAATTGACACACCCAACCTATATAAAGAGTTGAAAGTGAGTTCAAGTGGTGTGGTCAATCGAAGTTGTAGGTTTACAAGCTTTAAAAATGTGAATTTTGGGTCGAATGTTAGGTGGAAGGAACTCTTACTTGGCCAACCCAACTCAACTATAATTAAAAGGGTCATGCTAACATGTACATTTAGAGCAATGATTAACAATATATTTTAGAAAAATTTTAATACTACTTTTATGAGAAAAATAGAAAAAGTTGTCAAAACATTAATTATTTTTTTTCTCTATAAAAATTTTCTTTAAATGGATTGTTAACCATTACCGTAAGGACATTTGTTAGCATTTTCCTAATTAAAATTGATACTGCTTCATGTTTATCAAAATTTCATTGAAAAAAATACCACTTGGAAACCTCAAAGGTTTTTAAATAATTATTTCTTGTTAGTGTAAGCATATTTATGGTTAATATCTAAACAAATTAAGTCATAAACCTCCCCAAATATACGTCAAGTGAATACACGCCCGCGCGCGCGCGCGCACACACACACACACACATATATATATATATATATATATATATAAGCACACATGCATATATTAATATATAAACATAGACAGATATGCATATATGTGTTCCTTTGTATATACTTAAACAAAATTATTGAAAAAAAAAATGCTTTACGAGAAAGGAAGTAACACCACTCTAAAATTCTTGATTTAATTTCTCTTTTGAACTTTTAACATGATTAGTTTCAATTATATATAATCCTTTCATTTAAGATCATATAAAAGTTCAATAAGAACTAGCCATACAATAGACTTAACTTAAAAAAAGGAAAAAAAAAAAAAGAAGATGAATGTAAATTAGGTATTTTAATAGTCTTATAATATACTTGCAGCTTTATTCTCATTTGTAAAATAATTTTGGCTTTATTAAAAGTTCAAATATTTAGAGTGTTTGTATTTAAAAGATTTAACCTCATAAATTTT